>CM055101.1:34149682-34749682 GCA_029204225.1 Diphasiastrum complanatum
TTATTCGAATAATATGATATGCATGGTATGTTGTTCAATCATGCATATTATATCTAAGTAATAATATCTATGCTTATTCATGCTTGTTGTTGGTTTAGAAAAGTCATGTACATTCAAAATAATGTATATTTTGAGAAAAAAGTGTCAAATTGGGGCCATCATGAAAAGGATTGTAACATTCATGTCTTACCCTGTCAAACTCATGGTGGTCTATTTCAAGTTGCATAGAGTAGATCAAAGAATAAATTTGTAAGTTCAACTTTCAAAAAAACATTGTATATTATCAACATGTCATAGATTGGATCTATGAGTTTTTTTTGTGAGACATTGAGTACATTTGTGAATATTGCTTTGCAACCTTATCTTTTTTATAGGTTAGCATGTCAATTGCATTCTTGATAGTACTCAATAGTACACATGATCCAATGTATGTAGCTTGTTGTTCGACCATAAGTTTGTAGTATTATGTACACACAACTAAGATGGTTGTCGTAATTGTTTACATGTGATTGTGATGATGTACTTTGTACATAACATTTGTTTTGTATGGTGCATGCATTGGTTTGAAGTTACAAAGATGACCCTCATCTCCATAGCCAAGCTCAGAGAGAGAGAGAGAGAGAGAGAGAGAGAGAGAGAGAGAGAGAGAGAGAGAGAGAGAGAGAGAGAGAGAGAGAGAGAGAGAGAGAGAGAGAGAGAGAGAGAGAGAGAGAGAGAGAGAGAGAGAGAGAGAGAGAGAGAGAGAGAGAGAGAGGGGGAGGGGGGGGATTGGATCTAGCAATTCAGTTCCTGCCACCATGTGTACAGCTTCGCCTATAGATTTTGATTCATTCAATAGTATGTATTTTTGTGGATTCTCAAATATTAATAGGATCTCTTGTGACAAAAAAAAAATTGATTTTTTTAAGAGTGTTTTCAATTTTTTTTTTAATTCAAAGATTCATTCTATTATGGTATGATCAAAAATTGATCAAGTTTCATCATATCTATGTGCTAGTTTGACTAGCCGTGAGAGAGAAAGAAACTTGTTTAGTTCCAAATCTTTGTGATTTCTTCTTGATTTCATTTGTTGAGTTTCAAGAAACTGATGCAAAATCTGCACTCAGAAAATGCAAATTCCAACTACTCTGGTGACAAACGGATGGGAGTCTCTCGAACGATTCGCAAAACTTTGGCGAAACTCAAATTATTTCTGTTCGAGAATAATTCATGTTGGATCAATCAAGCTCTGTAACACAACAAAATGAAATGAGACGAAATCTAGATGAAAACGAAATGAAACCTTAGCGAAGCAAAACTTAAACGAGCTCTTGTCATGTGCCATACCTCTCAATCCAAGCCAAGCAAGCTAGAACAAGGAGGCAACCACCACACCTATGTTGAAGAGAACCAAAGGTGAAGAATAGCCACAAGCTACCACAAAGCTCATATCAAAGTGTAGCTCAAGAGGAGATGGATTCCATAATAGAGGGTGAGGAGTATTGGAATTCATGTGATGGGGCACATGAGACCTAGCAAGATCAAGATCCCAAGACTCACATTCACAAAGGAGGAAGAGGAGATGAAGCTCCTAGTTCTCTCAATTGCAAATGAGCCAAAAGATTCCAAAAATGATGTCTCTTGCCTACTTATAGACAAGCCCCCTAACTAAACTAAACATAACGATCTTGAAGGATAGTTAGCCCTTGTTAAGTATTATTTAGCCTACATTGGGCCCTTAGTGGTCTATTATCCTTATTAATCACTTTGAAGGGCCTAAAGAGGGAACAGATATCGAATTCAAGCGCAAATAGAATTAAAATAAGTGCACAGAAGCAAACGCGCTCGAAATTGATATTGGAGTAGAAAAGAATTTTTTTTTTTCGGGTATCGGTTTCAAGCGCAAATAGGATAGCCGAAATTTTTGAATAGTCCACCCACGCTTGAAAGCGATATTGCAAAAAAAAAAAAAAAAAGTTTAAATTTTTTTTTTTGAATATTTTTTTTAAAATGACATAAATGGCTTACGAACCTTTCAAAATGAAGAAACTGAAAAAAAAAATTATAGCAAAAAGGAACTTCTTGAAGTGCTTCTCTCTCACCAAGAAATACAAAAGAAAATTTCCAGAATTCTAGCAATTCTGACCCAACTTCACTAATTTGAGCATAAATCTCTCAATATTGATCCAAATCACAAAAACTCAGTACCTCTGAAACGCTAAGAACAAGCTCTTTAGGCTATGAATCAGATCAATAATTGAAGGTGATTTGTTAGGTCAAATTTAGAACAGAATATGTCTAAAAATTTTGAAGAAAGAAAACTAGTGAAACTAGAGCTTGAAACCATATATACATATATGTATATGTATATATATATACATATATATATATGTATATATATATACGGATGAAAGACTCAAATCAAATCTGAAAAATTCAAACAAAGTAAAAACGAATTTGTAATCACCTATTTTGACAGCTTTTGGAAAAATTGCAACAACTTTTGCATCCCTTACCCAAATTGCTTGCAAATTGGTGGAAATGAAAGATAAACCAAGGCTCTGAAAGTGTATGGATTAAAATTAGAAATAAAAAATGAAGATATTTGCTAAAAATGAGTCTAAACAGACCTAAAAATTCAAAAGTTAGAAATTAGCAAAAAGAAAGCTACAAAAGCAATAAACTCTTCAAATGAAATGAGATTCATGCTGAATCAAATGATTATTGGATCTTAAGATTTGATAACACAAATTCATGTGCCATACCTCTCAATCCAAGCCAAGCAAGCTAGAACAAGGAGGCAACCACCACACCTATGTTGAACCAAAGATGAAGAATAACCACAAGCTACCACAAAGCTCATATCAAAGTGAAGCTCAAGAGGAGATGGATTCCATAATAGAGGGTGAGGAGTACATGAATTCATGTGATGGCCCACATGAGACCTAGGAAGATCAAGATATCAAGACTCACATTCACAAAGGAGGAAGAGGAGATGAAGCTCCTAGTTCTTTCAATTGCAAATGAGCTAAAAGATTCCAAAAATGATGTCTCTTGCCTACTTATAGACAAGCCCCCTAACTTAACTAAACATAACTATCTTGAAGGATATTTAGCCCTTGTTAAGTATTATTTAGCCTACATTGGGCCCTTAGTGGCCTATTATCCTTATTAATTACTCTAAAGGGCCTAAAGAGGGAACCGCCTTGTTCTTAAGGCTAATAGCTCCTTTTGAGCCTACAAAGCTTACAATGGATAGCATTAAGAAACACTGATGTATTAGAAGTACATGACAGCTCTGATATTGATTCATGCTGGAAGCATAGAGATCGCGAAACAAAACGAAACACGAAGTGAAGTGAAAAATATTCGTGAATAAAATCAATTCGTCAGGAATTCAAATATGATTGCTGGTCACTGCCGGCTATATCATTCCTACAATCCTTCAGAGTGTAGACAGACATTGTTGATCTACGTTAACATATTAATATAGCATTCAACAAAATCAAACCAATGTGCAGAATTAAGCAAACAAGTGAATCAGATATACGAATAAGACAAAAAATTATTCGAGATCATACAATCATACAAAATAATATGTGGATAACAACTACGATATTATCTATTGATTTTTGAAATTTCTGAATGACGTGAGAGAAATACAGTTCTCTCACAATTTGTGTCTCGCTTACTAGCAGACTTTTGGATCTACAGATCCTCTACAAAATTGTCTCGCTCACAGACGGACATGTATTCTATATATTTTTGTCTACTTACAATTTTATGCATCAAGTAGAAAGTATATAGTTCGCAAACTTTTTCACGTCGCATCGTGTAACTTCCAAATCAGAAAGATTAGACATCTACAACTAATCACGAATTACAAGAGTGGCAGATTAGCCATGATCTAGAGTACTTCTGCTGATGTCATGATATCTGATCAAATACTTATTCCCCAATGTACTTGACTGATCTTCTTGGTCCTTTGAAGAGCACGACTGATTTTGTGTTGCGAACAATTTTGTGTCATGTCATGTCGTGTTTTGTCGTGTCGTGTTTTGTCAAAAATTCAGGATTGAAAGCTAGAAAAGCTTTGGCAATAGAAACGGTTTGTTTCTTTAGCTCCCTCTCAAAGCATGATAGCTTGACGACTCCCCAAGAACAGACCTTTGTCTAAGGCCTTTGTCAAAATGTCAACAACCATGTCTTTCGTTCCAATGAAAGTAGTATACAGCATTTCTTCCTGATCGGATCCCTTATCAAGTGGTACTTTATTGCAATGTGTTTCGTCCTTGAATGAAACACGGGATCTTTTGTTAGATGTATTGCAGATGTGTTGTCTATCTGCAAAACTAGAGGTTCATTTCTCGTTTCGTCCAGTTCATCAAGAATCTGTTTGAGCCAAATTATTTCATTAGCCATGATGCTGCAACGTACTTTGCTTCGCAGGATGACTAAGCCACGATGGTCTGCTTCTTGCTGACCCAGAGAATTGCTGCTCCTGACGCAATGGTGCATCCTCTTGAGACACTTTTGCAGTCGTCCTTGAGAGATGCCCAGCTAGCATCACTGTAGGAAAGCATCTGGAACCCTACATCATGAGAATAACACAAACCAAAATCTTTTGCTAATTGAAGATATTGCAAAATTTGTTTTGCAATCTTCCAATGTGTAAAGCCTAAATTCGTGTAGGATTGGCTCAGCAATGTCAGGACGTGTGTTATCTACAAGGTACATCAACAATCCTATCAGTTTCATGTATGGTGTGAGTTGCATCAATTCTCTTTCTTCTTCAGTTCTCGAACAATTTTCATTTGTCAGGACTATTCCTACAAGCATTGGAGTATTTTCTCCTTTGCAATTCAGCATCTCAAAATTTTCTAGGATTTTTTGGGTATATCTAGAGTGATGAAGGTACAATTTACGTCCCTCATAGTCTCTATCAATCTGTAAGCCAAGGTAGCACCTGGCTTCTCCCAGATATTCAATCTCAAAATGTTTCGAGATATCATTCTTCACTTCAGCAATAAGCTTCTCACTCTTGCAGAGTATCAGAGTGTCGTCCACATACACAGGTACAATGATGATTTTTCCATCTGTAATTCTTACATACACATTGAAATCAGCCATTAGTGGCTTGAATCTTAAGGATTTTAGGGCTTGATCTTTCTTCTTGTACCATTGTCGTGCTGTCTACTTTAGACCGCATATACTCCTATGCATTCTGCATGCATAAGTAAGAAGTGAATTCGAGATATAGCCTAAGGATTGATCCATGTAGACCTCTTCGTTTAACTCACCATGCAAGAAGGCTGTCTCCTCGTCCACGATGTGAATCCTGAGATCATAAGCAACTGCATATGCAAATAGTAAACGTAGGGACGAATGTTTCACAACAGGAGAGAAGGTCTCAAAATAGTCAATACCATATCTCTAAGAGAATCCCTTCGCTACAAGTCTTGCCTTATACTTTGAGACATCTCCATCCATTCCATACTTCAGCTTGTATACCCACTTGCATTTTACAGTCTTACGTACGCTTATCTGGTAATGGCTACAATGTCCATACCTGGTTCTTCTGCATGGATTTCATCTCCTCATTCATGGCTTGGATTCATTTGTCCTTCTCTGGACATTCAATTGCTTCCTTGAATGTCTGTGGTTCACCACTGAATCCACAAAACTCTTCTGTTGTAGAAGTTGACCTGCCTGGAACATACCTTGCTTGCACTTTTCGTTGTCTTGTCGACCTTCTAGGAGATCCTCCGAGAACTGCAATGCCTTTGTCTTTATCTGCTCTGCTAGGCCCAGAACCATTTCAGTTTACAGGTACTGTAGCAGTAGGTTGTCTCTCAAAACTTTCTTTGTCTGATTTGTCACTCGAATGCAAAGCGACTCAAACATCTTCGTCTGAGTGTTTGTCCTCTGCTCCCTCTGTCACAGTTGGCAGATCATAGAACTATCTTTCAAGAACTTCATAACTGATAAGATCATTGTTGGCCATTGTTCTGCTCTCATCAAATTTGACATTTTTTACTATCTTCACAGTGTTTGTCTCTGGCAGATAAACTCTATAGTATGACAAATTATTGTCATATCCTACAAGATATCCCTATTCTACTTTCTCATCAAGCTTCTTTCAAAGCTTTTCAGGAACATGTGCATAAGCTGCATAGCCAAAGATTCGGATGTGAGTCAGATTGGGTGTTCGACTACCCCACCATAATGCGTGTGGTGTCATGTGAGGAACACTAGACTTTCTTAGTCATGTTCTGAATGTAAGCAGCTGTAGTTACTACTTCAATCCACAACACTCTCGGAGCTTTTGAGTAGGCCGTCATGCATCTGGTACAGGGTCCTGTTCTTTCTTTCTGCAACACCGTTGTGCTGCGGTGTGTAAGATGCAATCCTTCTGTGAATGATACCATGATCATTGCAGAAGTCAGTGAATCGATTCAAGATGTATTCTCCACCTCAATTTGTTCTGATCTGCTTCACTTTATTACCGATGCATGTTTCTTATTCACATACTCTGTGAATTTGTCAAATGCTTCTGATTTATTGTGAATAAAACAGACTTTGGCAAATTTACTATAATCATCAATAAAGGTAATGTAATATTTTGAGTGTCATTGTAGGATCCTTTGCTAGCAGTGTCCTGGTTGTCTGGAAGGATCTTGGTAAGGCTCTCAACAGATCAGTGAGCTGCTTCTCTGCTGACACTGCATTTTCTGCTCTAGAACTATATAGTGAAAGGAGATCCTTCATCTTCCTAATAAAGGAAGTGAGGTCTTTGTCATCCAACTGCAGGTTTGTCAGCTGATCTTCAAGTATCATTATTTGACTGTGTGATTTCGTCTTAAATCTTGTGAGTAGAGTGTCCTACATTTCTTTTACCTTAGAGAGTGTAACCAGGTCAAGTGTCTGGCTATCGTCGATGGTTGATGATAACAAGGCTACTGACTCGTCATTCTTCTCCCTCCATTCGCATAGCTCCTTGCCTATTGTTGTAGGCATCTCCTCAGTGCCATCTACCCAAGGGAATAATCCTTCTCCCTTTAGTATCAGCAAAGTCAACCTTCCATGCTAGGAAGTTAGATATTCTTGATGAATCTAGGACTGTACAGATCTTGGATTGTATGCTCTTTATTGAAGCCATTGCTCCAAAATTTGTGTTCTCACTTGTTGATGGTTCTTTGTTTGAATGCTTAGCCTCTTGGATCTGATAGCTTTTTCGGCTATGTCAAACATTGATAAGGTGGCTCTAATATCATTGATGCGAAATCTGCACTCAAAAAATGCAAATTTTAGCTAGAACTCTGGTGACAAACTGATGGGAGTCTCTTGAATGATTCGTGAAACTCGAATTATTTCTGTTTGAGAATAATTCATGTTGGATCAATCAAGCTCTGTAACAACAACAAAACAAAATGAGACGAAATCTAGATGAAAACGAAACGAAACGAAACGAACGAAGCGAAACTTAAACGAGCTTTGATATTGATTCATGTTGGAAGCATAGAGATTGCAAAATGAAACGAAACATGAATCAAAGCGGAAAATATTCACGAATGAAATCAGTTTGTCAGGAACTCAGATATAATTGTTGGTCACTACCGACTATATCATTCCTACAATCCTTCAAAGTGTAGACAGACATTGCTGATCTATGTTAACAGATTAATATAGCATCTGTCAACTCATTCATCTCAAGTAGAGACTATCACCTTCCAAGTTGAATAGTTGCTTGAGGTAAGCCTGTCATTGCTCTCCAACATTAAACCTCCATTTGTTGCCATGTTGCAATGATTGATGAATTTTCTTCAAACTTGTTCAATGCACTTAGCACTCTCTGAAGAAACAAAACATTTCTATTGCCAAAGCTTTGCTAGCTTTCAATCCTAAATTTTTGACAAAAGACGACACGACACAACACGACACGAAATTGTTCGTGACACAGAATCAGTCGTGCTCCTCAAAGGACCAAGAAGATTAGCCAAGTACCATGGGATACAAGTATTTGATCAGATATTATGACATCAGCATACGTACTTTAGATCGTGGCTAATATGCCACTCTTGTAATCCGTGATTAGTTGTAGATGTTTAATCTTTCTGATCTGGAAGTTACACGATGCGACGAGAAAAAGTTCGCGAACTATATACTTTCTACTTGATGCATAAAATTGTAAGTAGACAAAAATATACTAAATACATGTCCGCTTGTGAGCGAGACAATTTTGTAGAGGATCTGTAGATCCAGAAGTCCGCTAGTAAGCGAGACACGAATCGTGGGAGAACTATATTTCTCTCATGTCAATGCACTGCGTGGATCTGTCATGAAGTGCTAGAAATCAAGAAAATCACTAGATAATATTGTAGCTGTTATGCACATATTTAGGATCTGTAGATCCATAAGTTTACTAATAAGCGAGACACAAATTGTGGGAGAACTGTATTTCTCTCATGTCAATGCACTGCGTGGATCTGTCATGAAGTGATAGAAATCAAGAAAATCACTAGATAATATTGTAGCTGCTATGCACATATTATTTTGTATGATTGTATGATCTCGAATAAATTTTTGTCTGGTATTATTCGTGGATTCACTTGTTTATTCAATTTCGCACATTGGTTTAATTCTGTTGTGGTTATATCAAATTATGGTGAGATACGATTGGAAAGCATAAATATGCTCGAGAGTATGGACATTAGTGCGTGAGGGTTTTTTTAAGTCACCAGGGTTAGTATAGCATGGATTTGCTCTAACACCTACACACATGTCCGCACCATTTCTTTTAGCGATAGCAATATATACGGTGTAAACTATTCATACTTATGCTTTAAACAAAAAGAACTGATAGAGACCAATGTCCAAGAACTGATTAGCATGGCACTCAGCCTGATACGATAATGGCAGGGCTTGGCCTATAGCAAAAAAAACCTTCTTTGCATTTGGGAAGACTGGACTATGATTTAAAATGCTATTTATGTTGATAAGTAGTATAACTTCTTTTGGACATGGATAACAACTAACGCTCAGCTATGACACCTGTCTTCCCCACTATACTAACGCGTGCAGTTTTGTGTTGTGGGATGGTGGCAGGTATCAGCTGGACGTTTTGAAAGTGGATATGCTTTATGGTGCTTTACTGTACTGTATTTTACTTTTCAGCTATCATTGTACCTTGTTGGTTTATGAATAAAGACTTCAAAGGGTTTAGTCTTGCTTTGTCAAGAGGAACTATGTGAAATTTTGTATCTCTCTCTCTCTCTCTCTCTCTCTCTCTCTCTCTCTCTCTCTCTCTCTCTCTCTCTCTCTCTCTCTCTCTCTCTCTCTCTCTCTCTCTCTCTCTCTCTCTCTCTCTCTCTCTCTCTCTCTCTCTCTCTCTCTCTCTCTCTCTCTCTCTCTCTCTCTCTCTCTCTCTCTCATGAATGGTACCCAATTTCATTTTATTCCTTTTGGTTTCTAATACTTTACAAGCCATGTGACCCTTTATGGCTTTTGGAGGGAAATTTTTAAACCACCAAATGCATTTAATACCACCTCAATGGTCAAGATCATCAACATACTATCCTATGCACATGATCATTTGCTTCTTCTACACTTTTTCAGACTGGTATCACCTATATAAGGAGGGCACAGTGCTCCTACCTTCCCATGACCTCTCTCTTCTCTTCTCCTTCTTCTGGCAAACCAAAGGTTGCAGTGTTGGTGCCTACATTTCAACAATTGAAGAGCTACCTCCGGATAACACTGGTAAGTCGCCTTCATACCTATCCACTCTTGCTATGGATACACTGATATCTGAAGTAATGATAGCATTTTATTGCATCGTTAATAATGCATTATGATTTACGAATATATGCATGAGGAAAATGCGCTTACTATAGCATCGCTGATAGCAAGAATATTTGCTTCAAATAATCCAATTTGAGGGAGCTATTGCTGGTCAGCAGATTGGTATGAATGACAAATTGGCATACTAACAATAATGTGTGCATGAATGAGCGCTGCACACAGCATGTAATCGTTGTAGGGAACTTCAATTTTTTTGGCTTACACACCATCACGATTATGGAGAAGCAAAGGCAATGTTGCAAACGTTGATAATCACGAGTAGGAAGCGCTAATAAGCACTGATAATTGTTGCTAATCATATGCAGTTATGATAATGAGAGTAACTCGCTACCATATCAGCAAGATAGCCACTCACTCATCTGAGTTTTTGTGTATGATCATCTCTGACAATGAATGGTACACCCTTATCACTTTTTTGTTCTCAATACAAATTTGAGTAAGCTTACTTTTCTTGCTCAAACATAATTTTCCTTTCATGATGTAAATATTGGCTCGAGCTTTGCTCCTGAATGCAGAAATCAGATCTTGAAGAGTTTTGAAGTCTTCAGCTATCAATTTTCCTGGAAGTTGCAGCATAACAAGTGCAACATTTTATACAATTTTGATCGTAACATTATCGAAGGCCTAAATTGCCTTTGTAGTTTTTATTTTAAGAAATTGTATAAGACACTTGACATGATGTATTTTAACAGGAAATTTGAGATGCAATCGAGCCTTGTATTCACCTTATTGTGTATGAGAATTCTTTTGGTCCATTTGATTGGGTGGTTTGTTGCTTTAATTTTGGACTGAAATCCTTTAATCGTACTAATTATAAGTGATCGATATGTGTAGGCTATCTAAGAGTTGTTCCAAATGTTTGCAATAGAGATAGTTTGTATGTATACTTGAATATGGAACTGTGATTGTTGGATTCCTTACATAGAGATATTGTACATGGTGAGCAAAAAGGGGTTCAATCTGAGTCCTTATAACTAACTGACAAATTGACAAACTACGCCAAGATATATAGAAGTTGAGACCCCTTGTTAACTTTTAAAGGTGTTGCATTTTCTAGTACGGACTCGGATTGAATCCCTAGCTTTATGCTATGGAATCCATGAAGCCTCACACCATCAATTGTTTGCACATCAAGCTCCACAACGGTTTACACTACAAGGTTATAAGAAATGTGCAAGGCCAATTATTTATTTCCGTAATTTTAGCCAAAATTTGTCTCCAAAATAGTCGAGACTGCCCAATAATTGCAAACAAATCTGCAATTTTGGACAAACACTTGGGGACATTTTTGCAATTGTATTGGTGACATTTTCTGAAATTTTCGCCAACAACTTGCGAATATTTATTCAACACCATAGCAACCTATAGATAGGAAGCATTGAGTGCAAGGCTTAGCAACACTCATTTGTGACTAATTTATTTTTTTGGCAAAAATTGCCAAAACAATTGCGGAAATTCATTTCCACAATTCTTTTTCAGAATAGTGTATAAAAATTGCGAAAAATAAATCTGCAATTTACTATTGCAGATTTATTTTTCGCAATTTTTTTTCGCAATTTTTGTTAAAACAATTGCGGAAAAATATCCGCAATTTTTGCCACAACAATTGTGGAAATGAATTTCTGCAATTTTTTTGACAGTTTTTGCCCAAAAACTTTGGCAAAAAATATCAGCCAAACAAATTGCAGAAATAAATCTGCAATTATCATGCCAAAAAATTGCAGGTGGGTTTCCGCAATTTTTTTATTGTTGATTTAGCCCTAAAAATTGAGGAAAATTAGCCAAAAAAATTGCGGGACCAAAACTACGGATTTGCAAAAAAAAATTGCAGAAACCATTTCCGCAATTTTTGCCATTTTTTTCCGTAATTTTTGCCACCTTTTCTTGTAGTATATATATACTAATAATCAAACATCCCAGTGACATGGAGACGTGTGCCAAACGTGGGGTAGCAATCTTCGTTGTTTTTTAGGGCAAGTGGAAATATGTCATTGGGCATAATTCCTCCATTTGTTGTACAGTTCTCCAATTAAAAATAACACCTCATCACTTGGATGGTTTTAGAATGCAATGGGCTCTTTGTACATCTCATCAGCATGACACTCATTAAATCCATACCTAGATTCTTGTTGAAATTTGTGAAAAAAAAATAATTGGCTGCTACATTTTGAAATTGGCATCAGTTTGGTTTTTCTCTAGAAACCTCAGTCATCTAGACCATGGGCGAAATCATCGTCACCAAGGTGGGGTGGGGTGGGTTCCACTCTAAAGTAAAATCATTTTGTCCTAAGGCGCCTCCTACAGCGGAATCTGTGTGTCTCCCCTTTTTTTTCAAAATTTTTACACATTGCACCTTCTAGGATGCGGAAGGTGCATGTAAAGAAAAATTTACGGCAAAAAAAAGTGAAATTTTTTTAACTTTCTTTTTGAAAATCGGCATAAGGTTTTGCTAGAAAGTTGAAACCTCCATCCAGATTCCGGACCATGGCCAAAACCAACTCGCCAAGGTGGGTGGGTTCCACTCTAACTAAATATCATGGTGGGTAGACTAGACGGTGCTCCCCTTCCTCCACCCAAGGGAAATTTTGGTGGCCGAGGGGGCGGTTCGAGATTAGGTGGGTTCGTTACATAAGAGAGCGAGACAGTTGAGCCAAAAATTGACAAACAAACTAAAAGCACCATCCATACCAAATAAAAGCAGATGAGAGTAAGTGGGCTTTTACTCTCTTGCAACAGATTGTGGGTGGAGGAAGGGAAACGGAGATGTCGATGAATAGAAGATGAGAGCTTTACAGCAGCATGGGCATGGTGCAGTCCAATTCACCAGATGCTCCTGATTTTTGTCTGCCCATCTTTGATTCATGCCATCGCTGTCCATCCTACAATTTGCATAAGCCTGCTTAATTCTTTTGAAAACTGTTTTGTGGGGTCACAAGATTTTGATATGTACTTTAAAGAGCTGTGTTGTTCATACTTTTGATCTGGAAAAAGAGGTGCAGTATATAGGTTGTATGATGTATTCGTATTGGAAAGAGATTACGCAGATTTTGCAGCTCATAGACAGCCCATTCCAGCAATCATTTGATATAGGTACTAGGGAGGGAAGGATTGACCAATTAATTTCTGACATCCAGTACTGCTCAGAAGTCAATTTATGATGTGGGTTCATCTTCTTCTGGAATGTAATTTGGATTTTGTAGGAGTAATTCTCTTGCTACTGTGCTTGTTGTAAGTAGCATAATGGCGATAGATTCAAGTAAATACCTTATCTCCATGATGCTACTGGTCACCTTTCGTGGAGGACAGAGATTCATGCAGGGCTGGAAAATACGATAAGTATTCGGGTACTTTTCTTTTGAATTTATGTTGCTGTTAAGACCTGCAGATGAAACTGATCGGAGGTCATATTATATAAACGTGCAACACGAAAGTCTCTGAGGTTCCTGCAGTGCAAAAGCATTGATTTGACTCAAGAACCTTGAGTCATGCAAATCTAAAGGCCATAGGTTATTTTTTGTCATTCGTGTTGGTTTTTCAGTCCGAGGTTTTAGACAGCTTCTGCATTCGATTTCTTGCAGAAGGGAGGTCTGGAATCTGGATCAACCATTACTTGAGACGTGGCGTTAACATGTTTTTCGAGTAAAAGCTTCCAATGCTACAAGGCGATAACAACACAAACAAATGGCAGCAACTCCTCTGTACAAGAAATCTTTAACACTACTTACTGGAAATGCATGATCCTTGTTAAGGAAAGCACCTGACAAGGGGTCCTACAATTGACGATACAAGCAGAGTGCAATCGAAATCATGGCAATTATGATTGCAGTGATGTTTGTTCTATTTACAGTCGGTATAGTATTCCAGGCAGAAGCTGCAAACTTCACATGTCCGACTGCAATTTTCAGTTTTGGTGACTCCTTAACCGATACTGGTAACTATGCATCTGCTTTTCCCGCACCACCTTACATCAAGTTCCACTCCAGCTACGAGAAAGCTGTTTCCTCTGGTCGTCTTCCATACCGTGCCTGCAATGGTCGCCTACTCATTGACTTTACAGGTTTTTTGCTACCAAGCAGCCCAATCATTATTTTCTCGGAAGATTAGCACTCTTCTTGCATAAACTTTATGGATTTTTCAATAGTTCCTCTACAATTCCTCTTTATGTGACTGTAAATGCAGCTCAGGCTTTCAAGTTTCCTTTCCTGGATGGTTATTTTAAAGACATAGATCCTAATTACCAGCACGGTGTGAATTTTGCCACCTCTTCGTCGACTGCAAGGAATACCTCAGAAGCATCTCCGTTTTTCCTCTCCACACAAATCAGCCAGCTGATTAAGTTCAAAAACGACGCCCTTTCCAGTTCAGGTACATATTCTCAGCACATTTCAGTTCTACACCATCTTAATTATAAGCTCTTCAGATCCCTTGTAGTTATACACTTTCTGTCCTTCAAGAACCAGCTCATCACCAGGAGGATCTTCGCAGATAGCAATTTACCAGCAACAGAGGCATTTTCCACCGGCTTGTATTGGATTTCAATCGGCTTAAATGACTTTCTAAGAGCCTTTGCATATAGCGGACTATCCCTCGATCAAATCAATGTAACGTTGGTGCCTCAAGTTGCCCAGTTTATATCAAATGCAGTACGGGTGAGCAAAACAGCCTAACTAGCATCTGTTGTTTAAAGTCTCCTTGTAAACATGAATGCAATCATTGAAGGCAGCTGTATCATAGTGATTGAGATTCTCTCTGATATGCTGCTGTTTGTAGGATCTGTATAATTATGCTGGAGCAAGGAACTTCATAGTTTTAAACGTCCCAGCTGTAGGGTGCCTTCCGTCTGTGGTCAGCTCTCTTGGAACTGGAGCAGCGAATAGTACTGATTCCTTTGGTTGCTTGCATGCACTGAATGAAGTTGTTCAATCGTACAATAGTCTGCTGAAGACATCTCTGCAACAAATCAATCAAGTGATCTCAGATGCAACCATAACCTACGCTGATTACTATGGTGTGCACAGGGAATCTTTATCGAATCCACAAATCTATGGTATATCTATACAACATCGGCACAATTGAGCTAAAATATGATTGCTATTTCACATCTGATTTCAGCTCATGATGCTTGTTTGCTTAGTACATAATTATCAATGACCTATATATGCAAGTGTTTTTGCCGGTTTGGGTGGCAGGATTTCAAAGCAACGCAACTTTGTTAGCTTGCTGTGAAGATGGGGCACACTATAGTGGGCCAGCAGCTCACTGCTCTTCTACAGCAACCACATGCACAAATCCGTCGGGATACATCAGCTGGGATGGCATCCACTTCACCGAGGCTTTCAACAAAGTAGTAGCCACAAAATTTCTTGAAGGTACATTCATAGATCGAGCTATCAATCTGAAGACTACTTGCTCCCTCGACTTCAGTCAATTCTAGATCAACAAGCACATCTGCATCGCTCATTCTCCGAAGAACTATGGAACGCACCACCTTTTACACAAAAATCTACAGATCAATCCGACTTTTGCTGGATCTGAAATGCGTGTAAGACTAATTTTCTGCTATGAAAGCTGTAAGTAATAAAGCGTGGATTGAGCTCAAACTGAGCTCAAGCCTGATCTGACAGTGTGAGTGTGCTGGCATCATTCACCCATAACAATTCCAGCCATAGTCCATTTACATGCTATGACTAGTGACATTACAAAGTTAAATGATCTAATAAACTCTTAATTGCAATATAGGCAAGCCTCATAAGCATGCATCTCATTCTTGCTGAATGCTTATTGGTTTAGCCTTTCGAGCTTTTGGGAATGATGTACCTTTACTTCTTGGCTAAAACACATGATGATACCCTGTTAATAACCACCCTTGTACCCGATAGATAATGCCAAAAAACCACCTGGTATCAAATCTTTTGCAATATTCATAATTTGTCGGGTATACTAGCAGGCACTTTTATACTAGGCTTATTAATTGGATTTAAAACAAATTAATACATGAGTACACTTGCCACAACATTGGTTTGTATATGGATTTGTGATTAAAGTATGCCATAGCACCAAAATCAATTGAATTTGGCACAAATTCATACATGCCCAACATTGGTTTGTAAATGGATTTGTGATTAAAGTATGTCATAGCACCAAAAAATCTCTCTCTCTCTCTCTCTCTCTCTCTCTCTCTCTCTCTCTCTCTCTCTCTCTCTCTCTCTCTCTCTCTCTCTCTCTCTCACGCACACACACACCTTGGTAGGAAACAAGTTATGCATTTGTGAATAAAATGGATGTCACATAGAGATGTGACTTGCTATTACAAGTTTATCACCATCTTGAGCCCTATATAAACAATTCTCACCAACTAATATGGGGGGATGAATGAGTTTTATTTTGCATACTCCTATTGATTATTAGAATTTTGGGTAATTTTCAAGCAGGCGAACCTTTTAAAACAAGATCCCAACGACACATCTCGCCCCCCCCCCCCCCCCCCACGTCTTCAATACAACAATCTGATGAAACTTTTCACGAAGTTTCTAAAAACTCAATTACACAACTATTTTTTTTATATAGCGTAGATGAGAAGATGAGATGGTCCTGATCCAGCTCTATCAAATTGTATGTGACAACGTTTACAATGTTGGGCACTAGGTCCTCGACAATGATCCCAAAAGCAACAAAAGAGTCAACTTGGGCATTTTTCTTGAAAAGAAGTGACCCAAGTGACCTTTTTCTAAACCAACCAGGTATATCAGAATTTGCCAGCCTAACTGCAGCTCTAACAGACCCTGATCTTTCATTTTATCACCTCCACGGTCAGATTATGAGAAAACAGCCTAATATACTGTCAAAATCCCTTATTTCTCACCCAAATCTTTGTCCTAGGATTTGTCGGCTTCACTGAGGCTAGATCTCATCAAGATCAGTCCTCCAGCAGCTCCGCAAATTCTATCTCAGAAATTTTGCCTGTTTACTATTAGAAAGTCACATTTTTTTCCATATTCCCTATCTGCCAGTCAAAACTCTCTGTTGGAATTCGCCATCCAGCCTAAGAAATCGTTCTCAAAGAGTACGATTTCCCTGTCCTACCCGCGAATTTTGAAAGTACAATTTTTTCCAGTAGATTTAAAAAAAATCACTATTCTAACATTCAGAACTCCCTGTCAAAATTCGCGAGTATTACAGTCCGATTTACTTGCCTTACCACAATTTCTCAGCCTGTTTGCGAATTCTATCATGACCAGAAAGACCAATTTTTGTCCTACATTATCAATTCTGCAAGCAAACTGCCTTTTTGCCAAGTACAGTACTGACCTACTCATCTGTATTCTACATCATGTCTCGTTATTGTGCTGAATTTTCTAATCCGGCTCCTCCACAACTAGAACGAAGAATTCCACGTATCGATGGGCCAAAGTACGATGGTGAATTTGACCCAGTCCGATTTCTCCAAGACTTTGATAATGCATGCCGTTTTTATGGAGATACCTCTAAAACTGAAAAGCTTCGTCTATTTCTCATGGTACTCTATGGCACCGCCAAGGAGTGGTACTTGAATCTCGAAGCTCCCGATCTTGCTTCTTGGACCACCCTCAAGGACGCTCTCATCAAGCGTTTCAAACCATCCAAACTGACCCAAAGCCCGTTCATTCAAATTACCCATATCAAGATGTGTCGCGAAGAGTCTGTTCAAAACTACATTGAGCATTTTAAACGTCTCAATCTTCTGAACTTCTACATCAAATGGAAACCTGGCAAAAAGCTCAACTAAGCTCACTGCCGATTTCCAAACCACCATGAAACAGGTTGCTGAGAAATCCTTTCCAGCAAGGGAAAATGTCTGGTGTCCAATCTCCTTTCGGAGAATCCATCTTAGAAAAACTCGCAGGCGATGAGGCTTACTCCTTCTTAGATGGCTTTAGCGGATACAATATGATCCAAATCGCTGAAGAAGATCAACATAAAACCGCTTTTGCCACAGAATGGGGAACCTTATGCGCTGGAAAGTCATGTCCTTTGGTCTCTGCAATGCTCCTAGCACCTTCCAACGTGTTATGCAAGCGGCCGTTTCTCAGCAGATGGGCGATACCTTAGAGGTTTACTTGGACGATTTAGGAGCACATTCCGAAGAAACACGCCATCTGTCTATGCTCAAAAAAAAATTTATCCAATGTCAACGCTTCGGCGCGTCTCTTAATCCTGAAAAATGCCAGACGTGGATAACCCATGGTATTGTGTTAGGACATATTATTTCACGAAATGGCATTGCCACTGACCAGAACCGTGCGTACGATACGTGAAGTTTACTCTTTCCTTGGCCACGCCAACTACTATCAATGCTTTATTTTTTATTTTGCTAACAAAGCACGCTTAATCTACAAAGTAGTTATAGTTCCCAAATGGACGGATGAACAACGTGTCGCATTTAATCAACTCAAAGAAGCCCTTACAAATGCACCCATCCTCCGAGCTCCTGATTATTCTGAAGAATTCCATGTGCATACTGATGCATTCAAGTATGCCATTGGAGGAGTGCTCGCCCAACTGGGAGAATTCAGAAAGGACTACCCAATCCGTTTTCTTAGTCGACAATTGATACCTGCTGAAGTCAATTATACCACTACCGAACATGAAGCCTTGGCAATGGTATATGGGGTTCAGAAGTTTTGCCATTATCTTCTAGGAAAAGTTTTTGCGTTCTTCACTGATCATCAAGCACTGTTGTATCTCATCAATAAGACCTGCACCACAGGCTGTATTACTATATGGATCCTATTACTGCAAGAATTTGAGTTTAGGATCGTGGTTCGTAAGGGAGTTCAGCATTTTTTTGCAGACCATCTATCTCGAATCCCTAACCTTCCTACCCCTGATCAAGGCGTCAACGATGATTTATCAAATGCAATCATTTTCCAAGTTGACTCTACACCTATATAGGCTAAGGAAATTACAGAATATTTAACTTCAGGGTAGATGGATCCTTCCTTCTCTAAACCTGAACAACTTGCGTTGGTCCTCAAAACTAAACCGTATACGTTAATTGCAGGACAACTCTACAAGAAAGGGTTAGATGGAAAAAAATTTTAACTCTGTCATAGCGTATCTCCTTTCAACAAATTTTGTGGTACATCGCAAAAGTTTCCCATACTATCCATGATGCAATGGCCAGGCAGAATCCACCAATAAAATCCTATGTGAAATTCTCACCAAAATCGTCGAATCCAGCCGATCTAATTGGGAACTCAAACTCCATGCTGCTCTCTGGGCTTATCGCACCACCCTGAAGCGAGCTACAGGGTTAACCCCTTTCCAACTAACATATGGCCAAGAAGCCGCTATGCCTGTGGAATTCCATATCCCCTCCCTTTGAGTGGCCTATAGCCTTGAGCTTGATACTCACCAGAATCTAGCAGACAAGTTATTCCATCTGGAGCAACTCTATGAAACACAATGGATCAGCATCCATACTCAACAAGTCCACAAATGACGACAAAAAGCATGGCATGATCGATCTTTGAAACTTAGAGACTTCTAGGTTGGAGATAAGGTCTTGCTATACCAGGCCAAAGCCTTCAAAGGCAAACTAAAATTTTCTGGCCAAGGACCTTACGTCATTAAAAACATATTTGCCTCTGGATATGTACAACTCCAAACCCTTCAAGGTGATATCCTCGACACTGTGGTCAATGGGAGCCGACTGAGAAAGTACAATGAACCTTGTTTTTATCTTGATATGTATTAGTTGTTTTCTTTCCTACTGTTTTTCTTTATTTTTTTATTATTATTGTCTGCCTGCCATTTCGACAAAAACTTTGCTGTGCTTTCTTGTTCAAACCATCAAGATACTATCAGATCAGGTATATCAATAGTCTTCTCTGAAAAAACCACAAAAGCCATTAGTTTTAGAAGACTTCTTTCACACCATCTCAGAAAGAATTCGCCTGACCCCTTTTTTACAATGCACAATTCATTTTTGGCCTCCGCTAATTCTGTCTCAGAGACAAAAAAATTCTAAAAATAAAAAAAGATAGCTTTTTCATCAGCTATCCGCTATCAGAATTTGCAAACAATTCGCTGGAGCTTAAAATGATTCCCACGATTTCTCTGCTATCTTTGTGAATTCTGATCAGACAAAGGTTTTTCCTTTTGGCATAAAAAACTCACTTACCAGAATTTGCGGATCCTCAGAACGTTGCCTCAAAATTCGTGACCATCATTACCAAATCGTGGACACTGAGGATGGTTTTTGAGTGAAGTTGCGAATTCCTGTCAAAAAAAGTCTATATATAGACCTCCACCCTTCTCTCCACGAATTCATTTTAGATTGCTGCTCTCGAGTTCATGCCAAATTTTTTCAAAATTTTCAAAATTCTCAAAGCAATCTAAAATCACTGCTATCATGGCATTTCGCGATTCCTCGCTCAGTTTGCATCGCCATAAACCCCCTCGTCCTTATTCAGGGGATATTTTTATGATTTGTATCAAGAATTACACCGAGCAACTCACCCTAGCCAAGGATATCCTCACAAACCTTGGCTTTGATCTGACTCTTTTCCGGGACCAGCAAAGGGAGAGCCTCATCCGAGCGGCCTACTCCACCTATTTGGATGAATTTTAAGGTCAAGAATAGAATATTTTGGCCCAAGCTCACAGGCGTCGATACCGGCAACTTAGCCGAAGACATGGTCACCAACTGCCGATTATTCTACCAGAAGCACCATGGCAATCCTGACTTATAGGAAACAATGTTGGTATGAACGATTAAGTTTTATGACTTACTAGGTGTGAATTTATGTGATAGGCAACCATACAAACAATACATGCATGCCAAACTCTTATGATATCTATCATTTTACAAACAATAGATATTGATCATATAAACTCAAACAAATAACACATGTGTTTAGAATGCAAACATGGACGAAATCACATGTTCCATACAAAATGCGCTTAATTATCAGAGAACCTATCATGAAGATCTTGTTAAGACCAAAATAATGAAGTAACTATAGTAATTTATTTGTGTCCACCATAGACAATGCAATAAACAATCTAGGTCACACACGTTAAATACAAAATTGGAGGTAGCCAAGCCAGTCATAGTTAAAATTGGCAGGTGGGTTTTGGACTGGGAAGAGTTGGGTAGTAGATTAATGCAAGCTTTGTGAAATATTTTCAGTCTAGAGCATGTGCACTTTGCATGCATTGAAAATTTCTCTCTTTTTCCTAAGTACTTTATCTTTTTCTTTTACGGCTTCTTTGGTACTACCTTTGTTTTGGCTTCAAATGTTCTCTTTATTTTCACTTTTCTTGTCGAGTTCAAAAAAGGCTAGTATTGCTTTGAACCAAGAGGCTTTACTCAGTGATTTCTTTTTTTCGTTATCATATCCTACAGCATCTGAAAGGTATGCTTTCTTCCACATTCTCATCACCCTTGAGCGAGAAAAATTCTAGTAGTTGCTATTATCTAAGTCCTTCCACACTCTTAGAAGCATAGGAGAAAATTATCCCCATCGATGGGCTATCAAATGCTCTAGCATGAAAAAGGGCACCATCTTCTTCATATATTGCAAGGGTTGCATTTCCACAGAATTCGTTCTTTATATGATGAATCAAATAAGGTTTTAATGCAATGAGATATACGTTCACAATATTTGACATGCACAACTATGCTTGATTGTTATCAATGTATATGTAACAGACAAGCAAAACTTTCTTATATAAGGCAAATTTGGCATTACTCAAAAACTAGGAGCCTTTATATTGGCTAAAAAAACTACTCACTCTCTTTCTTATGGAACTCCACAATGATCAAAAGGTATTCGCTTCTCTGTACTCCCACATGTGTGAAATTCAACATGGTATCAGAGCCTGCCTAAGATATCCATGCATACATCAAGAGTGATGTGAAAATTTGCCTTGAAATCAAGATTTTGAGAGTGCAGTTGCATTTCCTTTGCTATCTTTGTGATTTTAGGATCAAGAGGGTCATAATCATAAAGATTAACTTGGCCTGGTACTGTACTGAATTCAGAGCTCATACATGTGTGAAGGATAGCCAACTTTGACCAAGTGGTTCTCTTTCAAGATAGATCCAAAATGCATGATAGACAGCTTGCTAGAAAGCTTGTAGAGTCAAAATTGTATTGCAATTTGTTCCATATCAATTGGATGAGCCACTCAAAAGTTATAGCAAATTGAATCAAGGTGGGTAGGGCACCAACCTGGTGGACACATTTTGTTTGACTCATATCTTGCTTATTTGATCCAAAAACATAAAAACAAGCTTGCCAATCTTGTCTATTTGAGATCTAGACAATTTTTTGAGGTCATAGCCACATAGTTTCATGCAATTCAATTGTATTTGAGTCATTTGTGGATGATTTTGAGTGCTTTTGTGTACTTGAGTCAAGTTGACCCAAACTTTGCTCCATCTTGGGATGAGAGTTTAATCTAGTTTGAGAGAGATTGGTAGAGCTAGTGAGACAGGTCTTGTGAAGATTTTGTGAATCACTAAGACCCAAAATCATCTACTGATCTTTGGTATGAAAGACAACACAATTTACACTATTTTCAATATAGAAAATCAACATCTACTTAATGAAAGAGATGCAAACTCAACAAGATATTGATCAAACATCAAACTTATGATAAAATGAAGTTTCTGTCCATACAATAGCAGTAAGTTACTGTATTTCACACATGTGGATCCGAATATCAACAAAGCAATGCATTCTACACACAAGATTGCAAGATATCATCAATATAGTGCACCAATGGATAGATGAACCCAAGAGAACTCATGTATAAGCATGAAATGAGATGAGAGACACACACACACACACACAGAGAGAGAGAGAGAGAGAGAGAGAGAGAGAGAGAGAGAGAGAGAGAGAGAGAGAGAGAGAGAAGAAGAAGAAGAAGAAGAATCATTTTTGCCATGAGTTTACATCTATTTATAGCAGGTCCATGCCTCATTAACGAGCTTGGTTTCCCTCCATAGAAACTTCTAGATTAAAAATCCTATCAACAATATGACTAGAATCAATGTATCTAACATTCAAATTTGAATGTCTCCAAACTCGACTTTCTGATTTCCCTCACTTTCTAAAAGTGGAAATTCAAATACTTTTGGACTAATATAATTTTGAAAAGTCAAACTCTAAGTCTAATATGCAAATTGGCCTCAATTGCCAAATAAACAAACATGACCAAAATATCAAACTAGCTGACAATTTCTCACGCTCCCTCTTCAACCAGTTTTAGCATAGACTTAACCATAGTACTTTGATCCAACTTTAGAATGATCTCCATCCTAAGTATAGACCTCCTTTCCAAGGTTTTAAAGTAGCTTCCATTATTGATATAGAGAATAGTGTCCACATTGGATGCTTCACAATTTCTTACATTAATTTTACACATCAAGATGTAACTAGAACATGAAAAACCAAATAGAATGTAAATGAAATGATTCCTCCATGCTTCCAACTCTGAACTCTCTAGAAAATAATAGCAACCAAAAAATAAATGTGAGTGATGACCACCACTTGCTTGCTTTTGTCCTTTCTTGATATGTGTCCACCATAAAACTCCATGAATGAGCCTCCATCTCCATCTTGCCACAGGATGCCATCATCACTTCCACTTGCGTACCCTTCTCATCATATGTGAGCCTTGAAGGTGTTTGTCTTTCCCTTGATGTTCTCCTTGGCTTTTGACTTGATGAAAGTCCTTCATCATCACCATCTAAAGTAGGATCCATAACATTAACATCAAGATTGTTAGATCCATCCACACCATCATTACTTGAAGACACTTTTGGAATGTTCTCCTCATCAAAAATGACATCTCTACCAATAATTATGTTATTAGTAGTAGGAATGTAAACCTTGTAGGCTTTACTCACCTCACAATATGCAACAAATATACCTTTCCTTGAAGATGGATCCTCTTTTGTCCTATCATCAAGAGTTATATTGACATAGCAAGTGCATCCAAAAGTTTTAAGAAACTTGACATTCGGCCTCCTCTTGAATAGCATCTCAAAAGGTATTCTTCCATTCAATATAGCACTCGACCACCTAATGCATAGAAAGTTAGCACACAACAAGGCCTTTTCACAAAAAGATGGTTGAAGCTTCATGCTCGAATTGGAAACACTAAGAATTCCTGCAAAGATCCCTTTTGTATTATTAAAATATTATTACATTAATACCTTTGACTTGTTAGCTTTTTAATTGTAGCTCAAAAGTATGTCATGTAACAGATCATTGGAAGGCACTCGTGCACTTTGCAATGCACCAAACTTCGCTAAAATCGGAGTTACCACTAAAAAGTTATGCCATTTAATGTAGACTCAATATGTGGACTCAAAAAGTTACGTTACGTACATTTCAATTTTGAGTGTTTTGATTGGTCCATGTGTAAGAAAAAATTGAGAAAAAATGTAAAGAGAATTTCTACAAAGGGTCCTTTATGGATTTAGAACTCCGCTAATGGATCTCTTACATAGCTCCTCTTAGGACCCTTGATTATGATTGGACCAATTTCATGGATCTCTCACTTTTGATTGGTCTTCATGAAAACACATAGGAAAGTGTCACTAGCCCTCTAGTATCATGCCATGTGTAAGAAGCCTAACTTACCTCGAGCTACATGACACACCAAAATTGGCCTAATCCTAATAGAAAAGTCAAAGTACCTCCCAAATTTAAGATAAAGGCCTATTGACTAATCAAACTCTTCATAAATGATCTTAAAAAATTATGGCTACCCTCCACATGTGGGAACATGCTCCAAACATGTGAGATTTCACTATGTACATGATATTGCAAAAGATCAGCTAGATTTTGCCAATTTTGTGTACTCAGTTGTAGTATAGGGGTTCGTTCACTGGGAGCCGCCCGTGCACACCTGCATAACAAGAGAGAGAGAGAGAGAGAGAGAGAGAGAGAGAGAGAGAGAGAGAGAGAGAGAGAGAGAGAGAGAGAGAGAGAGAGAGAGAGAGAGAGAGAGAGAGAGAGAGAGAGAGAAGATAGAGAAAGGAGATAGAGAGAGGTAAAGAGAGGAGACAGAAGGAGTGATGAGAGAGAGTGTTAGAGAGAGTTTAGAGAGAGAGAGAGAGATAAGAGCTCACCAAGGATGGTTGGGGCTATGGGGGCTCGAGCGCCTACCCATAGCTATGCACCAATCACCCTTAGAGAGAGAGAGAGAGAGAGAAACCTAGAAGGAGAGCTTTATTGAGAAGCAAATGAAGATGTGTACAATGGAAAATGGCCTCCTTATATAGTTGAGGAGGGAGGGTCATCTTGGCTCTCATTGGTCTATTTACAATGGCATCCTAGCCTTTCAAACAAAATGAACTTCAATCTAATGGCTCATTAGGAAAAGGGCCAAATTCACATGATTCATGTGAGTTTGAGAGATTCCCTTTTAACTTAGAACCTTATAAATTTGACTTTGGGCTTTTTAATTAATTTATTCTAATAAGGCCCAAAGTCCTTTTATTCAAGTTCTATTTATCCGATTTGCGTGGTCACTGGGTCGGTCTTATACACGCAGGAAGCCAGTGCCCTCGCACTTATTATTCTAACTGTACACTGTACTGTGGTAGGGTCCACTAGGTAAGGCTTGGCCAGCAGTATTTCAAGTGGTGGGACCCACTTGTTCTTTATTGCAGGAAATACCCACAACAGGGTCCACGGCCCAAAGTAGTGCCGGTCCCACGGCACTAGCTGCAACTGTCGTGAAGGGGCGTTGTTGTCGGTTCTTTTATTGTTGGAACATGGGTGCTTCAGGAAAAGCGTGGATAAAATTCGCTTACGTAAAATTTGAGGCTTTATTGGATGATGGCGATCAACAAGAACTTGGACTTGCCAGATTTTCAATAATACCCATAAGGGTCTGGTGGCCATTCCGGAGAACCTTGTTCATTGACAATTGGATAGTCGAGGTATGCCATCAGAGGATCCCAAGATAAATCTTGCTGATATAATGGATCCTCATAGATCGGCGCAACTGGTCCCAATGTCATGGACTCTCCCAAATCATAATGTGGATATGACGTGCTTGCTTGATGCTCTTGTCTGTCCAGGTATTCGAAGTATGCATCAACCTGATGACTTTCCTCAGCAGTCAATATCATAGATTTAGGACAAGGCTTTGTCATTGTAGGTGCTGGTTCTTGTTGTACGATTGGCCGTTTTGGGCTTGGATTCCCTGGATTTGGCCGTCTAAGCAATGTGATGTCCTGATGTAACTTTGTGGTGGCCAGATGTTGAGTGGAACATTCTGACTTTGGTTGGATCTTGCTTATGATTGGCATTGAAATCAGAGGACAATCTCCCACCTTAGTCTTTCCTTTCTCAATGGACTACTCTCTTGAAGGTGGTACAGATGGATCGTTGCGTTGATTGGTAGTCAGTTTGCCTTCAAGTTGCATGATTGACGTGAGACCCCTTCGTAATTCATCCACCAGAAGTTGTGGTAGCATTTGTTTAATGAGGCTTGGTAAAATCTGCTAGATTGCATCTGTTGCCAATTTCTTGACTTCTTCCACTATACCTGGTTAAAAAGATTTTACCCACTCTGTCTTTTGTGGTGTTGGTGATTCACGTGTGTTCATGTCAACTTGTCTTAGGATCTTTCTCTCATTCCTTCCATCCACATCTGCTTCGTAACCAGGTGGCACTAGAAGTTTGTGTTTGTAGTGCAGCTTCTCGGTTGGTGGACTGCATGGTCATATGTAGGTAGCCGATTCAAGCAAGTAGGAGTCATAACGGCTTTTCTTGGATCTCTTAGTGAACAATCACGACATGGGTGATTGATGCCGCATTGTTCACACCAAGGATAAAAGGAGGACAGATCATTTTGGTGTGGACATTCTGATCTACGATGTTCACCTCCACATCCAAAACACCCTACCGTGTGTAAGATTCTGTCACCTCTCAATTGATGCACGTGCACCGGTATCAGGTCTCCTTTGATCCCTTCCACGGAATATAGTGGTGAGCCAGTTTGAACTTCCTCTGCCTGGGATAATCCGCTCGCTGATATAGCCAATACTTCCATCGAACCTTGCCTAGCCACTAGAGAAGATTTTGAAAGTCCTGAGACCGATGCACTTTCTTTAGAAGAGCGATCTGATGGCAAGCTAGATGGCATAGATGATAATTTTGTTAATTGATTCCCAATCTCCAGAATTTCCTTATTGGCTTGATTTCATAATCTCGGATTCTGAACTAGACATTGAGGTGTTGGATGTTTTCCAAAACAATAATGGCATTGGTCCAGTGGTCGGATCTTCTGATTGGCAATTTGTGGTTCTGGGAGGTAATTAGATTGACTGCACATCTCATCTGTGTCACTAACAACTTGCGTCTGATCGTCCGTACTGCTAGTACTTTGGCTAGCATTGTCTATGGCATCTTGTGGATTAGATGCTCTATCATCCCTGATTGTTTGAATGTTGAATATGGGTTGTGATGGTGCGTGCAAGATTTGTGCTTCTGCAATAGCGGCTACCTTACAAAGTTCTTTTGGACTGGTATATGATGTAAAGGGTGGCATACCAATCTTGATCTTGTGCGGTAATCCGGCATAAAAAAAATGCAATTTTGTGGTGACTAGGAATACCGGAATTCCAATCTCCCGCCATCTTGGCAAATCGTGCAGTGTAGCCCTTGAGAGTTTCTCCGGAAAGCATCGAGATTTGGGCAAGCTGCTCATACATTGCCATGGCCTGTTGTGTGAAAGATGAAAATGATATGGAGTGGTGTGGTGATGTACGAGAGAGAGATTGGAGGATGCAGTTTTTGAAATGTATATGAGGGAATTGATGATGAGGAGATGGAAGAGGAAAAAGCAAAAATATTCCTTTGTCTAGAACATTCACGGTTTGGGCAAGGGTAGATTTTATGAATAAATTCAATTATGCTCTTCCAGCGAAAGTCTTATGACGAGGGATGATAATTGGAAAAGTACTTATGTAGGTTATTTGGCAAAGGGTTAGTTTTGCTTCAAAAAACTACTTTTTGACACTTCTCTGCAAGTTTCGACACTTCTCCGCAAGTTTATAGAAGGATTTTTCAATACCAACTATAACTCGCTTTAGCCTTGGCGGTCTTGGGAGGAGTCTATCAAAGACAAAGTCACTCACCAAAGAGGCTTGGGCTAAAATAATTTTAGTATATATATATATATATATATATAAGGGCCTTTTACAGTCGTGGGAGGAGCTATTAGAGATAGAGTCGCTTCCCAACAAGGCTAATGGCCCAATTCGTATTTTTATTTTTTATAAAAAAATAAACCCTTGTAGATTTCTCTGTGTCCTAGTCTCAACAAGATGGAACTTCAGAGGCCTCTACAAAAGTTTGTTGTTTTTTTTTGTTTTTTTTTTACAACAAACCCTTGCAGATTTCTCTGTGCCCTTGTCTTAGTGAAACTAAGATGGAACTTCAGAGGCCTTTACAAAAGTTTGTTGTTTGTTTGTTTTTTTTTTTTTTAAAAGAAGAGACTACGGTAAAAAAACAGCGAGGGTAACTAGATCATCAAAAGTTAAGGTTTAAAAAACATAGCAGATAAAAAACGAAATGAAAAACACAACTCCAAAAAAAGCCTCAAAGATAACGTAAAAAGAGAAGGGGGAAAATAACTAAAATTATAAAAAAATTAAGAGGTGAGAAGAAGAGAAGGAATGGTATACGCAGGAGAATGGAGAACACAGTTTGGGATGCAGGTTCCTGGAGTGCGACAATGAGGGAAAAGAGGGAGGGAGCGGAACAGGTAACCGAGGAGTAGGCGAGGGAGGGAGGACAGACAGACAGGCGAGGGAGAGAAGAGAGAGAGAGAGAGAGAGAGAGAGAGCAGGCAGGCAGGCAGGCAGGCGGGGAAGGGCAGCAAGTGAGGAAGGAGGCGGAGGAGCAGAAGGAGGAAGCAGAAGGGAGGAGTGAACAAGGAGGTGCGAGCAGAGAGGTGGAGAAGTGGAAGGGAGGTGAAGAAGGGAGCGGACTGGAGTAGGGAAGGAGGAAGGAGAAGGTGGAGGGAGGCAGCGAGCAGCAAGCGAGCGTGGGAGGGAGCGAGCGAGAGGAGGGAAGGAAGAGCAAGGAGCGGGAGGGGACGAGAAGGGGAAGGAAGGGCAGTAGCAAGGGAGGGAGTGGAGGAGAAGGGGGAGTGGAAGGGAGGTAGCGAGGAGGAAGGGAGGGCAACGAGGGAAGAGAGGGAGCGAGCGAGAAGCAAGGGAGGGAGAGAACGAGCTAGAGGGGGTGGTGAAGGGAGAGGAAGCAAAGAGAGAGGGGTAGCAAAGAGAGAGATTTGTTGTTTTCTTTTTCTTTTTTTCGTTTTTTAAGAAAAAAAGAAGGTTGATGGATCGCAAAAATAATGAATTACGTAAACCTTAAAAAATAACTACACAATACATAGCTTACTACTAAAAAAACAAAACTAAAAAACCCAAGCCTTGAGGGCTTGGGTTTTTGTTTTTTTCTAATGGAAATGGAAGATTCCGGAGAATGGGAAAAAGAGGAGGTGAGGGGGAGGAAGCAGAAAAGAGTGGAGAGAGGAGTGAAGAAATAGAGAGTTTGAAAGGCAGCTATGCAGTGAGCAACGTTGGCGCTCCCCGGCAACGGTGCCAATTGTAGTCGGTTGTAGTATAGGGGTCCGTTCACTGAGAGCCGCCCGTGCACACCTGGATAGCAAGAGAGAGAGAAAGGAGATAGAGAAAGGAGATAGAGAGAGATAAAGAGAGGAGATAGAAGGCGTGATGAGAGAGAGTGTGTGTTAGAGAGAGTTTAGAGAGAGAGAGAGAGAAGAGCTCACTAAGGATGGTTGGGGCTATGGGGGCTCGAGCACCTACCCATAGCTATGCACCAATCACCCTTAGAGAGAGAGAGAGAGAGAGAGAGAGAGAGAGAGAGAGAGAGAGAGAGAAAGAGAGCTTTATTGAGATGATTCACTTAATCTCATAAGAAGTATACAAATTGCCTCACAAAATGAAAAAACATGATTTTTCACACTATGAATGACTATCTCATTCTTGCTCTTACAAGATCCAAGAGCATACAGTTTATGACACAACCACTTGCTTTCTTAATGATTTAAAACCAGATCTAAGGCATTAATTGTGAAAATTGTCAACATTTCCTAGCTAGTTTGAGGCCTAAATTGGCAATTTTTGTACATAGTTTTGGATCTAACCTTTCACACGTGTGAAAGAGGCCTAGATACTTCTATTTTAGTATATATTTCATATTGAAGAAGTCTCAAACTTTAACAAAGTCATGTTATTTGGACATATAGGCCAAAATTGGCTATTTTAGACGACTGGTGCCCTAAAATTGGGTCCTAAGTTCTAGAGAGACGAGAGAGAGTGATCTCTCTCACCTATATTAGGCTGAAATTTGTGGAGAACAGGTTGGAGAAACTTATTGTATAGTTGAGAGAGATCAATAGATCATTGTCACAGTTTTTTCCTCCATTGTGAGCATTGCTTTGTGTATTGTCTTCAAGCTTTTGTGTATGATCTTAAGAGCTTTCCAAAAGTGGTAAGCTGCTATTGTAGGGCTGGTATGCTAATATTTTTTGCTGTCATTAGTACCTTTTATTAGCTTCTTTTGTCTCTTGAATGATGTGTCAAGTTCATGTGTATCAAAGGTAGCATTAGGATGCTTTGCCATTTCTAGCTTTTGTAGCTTGTTGTGCAAAGATCTTAGCCAAGTATTTTGGGAGTTTGGATCCATTCAAGATCCACTTTTTCACATGGTATCAGAGTAGGTGGCTATTATTTTTAGTATGGTTTCTATTTATGGTGATATTTGGATATTTGATCAAGTTCTAGCATGATTATGCATTGCATTGTTGATCAAATCTTACTAACCTTTGTTTATTGAGTTGAACTTGTTGATCTATCATAGATGCATCTTGTGCAACCTCACATGCATGGAGGTCATTGTAGATCTTTGCATGGTCCTCAAATATCATTTTTTAACATGGTATCAGAGCCTAGGTACATGCATGCATGAAGTTTGATCTCCTTGTAAGCAAGATCTTGAGCGAGATTTCTAGGTTTGAGAGTGCTCTTGCATCCCAATTGTCTTCTAGCTTCAAATTGGCTAATGAATGCCTGATTGAAGTGATTTATTGGATTATTTGTGAGAATTTAATGTATGAAAAGTATAGGACATGTGTGATTTACATCCACTTTGAAATTTTGTAACAAACTCATCTTTGATCCATTTAGCCCAAGTAGACATTTGTTGGAAAGAGCACCAAGTGTAGACTGAGAAGACCAAGCCCCAGTTACGAATGAAGCCACAATTGATCTAGTGCTAAGCTATGAAATCATCACATAAGCAAGACTTAACCCTAGAAAGCATGAAAGAGAGAAATTAAGGAGACTAAAGAGAGAGAGAGATCGATATCATCAACTAAATAAAAGACTACAATGTTGTCCTATATATACCCCACCAATGAACATAGAGAGAGGTAGAAGATTTGGAGGGAAAGATCTAGATCCATGGCGGACTGATAATTGAGCAAGTTCACACATGACTTTTAACAAAGAGTACTTCACTTCTTTGTTGGCATATGAAGATGACAAGAAGGTGATCTACACAGCCAATGATGGTGAGTGTGCAATCAAAGGGATTGGCACAATTCCTATTTCTCTCTCTACAAATAGGAACGTTCATTTGAAGGATCATTAGAGAAAGTTTAAACACAAAAAGGGCCTTTTGTCAAGATTTTTTTTTCATTTTCTATTCACTTTTATTCACTTCTTTTGTACATGAGGCCAATAGTTTCTTGACATAGTGGCTTTAACGTAATGTTACTTCTTTGAGTCACATTTTGAGTCTATATTAAAAATGGCATAACTTTTGATTGCTATGTCAGAATGTGATGAAAATTGGTGCGTATGGAAAGCGCTTTCCAATGATATCTTACATGTCATACTTTTGAGCTAATACTAAAAAGTTATAGCAAGTCAAAGATATTGGTTGAAAATAGTGACAAAATGCAAAAGAGATCTTGGCACGAAACTTAGAATTTGCTTTGCACAAGAACACAGATCATGCTACACAGTAACACAGATAGAAAACACTCTCCACAGCAAGCTCACATAGCAACTGTATTTCTCAAAATGAGATTACAATGTACATATAGATCTTCACTCAGGCAATCCATGCATGACCCAGGTTGCCGTTGGCGGGACGTGTGTCCCGTCGACTTGCCTCATGGTGAGGCCAACTGATCCTTATCAACTGATAGGACCCACTGTACAGACTTTAAGTACAGAAAGCTTTGATCTAAACTTATCAAACTTTTCTCCAACAAGTGGCTTTGTGAAAATATCAGCTAGTTGTTCTTCTATGCTACAATGAACAACATGAATTTCACAACTCAGCAGCCTCTCACATATAAAGTGATACTGAATCTCAATGTGTTTAGTTCTCGCATGGAACACTGGATTCTTTGCTAGCTGAATGCCACTCTGACTGTCGCTATGTAATGTCATGGGATTTTTCTACTTCATGCCAACTTCTTCCAAGATTTGTCTCAACCATATAGCTTCATGTGCTGCACTACACATTGCCTTATACTCTGCTTCTGTGGTGGAGAGAGCAATTGTACTTTGCTTCTTACTAGACCAGGAAAAGCAACTACCACAAAATTGGAATACATACCCTGTGGTGGATCTATGATCATCATAGTCACCTCCCCAATCCGCATCCACATAGCCACACAACTCAGGTAAACCATCATGCTTCCTGTAAATGAAGCCATACTCTAAAGTGCCTTTCACATAACGCAAAATGCATTCAGTTGTCTTCCAATGCGTTTCCGTAGGTGCTGCCATAAACTGACTTATAATGCCAACAGCATAGCATATATCTGGTCTACTCGTGGTAAGGTAAATCAAGCTCCCTACTGATTGCCTATACAGTGTAGCATCAAATGATTGTGACTCATCAAGCTTAGAAAGCTTTTTACCTGGTTCAATAGGAGTATTCACTGGTTTGCAATCCTGCAACCTAAACTTGTGCAACAACTCTTTGACATACTTCACCTGTGCTAAACCCACTTCGTGTCCTTTTTGCCACACCTCTACTCCAAGGCATTAATGCATCAGGCTGAGATCTGTCATCTCGAAATGTACTTTTGATCTTCATGGAATATCACATCTCTACTCTCAAATTGTAGTTGAGGTAGAGGGAACATAGATCTTGTAAGCTTTCTTGCTGGATGCATATCCAACCATGATCCCTTTAACAGAATTAGGATCATCTCTTTTCCTTGTTTCCAAGGGCATATTAACAAAGGAAGTACAACCAAAAACTCTAAGGTGATCTACCTTAGGTTTTTTCTGAAACAAGACTTCAAAAGGTGTTTTTCCAGCAAGAGCACTGTGAGGTAATCTATTGCACAAATAGTTTGCACAATTTATAGCTTCACCCCACTATTCAATAGGCAAAGAAGCTGCTACTCGAATTGCTTTAGCACATTCACATAAAGATCTATTTTTCCTCTCAGTTACTCCATTTTGGGATGGAGAATAGGCACAAGAAAATTCTCTCTTTATTCCTTCACCTTCACAATAATTATGAAACTTGTTGGAGATATATTCACCTTCTCCATCGCATCTTAAAGCTTTAACTTTGCAAGAAAACTGTTTTTCTACATAAGCTTTGAAGATAAGGAAGTGATCAAAAACATAGCCTTTGAAGAAAGTAGATACAACCAAGTTCTAGTAAAGTCATCAATAAAGGTGACAAAACATGTTGCACCACCAATACTTTTAGAAGAGGAAAAATGTACATCTAAATGTATGATTCCAATGGATAAGTAGTCTTTATAAAAGACTTTTGATATGGCTTTCTGTGTGACTTTGCAATGGCACAAGCCTCACAAGGCTTGAAATCTTTAGAAAGAGATTTTGGAAGACCAATAGCCTTCTCCTTCTTAACCATAGAAGAATAGATATAAATTTAGGATGTCCCAACCTTCTATGTCACAGCTCCTCCTTAGATAACAAAGCAACTTCACAAAGGTTTGCATTCTCATAAGAATTCGACTTAAAAATTCCACCACATCTAGTTCCATCAGCAAGGATCTCATCTTTTCTCTTGATAAAACAAGTATTGGAGTTGAACTTTACATCACAACCATTATCAAGCAACTTTTCCACACTAATTAAGTTCTTTGTAAGTTTTGGAATGAAAAGAACATTAGAAAGTGCAAGAACTTTTGAAGAAGCAAGTTTCAATGGAATGTTGCCAATTCCTTCTATTGGACACTCATGATCATTAGTTGTGTAAATAGATCTCTTGAGTCTTTTGAAAGGTAAGATTGAGTCAAATGACTCCTTTGAACAGCACATATGTGAAGAGGCTCCACTGTCTATGTACCAAGCTCCATCTTTCTTGAAAGGTGATGAAGAAAAACTGGACACCATAAGTGATCCTTCTCCATCACTTGCAACAGAATCTTCTTCAATCTCTTTGGAGAGATTAGCTTGCTTGAGTTGGTTTTTCTTCTTAAAGCAATTAGAGGCATAGTGCCCCTTTTTGCCACAAAAGAAGCACTTCACTTTCTTCTTCTTGGTTTTTGAGTTAGAGGGATGAGATGTTTCATCCTCTTCACCATCTTGATCTCGATTTTTGGCTTTGCCTTTGTTGTATGCTTGAGAGAACTGGTTCTTACTCCTTCCTTTCTGCTTGCCTTTGACAAAGAGGGCTTTGTCACTTCCACCATGTTCAAGTTTGTTCATCCTGGAGAGTTTATAGCTTTGTAGAAATAAGAATTCCTTGGAGAGTTTCTAGATTAGGTAACTCCTCCTTAATAGCAAAAGACTGAACAAGATTATCATAGTCATCTCTCAAGCCATTCAGTATGACTTGAGCTAGCTCAAGTTGGTTAATGGTAACACCAACACAGGAAAGCTCTCTATGTAAATCTTTAACTCTCAGAACATAGTTAGATGCACTCTCTTCACTTCTTTGGAAACTTTGGAAAATCTGATTCCTAAGAGTGAGTATTCTAGAAGTATTCTTTGCTTCATAGATGGTCTGTAGTGCATCCCAAGCTTCTTTGGCTATAGTGCAAGGTCCTATCTCTCTCAAAATTTCATTAGATACATTCATCTTAATGAAATGGCTCTCTTCTTATATTTAAGAATTTCAACCTGTGCTTGATGCTCCTCCTCAACACCAAGCACAATATCCATAACATCTTGGAGAATCAAAACAAACTCCATTCTTAACTTCCAAATTGAGTAATTAGAAGTGTTTAGTCTTTCACTGGCTTCTAGAAGATATCCTCCCTGAGATGCCATTATAATGAAGACTTCTTAGTTATTGGATTGAGATATGTTTGAGCTTGTTCCTATCAGACTTAAAGTTGCTGCTCTCTTCACTATAGGTATTTTCAAGGTTGAACTACCTTCCTATGTGAAACACTTGCAACTATATTTGAGATGAATCTCAAATATTCCACAAGACAAATTTTCTAGATCAGACACAAAAAGTGGTTTGAGACACTTTGGCTGGTTTGAATTCTACTTTTGGCACGTGTGAAATGCTTCAAAAGAAAACACTATTGACACTCAGAAGGCTCAAAGGGTGTTCAAATACTTCAAACTCAGTCTTGATCTACAGTTTCTTGTGTTGGATGTTCAAAACAATGATTCAGAACAAAGTATAATTGAATCAAATCAAAATGCTGTCACTCGGATTTTGGACCTATCCCTATCATCTTTAAGAGATTATAACTCTTGCTAGGCACATTAGATTGATTTGATTTCAATTTCTATGGAAAGTACAGATCAAATGCTTTCATCAAGCTATAAGACTACTATATTTGGATCTATAAGTAAGGAGAACAAAGGGACTGAAAAACTCTGATTTTCACATGTGCGGAATTCCAGAATTCCGTACTTCCTCAATTCAGGTCTAAAAATTCAGTTCAAGTCCGATTTGATCCAAATACACTTCAGAGAAAGGTTAGAAAAATTGCAAAACTGTTTTTTTGCTTGATTTAGAGTTTAGAAGAAATGGCTAATTCACAATCTAGCATGCTAATCAACAAAATATAATAGCAATGAATCAAAGAATGAATAAAAATACAAGATTTCAGTGTATGAGCATTAGCCTCAACACGAGTTAGAGAGAGAAAGCTAGAGAGATAACAAGCAATATTTGTTTAGATCCAAAATGGCATGAGATAGCTACAAAACTTTGGTTCTTCATCATTGATTGTGTGGAGAGCTACACATATTTATGGAGATTGAGGTAGCTCGAGGTAGAACCATATCTATCCATTCCAAAATGACATCTAAAGTGACATCTAGAGTCTATGTGACATTTGTCACTTGTCATGCATGAAATTCTACCAATTTTTACAAGTGTACTAGTTCTAACTAGAAATGTCCAAATCATCATGCATGTGTCCATTAAACTTTGTGCATGCCTTGCATGTCACTATGGATCACTTACAATTAATGCATGTGAGTTGCCACGAGTTTCTACAAGCATAATCATGCTAATTCTATGTCTACAAACTATATGCAAGTTGCATTTATCAAACTAGATAATACATAACCATGTAGCTCGAGTTCTATGTAGGCCAAACTTGGCATTTTGCATTAATGAGCTACATACTTGCATGGTACAACATTTGTAGCAAGCCAAGGAATCAATATGGATTGTTTTTCAATTTTAACAGTTTTACCATATCTTGACAATTTGCACACATTCACATGAAATTGCTCAAACATGAGATAGAACAAGTAAAGTAGAATTGAAAAACACTTCCTTGCTGCTCCTTTGACCTTACTTGAGTCTTCAATAACCTTCAAAAATATATCCATAACATCTTTGCCAATTGACTCTCCTTTGATGCTCTTGACTAGCTCCAAATTGCCAACTTCCCTTTTGATTTGTTGAAGCCCTTTGAGATCATCCTCTTCATCTTCCACTTGAACATCAAAGACATTGACTAAGATCCGTTTTTCAGATCCATTAGTTTTTGGAAAGTCATGAAAACATCCATCCACTTGCATAGCATCATCTACACAAGAAGATTCACCAAAATATGTGAGAAAAGCAAAATGAGTCACTTCGACTTGCTTACCTTTCTCATCATATGTGAGTCTTGAAGGTATTTCCCTTGATGTTCTCCTTGGCTTTTGACTTGATGAAGGTCCCTCATCATCACCATCTAAAGTAGGATCTTTTACATCAACATCAAGAATGTTAGATCCATCCACATCACCATCAATAGTACTTGAAGATACCTTTGGAATGTTCCCCTCATAAAAAATGACATCTCTACCAATAATCACCTTAGGAATGTAAACCTTCTAGGCTTTACTCACCTCACTACATCCAACAAATATACAAGTTTCCTTGAAGATGGATCCTCCTTGGTCCTATAATCAAGAATAATGTTGACATAGCATGTGCATCCAAAAGTTCTAAGAAAGTTGACACTCGGCCGCCTCTTGAATAGCATCTGGAAAGGTGTCCTTCCATCCAAAATAGCACTCGACCATCTATTGCACAAGCAATTAGCACACAACAAGGTTAGCACATAACCTCATGGCTTTGGCACTTTCACATAAAGTCATATTCTTCCTTTCAGCCACTCCATTTTGTTGTGATGTCCTTGGAGTTGTGTACTCCCTCTTGATCCCATGCTCATCACAAAAAGCTTTGAACTTGGTAGATATGTACATTCCACCATTGTCACTCCTCAAGCACTTGATCCTTGTGGGAAATTGGTTCTCCCTTGCATTCTTGAACTTCACAAAGACATCATACACTTCATCTTTGCTCGTTAGTAGATAGATCCAGCAAAATCTACTAAATTCATGAATGAAAGCTACATACATCCTAGCTCCACTATTGCTAATTGTAGTAATTCCATGAATATCCGAATGTACAACTTGAAAAGGCTTTATAGATCTAGATGTAGATCTATCATAAGGTAGTCTATGTGACTTTGACAAAGCACAAGACTCACAAACATGATTTATGCTACTTAAGGATTTTGGGAGACCAATCACAACTTGCTTCTTAGCCATTACCTCCAATGACTTGAAGTTGAGGTGCCCCATCCTTTTATGCCAAACCTCTTGAATAAGTACTTGCTCACTTGCCACAAATCCAACTTGGTTAGCAATAACACAAGCATCTAGTTTGAAGAGGTTCCCTTGCCTTTTAACTTTTGCAATCAAGATATCATTCCTTTTTATCATGCAAGCATCTCCATCAAACTCAACTTTGAAACCTTTACTTAGCAATTGACTCACACTAAGTAAATTCTTGGTAATGGAAGGTATGAACAAAACCATTAGAGGTAGTTGCATTCTATTGGTGAGCGCATATGTGACGTGGAGTTGGTGCACAATACATTGTGCGGCATTGCAGAACCCTATCAGATGTTTGTGAGCGGAATAGCATCAAGAGAAAGATTGCCAACCTTTGACGAGCTCACAGGAATCTTGATGCAAGAAGAGCAACGGCGAGAAATGGTGAAAGTAGGAAGAACAACGGCGAGAAATGGTGAAAGCTAGACGTCAAAATACTGACGATCAAGCACTTGCGACATGCCAAAGACAAGGCAAGGGAAAGGGCAAGAAGAAGTCTAAGCAGCAATTTGCCAAGTCTCAGGAGGATGAGGGATCTTCCAGTAAGACCAAAAAGAAAGGCAAGTGCTTCCATTGTGGTAAAAAGGGCCATTGGACGCAAATTCCTGGCGAAACAAAGCAAGGAAAAACCAAAACAAGCAGGTAACCTTGTCGATGAGGTGAGATTGAAGACTCTAGCATCTTTATATTTGCATTGTCATCTAATCAAGATGATCAAGCATGGTATATTGACTCGGGAGCCACAAGACACATGACAGGTAACAAGAATTAGTTCAGTAGCTTGAAAGTGTTGAATAATGAAAGCATGATGATCAGGGAGGTACTTTATGTACCAGGTTTGAAGAAAAATCTACTTTCTATTGGAGTCAAAATTGATCAAAAGTTGAAAGTAGAATTCGCCCATGATCGTTGCTTTGTGAAAGATGTGAACCAAAAGTTCAAAGTTATTGCGGATGGAGTAAGAGAGCCCAATACAAAATTGTACAGGTTGAATGCTATAATTAAGGGGAAACATGGACTTGTATCGTTTATTCCATCGCAAACTGAGTTGTGGCATAAGAGGCTTGGTCACTTGAACTTGGGAAGCCTCAGTTTGATGAGAACATTGGAGATGGTAACAGGATTGCTACCATAGAAGATCACTTGAAATCGATATGCGAATCTCATGTATATGGGAAGCAGCATCGAGAGAAGTTCAATAAAGGTGGTGTTGCAAGAGCAAAGAACATCCTGGATTTAATCCACATCGCTCCATGATGACTTGCCTAATAAAGTGCCATTGAGTTCATGTGGCAGAGTCTTTTGTGCCACAGAGTGTCTGGCGAGTCGTCATGGGTCTGATGCATCTGATCTTCAGGTAGGCGCACCTTCAGATGATATAGGTTGTCTTTCCTTCCGCCTTGAGCTATGAGAGCACTGGTACTAGCGTCAATCACGTTGCATGATTCATTAGAAAACATCACACGCATCCCTGCATCTGTTATTTTTGCTATAGAGAGCAAGTCTTGTTGCAGAGTTGGCATGAACAGAAGATCTTTGAGTCGTCTGTCTCTGTCGTTGGTGTTGAGCCATAGTGAACCAATATCGTTCACTTGATGTCTAAATCCATCTCCAAGAACTATGAATCTTGAGGGAATCCGCACTTCTGAAATCAGACATTATTCGTCTTGACGTCACAAAGTGTGAGGTGGCTCCTAAATCTAGGATCACCTCATGTGTGTCAGACGTTGATGTTGCACACACACCTTCATAGATGTAGGCGGTTGAACAATTTATGTTCGTTCTTTCTTCGCCCATCTTTGAGCTCTCGGGCTCCTCAACATAGGAAGAACTATTACTGTTCTCCTGTTTGTTCTGTGCTGATTTGTTCCTTGGGTTCTGGCGGCAATCTATGGCTGCATGACCCTTCTTATGGCAATGGATACACTCAATCTTGGGATTGAGCTAGCTGGTATCTACTGTATGTCCGTCTCTTCTACATCTCACATAGGTCTTCTTGTCTGCACCTTGTTGTTTCGACCTCTCTTTGGTCTTCCAATTGCCCTTGCTTGTTCCTTCTGCTTGCTGGTCACGATCTTGCCTCTGATTGGACTCCCTCTTAGGCTTAAATTGCTTCTTTGATTTTTCTTTGTTGTCGTAGAGGGCGTGGTCAGAACCATCTTTGTGATCCAGATGTTATTTGGCCTCGACTTCCTCTCGAATCTCGACAATCGCTTTTTCGAGGTTCATGGCAGGATCTTTCATGAGCAGGGTTCATGTCATCTGAAAAGCTCTGGGTAAGGCTCTCAACAGGTACGTGAGCTGTTCTTAGCTGACACTGCATTCTCTGCTCCAAATTTTTGTAGTGATAGAAACAGATCCTTCATCTTTCTTATGAAAGAGGTGAGGTCTTTTCCATCCCACTACAAATTCGTCAGCTGATCTTCCAGCATCATAATCTGACTTCTTGATTTCATCTTAAATCTAGTGAGTAATGCATCCCACATCTCCTTGGCCTTGGAGAGTGTAGTCAGGTCAAGTGTGAGACTATCTTCGATGGAAGATGATAGCAAGGCTACTACCTTGTCGATTTTCTCCCTCCATTCGCGTAGCTCCTTGCCTGTTGTTATAGGCATTTCTTCTGTGCCATCCACCCAGAGAAAGAGTTTTTCACCCTTGAGTATCAAAGATGTCTTAAAAAGTTAGATCCTGAAGAATCAAGTATAGTGCAGATCTTGCTCTGCATACTGCTGATTGAAGCCATTGCTTCTTGGAGTCTATTTCCTCGTTGATGGTTGTTCGTCTGAATGCTTGGCCTTCTGGATCTGCTAGCTTCTTGGTTGATAGGATAATCGGCTCTGATACCACTGATGAGAATCAGTCACGATTCGCGAAGGCGAATCCGGCACGACTCTCTCTCTCTCATCTCGGATGGAGTTCAGATGCAATCGCTAGGCACTACCAACTGAATCACTCCTACAATCCTCCATAGTGTACCCAGTCACTACTGATCTACGTTTACAAAATTAATACAACATTCGACTTAATTACAACCAAAGTGCGAAATTCAAGGGAACAAGAAAAGTTCAGACATACGAAATAAACAGCATATGCATTCGCATTCAAGATCAGACACAATTAGAAAATTGTTGATATTGATTTTTTTTCTGATTTATTCAAGCACTGCATGCGAGTCCACGCGGTGCATCGACGTGAAAGAAAACACAGTTCTCTCACGAGTATAGTCTCGCTTTACTAGCGGACAGTTGGATATTCTGATCTCAGACAAAATTGTCTTCGCACGTAGGCGGACATGTATTCTGTATATCGTCTTGATTGCTTACTAGCATCAGACTTCTTCACTATGTGTATTTTGTTTTATCTATATGTCAAGTATCATCCAGTAAGCATGGTCGCTCTATGTAATCCTAAGATTAGAGTGATTAAGTATCTACGTCTAACCAGGGAATTACAAGAGTGGCAGATTAGCCACGACCTAGGAAGTATCTGCTGACGTCATGCCATCAGATCATATTACTGTACTTCTGGGTAGTTGCGTGATCTTTGGTGGTACTTCTTGGAGCGTGAGCGCTAAACGGATTTTGTTTACCTCGTCTGCCTTCTTCCGTACTAGACTGCGAAGGAATCTCGTTCGTGGATCTTTCATGTTCGCAAACCGTTCGTCTTCGTCTCTGTTGACTTTCGCGTTCGCAAAACTCTTCATGTTTCGTGTCTCCAGATGTTCAAGTTCGCGAACATCTTCGTTAGGCGAAGGGCTAAAAGGTAGCAAGCCTTTGTAATCAGAAACATTTTGTTTCTTCAACTACCACGTGAGGTGTGTTGGAATTTGATTAATTTACTGGTTCTATGACAACTGAAAACACTTTTACCATTTGGAAGTATGCTTGACTATTCTACAAATTGTTCTTAAACTATGACACACCGATAAGGTAAATGCACTACCATTAAGAAGCTATTTTCGGTGTGAAATCACTAGTACGTAAGGAGTGTTTCGCTTGAGCGGTTGGAGATGGGTAGCTCGCAAGAAATGTCTTCGTCTCATATTCAGGTACGATGCTATATGATTTAACACCGATGTGAATGGTATTTTAACTTAAAAGGTGCAATATGATGCATGTACACAAAGGCTTTTCTAGATATACTGAGAATAAGTGTATGCATTTATGTGTTCTTGAAGTATTTATGTTTCTTATCATTAACTGATATGGATTAGTCTAAGTTTTTAAAGATAAGATATGAGCTCACAAAACTAAAAGCGGCTATTGAAGGTGAGCTATATACTTGGTTAGAGTGTGACTAAAAGTGGGCTTGGATGGCATGGATTTGCCAAAGCGACGAGGTGCTTGGACTCCTAGTTGCCTTTGTGGGAGGTCCTTGGGGCTAGTATGGCACGGATCTGCCCTAGTACCTACACTAATACTAAAGTCATTTCTCGTTTTATTTGTGTATTGCAAAATAGCTTCTTACGTGTAGAATTTTAATGTCATTTTCATACATTCTTTTGATGATCAGTATGGTGTTTGCCCTGATACGGTTTTGTTAAAGGGCATAATGTATTGCTAAATATAAAACGCATTATAGAGAAGATTGGACATATCACTTGTACTTGCAATCATGCTGATAAAGTAGTGAATCTTGTTTCAGACATGGATAACAACTGATGCTCAACTATGACACCTCTCTCCCTCACGTAACTAACTCGTGCGGTTGTGTTTTGTGGGACGGTGGTAGGTAACAGTTGGGTGTCCTAAAACTTGCTCCGCTTTATGGTACTCTGTACTGTTAAACTTTATACAGCTTTACTTTTACCTATTATGCTATAAATTGAAGGGTTCAAAGGGTTTGATCTTGACTTGTCAAGAGGGACTATGTGAAATCTTTCTACTCTCTCTCATTTCATGCTTATACATGAGTTCTCTTGGGTTCATCTATCCACTGGTGCAACTATCTTGATGATATCTTGCAATCTTGTGTGTAGAATGCTCATATTTTGTTATTTTTGGATCCACACATGTGAAATATAGTAGGTTACTATTATTGTATGGACAGCAACTTCATTTTATCATATATTTGATGTTTGATCAAAATCTTATTGAGTTTACATCACTTTTGTGTAGTTGATGTTCATTTTCTACATTGTCAATGGTGCTAATTGTGTTGTCAATCATAACCTAAGATTAAAGGGACATTTTGGATATTAGTAATTCATATTGACATATCTTCCAATGACCAATTTATTAGTAGAGTGAATGTAAACCTTGTAAGCTTTGATCACCTCACTATATCCAACAAATATACCTTTCCCTGAAGATGGATCTTCCTTTGTCCTATCATCAAGAAATATGTTGATATAGCAAGTACATCCAAAAGTTTTAAAGAACTTGACACTTGGCCTTCTACCAGACAATACCTCAAAAGGGGTTTTTCCATCCAATATAGCACGGCATATATCAAACATCAAAGTATATTCACACGTGTCGAGACTTGTGGATGAAAAAACTAAGTGTGGAATGGAGAAACAAAATGTTTTTTATTACAAAGCCTTGCTAGCTTTCAGCCCTTCGCCTAACGAAGATGTTCGCGAACTCGAACATCTGGAGACATGAAACACGAAGAGTTTTGCGAACGCGAAAGTCAACGGAGACGAAGACGAACGGTTTGCGAACACGAAAGATCCACGAACGAGATTCCTTTGCGGTCCAGTACGGAAGAAGGCAGACGAGGTAAACGAAACCCGATCAGCGCTCACGCCCCAAGGAGTACCACCAAAGATCACGCAAGCACCCAGAAGTACAGTAATTTGATCTGATGGCATGACATCAGCAGATACTCCCTAGGTCGTGGCTAATCTGTCACTCTTGTAATTCTCTGGTTAGTTGTAGATGCTTAATCACTCTAATCTTAGATTTACATACAGAGAGACCGTACTTATTGGATCATACTTGACATATAGATCAAAACAGAATACATAGAGTGAAACAGAGTGAAGAAGTCTGATGCTAGTAAGCAATCAAGACGATATACAGAATACATGTCCGCCTGCGTGCGAAGACAATTCTGTCTAGGATCAGAAGATCCAATTGTCCGCTAGTAAAGCGAGACTACTACTCGTGAGAGAACCGTGTTTCTTTCACGCCAACGCACTGCGTGGATTCGCATGCAGTGCTTGAAGAAATTCAGAGAAAATTAATATAGAATATTTTCTTGTTGTGTTTGATCTTGGATGTTGAATGCTCATGCTGATATTTCATACATCTGAGTTTTTCTTGTTCACTTGAATTCCGCAATTTGGTTGAAACTAAGTCGAATGTTGTATTAAATTTATGAACATAGATCAGCAGTGACTGACTACACTCTGGAGGATTTTAGGAGCGACGCAACTGGCAGTGTCCAGCGGTCGCATCTGAACTCCATCTGAGCTTAAGAGAGTCGTGATTGATTCGCCTTCGCGAAAGTTTCGCGAATCCGACGAATTTTTCATCGAGTCAGTCACTCCCCTTTTTTCATCATGGAAAAGCCTTGCTCTCGAGTAGAGAGAGAATCCAACAATCAATACTCGGGTAGAGAGAGAAAGCCAATATGACTAGAAATGTAGCTCTTAACTCAAAAAAAAACTCTAATAGAATTGATCTAAGACACATATAAGTAGCAACTAGAGGTCAAGGGGAGTGAAACATGATTGGACCTTCTTTTTCTCCACTAAGTATGATTGGCTTTTAAAGACATATTGACCCTCAAACTTGATTGGACCAATTTGGTGGATTTCTAGCTTTTGATTGGTCACTAGCTCTCATGCCAACCATAGGGAAGTGTCACACATCCAACCTCAATATGCCAAATGTAATAAGCCTAACCTAGTTTGAGCCACATCACACTCTACTTTTGGCCTAATCATGACTTTACATGTGTACTTGCTCAAATTGCCTCTAATGCCAAAAATGTTCTAATTAACTACTAACACATGAATTGATGTCTACTAAATTTCAAGTACCCCTAACTCAACATAGATCTAACATGTTTATGTCTACTTTCACATGTGGGAACATGCTCCACACGTGTGAGATTTCCATATGTACAAGAATATGTAAAGTACTCAAGCTAGATTTCGCCAATTTTTCACAAATGTTTGGAACCAACACAAAGTGATGTTTCAAATCTTCTATAGATTTGGGCACAATGTTCTACTTGAGGCTAAGAAGCCAAATCATTTTGTCATTTGAGAAACTGCGACATAGTTTACTGCAACCAATGATCTTACAAATCAAAATTGGTTTGCAAACTTTTTTTGTATTGGGCACTATAGATTGTGGAACAAGTCATTATGATGCCTAGCTATTATGGTTTCTCATTACAAACCCCTTTTATTCTTGTGAATCTTGAAATTTCCTTTTGCTAATTTAAAGCCCAACTAGTATTGTTTTTTTTATGAATATCATTGCACAAAACTAGACAGGGTTTCATTGATACTTAATGAGAAAGCATGACGTAACTCAATAGCATACTAAACCAAAGGTTACCATTCTACAAAAGGTATCTAGTATTAAGGCTACGAGATGACAAGCTTTTCTCTTTTTCGATTGAATGTGAATTTTCATCAAGGATTGTACAACATGAGTACTTCACTTAGTAGTGAAATGTGCACTCTCGAGTTAAGAATAGAAGGTAACTAGACCACAAAAAATATCTTTTGAACCAGTGTAGCATGGAATCAAACTCTGGAGTGATTTTGTTTCTTTGTAAGATGTTAGTCATGTAATTCATGTGTAGTTACTCACAGGCATTCGATCCACTCATGACCACATCTAGGTAAATTCTAACCAAAATCTCTAAACGCAATTATGTGCCATATGAAGCATAAAAACTTACATAGAAAGCACGCCTAAGGCAATTCTTTGTATACCAGTACATATGCCCTCGCAATGTTTTGTAACCAATACATGAGCCCCATTGGTGTTTGACAAAAAAGAAAATGTACATAGAAAAATTAACTATCACTAGTTTTTCTCCTTTTGCTTCTTTGTTGTTTAAAGCCAAAATGGCTAGGAAAACTCAAATTAACACCATTACTATTTGTTTACACCAAACTATTGAGGAGGCCAATATTATTGCTAGTTGTGGTCATTGCTTACGTGAAGATTTATCTTTTTTATGTTCTCTCTTTTGAAGTGTTTTCGAGTATTGAATATCTTGAGGCCTACTTCATTGGGAACATCAACAATTTGCTATTTTAAGTCATCAAATGAATGTGATGATGATTTTGATAAAGAATATAATTTTTCTAGTGTACAAAATTTGTCATTCTCATGAAGAATACACATTATTCTAGCGTGCAAATTGGTTCGTTAGCTATGTCATCATCTACCCCAAGATCATAGAAAACTAGGAGCTCGAGGAAGGAGACAATAGCACCCCATCAAGAATTCCATATTATTTGTATTCTGAAATTTATTCCAATGCTTACGCCCTATGAAATAGTCAACCATGTAGCCATGCATGTCATTGGCCAACTCACAACCATGGTGCTAACTAAATGTACTTATTTGTTAGGGTAATCAGATGTAATGACTGCCAAGGATGAACACATGTATTGTCTACACTAGATGGCAAGTCAAATGTACTAGGTGCACAAAGTAGGCAATTGTGTTGTTCAATCATTAGATAACCTTGTGATTGAACAAACTCTTAGGTTTGGTGACCTTAGCGGGCCTTAGAAGCAATGGTACTTCTATTAATTTCCTAGTGCTTTCTCATGCCCAAACAGCTGATTGGTGGTTAGAGGAAATATTGTGGCTATCATTTCTTGAGTGATCCAAGTGATCCAGTGGGAGTATGTCCTCCTCTCCCTTGAAGATCATTTGTTGGGTGCTAAAGAACCTTGGCCTCATCTAAAGGTGGGCATAGATGGTAATTGTGACCCTCTTCTCTTTCTATTTGTTGCATTACTGTGTGCACTAGTGCTTGACCCGCTTGCCCACATGATGGATGAGTACTTCCTACATGGAAGCTTGTTCATCAACAGAACTCAAAAGAAAAAGGAATGTACTCAAGGAGGTGTGAGCAAGCATGTCTATGCATGCCTGATGCAAAAGTTTGGTATTTCTATCAGCAACAAAAGGCTGGGGCATACCTATGCCCAAAACTCCTTAATGAAGCTTTTTGTGCTTTAAAAAGTACACAAGTGGCTTTTGAATGGTCTTGTATAGATTAATTGGCTACCTACTCTAGGCACAAGCCATAAGAGTTGCCAATAACTTTCAAGATCCAAATTTTACTTCAAATGTGGAATTTACAGATTTACTCATAGATTATTTTCCAGAAAAGGGCTATCAGCAGATTCTGGCCCCTGATGGAAATTGCTGGAGTATTTCATTCTGGAACTTACAAAAGCTTTAAGCTTGGCTTTAAGTCTGGCCAGACAACGTCGAGACGTATCAAGCAAAATAACTGGCACCTATCTCGCTCATTTACGTATGAAATACTAAATCCTTCTTTACTAACCAATAAAAATCGAGCTGCTACGGTCCTCAGGGTTATACAAGTAATGTCGTACTGATCCAAATAAACAGCGCACGTATGCTAATTACACGCCCAACTCCTTGATGGATAAACTATATTAAAACAAGGCAATCTGAAAGTCAGGAACAAAATTGAGAGTCTGCAATTCCATTCAATATAGCTTTTAACTTGTCATCATATCAAATTTCCATACATTGGTGGAACATTATTTATTAGAAAGCCTAATAGAAGAAACTTGTGAATAAGCTGTGTCTAAGAAACTCCCTAGTGAGGTAGCAAGAACTACTTCAAGCTTCATGCTGGATAAGATGTCAATGGTCCAAACTCTTATAACCTATAAAGAAGGTACAATCAAGGTTTGCCTGTCAACCACTGAGAAACTCCAGGCACCATTTCAGTTTAACTATCCCTAATAGCATATACATAGAAACACACGTTGGGTTTGAAAGACAGTGATGAACACTCAGAAATCGATTGCTGAGATTATCCAAAAAGGCTATTAACTTCTCTTGGAAACCAAATGCCATGAAATTGGCTTGTTGGCATGAGTTCACAAAACGGTGACAGTAATTTGTTTAGTGCTCAAAAACCCCAGGTACAGCCTTTGAGCATTAAGTTATCACTAATCAATCGTACTGGATAAACACTAAATGAACTTAAGACATCAAGTATCGCAATTGAATATTGAATATCAACCTTGACCCAGGGGTCTATCACCTCGAGCAATTGAAGGATTGAGAGGACCAAATAAAACTCGTCAGAAGGACTCTCCAATAGCCTTGAATAATTCAAGGGCTCTTCAATGATCTCTGTTCCCGAGGTTTCAACTAGCTGCAGCCTGCAGTCTAGTAAACTCAGAAATCTGATTTAAACAATCATCTTAAAAGTGAGCTTTCAAATGAATGCACTTCACAAATCAAAAGAAAGTAAATTTATGGGCTAGAACCCCTAATCACTAGGTTTATCAATCATGCCTAGAGTTATATTCTGAGGAATATACATAGAATGTCATACATTTAGGAAGGTGCATCTCAAACGGCCACTGTTGGCTCCTGTATGTGCTGAATTTGTCTAGTCACAGCAGGAGATACGGAACCTATTAGTTTGTTTAAAGCACTGACATAAGCCCGAGCGCTTGAAACAACCACATCCTCTCCAGCACCAGTTCCACTGTAAGTGACCACAACTAGGCTTTACTTTGAGCTTCAGTTTGTGATACACAAACTTCTGAAAAAATTGAAACCAATGGCAAAAGGAGAATAATGCGCACTAAAATTACAAATTAGTAATAACAAAGTTGTACCAACCTGAAAGATCGTTGCACAAGCTTTCCACTTTGTGCATGGGTAACTGATGGTGAATTGTCTGCACGAATTACAACTCTTGTATTTGCGAGGGCATCAATTCCTTCAGTGACAGCAATTAGGGAATACTCCAGAAGAGTCACAGGAATCTGGTCACCATAAGCCATAAAACGCGATATTCCAACAGCACATTAGAGTTGACATAAGTATCTGGCTTTTCAAAAATTTTCAAAAGTAGAGCGGCACACAAGAAGTGATAATTTTGACAAATGTGAGAATCGAATCTGCACAATACACGAAAACCAAACTTTCAAGTTTCATCAAAAATAAAATGACAAACTACAAATGAAAAGGAAAACTAAGTCACATGCTTCAGACTTAACAAACATGAAACGACAGTTCTCAGTCTGCACAGATCATTGCCAAACACGTTTGTCATCAATCAAAGCATTTAGTACTCCATGCATTTACTAGATGGGCTTGTTATCTCAGAAGTTTCAACACGACCTTGACAATCAGATCAATAGCCTTATAAGCCGCATCTACAGGACCTGTTCCAACTGAAGTACCAAATTGTTGCAGGCCATCTGGTCCGAGTAACCTGACAGTGGCAGTTGAAAAGCCCATTGTTCCACAAACAACCTGCATTTGGTTTACCTCATAAGTTAATCAGAGAGGCATAAATATCAAATAACCTTCGATCACATAACCAATAGAAAGGATATCATCAATGATAAATAGAATCTCCCTATTAAAATTTTGCAGAAAATTCGACACTACAGCCAACCATACTATTCAAAGAAGAGTGTAAAATCTTGATTGAACTTGTTTACATAGAAATGCACAAATTCAAAAAATGCAAATTGCACCATCGATACAACAAAGTAGTAACAAAGCATCAATTAAGTTTTTTTAAGTTCTCATAAAGGGCATGGACTTCAAACAGAATACATTCTTGGTTTGACCAGTGCATTCTGTAGCATGCTCCCGGTACCCTTCAATGAACAACTCAGCTTCTAGATGCGGTAATTCGTCTTTTTTGTTCAATTGTACTATTTGATCAAAGTACTTTGCACTACGACCACTTCAGTGTTATTACACCTTGTCCACAAACACATGCTTTTAATTGCTCTGAGGTACCTAACAGCTGTGGTGAAGTCCGACAAGAAGAACTTGTCCTTTACAGTCAAAATTGCCACTATAGGCTAGGTAAACTACTCTTTAAGCAAAACTTTGAGAATCACAAGCTGGAAAACGAGTGGATCTTTCTACTCTCAGGAGAGAACACGTCCAGGGGGAGCACCAATGTTACACTGGAAGGTATCAACCACCATATTACAGGGAGAACACCACTAACACATTAATTTTAGCTTAAAGTCCAAAACACACAAACATTCTTACAAAAAAATTAATCAAACAGCTTGGCTTCGCACCCCCAGCTTTGACAAGGTCCACGACCCAAATGGAACCTTTCAACTATGCCTCTCCTCAAAGATCATTCTACTTTGGAGTTTTTAGAAAGCATCACTAGCTGGAAAATCCCAATATATTTAACAGAAACAACACAAACACGTTCAATTGGTGCATGTCAGACTGTTCATTCAAAAGAGTGGCACAGCCACAAGAGGTCCCCAATCTCAGAAACACCCTCCACGGTCCATGAGGAACTCAAGGTCTTGGAATTAAAAGGATGTCCCTAGAGGTCAATCTGCACTTGTTGTGAAGTTTTCACACGTGTGAGAACACCTCAAATGTGTGATTGATCTCCTAAGATGGGGGTGATTGCACAAAGATCAAGCTATGGATTGATTTCAAGATCTATCTCACAAATCTAAGGCAAGAGCACATAGAAACATGCATAAATCATTCACCAAAGTACATTCACACGTTTGGGCAACTCATGATGAAAAAAACTAAGTATAGAAAAGGCTTGCTCTCGGGTAGAGAGAGAATCCAAGTACATGCTCTCGGGTAGAGAGAGAAAGCAAGAAAAATCCTAAGTGTAGAAACTCTCAAGATTTCCAAAAAACTTAGTATGGAATTGATCTATCACTCATACTAGTAGCAACTCAAGATAGAGAGTGAAACATGATTGGACCCCTTCTTTTCCTCGTAATTTGATTGGCTTAGTGACATATGGGCCCTCAAACTTGATTGGACCAATTTCACGGATTTCTCTCTTTTGATTGGTCTCTTGATCTCATGCCAACACATAGGAAAGTGTTACTCATCCACTCTCATCATGACAAATGTAGAAAGCCTAACCTAGCTCGAGCTACATCACACTCCAAATTTGGCCCTATCACCTACTAACATGTGTTATGAGGTCTAAAAAAGTTTAAGTACCCCTAACTCAACATAGATAACTTTTACAAAATTGCACACTCCTTAAAAGATATCTATCCTAATTTAACATAGATCTTAATATCAAGCCAAGATTGGATCTAAGCTTGATGAAAGCACTCTTGACCAATGGCTTGGTGAGAAGATCGGCAATGCATGAAGATGATCCAATGTGGTCCAAGTTGATCTCTCTTTCAATAAGCTTTTCCCTTACAAAATGATGTGCAACTTCAATATGCTTGCTCCTTGCATGAAAGATAGGATTGTTTGCAAGGGCTTGGGCCGAGATGTTTTCACACTTGATCAAAGGTAGATCTTCATCTTTGATGCACTTGAGCTCCAATAATAGTCTTTTGATCCATAGCACCTCTTTTGTTGTTGTTGTAAGGGCCTTATCTCGGCCTCATAAGATGATAGTGAAATAGTGTCTTGTTTCTTGGATAGCCAAGATACAAGATTTCCTCCAAGAAATATAGTGTAGGCACTTGTGGATTTTCTATCCACCTTGTCACTTGCAAAATCCGAGTCCGAGTAGGCTTCCATTGATAGATATACACTTTTGTAGAATAATCCATAATCATATGTAGAAGATACATATCTCAAGACTCTCTTGGCCGATTTCCAATGATAGATCTTTGAATCTTGCATGAATTGACTTAGCTTATGCACACAAAAGCTCAAATTGGGCCTAGTGATGGTCAACCAAATCAAGGAACCAATTAAGGCACACAAGTAAACAGCCATTCAAGGCCAATTAAGCCAACGGGCCTTTGTCCTAGCATGAAAATTTGGGTGGCAGCCATTTCTCCCAATTCTTGCAGCAACTTTCCTTCTTATGTGTAAAAAAATGAGTTTCTTCTCTTCTTTGGTCATTGTCGATTGATCACCAAAAGTGTTCTATAGCAATTGGCACACTACAAACACACTAGTGATGTCAGTTTTTTCATCAAAACAATGGTTATGAGAGTTCTTGCATAGTTTTCGCATCATGTGAACTTTTGTAACAAATCTATGTGGTGATTGGAAATTTAGTTGTTGCCAAGCTATTGTGTTTTCATCCAGACAATGGTTACGTGAGGGTTTGTGTGCATGAATTTTTGCGTGGCATTGCCTTTCTTAAACTTATCTTGCCATTACCAATACATCGTGTCAAGTGAGGATTTATGGATGCCTTAGGAGCAACCAGGAAGATCACCTTCTTATGAGGATATGACCATGATGTGTATGTATATAAAATGTTCAATGAAGTGCAAGAAGTAATGATAAACTGCCTTTGATGAGCTCTACTCTTGATGAAGTCATGCATCAGAGGGTTACATGATAGAAGGAAAGAAAAATAAAGCCTTGTATGGACTTAAGCAATCACCAAGAGCATGGTTGTTAGGGACCCAACTCCCTTGGGTCCCAAACCCCAACTTGAAACTGAAAGTCGACTGGTGAACGTCGATTGGGCCTGTTGACTTGACCAGTGACTCGTGGACCTGCACGGTTGCCACGTGTCGTACTCTAGGATGTGTACTAGGCTTGGAGACTCCTATTTTGGAGATATACAAGGAGAGGAGGTCTCACTTTACCATTCATTCTATCTACCTAGAAGGTGGACGCTTGTGCACAGCTTGAGGTAGGAGATGACTGATGGCTCTAGCCATGGTATGGGACGTTGTTAGGGTCGGAGGTCGGATCTTGCTTGTTACAAGTCATAGGCTAGGGCATGGGAGGGGTGGATCTGGATTGGATCCTACGGGGTGGATCATGTGACGTTCGGTTCCTAGTGGGTAGGTAACCAGCACCTGACGGTTTGCGGTTTAGTAGGATGTAACATTTGGTATCAGATCCATTGTATTCCATGTACAGGTTTGATCGATCCGATGTTGGCAAACCGTAAGTTTTTCGTATTCTGATCAAAGCTTGGTTGTTTAAGCCTGGATTTGGCTTTTTCCTGATTTTTCCTCGGTTTTAGCATATTTCAGTTTTTTGTAGTTAAAAATAAAAATTAATAAAAATTAAAAAAAAACGTGCACTGGCCCTGCGCTGCCATGTGGCGCGCTCAGCAGTGGCGGTGCACTACTGCAGCAACGGAGGGTGGCGTCGGACAAAGCGGTGGCGGCGGCAGCTGGGAGGTGGCGCCATGCTGCGCAGCTGCCAGCTGGTCCGTGCAGCCGCGCTGGCAGCTGTGCTGGCGCCTGCGTGACCAGCTGCCACCTGCGCACTGCCAGCAGGCTGGTGCCCTGCCAGCTGGTTGCCTGAGTGGCCTCCGAAGCCTGGCTGCCTGCTAGGGGGGTCTACCAAGTGGCTGGGGGAGGGGCCTATTGCCTTGTTTCATGCCACCCGTCTATACTCCTTTCTCTCTTATCACTCACAAATCTTGGTGTCAGCCATGGACAATATCTCTTTGACTGTGTGTAGCCAACAAGTTAAGCTTGTGAGTTTCTTGCATGAAAAGGAAGTATTCTCTTCTTCTCTTCTCCTAGTATATCCTCTTTCACAATTGAGACATGGATCCTAGCCCTTCTATGCAGCCTACGTCTCCTCCTGTTGAGGCGATGGCATCTACTGCTACCTTAGATTCCGATGCTTGGTTGTTGGCTATCAACAATCTACAGCAATACATTATTGATATGCAAGCAAGACATTCAAAGGATCAGCAGGAATTGAGGGAGCTAACGCAGTTAAGGCAACTACTGCACTAGCCCTTGTTTACACCTGAAATCTTTACAAGGGAAGAGAAAGACAGAGCCCCTGAAGTGTCAGGTCATGGATCGTCGTGGATCGATCGGTGGAACTCGCATTTTTCCATGCACAATTCTTTTGACGACAACACGATCAACATGGCTATCATGTACTTGCAAGGTAAAGCTTTTACCTGGTGGTAGGACTTGAGGGGTCAGCCTAAAGCGCCGATTTTTGTAAGGCATTTAAGGCGGCCTTCCTTTCTATCCTTGATGACTTCGATTTCTATCATCAATATGCGACGATACATATGGGGAACCGGCCCCTTGATCAATATTTGCAAGAATTTCAAGAGGTATATTCTCGTTTTGCTACTAGAATAGATCCTCTTTTGGTGCATTTTATTCTAGGTTTGCCTAGAGATTATCAGTTAGAGGTTAGGAGGAACCAACCTCTTACCCTCGATGATGCAGTTCGCTTCGCTTGCATATACGATGATAATCATATAGTGGCTAGGCCAGCCTAGTGTTCAACCTGAAGCAAAGGGTTAGAAACTATTCTTTTCAAAGAAAAGAAAAGATAAGGCGAAGGAGGCATTTTCAGGTCCCAGTAAGTCAAAGAAAAGATCTACTATGGACTAGGAAACCTTTGCAAAAGCCAGAAGTGACAATCTATGCTTTAATTGCATGGAGCCAGGTCATGTGGCAAAGGAATGCCCGAAGAAAAGGAGGCAAGCTAAAGGGGCTTCTTTTAAGATGCCAGGTAACTCTAGCATTTCTAGTATTAATCTTTCCTTTGCTAGTAATTCTTTGTGTGAGCATTGTTGTTTTAATACGGCAATTTTTGGTCCCCACAACTTAATTCGGATGAATTGAGTCGTTGGTGGCCAAGCCATAACAGTTTTACTTGATGATGGTTCTACCCACAACGTTAATAACTCCAATTTGTTGCAGAAGCTAAAGGTGGAAACAAAGCAAAGTGACCACCATTATGTTGTAAAGCTGGCTACGGGAGCAGAAAGCCAAGTATGGGACCGGATAGTCCCTCATCTACCGATTCAAATACAAGCCTATAAGGATAAATTAGACTTTCATGTTATGAATCTAGATAAAGTAGATGTGATACTTGTTAAGGAGTGGTTCTATGAGAGGAATGAGTCGTTAAAAAAAAACTATGTAGCTCACAGTTTGTCGTTCTTGCATAACAGCTCACTCATTGAATTGAATGGAAATGAGGATATTTCTTCTCCTTATATGTTTTCTGCTTTAGAAACGGTTGAATGCAAGAATATTGTGGATTTTGATTCATACATGTGTTGGTTGAAGACTTATCATGAGGAATGCAATTTGCAAAGTTATAGCATGCAACTTGCATTAATGTCTAATAACCTAAACGAAGAAATTCACCGGAAGGCGAAACCTTTAGGAAACTTGGACAATGTTCCTGATAGACACAACTTAAAAATAAGTTGTAAGGCATGATTGGACTTTACAACATTAATTAGAACTATGGGACCATCTCTTTAGAACTTAGAGTATTTAATCATTGTATAAGCACTACTTATTGAGAACTTGTGCAGAGTCACACCATGGAGACACCGGGTCGTGGATTGAAGATCACACTTGATATTTGAGAATCAAAATAGAACGAAAAGCATAGTGAAGATACAAACATTTCCATTTTCCTTTTCTCAAAAGATCTGGACTGATTTCACGAAAACCTTAGTAAAGGAAAAGGAACGAACAGAGTAAGGCAGTACTTGGCTACCCCTTACTAACAAAATTTCCATCTTCTTTGCAATGTCTAACTATGAGCCACAGACTTTGATCCAGGCAGGACACACCAAGTATCAGGGAGAGTGTGAGGACCTATTTGAAATATATATAGGACACTTTGCTTAGTGCCAAGGAAAACATGAGCTTAGCTCAAGATAGAACTAAAGGCTATGTTGATCAACAAACAAGATTGAATCGTCCATTGTTACACCCATAAGGCTAACAAGCCAAAATGATTGGTTTGAAGGTCATTGACCTAGATGGCTGAAAATATGTTGAATGCAATAAATCGTGATTCAAACCCAATCTAATGGGCCAACAAGGCAGAGTCGGTTAGGCTCATCCCAATTGGGCTCAACAGACGAGGATGATTTGTGTACCTTGGGAATGGCCAAAGTGTCCAAAGAACTAAGCAGGTCATTTATGCAAGCTCATTTGAGCATTCTTAATCTGAAAACACTTATTACAAAATAAGTGGCAATGTAGACTTGGATGGCTAACATGTTGCAGCTGGCCATTAACATCTTGCAGATCACTGCCTTTAAGGAACTGTTTGAATGATTACAGTTGAGTTTAAAAACTCTTCTTTTTCAAAAATATTTTACAATTGAAGACCATAAGGTCTAGTATTTGAGCATATTAGAGACCCTTGATTTGTTTAAGTCTCTTAAACTGAAGGATTGCATGACTTGCTGATCTGTTTAGCCACAGTGCGAACAGATGCTTAGCATCACAAATTTCATTGTCAAAAATCACAATGCACTAATTGATTCAAGTTAGGATTGCATTAAGTGAAATATGATTCAGAATGCTTTTCTAGCATAGATTGTTAACTGCCTTTTCTAAAGTGTCAACAGCAGTACCTGAAGATCACTAAGTGCCCAAACAACTTGTGGCTGAAAAACCTCATCTGAAACCAAGGCTTCCAAATCCTCATCTGATAAAGCCTGCCCAAAAAATGACTAGCCTTTAATGGGGAGATGATAGAATTATATTGCTCAATATGCTCAAGAACTACCTGGACATTGCATGTGATTAACATAATTCAACACCTTCTTCTTTTCTGCAACTGCTTTGAAGCGCTTGAAAACATCATCAAGCTCCTTAGACTCAAGCTCATATCCAAGCTGTTTGATGAGAAACAAGTCAATACACAAGTAAGTGGCAAGCCTTAATGTACCTCCACTATATAAAACCAGACATGGGAATGATTGGACCTCTGCTTCAATACTTGCAAATGTCTTAGATTCACCGATAAAAATAAAAATTATCAGCTGATATGTGACATGCATGAGGGAAAAGCGGGAAAATTTGAAGTATCCTCTTCATTTGAAGCATTAATCAACAGTGAACACGAGCTTCTCCAAGTTGTATGATATTTGTTAACACCAACTAGGACTAAGACTAACAACACTTGCCCCTAAGTAGAACAGAAGACTAAAATATGAAATTTGAAAGACAATAAGGAAGCTATCAAGACTGCTTTCATCAACTTTGTGCTTACTGATTCTGTTTAAGTGTAACACACCTGCAAAAGACGTGTCTTTAGGGCATGTCGGCCACTGTTGCAAAAAGAACTTGTTAGACTTCTTTCCAAACTGCAGAAGATGCAGTTGCAAATACTCCACTACAGCACTCCCTACAAGCAAATTGCTGCCAAGCATCCAGCAGATTCACTAGATTCAAATTTTGACGACGATCAAAGTAGCTGACATGCAGGTGTATTGAAGTACCTGAGTTTTCCAAGGACAATGCCCGACTCATCTGCACGAGATATTCCAATATCATCTGGAGCCATTATTTCATACGTCCCTTTGAACTTCAGCATGCCATCCTGCTCTAGCCAAATCAGACAAAAACTACATCATCTCCGTTTCAACTATTTGCTACCTTCAACGAGGAAACACAACTTACTGATCATGGAGTACGATGGAACAACGTTTTGATCAAATATTCACCACCTACCTGATGGATACCGCTCTCGTGAGCAAAAGCATTAGCCCCAACAATGGCTTTGTGAGGTTGCACCATCATTCCTGTATAATCAGTGACCTGTTCCATCAAAATGGTGCAACACATAGTTAGCTGCCTGGTCAAACTGATTCAAGGACTAAAACTTCGTTGTCAAAAAGTGGACCATAACATAGAAACTGGCACAAACTCCATGTATCTCAATACCATTTTGCTTGCCATTGCAATTTGCTTTGTATTGATTCCAGTGAACAGACCATTCATTATTTCCTGACCTCGGCATCTGATTGCCATGACAACCTGCATAAAAAGCAACCCACAGGACATGAAAGAGCAATTTTTAGAAAAGGCAGAGAGAGCAGATCACGGGTCAACTGGTTAATGTGTTCAACAGAAAATTACCAAAATTAAAAGTCTTTGAAAGTATCCAGGATTAACAAACATAGCACTCTGAATAAAAAGTTGCTAACAACGTCATGCAGCACAACTACAATCCTGGGAGCTTTTAGGATAACTAGCAAATAAAACATGCATACCTCAAGTATAGAACACACACTCGATCATCTTTCCATTTTGAATAGATGACACCGGAGATTTCTTAACCTATACTTACAAACAGGTTCTTAGCAAAAACTCTCAATATCCATGTCTCTCAAAGACCTCTAATCATGCAGCAATTCCAGATCTCTATTAATTACGCAAAAATCCAATCACTAAAGATTCACTCCACAATCCCATATGGGATCAAACATAACTACTACCTCTCATGTGCGCACTTCCAGCTAGTTGATTCTGTTTCCTAAATCCATTATATGAGTGTATTTATGGCCAATTTGAGTCATTCTTCTTTGGGTGCCCAATGACCAATTCCATTTCAGTTATCAACTATTGTATGGCACCACAAACTCCAGAATACTGGCATACTAATCTTCCTTTGTGGGAAGAACCTGATCTTGTTTCACAGCAGCCTGTCTTGTTATCAACCTTGGATTCACCAAGATGATCTTTGGGCCCTTATTGAAACTAATGACCACAATCTGGTCAAACACGTGCCTAAAAGGGAGTGAAATAGACCAAAGTGGATCTCATCAAACTCATTGCTCACATGAATCATCTTTCTGTAACAAATCTAAGAAATGTCTGTTCAAGTCTTTTATCACTAGTAAATTCGACCATCCAGGTCAGCAATGTTATAGAAACTGACAAGCTGTACAACTTCAACATTAAGGAGAAAGATTGTTCCAATCCAAATAAAGATCACCACTAGTTTCAATCCATTGAAACAATAACCAGTTTCTTGCTCCTTATTTCTATTGTGATTGTTCTGAACTTCCTTCCTATTTGACTTTCTCTCCCCCATAAAAATGGGTGCCCAATAGCAATGCCAGAAGGCAGAGTCTCCTCGATATAAGTCCCAAATATCAACCACTAAACATGCATCTGGATCAAGTTGAGCACTCGGTTCCAACTTAAAAGCCTGAAAACAACCTCAAAACATCATCCAAAAATCTGCTCTCTCGTAGAGACTCCATGGCTATAACAAATTTCCTAGATATCAATATCTACTACGAATTGTTCTGGATTTTGAGATGAATCTTTTATCCTCATCTACAGGAAACCATATCTCAACTTGACATTGATGAACTGCAATACATCGATGGTCAACTAAAGGACTTTCCATTAGCCAGTTAGAAATCAGAGATCAGGCTACACAAAATACTCAAAGGATAGTCGTCTATATCCACAATAAGAGATCTGAATATAGAAGATTAAAAACAAATCATTCACAACAAGAAATTGCTAGACATTTTCTTCAGCTTATGTTGAGTTTATATAGTATATGCCAACGATTCTACTATCAATAGCTTGCATCTCAATTTGTGCAAACTCAATTATGCTACGTTCAGTAGCGTTCCTAGCTTTGATATTGATATTAAAAAGTCATGCTTCTAGCACCCACAAAACCGATGATTAGAATTAAGCAATAATTCTTTTTTTATACTGATGTCAGCTTCAAAACAAAATACATTATGGATCTAATTATCTTTACCCATGACTCTCACTTAGGACAAGCATTTTTCTCAGGCAAAGAACAAAGCAAGAATTAGTTGCACATAGCCAGTAAAATGGTAATAGCTGGAGCTCCACCCTTTTATACAGTTTTCCTAAAAAAAGGAAAAAAATAAAAAAATTTGCATTCCGGGAGAAAACCCTTGCAACTATGAGTTGAACTTAGATAAATCAAATGTTGTATACAGATAGCATCATAGGACCAAGCACAGAACACCCTCCATCAGAAAAACCTTCACTCGCTAAGTTTACTTTAAAACATAATGTAGCAGCAGGTACATGTGTACCTTAAGATACTCTAGGGAGAAATTCTTAATATACCATATAAAAAATAAATCCCAATAGCTTCTCATTGGGGTATAAGATGCTGTCTCAACTTCCCAACGATCTGCAATCTTAGTGTGAACATACTTAAACTAATATGATCTGAAATGTTTGGAAACAGTATAGCCACATGATTGACCATGCAGCTGACTATGCCCAGAAGCAACATAGCAGACCATCACTTGAACAAAAAGCATCGCACAGGTCTTCATAATATATATAATATAAAGGCGATGAAGTCAAGCTTTCATTTTAGTGGATTTAGGAGAAAAAGACACAAGTTTCTACTCAAGCAGATCCTTTGTGTGCAGTAGGTGAAGGATACAGACACATACCTCCTCTAAGGACGCATTCCCAGCTCTTTCCCCTATACCATTGATTGTAACCTCCACTTGTCTTGCACCCGCACACGCACCCTGAAATTGAATCTAACTCTGAAGGAAAAATGGTGTTGTCCATAACAGTCAAAAGCTGCCGTTTGATTTTCAAATATCAAAAGTGTCCATTCGATCATCTCAAAAACTTAAAAAAATTATACAACTTCCAGAAAACTGACCGCCAGGGTATTTGCTGTTGCGAGGCCAAGATCATTCTGACAATGAGTTGATATGATTATATCATTAGCACCAGGTGTGTTTTCTTTGATCTTTGCAATCAAGTCACCAAATTCACTTGGCAGCGTGTAGCCAACAGTATCTGGAATGTTAAGGGTGGTTGCACCTGCTTTGATTACTTCCCCAAGAATCTGATAGAGGAAACTAGGATCGGATCTGCCACGTACAAGACAATTTGTTCTGTTGATTCCCAAACTTCAGATAGACAATCTACGTAACAAGGTGGCTACAATCAAGCAAAAAGATTCTAAATTGACTAGGTAACCCGGCTCTACTGAAAACAATGGTCATAAATATAAATGCAGCTCACACTTCTAAACCTAATTAGCTCTGTAGGCATCAACAGGAGGATCAGACCAGCAGAACAATTGTCATTCCACACCCCCTAGACTCATGTAGCAGGATTGCCAAGGAAATCATCAAAGTAGAAGCTGCCCAAAAACAATGTCTCAGTGTTGTAGGAATCTCGGTCATCTAGAAGATGAATGCTGGAGCTATGAGACCTTACATACAGGAGAGAGTATGGATGCCAGTCAACTGTAGATTGCAAGAGGATAAATCCATGAGCCCTTCATGATCTATGTAATCACAATACTCTCAAGGCTAAGCTAGTTTAGGTTTTAGCCTTGTAGGTAGGAAATCTTTAGAATAACTAAAAGCTCTTCCCGTCCATAATCATCACATTGTCTCCAGTAATTGCCAAAGGAGGGTTTAGGAATTGTAGATTGGCTGATAAGTTTCATACAGTCAATGTAGGAAAATATTAGGAAGTCTCCTTCAGAGAACACGATGAAAGTTTGAATAAATCAAACTAATATCAGTGTCTTCAATTGTGTCTGATTCTGGTCTATGTACTACTAGAGCAGTTTCTACTTTGATTGAATAAAGCATGCGGATATATGAGATATATGCGTGAGTGTGATAGACAATTTTAGATAATCAAAAACAATTGATAAAATTATATGTTAAAAAACTTTGATCAATCGAATTTTTATAATTTTGATTCTCATTCATATGTATACATCTCTTGCTGCCTTGTTGATTTACAATGAGGATAGGTCTTTTGGCCTATCCTCATTGTCACAGGATAGGTCTTTTGGCCTTCTTCCTTCTATAACAGTCGATCCAACCATTAAGACGGTTGATATTCAAAAAACGTTCTGTTTCCAGACTCGAAAGGTTATTGTTCGCAACAGTTTATCTGTCGAGTTCGTTTCAAGTTCGAGTTTCAACTTTGAACAAGAATAAAAATGTTTCGAGTTCAAGTTTCGAGTTTGAACAAGAATAAAAATGTTCCGAGTTTCTCAGCCTTTGTCAATTAGACTCTGCACTTTGTTGGTAGAACCGAGATTTGTCTGTTGAGGTGTTCTACAGCTCCCTCTCAAAGTGGGCAGTTGGATTAACCCCAATCTTCTTCGTTGCTTCTCGAACAAAGCTTTACTGAGTGGCTTTGTAAAGATATCAACTGTCATTCCATTGGTAAGACATAAGGTTCAGAAATAGTTTCATCAAATCTTTCCAACATTTGTTTGATCCAAATTAGCTCGTTTGCCATCTTAGCTACTGCTACATATTCGGCCTCACACGAAGATTGAGCTACTACTGTTTGCTTCTTGCTTATCCAAAGTATGGTTGCGCCAGATGCTAGAGTACAACCTCTTGAAATACTTTTGCTATCATCCTTCATGGATGCCCAGGTTGCGTCACTGTAAGATTCGATCCGAAATCCAGCTTCCTTCGAATAACATAGTCCATAGTCTTTCGATTCTTGGAGATATTGTACTACTCTTTTTGCTAACTTCCAATGTAACGATCCTGGGTTCTGATTAAATTGGCTTAGCCTGTATATTGCAAATGCTATATCAGGTCTGGTGTTGTCTGCAAGAAACAACAATGATCCAATCAACCTTCGATAGGGTGTATTGGCCATTCGTTTCTCTTCTTCGAGAGTCTGCGGACAATCTGCCTTACTCAGTATTGTTCCAGGTATCATGGGAGTATGCACACCTTTGCATTCGAGCATGTGAAGTCTTCAATGATTTTCCGAGTATATTTTTGTTGGTGAAAATACAACTTGCCACCTTCAAAGTCTCTTTCAATCTGTAAGCCTAGATAGATTTTTGCTTCTCCTAGGTCACTCATCTCAAATATTCCAAAAATGTCTCTTTTGACATCTGAAATCAATTTATCTTTTCTTGAGAAGATAAGAGCGTCGTCAGCATAAACAGCTAGAATGATAATTTCATCTTTGCCATGTTTGATATAGACATTCGACTTAGCGAATAAAGGTTCGAAGCCTAAAGAACGTAGTGCTTCGTCCTTCTTTCTATACCATTCTCTGGCTGCTTGTTTCAAACCATAAATACTTTTATTCATGTGACATCCAAATTATGGATATTCTTGGCTTATAAAACCAAGTGGTTGATCCATGAATAAATCTTCTTTTAATTCTGCATGCAAGAAAGCAGTTTTCTCATCCACAATATGGATTTTGAGATCATGAGCCACTGCATAAGCGAATAACAAGCGAATTGATGTGTGTTTGACTACTGGTGAGAAAGTATCAGTGTAGTCGATCCCATATTTCTGTGAAAAACCTTTCGCAACCAACCTTGCTTTGTATTTGATGTTATCTCCATCAGGACCTGTTTTGATCTTGTAGATCCACTTGCATTTAACTGGTCTTCTTCCATCAGGTATAGGTGCAAGTGTCATACATTGTTCTTATACATCGATGACATTTCGTCCTCCATTGCTTGAATCCAATGATCTTTATTTGGTCCATCAATAGCTTCCTCGAATGTTTGAGGTTCGTCTGTGAAGCCACAAAATTCGATGGCTATATTTGTTGAACCATCCTAACCAAACCTTACTGGTGGTTTGCGTTGTCTTTCAGATCTTCCCACAGTTTGTATAGGTCTCGAATTCAATTCTGCATTTCCGGGTTCGACCTATTCTGCTTGAATTCGAACATGTGATTCGAGTCTTTCAAGTACTCGAATTTGAACTCCCTCTGAATCATTACTATGTCCAGATGGTAATTCTTGTTTATCATCTGCTTGCTTTACTTTTGTTGTTGGTAACTCATAATAAGTCTTGAGAATTTCATAGCCGACTAAGTCATTGTCTGCTATGTACTTTGACTCATCGAATTTGACATCTCGAACAACTTTTATTCTGCCAATTTTGGGTATGTAGACTCGATAATATGAAGAATGTAACTCGAATCCTACCAGAGAACCTTGTTCTGTCTTTTCATCGAGTTTCTTTCTCAATTTGTCTGCTATGTGCATATAAACTGCACATCCGAATGTCCGAACATGAGCCAAATTTGGCTTCAACTTCCACCATATTTCGTGAGGAGTTTTATCCGGTATTCTAGATTTCAGAATTCGATTATGAAGATAGTTCGACGTAGCCACTACTTCCGCCCACAACTGCTTTGGTGCTTTCGCATGAGCCATCATACACCTAGCAGCTTCCATTAGTGTACGATTTCTTCATTCAACAATTCCATTGTGCTGAGGTGTGTATGATGCAGTCTTCATATGCATAATACCTCGATCAGTACAGAAAGTTTTGAATTCGTTGGAGATGTACTCACCTCCACAATCTGTGCGAATTTGCTTCAACTTGTTGCATGTCTGCTTCTCAGCCCAATTCGTATACTCAACGAATTTCTCGAAAGCTTCTGATTTTGTACGAATAAAGTATACTACAGCGAACTTACTGAAGTCATCAATAAACGATATGAAGTATTTTGCATCACCTAAAGATAATACTCCGAATGGCCCACAAATATCCGAATGTACAATTTCCAGTACCTTGGTTGCTTTATAAACATCTTTACTGAAAGCTGTTCAAGTCATTTTGCCTTTAAAACAAGATTCGCAGGTAGTTCAAATATCTCGACTCTTGATTTCGACTCCTTCAATTCTCTGACTCTTGTTGGCTTGGTACAAGGCTTCCATGTTCATGTGACATAACCTCTTGTGCCACAGAATATCTGTCGATTCTTGAGTTTGATTTGCTTGTTCGACTCGAGTTCGAATGCTCAAGTGATACAAATTACCATCTCTATTACCTTTAGCAACTAGGTTATCAAAATCTTCAAACAATTTAGAAGAGTCCCTTGTGAAGGTTACTGACATTCCTGTGTCGACTATCTTTGCTACGGATAGAAGATCTTTATCAAGAGTAGGAACATAGAGAACTTCCTTCAGTTTCTTGTCACCCTGATTCGTGTCTAACCACAGTACACCAGTTCCATCAACTACATGCTTAGAACCGTCTCCAAGTATAATGAATCTCGAATAATTCGTCTTCTTATACTCAAACAAAATTTGTTTCAAGGAAACAAAATGTGAGGTGGCTCCCGAATCAAGTACTACTCGAATTTTCGAATTTGATGAACAACATAGATCAACACAAACATATGCTCCTGAATTTCTTGTCGTCCTCTCTTCTACTGCTCTGGAGCATTCTGCCTTGTCTTCGACAAAATTTGAATCTGAAGGTTCGCTTCGATTCTGCTCCTTGTTCCTGGGATTTTGATAACAGTCTACTGCTGCATGACCCCGTTTATGACAATGAATGCAATCAATCTTTGGATTCAACTAGCACTTGTCTTCTGTATGACCTGATCTTTTGCATCTGTTGCAAATCTTCCTATCACCAGAATCTTTCTGTTGTTTTCCTGATTGTCGATCATTTGTCTTGGATTCGTCTGAACGATTTCCATTCTTCTTGGACGACTCCCTCTTAGACTTAAACTTCTTCGAAGATTTATTCTTCTGAGTAAATAGAGCTTTTTCCAAATCACCATTATCGTCAAAGCGTTCGCGAGCTTCTACTTCCTCTTTGACTCCATCTATCGCCTTCTGAAGTGACATAGACAAATCTTTTGCCAATAAAGTTCGTGTTGTGTGGAATGACCTGGGTAGGGCTCAAAGAAAATAGCTAAGCTGTTTTTCCTTTGAGATTGCATTTTTGGTGCCGGAATTCTGCAAAGAAATAAATAGATCCTTTATCTTTCGTACGAAAGTGGTCAGATCTTTGCCGTCCCATTGTAGGCAAGTCAATTGGTCTTCCAAGAACATGATTTGATTACGAGATCGAGTCTCATTCTTGGTTTGCAATTCTTCCCACAATTCTTTCGCGTTTGAAGTTGATGAAAGATCTAGCATTATGTTGTCATTCACTGAAGACGCAATAATTGCTATAACTTTGTCATTTTTCTCCCTCATTTCACAAAGTTCTTTGCCAGGAGTAATTGGCTTCTCTTCTGTTGGTTCTATCCATTGCCAAAGACCTTCGCCCTTCAATATGAGTGAAGTCTTTAACTTCCAGATTAAATAGATCGAACCTTCTGTATCCAAGATCGTACTGATCTTAGATTGAATGTTGCAGATCGAAGACATCTTCTAATCTTCCGAATCAGCTCCAGATACGACTGTTGATGGATGTGAGGGATGCTCTGATACCACTTTAGGAAAATACTAGGAATTCTCCTTCAGAGAACACGATGAACGTTTGAATGAATCAAACTAATATCAGTGTCTTCAATCGTGTCTGATTCTGGTCTATGTACTAATAGAGCAGTTTCTACTTTGATTGAATAAAGCATGCGCATATATGAGATATATGTGTGAGTGTGATAGACAATTTTAGATAATTAGAAACAACTGATAAAATCATTTGTTAAGAAAACTTTAATCAGTAGAATTTTTATAATTCTAATTCTCATTCATCTGTATACATCTCTTGTTGCCTTGTTGGTTTACAATGAGTAAGTGTACATGTATTTATATTGTCACAGGATAGGTCTTTTGGCCTTCTTCCTTCTGTAACAGTCGATCCAACCATTAAGACGGTTGATATTGAAAAAACGTTCTGTTTCCAGACTCGAAAGGTTATTGTTCGCGACAGTTTATCTGTCGAGTTCGTTTCGAGTTCGAAATTCGAGTTTCAACAAGAATAAAAATGTTTCGAGTTCGAGTTTCGAGTTTGAACAAGAATAAAAATGTTTCGAGTTCTAGTTTCGAGTTTCTCAGCCTTTGTCAATTAGACTGTGCACTTTGTTGGTAGAACCGAGATTGGTCTGTTGAGGTGTTCTACAGTCGAATGGTTCCCACACATCATTTTTAAGTGAATCTAAATTGTCGACTTCCCTCCATAAAAGAAGAATGCAATAGACAAATAAATCTTATGCACCAAGGCTGTCCTTGGGATTTAGAGTAAAATCACAAATACTCAAAAACGATCTAATTTTTTTTCAGTACAACACCCAAAAGATGAAACTGAATGTAAGCTAATGCACAGCTCCCTTCCAACCATCTAAAGTAGTTACATTTTTTCTAATCATTTCTGGGTTTGAGGTAATCAGAATGTCAGGTTTTCAAGTCTTACCAAAGTTTAATGGTACCTTTCGAATTGCCTTTTCAAACCATGTTTGAATTGGGTTTGAATCGGGAAAGAATCAGTTTCTCCAGGTTCGAACCAGCGAATCGGTTTTAGGGTTTTATTGTTCCCCACCTCCCCCTTACTACTTGATTTCTACCCTTTGATTATGTCAAAAACAAGTGCTTTCTTAGTGTTAATGGGTAACATGTAGATTATGTCACCTGTGGTTTAGGGTTCTTGATCCATCTGTTGCCTACAGTTTTAGCTACGATCTATCTGATATCATCGAAGACATTAGCTACTCGCTTGATTACTCGCGCCTTCACCAGCACCCTTTACTCGCCTTCCCCTACAACATAATTACTCACTCGCCCTCAGCCAATTCCTCACCTTATTCTTGTTTTCTCTGTTTCCTTTGTAGTCATTTCTCTAGCCTTCCTAATTGCCCGCAATGGCCCCAAAACGTCGTCTTTCAGATGCCCCAACCCCATCGGGCCAACATTTCGACTTCACACGAAGTGTCGTAGTCCATACATGACTAGAAAGATTGATCATTGTTACTCTGTCACTCAAAACATTAATGTCACACCATACATATTACAATGTACAATGTACGTGGCTAGTTGGTAGTAGATTAGCAAACCTGGAATGAGAGTAGGGGCGTTTCTCCTAGAGAAAATAGCCCCTACTTTACCTGTGCATGTGCCCATGCAAGCATACAGTATTCCCATACATGCAAGTCATTGTTATTGATACTCTACACCATGCCAATAGTCGTCCTATCTCATGCAATACCTCCACATGTCATACGATGTGTGATTGGGTCCTCACAAGGTTATCAATTACATTTCTGGCCGAACCTAGAGGCTGAACTCCTGATTCATGTACTGATTCTTTCCGGTTTGAACCGGCAGGCCAAGTTTGAATCTAAAAACGGTTCGAACCGAAAAAAAAAAATTTCCAAAACGTTTTTTTGGCTTTTTGGGGTCTTTTTTTTTTAAAATCCGGTTCAAACCGGAATCCGGTTCGAACCGGCTCCGAATGGTTCCAACGGTTCACACCAGCTCCAAATGGTTCGAACGGTTCGAACCGCGGTTCGATGCAACCATGCTTCCAGGTGGTGAAATTGACCTCCAAGTAAGTGGTTTCTCTGATTTTGATTTGCTTCCAGCCCTAAGGAAGCGGATGGCGGACGCGGACGCGCGTCCGGACGTGTCCGATTTTTTTCAAATTTTTCTTTTTCAAAAAAAAAAAAAAATACAGGCACTTGCCTACACTGTCCCCCATCCCAAAAGCAAAATAAAAGCAATTTATGACCCCTGTTTCTCCCCCGGAATTAATTAAGAGGGTGTCTGGCACCCACTTGCCCCCTCCTGTTAAAAAATAGGAAAACGGTACCAAAAAAATTTTCAACAAACCTAACCACTGGGCCATGCCTCTCATAACTGAGATATTACTAAACAACCATGGCTAATGAGCAGTTCATAAATTATTACGAACCTTCATTGGGAACTAAGCTCCAAAAAAGCGGCAAAGAAACATCTGAGAGTGGTTTCGAGTGAAGATGATGGTTTGTATGGCAAACATATTATTGGTTTAGGGTTTAGGGTGCATCAGTGACCGTCTCAAGGAAGTGAATGCTCACCGGAGGATTGGGGAGAGGTGAACGCTCACCAGAAGAGTGACAAGCTCTCAGGAGCAGAAGTCTCTGGGGGAAATTAGGGCTCATCAGAAGAGTGACAAGTGATTCCCTGTAGTGAACGACATAGTTATGATGACCATCCACTCTTCTGGTGACCATTCACTCCCTGTAGTAAATGGCACGGTTCTGACGACCATTCACCACTATTAGCAACAGTTTTGTTGTAGTTGTTTTCATCGCTCTACGGAATCGGGGACGCGGACTACACAAACACCTCAAAACGCGCTAAACTATGGCCTTTCGTTCGGTTTGGGGTTTAGGGTTTGGGGAACAAACGACCAGAAGGAGGATATCAAAGATACTGTTGAACAAGATTCTGATGATGACGAGGAGTGCAAGCCTTCAGTTAGCCAGGAAGAAAGTTCCAGCTCTTCGATAAGTCTAAAGTGTGCCAGAAGTATTGAAGTTGCTTGGTATATGACAGGGACGGTGTGAGTGAAAGTCAGTTAAAGCATGTTTTGCAATAAGAACACAGTTTGAAAGGAAATTTTATGGGCTTCAATAGCCATTTCCTGAACTCAGACACCCAAGGAAGCAGCATAGATCAGACAATGATCAATACCCTTTCATCTGGATGTTTGGCCACGAAACTTTGTACCAAAGCAATGGTCAACAATGTCTTTCCAGTGCATGGAGATGGTCGAGGTGGTTTTGACGCCAGAACGTGTTCCCGAATCTTGCCACATCACCAATTGCTCTGTTTTCGACTCCATGCCAAACGTTTTTGGTGAGCCGACAGAGACAGCACCCACTGGTTTCTGATCCACTGATCAAAAACCAGCTGGTGTTTTCTCTGAAGGCTCACCAAAAACGTTTGGTGTGGAGTCGAAAACGGAGCAATTCATGGCGTGGTAAAATCCAGGAGTACGTAAGGGCGACGCAACCACTCCTTTCGTCTGCATGCACTGGAAAGACATTGTTGACCATTGCTTTCTTGCAAGGCTTCCTAGCCAAATGTCCAGATGGAAGGGTAGTGAACATTGCCTGGTATATACTGCTTTGTTGGGTATCTGAGTTCAGGAAACAGGCAGTGAAGCCAAAACCTAAATCATAAAACAGTATAAAGCCAACACAAGTGCCTTTCAAACTCTATATTGATTGCAAAACCTGCTCTAATTGACTTTCATTTACACCATCCTCGTCGGTAACCAAACAGCTTCAGTACGTCAGTCGCACTCGCCAATTATGGAAGAGATCGAACTTTGTTCCTGGCTAACTGAAGGCTTGTACTCTTCATCATTAGAAGAATCTTGCTCAACAGTGTATTTGATGTCCTTCTTTTCGCCGTTTGTTTGCTAGCTGTTGGCCCTAAAGCATACGATAGGTCCACACTTTTGCGCGTTTTGATGGGCTTGTGTGGTGTGCGTCCTCAATTCCATGGCTTGATGAAAACAACTGTGGAAAAACTGTTGTTCACAATTTTGAACTCCAGAAGTTAATGGACACCAGAAGAGTGAATGGTCAGCAAAAATATGCCATTCACTACAGGGGACCACATGACCGACCATCCTGCAAGAGGTATAGGTACCTCTATCCTCACGGTTCTACACAGTATTGTGTCTTGTGTGATCTGACCCCCCTGGAGGAACTTCAACAGCTTACTAATTACTCATGCAAAACTATTCATTCACTACAGGCCGTCCGTCCGTTCCTCGTCCTGTCTGCTCCCACAGGTTCCTGGCGAGGTTGTCGGTTGGCTGAAATGGACGGCACCCGAAACGAAGCCTGTTTGGAGAAACTAGGCCGTCGGACAGAGAGCTGCAAAACTAGTCCATTTCACGTGACCTGACTGCGTTTCTGTCCAGTCGAACGGCCATTTTGACCGAACGACACCCGAATCGAGCCAGGCTCGGTCCTTTGAGTTCGTATCGGGATCACGAATCCGTGGACTGTATTCCTGGACCATTAATACATTCTACGCAGGTTTAAGTGCATGCTACACAAGTGCAACTTTGATGTTGAAATCTGCACATACCTGTGGTGCAATGCCTACGACACAATGAGGACGTGGGTGGGGTTGAAGACGTTTATGGATGTGGTTATGATGATTATGCTTGTGGCTTGTTTTGATGGTTATGGCTGTGGGGTTTAGGGTTTAGGATGATTTGTTGGAGTTTAGGGTGTTATGTTAACTGTGCCATTTGTTGGGGTGTCGGGTTTAGCATGTTATGTTAAATGGTTGAACATGATGCATATGTTATGAATGAGATGCAGATGTGTTGGTCTCTCTCTCTCTCTCTCTCTCTCTCTCTCTCTCTCTCTCTCTCTCTCTCTCTCTCTCTCTCTCTCATCTTGCACGGTGCAAACCATTTCTGACTAACCATTCAAATTTCACAGAGCTAACCATTTGTAAGCAACCACGATAAATTAGCCATGACACAAATATACTGTAAAAAAATATATACATCTCATCTGATGCCACTGTAGTCCCGTCAAAATTCGAAATTGTTCAAAATCTGTCATTTATTGATTGAACGAAATTAGCTTAAAAAAGTGAAAGATCTTGCTGAGATGAAATCAACCAGCAATAAGGTCCAGTGTTTTTCCACTTTTTGTTGAAGATTTGAATCTGTCAACTGATTAAGCCAAATTTTTGTTTCCAGTAATCAATAATGGCGGACGATCACGCAGGTCAAGAGGGAAGGTCATTAGAGAAGGGTACCCATGCCGACCTATTTACAAATTTGCCAGCAATGAAGCCCATAAAACCTGATAACTACTGTACCATTATGATTGGGCACATTGTTGCTAAGCTTTACAGCACTATCCTTCAGACAGTGATTAGTTGCGAGCCAGAGACACGGGGGCTACATGCTTTGGATCAGGCTCGTTTCAGGGCACAACACTCCACCACTGATCATGTGTTTATTCTCCGGGCTATTATTGAGGAGGCTAGATCCAGACATAAGAGAGTATATTGTTGTTTTGTGGACTTCCGGAAAGCGTTCGACTCTATTCCAAGTCATAAGCTTATCCAGAGGCTGAGAAACCTTGATTTTTCTACTGATACCATATTGGCAGTCATGGCACTCTATGAGTAGGTCTAGGGATATTTCAGGTCAGATGAGGGTCTATCTCAGAGAGTTAGGAGCACTATTGGGGTGAAGCAGGGTTGTTCCCTCTCCCCCACTCTTTTCGGTCTATATATTGATGAGCTTGAGAGAGCCACCAACTAGAATGGTGGTATTGGCTGCAGGCTGGGTGATATATTCATTTCCATTTTGCTTTATGCTGATGATGTGGCCTTGCTTTTTCGCTTCTAGCGAGGAGTTGCAGCAGCACTTGGATACATTACAAGTTTTTGGAGATTTATTTGGATTATTGTGCATACCAGGAAAACCAATGTTATGATCTTTAATACCTCCAGGACCTTTACGCAGCAACAAATGTTCACTTTAGGGGGACAACCACTTGACGTGGTATCCTCTTACACCTATACTGGTCCTGCTTTCAGTATGACGCACGCTGCCACAGTAAGGGGCATGCTATGCTAGTAAGTCTCGAGCGTTTTTGTTTCACGAAGCATATTCAGGATGCCCCGAGTAAGTGCAAACTATTTGATACTATTGTTGCACCCACAGTTATGTATGCAGTAGAGGCTTGGTGCACTGGGATTCCTGTGACTCAGAGTGGACTAGCATTTCTCGTCTACATATCAGTATGCTGGCACGCATGATCCGGGCCAAACCAACTGTTCTTCACCAAGTTATACTTGCTGAATTTGTTGTCATTCCACTATGGGTTGAGGCTATTTTCAAGTTGATCACATACGTTCAGAGAGTGATGAGTCTTCCGGTTTCACGTTATCCACACATAGCTTTTCTCTCTTCTCATCAGCTTCATTTCCAGGGTCATCAGTTGTCATGATACCAGGCTTCTCGTCTTCTATGCATATACAACATTGACATCCAATGGGTTCTCATCAGTATATTAGGGGGGGGTTATTTATCGTGCATATTCTCGAGTGACTTCGCAGGGGCCCTTGGGGGTCAACCGGACTTCTATCACTCCAGTTTCCTAGACCTAGACAGTGTCGAGGTCCCAGTTTTGCCTCGCTATTTGGATAGCGAACTTTCACATTGCCACTATTTTACATTGTCCTCACATCAGCTATATGTGGAGACAGGGCGCTTCCAGGACATCCCTCATATGAACAAACTTTGTCAAATGTGCACATTAGGGGAGGTGCAGTTAGAGGAGATTCAGATGCCCTGTCTATGAGATTTGAGGACGCTATCATTGTCTTTTCCGAGACTCTCAATCACACTTCGCTCACTCATTTCATATGTTGACCCTCAATGTGTGGCACTGATATTTCGCGAGATGTTCCTACTCCATAGAGATATTTATCAGAGAGATCGGTATGGATATCATGACTCCCAGCAGACCCAGATTACCTCCTTTTTCTCCAAGAGACGATCTAGAGCAGACGCTGACAGTTTGTCAGAGGATGAGTCAGATATCTTACCTCGAGATTCTCATCACAATTGCTGACAACGTATTGCCTCCAGACCTCATGTTAGAGCTACCAGGAGACTTCACAAACCTAGAGATCATGGGCGTAGGCCCACTGCTTTAGCACCTGCATCTTCTTCTATCCTTGCCTTCTTCAGCAGTGTTCCTGTGGTGACATGATCTATCATACAGTTCGAATGGTTATTGTATAGTTATACAACACCTCATTGTACCATATTTCAGACTTCCATGTCTGAGAGCAGTTTAGAGATTTTTTCGGGTCTTGATAGACCAATCATTTTAGCTAGTAGTTGTCATTTGTTTATGAAGAAATTTATATCCTTCTTTTCAATATCTATCACACTTGAGATGTATTTATTTGGTCTTATATGCCTTTTGGCATTGAAGGACATTAACAAAGCTCTCTCTCTCTCTCCCTCTCTCTCTCTCTCTCTCAACTCCTGCAAACTTGCACCTGTCTTATCCACACTCCTTAACCAAACTGTCATTCACGATTTTCCTTCTTCTTGGTGCACTAATATCATCTACTCCATCCATAAGAGTGGTGATCCCATGAAACCTGATAATTACCATACTATCATGATCAGACATATCATTGCTAAGCTCTATGGCACCATTCTACAGTTGGCAGTGAGTACAGAGGCAGAGACTCGGAGACTTCAAGCTTTGGGACAGACTGGCTTCCAGACACTTCTACTACAGACCACATCTTGATGAGCTTGAGATAGTTATCAGACAGGACGGAGGAATCGGCTGTAATCTGGGAGACATACTTATTGCTCTATTGGTGACATACTTATGCTATATGCTGATGATGTGGCTTTAGTCTCACCGACTGGAGAGGGACTCCAGAGACATTTGCAGCTTACATACTTTTTGTACTCGGTGGGGATTGAGGGCGAACATATCGAAGACCAAAGTGATGGTCTTCAGTACTTCCAAAGCCTTCATGCAGCGCCAGGAGGTTTTCCTTGATGGTTAGCCTTTGGAGATTGTTTCATGGTATACTTACTTGGGTGTTCTATTCAGTGGTCCTATTTTCGATATGCAGAAGGCAGCCTCAGATCGCCTTGGGAAGGGTCACGCTTCCCTCATCCAGCTTGAGAGATTTTGTTTTTGGAGTTATATTCATGATGCTCCCAGTAAGTGTCGTCTCTTCGACACTATGGTCACTCCTATAGCATTATATGCAACAGAGGCTTGGTGTACAGGTGTTACCTCCTCAAATTGGTCTCTTATATCTTGGCTCCACATCACCATGCTATCTCGAACGATTAGGGCTAAGCCCTCATTGCTCAATCCCTCACCAGATTATCACTGTTGAGTTTGTTCTTCCTCCCATTCCAAGGAATAGTGCTAGAAAACTCATAACCACATAAATGACAATGCCAACGTCTAGCACGTGAGCTGCCATGGTAGCTGAACTTGATGCCAATCAACACTGCCTCCTAGCAGAGACCGACTCTATCTCTTGGCATGGTCGCCAGTACTACTAAAAAGGAGCTGAAAACCCTGATGCACAAACCCTTCCAAGTCAGGAGTTGTAAACAAGCAAACATATTGATTTATTGCCTTTTCCTACCCTCCAACTAAAGATGCTTAAATGGTCAAAAATCAACCTCAACCTAACACGGTCAAAACCCTAAAAAACACACCTGGTATATTTGATATACACACATGCACACACTATATACTAAAAATTTACTTATTCATCTATTTAACTCGTTTCATATTGCACAACCTCCCAAGCCAAAAAAAAACCTCGAAACAGGTGTCCATGCTCTGAAGTTCTGAACCATAACTTCTCATTTTGTTTCAAAATGACATTCCAAACAAGTTCCACATCCAAACGTGGTCAAAAAAAAGTTTGGAACATATTATTTTTTATGCAAGAAGCTCAAGACGTGTTACAGCAATCTGAATGTTGTAACCCTCAATAAATAACATATGCATGCGCATGAGAGAAAAGAAAAGATCAAGGTTTAATGATGAAATGACAAATGGCGAATATAGCTTTTGTAACATGAGCGTTCCAATCTTTAAAGGGCAAGGCAAATATTATTGAAGGTAAGGTCTTGACACGAGACAACAAGAAAAAGTACAAAACCCACGCAACTTTAATGAACAGCCTCAAATTCTAAACACGTGATGGTACAATCAACAATAACAGTGCAAATAGTAAAAGTTGCGTGTGACAAAGCTCGGCTTACTATTAGTTTTTTGTATGAAATAGCACAACGAACGCAGCTTCTTTGGAACAGAGAGTCTTCAGAAACGCTAAAATGTTCTAAGTTAAGTTCTTCTCTTTTATAATGTTATGGAAGCGTGGATTAGGGCTGCATTTAGCTATTAGACAACTTTTAAGGAACAGGAGATTTCTTGAAGGACGGACCTAGGCTGGCTCCTGTCTTTTCACACAAAAAGAACAAAACTAATATGTCACTCCGTTTATCACACAGATCTCCATGACCAGGCATGATCTTTTTCTTGTACAAGAAACAAGAGAGACGTTCATGCCTACTCAAGTATCTCTTCATGCAACTTTGCAATATAATGCTCGATTGAAGCAGCAAATAGAAAAGTGTGTGTGTCCACTTATAGTTCAAGGTCAGAGTTTGGTGTGAACGTTTACCTTTCCTGCTTTTCCAAGAGGAAATAAAGAAAAACAGTAATACCTTCCAGCATCTTCTGGACTGAATTCAACGTCCTGACATCCTAGGCTACGAGCATAGCGCACCATCCTTCTGGCAGTCTCAACAACTTCTTCAGGAGTTTTGCGCAGCTTGTGCTTCATATGAATTCCACTCGTGGCTATAAATACATGGATGCGGGGCCTCAATGCATGACGCACGGCTTCCCACGCCGCATCGATATCAGGCTTGCTACAACGAGCAAGGCCACAAATAACAGGCACATATCCTTCACTGTTCACATTGTTTCCAACCTCTAGCGAAATCATTCTGACTGCTTCAAGATCGTCGGGAGATGCTATGGGAAACCCCGCTTCAATGATATCAACTCCTAGCTTGGCCAGCTGCCTGGCTATGTCCAGCTTTTCCTTGCTTGTCAGAGTCGCTCCTGGCGACTGCTCGCCATCTCTGAGAGTCGTGTCAAAAATTCGAACATAACTAGGATCATCAATCTTATTAGGAACATACTGAGGTCTCTTCCTAGATTGCTGGGCCTTGCAGGATCTAACACAAACTGTCCGAGAATCCCCGCTCACGTCTTTCTGCAATCTATATGCAAAAAGATGATGCAAATTTCCAGACAAGCGCGCAGTTAAAGAAGAATGAAAGAATGAAACACATGAGGCATGAGGAGGATGAAGAGGATTGGCATTGGTGGAAAAAGGCAAGACTCCTGTGGAGTAGCAGCAGGCGACGTCCATCGCAAAAGCCACGCCTCCAAAACAAAGACAAGCAAGAAAAAGAAAACTAAAACAAGAAGCAAGGCGCTCTCGACAAGGTTTCTCTGTGCCTCTCTCTCGCCCAGAGACAAGTGTGAGTAAAGAGAGAGATATAAGAAGATATGTCGTAAATGCTGTTAGAAAAACAGGAAGCCCTACAAATGAGGTTCGATGACAACAGGAAAGGAAGGGGACGATTACGTCTTTGATTGTCTAATAGCATCATCACCTCTGATCAAAGCGGGGTGAATCGTCAAGCTCCATAGTGCCCTACCCAAACACGTCATCGTTACTGAACTGGGCTCTCATGGGAGTCCAAGCTTTATCACAACACACGTTGTTTTGTTGATTTTTTTAAATCTTGTATTGCAAAGGCAATAATAGCATTATGTGTTAAGGTTGGTCAATGGAGCTTAAAAAAAGATTAAAATAAAAGAACAAATTTTGAGAGCAATCCTCTAAGACTCCTAGTCAATCACAACGCATGTTGTTTTTTGGCCTTGTCTTGCAAGCACGTTGTTTTTTGGCCTTATCTTGTGTTGAGGTTGGTTAGTGTCGTTTAGACAAAAGTGAAAATAATTAAAGGACAAACTTTGATGTTGCTCTCAACTTTTTAAGTTTGGACCTCGGTTAAAGGCCCCAAGTACCCCCTGATGCAAAAACAAATGTTGATCGCAAATTGCAAATATCAATTAGGCTCTGAAACGAAACGAATCTAAACAAAATTGGACGAAGCGAGACGAAGCGAAGCGAAACTTGAGCGACCTCTGATATTGACATTGTTGAAACGAAATCAAATTAATCACGAACGAAATGAATTCGGATAGATTTCAGATATGATTGCTGGTCACTGCCTGCTATATTCCTACAATCTTCCAGAAAGTAGACAAACACTGCTAATCTACGTTTTATATTAATACAACATTCAACAAAACTCATCCAGTGTGCGGAATTAATAAAAACAAGTGAATGAGATACACAAGTGATAGCAGATAGTAATTCATTCGAGATCAGACAAAATTGAGAGTGATTTGTGTGTAATAGCTACAGTATCATCTATTGATCCTCTTGATGTCGAGCGTTGTATGATAGATCCACACAGCACATTGGTGTGAGAGAAAATAGTGTTCTCTCACGAGTAGCGTCTCGCTTACTAGCGGACTTCTTGGGTCTCTGTGGATCCTGCTTACAAAATTGTCTCACTCACAGGCGAACTTCTATTTTGTAGTTTGTATATTTTTATCTGCTACTGTATCTTATACATTCAGAGTAGCACACCAGATTAGATAGATGAAACAATCTATAACTAATCATGGATTACAAGAGAGGTGGGTTAGGCACGTCCTAACACTATCCGCTGACATCATATCAGATCAGGGTTTTTGTACTTCATGGTACTTGCATGATCTTCCTGATCCTTTGGAGCGTGAAGGTCGAAAAGTGTCACGAAGATTTTCATGTCACGCTTCGAGTCGTTTGACTTTCGCGTCGTTTGACTTTCTTCTGCTATATCACGAAAAATTTTCTTTCGCAAACTTTTCGCGTTCGTGTCTATTTCCAACTACATTGTCTCATGATAGGATGTGGAGAGTGGATTTGTACATGGCTATGTGTAGTGCATCTTATGATAGATCGACTTATCCTGGTGAAACTGTTTCGTTGCGCAACCGAGGGTGATACTAGAATTCAGGCTTTCTTAGTGAATGGTGCTACTGAGGCTCATTAGTGTACTCTTTTGGAGAGAATTCACACACCTACCTGGGAACTTGCACAAGTCTAGAGCTTGCCAAAAATAGACTATGCAAGTATTTGAGGAAAGATCAAGAATTTGTACCAGTAAATTTTGAGGAGGTTGCTCTGTATCTCTCACCTTCTCTGGACTTTTCTGATGTTTTTGGAACCTCTGGTCCTTAGGGCAAAAGGACCTCGAACCTATTTGCATAGGCCATGTTTGATAATTTAGGGGGTCTTTTTCAAATTCTTGGTCAAGAGGTGTAAGTAGAGTATTCGCAAGAAATCGTTTAGAGATATTTTAGCTCTGTGCGAATACTTACCATAATGAAATATGCAAAAATAGCCATTTTTGTTTTGTATCTTACCACTGGTGATAACATAGAGTCTCATAATGTTTTCGAGATATTCCAATGAAATCTGATCCTTGTTTGACATGTTTGGCATTGTTGACATGCCACTGTCATTTGCCTCACTAGAGTCTCCCGTTCTCATATTACCACTTGAGGGTGGCAGAACCTGGATAGGCCTCTTCATCGACAGTCTCAAGATTTGAAGGCAATGGATTAATCCCCATCGGTCAGTAGTAACTCAGCATACAAAACTTTCACTCAAAAAACTCAACGTTTGTTAGCTTGAGATTATGACATGCCATTTGCTCCTTGCCATCTGAACGCTCTTAACATACCATTGAACTCCTTACGAGAAAAGTAGCTGTCTCAGGCAAATTTGTTACAAAACTGAAAATTTGTGTGAAGAACGTACTCACCCACTGAATGGTTCCCAAAAGAAGTAGAATGGTCATTCCATACTTTTCCAGCATGTTAGTGAGATATCATTGTTGACTGATGAAATTATATCTGCTGGGCCAATCTTGATAGATTTGGATTCTGAGACAGTAGTGGGCTGGACCCATATCAGTCATTCATGTACTCATGTGCTAGCATGCATTTCGTATCTTTCAATAAATTCAAATTGTTACTAAACAGTAACGTATCATCGACATAAAGAGTGATGATAATGAAGGAACTGGCAACAGACTTGAAGTAAACATTCGAGTCTGTTGAGTTTGGAATAAAATCATTCTCGATTATAAATGCATTGAATTTTTGAATCCAGGCTCTTGGTGACTGTTTCAAAACATAGAGAGCCTTGTGAGTTTTGCACACTAGGTGCTCCTTACCCTTCAGTTCATATCCCTCTGGCTACGACATATAGATTTCCTCTTCGATAGTCCTGTTGAGGAAGGCAGTTTGGACATCCATTTGATGGACTTCGAGATCGGCTACAACTACAAAGGAGAGTAGTAGTCAAATCAAAGTATGCTTGACAACAAGACTGAAGGTCTCTGAATAATCCATATCTGGAACCTGGGAGAAGCCTTTGGCGACAAGCCTGGCCTTGTATCGATTTAATCTTCCTTCAATATCAAACTTTGCTTTGAATATCCATTTGCATGGAATTGGATTTCAATCCTTTGGTAGCTCAATAACAGTCCATGTTTGATTCTTGATAAGAGAATCAAATTCAGTGTCCGTTGAAGCTTTCCAGTGGTTAGCATCAGGTGTCAACATTGCCTCAGAAACAATGGTTGGTTCCCGTACAAAGTAGCATGTTGGATCATCCATAAATTGGAATGGAGGCTATCTAGATCAGTTCAATCTTCTGGGTTGAACTTCAATCCTCTAATGTGGTTTGACTTGTCAAGGTTCAGACTCGTTGTCGGAGTCAATGTCAAGCTTGTGATCAGTCCCAAGTTCGAAGTTGTCAACTCTGGGATTTGAAGTCGATGGAGATTTTCCCTTGTGGTTGAAGAATTGGTCTTCCGCAAAAATGACGTCTCTACTAGTGAACGATTTCTGAGTGTCCATGTTGTAGAGCTTGTATGCCTTGTGATCTGGAAATTAGCCAATGAAGATCGACTTTCTGCTGGTGTCGTCCAGCTTCTTCCTTAGATCTTCAGGGATCTGAGAGTAAGCAATGCATCCAGACACTCAAATATGCTTGAGTGATGGCTTTGATCCTGTCCATAGCTTATGAGGTGTATTGTCATTCAGGGCCTTAGTGATGGATCGATTTTGTAGATAGACAGTTGTAATAATAGCTTCTGCCCAAAAAAAATTTGGAAGAGAGGCATGGGCTAGCATGCTCTAGGCATGTTTGATGAGTCTTCGATTCCTCTCAACTACACCATTGGACTGAGGTGAGTAGTTGGTTGTGTATTGTTTATGTATTCCATTGGCCTTGCAGAAGTCCTTGAATTCGATGGAGAAGAATTCTCCCCCTCCATCAAATTGTAGAGCTTTGATCTCCCCCTCCATCTATACATAGAGCTTTGATCTTTCTCTGGGTCTGGTAGATGCCTTGAACCGTTTGAAAAACTTGAATGCTTCAGATTTGTTCTTCAAGAAATATGTGACAGTCCTATGAGAGAAATCATCAGTAAAAGTTAGAAAATAAACAGCTTCTCCTATCGAAACAGTCAACATTGGGCCACAAATGTCACTATGTACAAGATCAAGCAAACGTCTAGCAGTATGAACTGAATCATAGATGAAAGGACTTCTAGCATGCTTGTTGATAATACAGCTTTCACAAGGAGAAGTCAGTTTGCTAACAGAAAGAAAATCTTGTACTAAATTCTGAGTAGACATTTGTTGAATACCATTGAAATTTTGATGGCCTAATCTAAAATGCCAAATCATATCATTCGATTCAAAAGTAGACGTATGAAGAGCTTGACTATTTGTCGAATATGGTGCAGCCCTTTGTATCGAATTTAGCCCTACGACTAGAATTAGTGATTTTACTTATTGAAAGTAGATTTTTGGTGAGGTTAGGAACATGGAGAACATTGGACAACAACTTTACATCACCTTTCTTGAATTTGACTTTGACTATTCATTCACATTCGATAGAATGAAATGAGTTGTCTCCAAGTTGCACAACTCTTGAGTGGGTGAATGCTTTGTAGTCCTGAAACCAGTCTCGATGGTGAGTCATGTGTTGAGTTGCTTCGGAGTCCAGATACCAGGAGTCGATATCCTACTGCTTGTGAAAATTGTCAACATTTCCTTGTCTAGTTTTAGGCCAAAATTGCTAAAAATGGCACATAGTTTAGGATCTGACTTTTTACACGTGTGAAACAGGTCTAGATATTTTTAGTAAGTGTATTTTTTCAGTATGAAGAAGTGTCAAACTTCAAGACCTTCAAAATGAGTCCATTTTCATGTATTTTGGACATATATGCCAATTTTACCTATATAGGGCATATTTTAGGTAAGGAGGGTCTAGAGAGAGGAGAGAGAGTCATCTCTCTCAGCTATATATAGCAGGTAGGCCGTGGAGAAACAGGTTGGAGCAGATCCATTGTATTCATTTGCTTAATGAGAGATTTTTCTATTGGGTTCTCCTTCCATTGTTGGCATTGTGTAGTGATTGAGTTCAAGCTTTGTGTGTATGATCTTAGGTGCTTTCCAAAAGTGGTAGGCTGATGTATTATGGACTGTATAATGCTATTTTGGGCCGCACTTGATGTTTATGGAAGTTTCCATTTGTGATAAATGCTTTTTGATCAAGTTCTTTGCATTCTAGGTAGCATAGAATGTGTTGCCAATTCCTAGCTTATGTAGTTTGGAGTGCAAGCATTCAAGCCAATGATCTTGGAGTTTAGATCCACTTAGGATCTGTATTTTTCACATGGTATCAGAGCTGGTTGGCTTCTATTTACAGTAAGTATTCCATTTTTGGTGATATTTGGATGTTTGATCAAGTTCTAGCATGATTTTGCATTGCTTTGTTGATCAAATCTTACTAACCTTTGTTTTGTGAGTTGAACTTGTGGATCAAAAGCATATTTCAGGTCTATTGAAGATCAGAGGCTGAAAAGAAACTATTTTGGATCAGATCATAACACCTAATCATTTGTGATTGTGAGGCTTGTGCATATTCAATACTAACAATGTTCTTTTCAATCCTATTGTTGACAATCTCCATTCTTGGATGAACACTCTCCTTAAGTGGATGAAACTTCTCCTTAAGTGGATGACAAATGCTCTTTTGAGTGAGTTGTAATTCTCCTAAAGGCTGAGCAAAGCTCCCATTTGGATGAAAGATCCCCTTTTTTGGGTGAACATATTGTAAGCTCCATTGTGAAGAGCATATTGTAAAGATTGTCATCAATTTTGGCATAATTTTTGGTGTACTTTGTTGAGCATGTAAGTAACTCTCCTTATGTAATTTGATTGGAGCATTTGCTGGAAGGTGTTAACCATTATGCAAGTGTGTTTTCAGGTTCTTAACAGGTTGAGGAACATTCTCATGTGAAGTGATCTTAGATCTACATCTAAACACCAAGATTTGACAAGATAGTGAAGCTAGTCTTGTGATTCACTAAGTGTGCTCATTCATTCACCTCTAAATCTTGTATTTATCACTTGCTGGAGTTTATAAACTTTTAGAAGTGTGGTTTACATGTGGTTTTACAGGTTGAATCAATATCTTAGTGTGTTGATCATATGTTGATCAAGTTTGTTCATTACTAGGTAATCTTGGCATCCTAGTTTTGGGTATTTTCTAAGAATGCAAGTAACTCTTCACACCATAACTTGATTTGGTCACTTGCTGGAAAGTTTGAGAGCTTAAGCAAGAGTGTGTTCAGGTTGGTTTGATTTTGTAATCCATTCTTAGTGTGTGCAAAGTGTTGCATGTGTTTCAATCTTCCTTTCTATGCTTGGAAACCATCTAGGTTCAAGATAGAAGTGTTTTAGGGTCCTAAATCTTCATAGATCTCTTTATCTATCATTTGTTGAGAGAAAAGTGAGTGCTAAGTGCTTTAGGACAGAACCTAAAAGTTGAAGAAACATTAGAATCATGGCTTCCAATGGTGGGATCATGCTAGAGTCTAGTGAAAGGTTGAGTTCATCAAACTACTCTACTTGGAAAGTGAGGATGGAGTCCTTACTTGAGTTGAATGAACTCATGGACATAGTTGCAGAAATTGAAGAGAGACCTCTCACACTTCAAGAGCAACAAAGGTTTGATAAGAAGGCCAAAAGGGCTTTTCATATCATTAAAATGAATGTTACAAATGAACTTCTCAAGGAAGTTGGAAAGTGTCAAAGTGCAAGTGAGGCATGGAATGCCTTAAAGAAGCTCTTTGAATCAAAGTCCACATCTAGGGTATTGACCCTAAGGAGACAAATATTTTCTAGTAGGCAAAGAGAGGGTGAAAGTGCTCATGCATTTATCTTGAGAGTTAAGTCCCTAAGTGATGATTTAGCATGCATTGATGAGAACATAAAAGATGGTGAAATAGTCCAAGTTATGTTGAATGGTTTGCTAAATGAACATGCTAACCTTGTGCAAAGTTTTGCCATTCAAAGAGTCTTGCCAAGTGTGGTTGACTTGCAAGAAATCTTATTGGCTGAAGAACATAGGTTGCAATCAAAGCTTGATGGTGCATCCTTGCAAGGTGGAGGTGAAGAGGCTTTCTTCACAAAAGGCAAATTCAAGGGCAAAGGTAAAGGCAAAGGGAAATGGTCCAAAGGTGGTAACTTTGATCATGATGATCACTCTTCCTCTTCCTCTTCTACTAAGAACAATAAGTCAAAGTTCAAGTGCTTTTATTGTGGGATAAAAGGACATTTTGCAAATGAATGCCATAAGAAACAAAATGCTAGATCTAGGTTGAGATCTAATGTACTTCTTGGAGATGATAATTGTTGTGCTAACTTGGCAAGCTTTGGTGAATCTATGGTCAATTTTTTGGATCCATTGGATCTTGAAGATGCACTAGTGTTACCTACTAGTCATATGGAGTCATGTGGAGCTAAATTAGCATCATGTTTGTACTCTTCTACTCATGGACTTCCAAGGCTTGGTGGTTCTTCAATGGTGCTAGATGGCAAGTGCAAAAATGGAAAAGGTAAGGAAGGAGCTAACTTCATCAATGGAGTTGATGAAGATTCTTCTTTGGAAGTGATTGTTGCTAATGACTTGTTTGTTCATATGGAAAAAGATGGAGATGCTAAGTGTCATTCTTTGCAAGAAGATGGTTGTTCTTCTAATTCTTTTCATATTGATGTATGTAATCATGTGGGAAAAGATGATGGTGCTTTGAGCATGCTTGAAGGAAATGGTTCTTTTACATCTTTTTGTGATAAAGTCATTTGTGCAACAAGTGGTGTCACATTTCTTCATAAAAAGAGTAGATCAAAGGTTTCTATCATGAGACTTGGTGAGGGAGATCACAAGTCAAAAGGAAGAGAAGTATGTGAAGTGTTCAAAGTAGGATGTACTTTGAATGATGTTTTTATGAACGATAGTGAGGAAGAATCATTATCATATGACTCATTACCTAAATCATTGAGTAGAAGTTCATGTTTGAAAAGAGAGAGTACTTCAATCACTCTTATGTTGAAGGTACTAAGGATTCTTTTCTTGGCTTCTAATATTCAAGAGTCTTCTACTTCTTATGGTGCAACTATCAAGAGGGAGGTTTCTAACTTTTGTGGTGCTAGCATTAAGAGGGAGTCTTGTGAAGGAAAGGGCAATGGAAGAGTGGTTCTTGGGAAGATCCAAAGCATGGATCTAACATCTCTTCATCAACTCAAAGCATTCTATGATTGTGGTGGATTGTTCATTCATGGTCAAGATGGCAAAAGGTTGGTTGAAGAAGACTACATGGAGCAACTCAAGTGGCAACTTCTTCAAGGCAAGGGAGATATCATTGGTGAGCTTATTGAGGTTTGTTATGAACTCAAGAGGGCTGTTTTGATTAGGTTTGATACTCATCTTCACCTACTCTACTTCATGTTAAATGGAAATGTTGGAATCTATCTTTTGGTTTATGATGGTGGCATTGTTTTCACTAACTATAGTGAAGGGTCAAATTTGAGCATTGATGAGATCTTGTGGGATCTTAATCATGTGTTTGAGAGGGAGTATCTTCAGAGTTTCAGATCTGAAGATGTTCACATATGCAAGATCTTTGATGTCTTATTGGAAGATCAAGAGGTTGATCTTGGATTGCTTCATCAACACCAAGAGACAAGTGGCAATTCGAAGCTAGTGAAAAGCATCAAAGAAGAGACAAATGGTCAAGGCATTTTGGATCTGTTTTTACAGGTTCTTGAAGGTTCAAGTAAGGTCTTTGGAGCTGCAAGGAAGTGTCTTCTTACTCTACCTCACTTGCCTAATCTCATGTATGAACATTGTTATGTCAATGTGTTGAAATTGTCAAATTTCAATAAAACTAGTTCCATAGTTTTGCATCCTTTGGATCTTGGAGATGGAATAGTTATCATTGCTGGTTTGTATGATCAAGTACATGAATTCATTCAGATCTTGAAAGGTATTGAAGTGGTCAATATGTTTTCTTTTGAACAAAGTTCAAGATCTAGTATTCTAGTGTTGGCAAATTGGCAACTTGTTGACATTGTAGGATCAAGCGTTGTGTGCAAATCTTGTGGAGGTACTTCAAGTATTTCAAGTTCAGGTTTTGGTCATTCAAATGGAGTAGGGAACACATCTTTTTGGCATTCATTCACTCAAAGGCTTTCATGGATTGAAGATCTACAAAGGCAAGGTGGTGATGGAAGTTCATTCATGGAGATACATGTTGCATTCACTATATGTATAGTGAAATGTGGAGGAGGCATGCAAACACTTGTTGATCACTTTCATTTACAACTTGTTTGCTGCTATTTTACAGAGAAACCAGAGATGGATACATGGAGGAATTCATTAATTGAGATTCTATGTTCTTTTACATGTACCATTTTTATGATTCTATGTAAAATTGATGTAAGAAATAGTGAAGCATCCTATATGGACACTATTATCTATATCAATTATGTTGTGTCCTATTTTGTACATATTAGGATCCTTGAGAAGAGATCTATTCTGATGATGGAGATCATTCTTAAGTTGGAACAAAGTAGTGTTGTAAAACTAGCAAGTTAAGTTGAAGAGGGAGTGTGAAAATTGTCAACATTTCCTTGTCTAGTTTTAGGCCAAAATTGCTAAAAATGGCACATAGTTTAGGATCTGACTTTTCACACATGTGAAACAGGTCTAGATATTTTTAGTAAGTGTATTTTTTCAGTATGAAGAAGTGTCAAACTTCAAGACCTTCGAAATGAGTCCATTTTCATGTATTTTGGACATATATGCCAATTTTACCTATATAGGGCATATTTTAGGTAAGGAGGGTCTAGAGAGAGGAGAGAGAGTCATCTCTCTCAGCTATATATAGCAGGTAGGCCGTGGAGAAACAGGTTGGAGCAGATCCATTGTATTCATTTGCTTAATGAGAGATTTTTCTATTGGGTTCTCCTTCCATTGTTGGCATTGTGTAGTGATTGAGTTCAAGCTTTGTGTGTATGATCTTAGGTGCTTTCCAAAAGTGGTAGGCTGATGTATTATGGACTGTATAATGCTATTTTGGGCCGCACTTGATGTTTATGGAAGTTTCCATTTGTGATAAATGCTTTTTGATCAAGTTCTTTGCATTCTAGGTAGCATAGAATGTGTTGCCAATTCCTAGCTTATGTAGTTTGGAGTGCAAGCATTCAAGCCAATGATCTTGGAGTTTAGATCCACTTAGGATCTGTATTTTTCACACTGCTCTCCAACCTTGGTCATGAAGACTGCTTCATCTTCCTCTTGTTCCTGGATCAAAGCACTGCTTGTAACAACATTGGCTTGTTGTAGAAACTGCTTCTTCTTCTCATTGTTGTACTTCAAAGTTCGACAGTCCTTGATAAGATGGCCAATCCTCTTACAGTTTTTCAGAATAGTTTCTGCATTGGCTAGAATGTTGAAGATCCTAAAGTTGATGGTGTGTTTGATACAGGCTGCTGCATGTTGCTCCTCTTGTTAGTGTCTAAATGTCTGATTTTTCTTTGTGTACAAAGCTTGTGGATCCGATCCCGAGCTGGAGGAGGAAGCATTCCTTCTGATCTCCTCTTGTAGTAGCATTAAGATGACTCTTGATAGAGTGAGATGTTGCTGGGTCGAAATAGCCATTACCCAAGTTTCATAGGCATTTAGGGAGACTCGATAATAGAGTCATTACTACATTAAAATCTTCAGTGATTGAGCCGGTTGCAGTCATCCGCTCCAAAAGGTTCTTGAAAGCGTTGAGATGGCTTGAAACACTATCTGCATCAGACATTCTAAGACTGAAGAATTGCTTCCTCAAATGGAGTTGGAAAGTGGCATCTCTGATGTCGTAGAGAGTTGCTAGGATGTCCCATGCATCCTTAGCGGTCTGCATAGCACGTATGGAGCTAATCTGAGAGTCTTTGATATTGAGAGTGATCAAGGCAAATGCCTTGCCATCCCTCTGTCTCCATTTGGTGATGTTGGCTGCATCAACCTCTAGTTTGACCTCAGTTCCATCAACGATGTCCCACAGTTTTTTGGCAAGTAGAACTACTTTCATCTTGAGCTTCTAGAGATGGTAGTTCTCTCCATCGAGTTTGTCGATCACAGATGAACTAGAAGACAGTGTAGAGAGCTAGATTGTTGGTAGAAACAACGATATCAGAATACTATTGGCTGCGCACTTGCTAAGATGATATCTTGGTAGAAACAAGACTAATAACCTGCAATAGAAGTATAGATTACTGAACCACCCGCTCTGTTACCATGTAGGAAATCGGTGGAATACTATGGTATCAAATTAGTAGAACTCTGATTATAACAGAAGCTCTGATACCATGCCGAAAATGTAGAGGATCAGAGAACTCATTGACTGATACCGAATCAAGGGAGCTCTAGTAGAAACAAATGCTCTGATATCGGATCGATAATGGTAGTATAGTAGTGAAAGTGGAGAAATGGATGGTGTAGGATCGGAGGTACAACAATTACCAGCAAAACCTCTATTTCCCAGAAGATCATCAAGAACTAATAGACCACGTATTAGGTATATCAATGAGTTTGCAGCCTACCTTGTTCAGGAGTTGACGATTATCAAAGAGGCACTTAGTTAGCCCGATTCCGATCTTTGGAAAAAAAAACTATGGATAAAGAGTATTCATCTCTTACCAAGAACCAGACATGGACGATTGTCAAATTACCTGCTAGCAAAAACGTACCAGACCAGACATAGCTTTTGCAGTCAGCTCCCCAGGTCAGTTTATGACTAACCCACATTGGAAGGCTCTTATCAGAGTCATGAGATATCTTCGAGCTACTATGGACTTTTGCATTTGTTATGGAACAGTCGACAACGACAATCTCAATTTACTCAGTGGTTACACAGATGCAAGTTGGGCAGGAGATGTAGACACCCGTAAATCCACTTTTGGATTTACATTCTTCCTCAACAATGGTCCTATTTTCTGGAACAATCGCAAAAAATCTTTGATAGCTCTATCTTTTACAGAATCAGAGTATATCACAGCCTCACAAGCTACAAAGGAAACATATGGTTGAGAAACTTACTTTCCGATATCAATCTAAATCAATATGCTCTGACATTCTTATTTTGTGATAATGAAAGTGCCATTGCCTTGTCAGCCAACCCTAGATTTCACTCTAGATGCAAGCACATTGAATCAAGTATCACTATGCTAGAAGCAAAGTTCTCAACAAAGAGGTCAAATTGTAGTACTTTCGAACACAAGGTATGACAACATATATTTTTACCAAAGCATTAAGCTTGGATGCACACAGAAAGTTCTATACAAAACCAAGTTTTAAAGGTCAAGGCATTCATGGATTTAGATTAAGGAGGAGTGTTGGATTATTCTCCTACTAATCGACTAATCGATATTTTAATCTTCGTCCAACTTTTATCCAGACCTGCAAATTTCTTTGTGTTTTTACACAGTCTGCAAAATACTCGAAAACGGCTCACAATGTCAGCAATTTCAGAAATTTCGTATTTTGGGATTTTCTCACACTTCAGATTTTTCGCAAAATGTCAGATGCCTCAAATGCTAAGAAAATAATGTTGGCGAAGACCTTTGCAATATTCGCATTTTTCGCATAATAGTTTAGGTTCATTCTTGCAAGGTTAGAGTTACGTTCAAATTTGCAGACATAGTGTTTACGACCAAAGCCACTAACTTGCATTTATTTATCAGCAAGTAGTTTCTAAAAAGTCCTAACTGGATGGATGCCAACACATCACAGCCAATTGGATGATGCATTTGACGACCTAATTGCTTAGTATATATAGATGTTCATATTCCTACATCTTAAGCATAAGATCAATCCGCAAGTATTGAATAATTAGCATTCTCTCTCTCAAGCCTTCAAGCTTGGACACTCTTCAGCATTGTAGCTCACTTCTTTAGAGTTGATTAGACATTGCTATTGCGCTTACTGCTTATCAGTAGTTGTGCTTAATTCAGACTTATATTTAGTCGCTCAGAGATAACTTAGAGTACGCAGCTCCGATCCGCAACTTGTTGTACTCATTTACCTCTATTTCATTTTCATACTAAATCAATACTATCATCTTATTGCATTCAAGTTTGTATCATAATGTATGCATTTCTGTAGTTCTTCACAATTAATTATTTGTCTGATAATTCAATGCTTAATGTCTAGCTACGTAACTATAGTACTAATGATTCCAAAGCTAGTTACTATATTGTTTTGTTCGAAATTAATAGGCGTAGTCATGCATAAAGAAAGAGAAAAATAGTCTATTCTATTGTGCACGATAAGTTTTAATTCTTGTCGTTTGAAGTCTTTTTATTCGAATTCTATTCGACCTATCTTTTTACACCTCTTTTTAATAGATGACACCGAAGAAATGGCTGCAACCATTGGCAAAGAGCTACAAGAATGGAGAGAAAAAGAACGACAAGACAGTAGCCGTATTGTCATCAACTAAGTGGGATGCATTACTTACCAAGTTCCAAACCGTAAATCACGCAGCCAAATAGTGCTTCTCAAATACCAGCTAATAAACCTACGATGGGATGGCAAAGACCTCACATCTTTTATCAGAAAGATGAAGGGTTTGTTCCTTTTGTTACACAATGCCGGAACAGACAATGTCATATCAATAGAAAAGCAGCTCACCTATTTGCTACGAGATTGACCAAGATCCTTCTAGACAACCCGAATGTTGCCACGTTTTCAAGCAGATTCAATCGTTAGAGGTCTAAAAAATGTGTCGACAGATCAACACCTGCTCAATGGCCAACAAAGGGCTATGATACTTCTGCAATCTATGAGCTTCATAGTCTGGTAGCAACGCTTGTTTCTTTGCAAAGAACATGGTTTGTGTTTCTGATATTCTCTCTCAACTGGTTTTAGCAGTGATCAATTTGCCCATACTTTTTGCTCTCATTGGTGATTAACTGTATACACTTCCTTTCATTAGCACGATGAAGCAACTTGAATAACTCGGATCAACGATGATGGTCTTGCTAGCAGCTGTGATATCAGTGATGGTTATACACTCTTCTCAGGAATTCATGTCTTCATAAAATCTTATAGTGAATTCCTCCAGTGAAGCTATTTTTGAGTGCTGTCTTGTTAGGCAACAATAAGTCCTTCCTTTGGCATACTCCAATTTTCAGCAAGGAAGCTTGTGCATTGATATCTCTCCAAGGTTCACATAGATTTTTGCTCATCAACAGAAACAACCTTTGTATATAAATACATTTTGCAGTTTTGGATCTCTATTCTCACAAAGAAAGTTCTACTTAACTCAAGCTTACACTCCACTAATCGGAAGTGATATTGATCCTAAACATTCCTCTCATTTTTGTCTCGGACGTCCTCACTCCATTCTTGTAGAGCATTCAACGGCCTTCTTCCTAATCTATTTCACGGCTTTTGCTTGGCTAATCGTAGTACCTGCCATCAGTTTCTGGTCTATTTAGGTCCTCTTGGCTAATCTCAGTAGATGCCATTCCTCACCCTTCAACTAGGTGTGTAAGTCATTTCAAGCTATTTTTTTACCTTCAGTTCTGTGAGCAAGTACCTCTACACTTCAAAGTTTGTTCTGCGAGTCTTCACATGAGGTGTTGTGCGAGTCATTTCTGAGTCATTACCTCTACAATTGTCTGTTGTGCAAGTCATTTTTGAGGTGTGCAAGTCATTTTTGTCAAATTCTGTCATTACCTCTACACTTCAAGGTTTGTTGTGCGAATATTCACACGAGGTGTTGTGAGAGTCATTTTTGAGTCATTACCTCTGCACTTCACGGTTTGTTGTGCGAATTACTCAACCTTCAGTCAAGTGTGCGAGTCATTTTTTACTTGTTTTTTGCATTGTTCCCTTGTGCAAGTCATTTCTAGCTCTTTTGGAAACCTTTCAAACTTGTGCAAGTCATTTTCGGGTTTGTGCGAGTCATCATGAGATGTTTTTCACCTCCTGACCTGTACGAGTCATTTTAGCCTATGCGGGTACTGAGCTTCTTATGCGAGTCAATTTAAGCCTGTGCGGGTACTGAACGTCTTATGCGAGTCATTTTTGCTTGGGAGGGTACCGACCTTTTTGTGCGAGTCATTTTAGCCTGTGCAGGTACTGATCTACTTATGCAAGTCATTTTAGCCTGTGCGGGTACTGAGCTTCTTATGCGAGCCATTTTAAGCATGTGCGGATACTGTACGTCTTATGCGAATCATTTTGCCTGGGAGGGTACCAACCTTTTTGTGTGAGTCATTTTAGCCTGTGCGGGTACTGAGCTTCTTACGCAAGTCATTTTAGCCTGTGTGGGTACTGATCTTCTTACGAGTCATTTTAGCTTGTGCAGGTATTGAGCTTCTTATGCAAGTCATTTTAGCCTATGCGGGTACTGAGCTTCTTATGCGAGTCATTTAAAGCCTATGCGGGTACTGAACGTCTTATGCGAGTCATTTTTGCCTGGGAGAGTACCGACCTTTTTGTGCGAGTCATTTTAGCCTGTGTAGGTACGGAATGTCATATTGGAGTCATTTTTGCCTATACGGGTACCGACCTTCTTATGCGAGTCATTTTTCGGAGTATACACGCCTGTGCGAGTAGTATGTTCCCTTGCGCGAGTCATTTCTGGTTCTTTTGGAAATCTTTCAAACCTATGCGAGTCATTTCCAGGTCCGTGTGAGTCATTTTGTTCCCCTGTGCGAAAGGAGCAGTGTCTGTTGGATTTGTTTCCTCTACTCTCCTAATCCCATTTCAATCTACCTCCATTCATGTTGCATATTTACTCGTGTTGTCGTGCAGTCTGCATAATAACATGCAAATTCTCACAGGCGATGAAAAGACGAAAAACAAAGGCTGACGTCGCACTCTTTTCACGCTCACCCCATGCAACTGTGCTAACAGACTTGACAACGATTGTAGCCACCCACAATCTCCTACAGACAGCACATCCACCCTGTACTTTCTTCATCTGCACACCTATAATATTATGTATATAGATACTGAATACCATTTGTGTATAAGGTTGAATGATGGAGATTGAGTCCTAACAAAAAAGATAACAAGAGAAGAGTATATGTAAATTAGCATCAGAAGCCTATCAGCGAGACAGACGAAGTAGATGCCTTGTGCATTGATTCTTTATTGTCAGCAATAAGGTTTCATTCCTATACCGATTGAATAAGCTTCGTAGAGCACGCGGTTTCATCCACTATTGTCTTGTGCTCTACCGCATTATTGACATGTATACTTGATATACTTAATCTGATAACAGTTCTTTGTTTTGCGTTCAGATCTGTGTTAATATTGTTATGCTTATTATTCATTATGTCTGCTCTTTCTAGTTGCTCATTTTGGTAATAGACGACTAACATTTAGTCTTGTCTTTCGCAAATCTTTCGCGACTAATTATCAGTCGAGCACAGTCTAGCTCCTCGCAAATTATTCGCGACATATAATTTGTCTTGCTATTCACGACAAATTATTCTTCTGGCACATCATTTATTAATGTTTGGCTGCGTAATCAAGAATGACCGTGATTTCCATCGCTAACGTTTTGTTCATTCTGATAGGCGTAGTCATGCTTACGGAGAGAGTCGTATAGCTCATTCCGTTGTGCACGAACACTTTCTCTTCGAGTTCATTTATGTTCGAGTTCGTTTCTCGTTCATGTTTCGTTTCTCGTTCGTGTTCGTCTTACCCCTTTTTGAGCTAATTTTTTGTTTCTCACACACGACACCCTCTTTTTCTCTCTCTCTCTCTCCAACATGGTATCAGAGCTATTTTCATAGCTTGATAATCTTCCACAGTACAAGACTCTACTAGCCGATAGAGTAATTGTTTTTTTGTTCTGTATTTTCAGTATCAGATTTTCATACTCAAGTCACTGATAGTTTCTCCTATCACTTAGACTAATTCTTTCACATGGATTCCCAAGGGAAAGCCAGTCCTATCATGGACAAGCTTGATGGAGCCAATTACCATCTGTGAAAATTTGAGATGAAAACTAAACTAATGGCTAAAGAATTATATGACGTTGTTATAGGTGCAGAAGAGAAATCCGAAGCAGACGATGCAGCAATCGTCAGATGGAAGCTGAAGGATGGAAAGGCTTTCGCGTTGATCATCCTCAACATCACGGATACCCAGATCGGCCATGTATTCGAGGCTCAAACATTGAAAGAAGTCTGGGACATCTTGAGCACACTATACAAAGTGTGAAATATAGCTTCCAAGCTACATCTCAGGAAGAAATTCTAATCCCTCAAGATGACGAATGGTGATTCTTTACAGAATCACATTAATCAATTCAAGAACCTGCTAAGACAAATGGCCACTGTCGAATCTGTCATAGATGATCAAGATGCAGTGATGTAGCTGCCTACAAGCTTGCCAAGCTCTTACGACAACTGGGTGATGATCATCACGACTCATCCAGAATTGACTCTTTCGAGAATCATTACTATGTTGTTGCAGGAAGACACGTGGAGGAACGAAGCCTCAAGTTCCTCAGCTGATTCTCACGCCTTGTACACCAACAAGAGCTCGACAAAGCAGAAGAAGAGAAAAGGCCTGAAGCAATCAAAGCCAGACCAGAAACCAACTCAGCACAAGGAACAGTCGAATCTGCAGACAAAGAAGAAGCTGTTCTGTAGACACTGCAAGTGAACAACCACGAAGTACAAGAGTGCCGGATACTTCAAGCGAAGAACAATAGCAAGGGGCGGTCGAATCAAGTGACAAATGTAGCTGCAGAAGCTCCACAGCCTATTCAAAAAGCGGATCATGATGCCTTCATGACCAACCATCAAGGAGCATCTGGCGATAGTTCTTGGTTCCTGGAATCCGGAGTCACTCAACATATGACTAGCCTCATTAGCTGTTTTGAGTCCTATACGTCTTACAGTACCCAAAAATATGTCCACCTTGGTGACAATAGCACACAAGCCATTAAAGGTGGCACTGTAAGATTAAGCTTTGCTAATGATCAATCTAAGCTACTCTCTAAAGTCCTTTATGTACCAAATTTATCTACGAATCTGCTCTTTGTAAGCAAACTCACAGATCTAGGACACAGAGTAGAATTCAAATGTGATCAGTGTAAAGTAGTTGATAGGACAGGCAAGATCCTAGCACTCGAAAAGAGACATGGATACTTGTACAAATTGAGTCATTGCTTTTCTACCTCTAGCCAGTACTTCTATTCATTCAAATAAAGGTTTACTTTGGCATTATAGACTTGGTCATTTAAATCATGCTGCTGTACAACAAATGTCTAGACAATCTATTGTTCTTGATCTCGACTATCCTCACGAAAAAGTCGAGTTACATGTCTGTCAAGACTGTCTAGTTGGTAAACAGACTAGGAAACCATTTAAATCAAGCCATTAGCATGTTGCTAGAGGATTGCTAGATGTTGTACATTCAGATATTTGTGGCTCGATGAAAAATCCTTCGCTGAAGGATGCCAAGTATTTTATAACCTTTATTGATGAATTTTCCAGAAGGACTATGATGTATTTCATAAAGAAGAAATCAGAAGCCTTCAACTGCTTTAGAATCTTCAAGGAGACTGGAAGGACAATCAAGGCCCTCAGGTTAGACAACGATGGAGAATATATATCTATCGAGTTTAAGGAGTACTGCCAAAGCCAAGGCATTGAGCAGCAATTCATCACTCCTTACAATCCTCAGTCTAATGGCTTAGCCGAGAGGAAGAACCGTACTCTGGTTGAATCTGCCAAATGTATGCTATCGCATGCATCGTTGCCTAAGAGATTCTGGGCTGAAGTTGTCTCCACTGCAGCCTACATCCAGAATAGATGTTCGACCAAGGGCCTCTCAGACAAGACACCCCACGAGGTGTGGACAGGCTCTAAGCCTTTTTTGAAGAACCTAAGAGTGTTTGGGTGCATTGCCTACGCACAGATCCCAAAAGACACAAGGAAGAAATTGGACTTCGAAGGTCTCAAGACCATCCTAATTGGATATACTTCATCTGAAAATACTTATAAATTGTATGATCCTGATATCCAGCAAATCTTGTATAGCCGGGATACAGTCTTTATCGAGGATCAGTTCGTCGACCTCAAAGGCAAGGACATTGCTCAAGAAGAACTTCCATCACCTGCCATTGACATGACAGTCCGAGCTTCTGGCTCAGGCGTGTCTATCGTTGACCCACTTCAAGACAACGAATCAGACGAAGATGTTGCTGCTACCCAGCAACAAGTCCCAGGAGCAGTTTATCAGTCGAATCTTCCCAGAAGATCAAGCCGAGTGCGCACACAGCCCACAAGGTATACTCCCAAGTCTGCCTGTCTCTTGATGCAGGAATCGACGACAGTTGAAGAGGCACTTAGCCCACCAGACTCTGATCTCTAGAGAGAAGCTATTTATAGAGAGTATTCCTCTCTGATCAAGAACCAGACATGGTCATTAATCGAAACTCCTATTGGTTGCAATATCATTGATTGTAAATGGATCTTTAAGATAAAATACAATGCCAACAGAGCAATTGATCAAGGAAAGGCAAGACTAGTAGCACAAGGATTCACCCAGATCCCGAATGTTGACTACAATGAGACTTTTAGTCCAATAGTCAAACATTTGTCGATCCGAACGCTCCTGTCTTATGCTCCCAAAAAAATACGTTCTGGAAAGGATGAAAAATCATGTTTGTAAACTCTACAAAGCATTGTACGGCTTGAAACAGTCTGTCAGAGCTTGGTTTCAGAGGATCAATACATTCCTCATTGAACAAAGATTCAAATCAAGCACTGCTGACTACAACAATTATTCCAAGTCAGTACAACAATCCTTCATTATCATCACCTTATACGTGGATGATACGTTGCTCTTCAACAACAATACCAATATGGTCTAGGATTCGAAACAGATTCTTTTTTCAGAGTTCGACATGACTGATCTGGGCGAAGCTCACTTCTGTCTAGGAGTTCAAATCCACAGAGACAGAGCAAAGCGACTGATTTACATCTCTCAACAAAGGTATCTTCACAATGTTCTTAACAGGTATAATTTGATGAATTGTAAATTAGCTCACTCACCAATGGATCCAAGCTTGCATCTGTCAAAGGACCAATGTCCCCAAACCAAGCAGGAAGAGGAGCAAATGAGAGAGTATCCTTATCGATCGATACTTGGATCTCTCATGTACGCAATGGTCTATACAAGACCAGATATCTCTTTTACTGTAAGCTCACTCAGCCAATATATGGCTAATCCTGGCATTACCCATTGGAAGGCTCTCATACAAGTCATGAGATATATTCGAGCTACCATGGACCAGTGCATCTGCTATGGAGATGTCAGCAACGACAATCTTCATCAGCTCAATGGTTATTCTGATGCAAGCTGGGGAGGGGATGTAGACAATCATAAATCCACATCTGGATTTGCATTCTTCTTCAACGACGGTCCTATCTCATGGAACAGTCGTAAGCAAACTTCTGTCGCACTTTCTTCTATAGAAGCAGAATACATTGCTGCTTCTCAATCTATCAAGGAAGCGTTTTGGTTGAGAAATTTACTGTCAGATATTAATCTGAATCAGTACAGCCCTACAATTTTATTTTATGATAATCAAAGTGCGATTGCCTTATCGGCCAACCCTAGATTTCACTCTAGGAGTAAGCACATTGAAATCAGATATTACTACATCAGGAGCAAGGTTATCAACAAGGAAGTGAGCTTAACGTACTGCAAAACGCAAGACATGGTTGCAGACATATTCACGAAAGCACTCAGTGTTAATGCACACAACAAATTTTGTGCATTGCTTAGTCTGAAGATCAAGGCATTCACGGATCCAGATTAAGGGGGAGTGTTGGATTTGTTTCCTCTACTCTCCTAATCCCATTTTAATCTACCTCCATTCATGCTGCATATTTACTCATGTTGTCGTGCAGTCTGCATAATAACATGCAAATTCTCACAGGCGATGAAAAGACGAAAAACAAAGGCTGACGTCGCACTCTTTTCACGCTCACCCCATGCAACTGTGCTAACAGACTTGACAACGATTGTAGCCACCCACAATCTCCTACAGACAGCACATCCACCCTGTACTTTCTTCATCTGCACACCTATAGTATTATGTATATAGATACTGAATACCATTTGTGTATAAGGTTGAATGATGGAGATTGAGTCCTAACAAAAAAGATAACAAGAGAAGAGTATATGTAAATTAGCATCAGAAGCCTATCAGCGAGACAGACGAAGTAGATGCCTTGTGCATTGATTCTTTATTGTCAGCAATAAGGTTTCATTCCTATACCGATTGAATAAGCTTCGTAGAGCATGCGGTTTCATCCACTATTGTCTTGTGCTCTACCGCATTATTGACATGTATACTTGATATATTTAATCTGATAACAGTTCTTTGTTCTGCATTCAGATCTGTGTTAATATTGCTATGCTTATTATTCATTCTGTCTGATCTTTCTAGTTGCTCATTTTGGTAATAGACGACTAACATTTAGTCTTGTCTTTTGCGAATCTTTCGCGACTAATTATCAATCGAGCATAGTCTAGCTCCTCCCGAATGATCCGCGACATATAATTTGTCTTGATATTTGCGACAAATTATTTTTCTAGCACATCATTTATTAATGTTTGGCTGCGTAATCAAGAATGACCGTGACTGTTCATTTTGATAGGCGTAGTTATGCTTATGGAGAGAGTCGTATAGCTCGTTCAGCTGCGGACGAACACTTTTTCTTCGAGTTTGTTTCTGTTCGAGTTCGTTTCTTGTTCGTGTTTCGTTTCTCGTTCGTGTATTCCATTATCAACTCCATCAATTCGACATCGACTCCATCGACTTCATCAACCGACTTAGTCGACTTGTCCGACTTCATTGACTTTTCATCAACTACCAACTAACTCAACTTCGTCGACTTCTTCTTCATCAAGGAAAAGTCGATCCATGCATTGTCAAATGACTTCAAGTACGTTATTGACAGTTCACCTAATCTGTAGATATATTGACAGTTGGAGAGGATGACCATCTAATGCATAACAGTCATAGTAAATTAAGTAGGTAGATTTTATGCTTTCCAATGCACTGAGCATTGACATGCAATCATCAATGTATAGCGTCAGTAGATCTAACATGCTCAGTAGGCTATATTCTAGCTAAGTAACTAAGTTGCTAAGGTAGATCAATGATCATCAACTGAAGCAACTTTTGTGCTTATTGTCTCGTGTTGCTTCACGCTCTTATACTCATTTTTCTATCAATCAGAGTACAAGTTTTTGTCACCACTACTGCTTCATTCCATTATGCATTGCTACTATTCATTCATCTTGTTTTGCTGATAACTGTTGCACTTTCGATCCTACACCATCCGTTTCTCCACTTCCGCTGCTATACTACTAGAACATTTGTTTCTACCAGAGCTGCTCTGATCTGATATCATTTGGTCAGTTATCTGATCCTCTAATTTTCTGACATGGTATCAGAGCTTATGTTATAATCAGAGCTCTACTAATCTGATACTATAGTATCCCACTGATTTCCTACAATTCAGACCCTACAGAGTTTGCTGCAGCATGAAAGACACAAAAGAAGTATGTTACAGCTAACCAATGAAACTTTAGAAGAACAACTGAAAGTGACTACCTCTACGAAAGAATACCATCGAGATGCTGAAACAAGGAAATATCATATACAAAAGGAAAATTGAAGAAGCAATCCTATGGAGAATCAGTGCTGAGACAACCTTAGAAGCTTGTGTTTTTCATGGGAAGTACATAAGCGATCCAAAAGCTTGGAAAAATGTTCAACAAAATATTATAAATTATTTTCAGCTTCAGTTGCTCCAACCAGGAGTACAAGAATTTGAAAGAAGAGTTGGAAGAAGCCAAGTTCAATTCAAACTCGAGCCAATTCTAGCTTATTGAAGAAAAACCAGTGTCGAAAGAAGATAAATTCATCCAGACCACATTATTCCTTGTGGAAAAGGAAGATAAGTCTACACAGACTATTGCCGAAGTTGTAGAATTACTACTCTAGGTTGCTGCAGCTACTCCAATAAGTAAGAAAGTATAGTTGAGTACCGATCAACCAAGAAATAGTATCATTGTAGTGGGTTTCTTTCCTTGCCTAACCTGAATCCAAGATCTAGTCAATCTAGCATCAAAGAGACAAAGGTAGTTGTCATGCGTAGGTTCGTTGCCATGAGAGCGATAGTATAGTTCAGATTTCAACATGAATGGAGAATTCACATCTAACTCTAACATCCACATCCATTAACACTACGCATCCACAACGAAGATAGCTTACTCTTCCTCTTTCTCCCTTTCTCTCTCATAAAAAGTATAATAACACACAATCCCAATAACATTCAGATCCAACAATTAGCAAAAACCAAAGAAAGCATGAGATATGGAGAAAAAGTGATAGAGAGTAAAGACATTTATCAATCCATTTCCAAAGAGAACCAATCCACTTTGTTGAAATGAGGAGATGAACATGTGTAGGAACTCGAGTTCGTCCCTTTTTATAGTAGAGAGGAGGACCCTGGCCTCTGAATCCTATTGGTCCATTTCTGCCTCTCTAATTATTCAAATTTAAAAAAGATCGGGAATCATCCAAATTGGAGAGAAACCCATTTTTATTCACTAACTTGACATTTAGGCCCTGCGACATTAAAAGCCCCACAAAAAGGCCTAAAGTCCTTTTATTGACTTTCTAATTAATCAAATCTCTATGTGATCATCGGATTGGATTTACACACGTAGAGTGCCCAGTCCTTCTCACTTATTAACTAGGGTAAGGGTTGTCTTGGGATCTGCAAACCCTCCAATAGTATCCCCCACCAAAACTGGTGGCGGTCCCATGACACCTGCGAGATGCAGTTATTGGGGACTTTTATTGGCTTCGTGCCAAATCTTTATTAAATGGTATTATACCTTCTCCATAAAATCGATATGTGCAGTATTAAAATCTAAATTGTGTGGCAGAAAACAACGATGGGCTCCAGCAATCCACTTTGAGGTTGTCCATGATGTGAGGCGTGATTCCCAAGAGCCTCCCATCATTGCTGCACGAAAGTATAAACGAGCAACCGACAACTGATCTTTGATATTCTCTGAGGCCATCGGCTTATTTGGATCGAATGCCAGAGGAGGGAGGCAATTGTCCCATCTGGTTGCCACTGACGCCAACAGAGTTAGATCTTTTGCAAATAGTGCCGATTGTCGCACCGTTGGATCTGGAGGGTGGACATATTCTCTCTGGTACGCTTGTAAAGCCCGATGGAAGTCCACTGAAATTGTCCAGCTGTAGGGCTGATGGATGATTGGCCAATTGGGCATATGGATAGTGATTTTGTCCATAGCCAATCCCAAATCTTTCCGTTTATTCCTTCTCGACATTGGCACATAATAAAGATCGACCCGCAATTGGCGAGGGTTGGTGACATAACTTTTGATTGATTTCAGAGTTTTCTCAAAAACAATAATTCTCCATGTCGGCTACTCCTCCCAATGCAGGTATTTCGTCCAACTCTTTGTCGGCCTCTATCTCGGAGGTCTTAAACTTCAGATTCCAACCCCCACGCGAGGACTCATGCAGATGTTGTGATAAGAAGCTCTAGATATGGTCCTTGACGCTGATGGGCCTTCTGAATAGAGGTGTGGTCCTTGATGAGGATGGACCCGCTTGCACTGCCGGTAAAATTGGTGGTTTTTCTGGTATGTCTGGAGCTCCCCCTTGGTCCATGCCCGAATCCAGCCCTGTATCCATTGGTACATCTTCTTGGCATGTAGGGGAGAATTGCGGCATGACCGGTAAGAGGATTTGTGGTCCGACTTCCAACACCTGAGTGGCTGCTTTTTCATAGGCGCTGATGGTTTCTTTAGCCTTGGCCAACTCAATTGAAGCTGCTCCTTTGAACCTGTCAAAGTGGCCTTGGAATCCCTGAAGGGCCACTTTCTATGTTTCTACTTTCTTGAACAATACGCGATCTTCGTCGGTGTGACCGGATGATTTGGTATTTGTGTCTGAAGATACGCATCACGCTCAAGGGTGGTCGCATCCAATTCACCTTGAAGACGCGTGCAATCCTACTTTGCCATCTACAATTGACCCTTCAATAGTTGCACCTGTTGTTTTGCATCCTGCACGACCTTATCCACCTGATCCTGTGTGGTTGTCAGGGCGTTTTGCAGGGAGCTGACGTATCCTTCAAGGCGATCAGCATGTTGGTGTGCCAACTTCTTTTCAGCGTCAGATTTGTCTTCATGTTGCTTGGCGATTTTTAACTCTCAATCCAACTAGACAATCTTCTGGCTGATCAGAGTATTTTCTGATCCCATATCGAAAATTCTCTGCTCCATTTCTTTTTTCTTGTCAAGCATAGACGGGATCACTTGCGCAAGGCTTGAGACCAAACCGAGAGCATCACCAGAGTCTACTGTCGTGGAGGTGGCAGCAGCAGGAGGACCTGATGATATTGTCCCTGATTGGCGTGGAATAGGTGCCATTACTTCTTCTTCTTCAAAAATATCTTCTTCCTCAAAACCCTCAAGCACGGTAGCGTTGAACTGCTTCGGTGATTGGCACAGCTTGGTTGACCCGAAGTGCGGCTGAGCTATCTTCAGTGTGAGGTTGCTACCTTGGAGTTCAAAGGGCGCAGGACTTTGGGACATTTAAGAAATTTTGGCGGTCCCAAGGGGGTTGGAATCATCAAACATATCCATGAAATACTGCGTGTTTGGTGAAGTAGCTTCGGTGTGCAGGGGTGAGGCGGCTTGGGCAGCTGTGATGGGAATGGTAGCCCCAATGGTCACAGACTGTCCTTGTGTGGAAGTAGAGGTGAGGGAAGCATCAGAGACGAGGGGAATCAAAAGTTCAGTGCGAACAATAGCAGGGGGCAAAAGCGCAGCTGATGATTTATGCCTAGTGCGACGTCGTGACACAGAAGGCGAGTCAGGAATGACGATCTCGTTGCGTGGACGACGTTAACTATGGAAACTCGAGGCCTGGTGGGATGACTCGGCCGGTGCTTCTTCATAGAATAAAAGCATAGAATCCAGGTGGAAACCATGGATTTTGTTTTCTAGGTTAAGAGGCGGCTAGAAGAGACAACAAAGAGCCAGCAGTGAACTACTGCTTAGTATTGCCCTTAATAGCTCATTTGAGCTCACCAGAAACAATCTTAAACCAATTATATGGTTCAAGAGGGGCTTTGGCCATCTTGGTATAGGACTCAACTATCCTATGGAGGATTTGTGAAGTGATGTGATCTTTCCTGAGGTTCCCAACCATCAAGAAGTTGTTCAGTAGCTGGGCAGCAGCGTGGATGGAAGGCTCAGTGATGGCTTCAAGGAGGTATCCATTGTTGGTCTAGTGCAGATCATTGGTGAGGTCGATGCATGGCTTTATGGCCCATTTGGCCTGCTTATGATTGGGTGAGGCCTGTGTACCGAACGCTATATCTATGGCTATAAGGGCGGCCTCAATGATGCGCACCTTGTGTGTGGCTCCCTGAAAAGTGATATAAAATTTGTATCTCTCTTCCTTTCACGTACTGAAGGCAAGAGTGATGAAATCCATGTTGATTCTGCCAGAAAAGGCTCTCTCATGAATACCCATTGCAGTGAGCAGAGGCTCTGCAAGGGTCATCCACTAAGTGACCATGCTTGTGCTAGAAAGTATCATGATGTCCGTTGCAGATGGGACATCATGATGGATAGTATAACGCGGAGACTGAGAAGTATCAATAGAAGACATGATGAGCAGAAAGGAAATGTAAGACGTACGAAAGTATATCAGAAAGTAGTTCAGGAAGTTTGGAAGGCTTTGGTCGCGGGAAAAATTTGCAAGAGCTTCGCTAGCACAAGTGAGAAATGAATCGAATTCAGCCAAGAAACTATAAGCAAGGCGATCCAAAATGCTTTCAATAAAAGGTAACAGAAAGTGATCTTTTTACGTCACTGTTCAACGCTTTGAGATTCACATAGATTCACAATTTTCCATTCTTCTTAGGAACAATGACAATCGGTGAGATCCATTCGGTATGCTCGATCTCATAAATGAAATCGGCGTTAAGCAATCTCTGAAGTTCTTTCTCTATCAGGTCCGCAACACTAGGATTATAGTGATAGAACTTTGTAACCTTTGGAACTGCATCAGGTACTAAAGGTATGGTATGTTCAATCACTGATGTCGGAATACCCTTTAGATCTTGATAAGTCCATGCAAAGCAATCTTGATACTTAGTAAGTAGCATGCGGAGTGCTTGATACTGTTCAAGAGTAAGTTGTGATCTAGCTTGTACAATCTTTTCCGGTTCTCCTGGTTCAGCAAGGTTCATTGGCTACATCCTAGTTGGGCCATCGTAAACCTCTTTTGATTTTGGCACGTGTTCATCAAGTTCACGATGTGCTTTAGGTAACATGATAACCACATCATCCAATGTATAACGTTTAAAATGCTCGGGCATATTATGTTGGACTATATCTGTTTGTTCCTTTTCGAAAGGACTTGTCTTGGATTTTCGCTTAGCCTTCTTAGCAGGAATTAATCGTGGAGGTAATGACTTCCGAGATGATGATGTCTTGCTAGAATTCTGACTTGTAAAATCATCCTCAACTTTTTCTTTGCCTTTATCCAATAAGGGTGGCACATTATTTGAATCAATCTTTTGAGGAGGATTTTCCCATTTCAGGACCGTATTATAATGTTGCTTAGCTTTTTTCTGCGTCATCGATCCTGTGATCCTACCTTCCTTCAATATAACTGCTTTAGGCAGTTTTATTGTTGGTTCATCATGAACATTACGTACTCCAAATCTGGTCGGATCCATATGATTGAGAATCTGCTCATCCGTAAGTTCTGCGTTGTCATCATAAGTCAAGACATGACTCACAGGTATGAGATCATCTTCAATCGGATCTGGTATAGGTTCCGTTGATATCCAAGCTACATTCAACACATTCAGTGAAAACGTGATTGGTGTATCCAAAGCTTGATCTAATAAGAAAATCTTGCTCAAATCTAATTGATTATCTTGTTGACACATATATCCTGTTGTTCAATCAATCATTGCAAGAGCTTCATTCCAGTTGACAATATCCGTTTGAAAATCGTAATGAACCGCCAAATTTTTCTCTGGATGGTCACAAGTATGATCCATTGTTGATGAATTGTCATCTTCTTTTTGAATCACTAGTTTGATAGTCCAAGTTGTAGGATCAACTTTAACTGCATGTTCACGATTTTGAAAAGTGATTTTTTCGGTACCCCAGTTATGAATTACTTGTGCAACTCGTAACCATGGACGTTCCAATAAAACTCGGTAGACATTTGGCGCTTCTGGTAAGTCCATTACTACGAAAGTAATGACGAACTGTACTCCCGCAATTCTGACAAGTATATCTTCAACCATTTCTCGCGGAAGAACTGTCATTTGATCAACTAGCTTAATGGCAAAAGTAGTAGGCTTGATCTTTGTAAGGCCCCATTTTGCACATAGCTTTGTAGAAATCAGGCTAACTCCTGAACTGCCATCTATCACAACTGCTTCTTTAGGAAATTGTCTATGCTGTATTGGCAGAGTGATATTTTTTTGTTCACTTTCCCAAGCGGCTCCAACATGGAGTACTTTGTTAGATTCTTCAAATCTAGCACAAAAAAGTGGCTCCTGATGGACTTTTGGTTCTTCTTGAGCTAACTTTTGCGCTGACTTCTTTTGCTTTTGGCACCAAGAGTCAGGAATGCTCCCAATGAAATATTGATCTTACTAGACAAAATATTTATGAGCAATTCTGTTTGTGGCGCTTCCGGTTCAGTCATCTTGAAGGGTTCTTCATGATGATGCAACTAATCATTCATATCTATACGTAAATTTCTTGGTGGCTGCAATGGTGAAGAACGAACTTCTATTGTTGCTTTAGCAGCTTCAAGCTCCTCTTCTTCTTGCAGATGTTTAATCCACTGCCTCATATCCTGATATCTTCATTTTTTCGCATGAGGATTTGGATAGACTCCCGACCAATCTGTACATTCAGTTTCATCTTGATTATAGTACCAATCTTGTGCTGCACCTGTTAAGGCCATAGGAAACAGCTTAAGTTTATCTTGAGAATAAACCTCGCCATAGACTTCACATGATTCAGCACAGATATGGAGAAATCTAACTGGATTTGTTAATCCGTTATATTTAAGTAGATCCAAACGGGGTGATTTTCTAATAATAATTGGATTGACTTCCTAAGGAGCACCTCTAGGAGCGGCTCCAGGGGCAGCCATCTTTATAAAGTTAGATCAAGCAGACAATGAGATTGGATCTAGATTTTTCAATCAACCACTATCTCAGATAAGATCTACTAGATATATTCCACTTTCCAAAAATCTGATTTCTATATTGTAAAAAAGATTTCGAAATTCAATCAATCGATACTTCTCAAAAATGAAAAATTTCTCAGAATCCAAATAAGAATATATCAGATTTGATCCAAATTTTGATAGAGACTTGATATGGAAAATTCGAACCTAAAAATAGAGCTGGCGAAGGTTCAGTAGGCGAAGATTGGCTCGACGAAGGTTCATCAGTGCTATTTTGAGAAAAAAAAAACTCTCTGATCAACTTTTCTGACAATTTCTCGAGTGATAAGCTTCACCGACCTCTCAAATGAAAGATCTGACACAGATAAAACTATTGAAAACTGGACAAAGGTTTCTAACACAAGAAAATACAATTTCTATAGTTTGGCGAGGGTAAAAATCAATATTTTCTATGATCTGGACAAGAAGAATCTTCGCCGAACTCAAAAATAGTATTTTACTATAAATAGAATGTTTTGAAAACTCGGTAAAGGTTTTGGCGAAGGATCAAACGTAATACTGGTATTTTTGCAAAAAAGTGACTTTTTTGACAAAAATATGGCAATATGACAATTGATCCTCTGTAAACTCTTCTATTTTTGGTAATATTCTTCGTCAAACTGGCAGTAGATAGATCTGAATTACACCTATGCACAGTGAATCGGGTGAAGGTTTTTCTTCTATATTTTTAGGGTTTTGGTGATTTTTTGGTATTTTTTGACGGTTTTTCTGATGTTTCTGGAAATCTGTCGGGAATTAATCTTTTCCCTTCAAACTGAAGGTTCTGTGATCAAAACCGAAGGTGTCTGCAACTCAGCGAAGGTTTCTTGAAAGAGGGTAAAAAGTATCAGCTCTGATGACGATTTTTGTCTCTTTTTGACCAAAATCTGGCAATTTGACCGATTTTTGTTGTTTATTATGATATCTCAGATCCAAATGGATCTTAAGATTGATGATCTGAATAGCTTTCTCTGTTTAACAATCAGATTAGATTTCAAACAAGTAAATCTACTCAAATCAAGCAAAATCACTCCCAAACTAACCCTAAATGCATATCTAACACTATTCATGCCACGACAAGATGCCTAATGCAAGCTAACCATCCAACAAACATGCTGCAAACTAAAAAATTGGCATAGCTCCCTCGCAACGACGCCAAAAATGTAGTGGGCTTCTTTCCTTGCCTAACCTGAATCCAAGATCTAGTCAATCTAGCATCAAAGAGACGAAGTTAGTTGTCATGCGTAGGTTCGTTCCCATGAGAGCGATAGTATAGTTCAGATTTCAACATGAATGGAGGATTCACATCTATTTCTAACATCCACATCTATTAACACTACATTCATTAACACTACGCATCCACAACGAAGATAGCTTACTCTTTCTCTCTCATAAAAAGTACAATAACACACAATCTCAATAACAATCAGATCCAACAATTAGCCAAAACCAAAGAAAGCATGAGAGATGGAGGAAAAGTGATAGAGAGTAAGGACATTCATCAATCCATTTATGAAGAGAACCAATTTGCTTTATTGAAATGAGGAGATGTACATGTGTAGAAACTCGAGTTGGTCTTTTTTTTATAGTAGAGAGGACCCTGGCCTCTGAATCCTATTGGTCCATTTCTGCCTCTCTAATTATTCAAATTTAAAAAAGAGCGGGAACCATCCAAATTGGAGGGAAACCCAACTTTATTCACTAGCTTGACATTTAGGCCCTGCGACATTAAAAGTCCCGCAAAAAGGCCTAAAGTCCTTTTATTGACTTTCTGATTAATCAAATCTCTATGTGATCATCGGATTGGACTTACACACGCAGGGTGCCAGATCCCTCTCACTTATTAACTAGGGTTAGGATTTCCTTGGGATTCGTAAACCCTCCAAGAGTCATCGAGAAGAACACAAAGGTAACATACATACTACTTCGACCAGTATTCTAGAAATTTCAGAATGACCTAGCCACTTTCCTACATCCTTTGTTTAGTACCGAACTCCAATGGAGATTAGACTATCTCTTTTTGTCGAAATTTTTTGATAAATTATACCAAAGAACATTAGGAAAGTCCCTGGACTTATTCCAATTTCTTTCATTTTTTAGCTAAATTATCAATTTGCCTGAAAGGTATATTAGCCCTAACAATTGTACAAAACCATTTCAATGTTCGAGCTAAGTATGTACATATAGTTACTGAATGTTTATCCATGTATATTCTAGAATTGTTGTTTGTTGCTCTTTGGTGCTTTTGATAGTTTTGGTGATTTTTATACGTTTCTTCAATTTGTTGTTTGCAACATTTGGGTCCTTTTCAATCCACTAGCATTTAAACACAATTTCCTTTTGAATGGGTAATTTTTTCAGCTAAGGAAAAATATTTGGAATATTTCCTAAGATATGTCATAGTCGGTAAACATAGACATATGATCAAGTATTGTTTTGACAGATACTTGCAGAGTTAACAAATCTTTGTATAGAAGATTTATGGATTAACTTTATAAATGATTTGGGTAAGGATCTAAATGTGGTGTCATACTAGTATAATTGAATTCTTCACCTAGACATTTGAGATTTATGAATCATTGTCAATTAACTTGAGTATTTGATTACTCCAGGAGAAAGTTGATTTGTAAAATGATTAGTGTGATGTGGATTCACCAAAAACTGATGGTTTTGATTTATATTGCTTGTAAGACGCATGATTAGTGAATTATTTGGATTCATCAGTTAAATTATGTGCATTGAATATACAATATTCTTGGGATAGAGTATTCCTTAGATAAGGAATGAACTCAGCTCAATAGGATAATGAATCATAATGAATCTGAGAATAATAACTAAATTGATATTCAGCAGGACTTTGGGTATCTAGATTTGATTCTAGATTGTAATCTAAAATTTTTGTACTTGAAGATGATTGCCATTTTGGTATGCGTTCAGTCTTTAATTACCAGTGGTTAATAGACCTTGAATCTTGCACTTCAGTTAAAGAATCCTGTTTGAAGAATATTTCTAAATCCAGTCTTTTCTTAGTGGAAAGATTTTGGAATGATTGACGAATCATATGAATCTAAATATTTATGGTTGACGAATCATAAATAGATACTTAATTATTGTCAAAGGATTTAAAGGAATGGTGATGATTTTTAAGTGTGATGATTAATTCTTGATCTATTATTTGAGTAAGAATTCAGATCAGCGTTTGAATCGCTCTACTCCAATATCTTATTGAGAGCCTATGGATCACACAGATATTCTCACAAGATAAGTTATCTTATTTGTGGAGAATTTAATTAGTCTAGTGGATGCTATTCTATTACAGTTTATGGTCTGCAGATGCTTGAGTACAGTTCTTCATTTTATTGGATCTCCAGTTATCATAGGAGACAGACAAGTCTATAAGATGAATGAATGCTATTTTCTTGTATTTGGTGCTAGAAATAGGAGTATTTAACTCAAGAGAGTATCTGGGATATTTAGAGTTGAGTTTTAATCATTCTATATCTTAATGCTTCTCCTAAATATTCTAGTTGAATGAATTATCATATCTTAGATTTGGATTCTAAGGATAGTTGTACTTGGAAGTTTTTTTTATGAATTATCTACTAGAGTTTGTGGAGAATTTCAGACTGTAATTATTATTATTTTCTTTAATTTTAAATCTCCTAAGTTAGTGAATATTTCACTCAGTGGTTCACGTAAGCGTTTTACATGAAGATGATGCTACTAAATTGTGTTGAGTGTAATTTTGTTGAGAAAATATCTCTCTGAATGTATTTTTCCAAACCAGAGTTTGTACTCCAGAACATAGATTAACGGTTGAAAACAATTTTTTTCTGGATACTTGTTTGATATGAAAGTCAGATTAAGGATGATAATTTTCTCGGTTAATATTGAAAATTAAAGGAACTATAATTCTTTCCTGTTTTGAGGAGCTTCTAAGGAAAGAAGCAGTTTAAGGAAGAAAGAATGTCATGGCCATATTAGGTTAAGGGCCTGGAATTGTCCTAATATGGTAGATCGGCCCTCCAGTATTCGAGATTGTTAGTCACGCCATGATTTAATTCCATGTCAAGATCAGTTTGTGACTAATAACCTTGAGAGGACCCAGACACTCTAATTGAGACATATTGCATGTTTGTGTGACGGATATAGACAGGAGGACTACATGAAGAGATGTAACCTATTTATAGTTGACCTGCATGGGGGTTGCATGGTTTCATGCACATGACTCTACTCTCTATATAATGAGATAGAGATTCTCCCGTCGGCGTGCGAGATTTACAGTGAACAAACACATGAGGTGAAATTGAAGTTGTTCCCCATGTCATTAGTAGCAACACAAGATTGATTTTTCAACCAATCAGGAAAGCCAAATGAGAAGAAGTTAAAGCGGCCTTCATCACCTGCTTTAAACCAAGGAACTTCTTAGAAGACCCATTTCTCCTATTGAGCAAGATCAAGATGGGTAAACGAGAAAGGGTTTAGGACTGCATTGAATGGTGGATCAAGCATCTATGATCCGAGTGCAACACAGCCCTGACTCCCAATCATGCGGTGATCATGTGGTTCTTAGCTGGATTACACAAGTATTATGAGAGAACTTAAATGATGGGAAATGATGCTACGTTGTAGGAAGCCATGGAAGATGAAGGATCATATGATAATTCGAGCCACATTTATTCACCAATCCATCATCCAACTCCCTCGGTTGCATCAACCTCCAACGCTTCCAATATGTCGAATGATCTGTTGATGGAACAAATCACTAAACTTCACAAACAGCAGATGGAAGAACTTACAACCCAGTTTGATTAGAAATTGAAGGCTTTGCAGAGTGTTGTCACGACGTCATCCACAATGCCAAATCAGAGTCAGTCATAGTACCCATGAAGAGAAAACGTATGGTGTTCAGTTTGTACCCAGAACCATACCGACAATTAGTGTCTAGTGTTTGAAGCAAAATCTCAAACTAACACATCGGTATTGCCATTTATGTAATGCATAATAAGATGAAATTGTGTTATGTCAATTTAACCCCAGGATCATCCAACAAAAGAGGGCACAATTCTAGACCATTTATCCTTATCATCAGGGGTCACCTAATGTGGCACCGCAGGTTGGAGCACCACTAAATCCACAACACATGGCATTACCAGCACCATCGGGGCCAAGCAACAATCAAGTGGCCCAAGTGAACCTGACAGCAGCAGAGCACGACGTTCTACCTCAACCTGAGCAGTAGCAGTGGTATTGGCTTGATGAGCCATTTGTTGATCTGGCCATCAATGAGTACAATCTACGACTGCTACAGATGTGAAAAAGGACACAGAATTGTGGAATGTCCCCACAAGGGGATGTATACACCCTTTTGTTGAGAGTGCAGTTATGGGCACTGCTACAAAAATTGCTTATCGGTTTTTCAGGAGTAAAAAAAAAAATAAGGCTCAAAACAACTCTGCTTAAGTCAAAAATTTCCCTCGTGATAGTACTGAGATTAGAAATAGTTCGGACACATGAATGTAACCATCTCTTTGAGGGAGGGACGTAGCTCTACAAGCTAAATGTCAATTAGAGCTTGAAAATTTAGCTCTACAACTCTCTGTTTGTAAAATCTCTGTCTCACAAATCAAGCAATTTCTAAAATATGTGAAAAAAAGCCTTTTTGACGAATCTTAGAGCAGTCAGTAAATATTAGCATTGATGAACTAAGGATTTAGCTTATTATGGACATTAGTTGCATTGTTATGGACATTGTTGCATTGAGAACCCATATATATAGTCCTAAAACTTCATCTTAAAAAGTTTTGGTATTTTTTATATGCATCAAAATCTTAAAAAAATTGGGTCATCGTAAATGTATTTTTACACAAAAACACATTGTTTTTTTTAATATTGATTTATTCAACTTTTAGAGGGAATCTTCTTAGGGGAGACCTTTCGCATTATCCATTCAATAGAAAATTGTGTTTTTAGCTGTTTGGTGCTTTTTAATATTGTGGAACTTTTGGGTATTGAATGTTTGTGTTGGTACTACTGGAACTTATCGTGTAACAATTTTGATACAACAGACTACCAAAATAGGTGCTTTAATACCTCGTGTCTCATTTTCATTCTAAAATCATCCAAATTGGTCTACTGAGATTTGTAGTGTGTACCAGCATTTGGTTCTATTTTTTTAAATTTCATCATATTTGCAGTTTGCACACCCCGATTCGGTCTTTTTAGTACTGCTTTAGTGTTGTTACACCAATTGATAGTATTACTCCAGTAGTCGGGTACTAATTTTACAAATTTTGTACTATTTTGGTACTATTTTTGTGTTGGTGAAACTCTTGAATACAAGAGAATGGTACTACAATAACTTATCGTGTACTAATTCTGTTCCTCCTTACTAGCCCTCACTTCGGCACTGCACGTTGATATGGTGGAGCTATGAAAAATCCATAACTTCCTATAGGGGGTGTGCTCCATTATTACAAACCCATGCCCTTCCTTAACAAATTACGATGGCAAATGATGGAGGGTATCAACACAAAGATTTACCAATCCCGACATCAACAATCTCGCCTCCAAGAAGCGCAAAAGATCCAGGAGGAAAAAGCTTCGATTGGTGTGGGATAATTCACTGATTCTTGTTCTGATTGGCCTGAAATCTTCATTGTAGATGGATCTGAGGCAATCTACCTACTGATTATATTTGCGAAAATTACTCAGGCGAGGGTTGGCCTTGAGTGGCGAAGGTTAGTTGCAACAAAAAACTCAAATTATGGGTTCTGCGAAGGTTTTGGTTGGAATTAGCTCTTTCTAGATTTTGGAACTCTTGTAGAGCCTCTTTAATTGCTTGGGAACTCTCGTAGACTCGTTTGTAAGCTTGTCTCAGAGAGATCAAGCTTCAGCAGGAGTGGCGACGGTTGCTAAGCAGTTTTTTAATTTTTTTGGAGTGTTGTTTTTATTTTTATTTTTGTATTTTTCACTTTTTTGTAATTCTGTTGAGAAGTAATTCTCGCAGGTGTGTCCTCATGTTGCTGTCACTCTCGTGCGAAAGTTAGTTTCCAGTGGTTTGTGACAATCCATAGAAATAAGCAAGAGAGAGAGAGAGAGAGAGAGAGAGAGAGAGAGAGAGAGAGAGAGAGAGAGATCTTCAGTATGATTTCAGCCATGATTCGATATGGTTCAATATGATTCATTATGGTTCCTTGTGATTTCAATTCGGTTTGTTGTGATCTGAGAGAGAGAGAGAGAGAGAGAGAGAGAGAGAGAGAGAGAGAGAGAGAGAGAGAGAGAGAGAGAGAGAGAGAGAGAGAGAGAGGACATGTGTCATACATCTTCAGAACGGTTTCAGCCATGATTCAATATGGTTCAGTAAGATTTACTATGGTTCCTTATGGTTTCATTTCGGTTGGTTGTGATCTCAAATGGATAGAGAGGGACGGAGGGAGGAAGCACAATCCATTTCACTGATGTTGATATTCCCAAATGTTGATAACTTCATTGTAGACCTCCATCAATGAATCAGTTAATCAACGCTTAGAAATCAATGATTTAGTGAACCATGAACATCTAGTATTTAACAAAATCTTACTACTACAATGCATAAAAAAAAAATTGAAAAAATTATATTGGAATTCCCCACAAAAAATGCAGCCATCTGACACCCATATTGGCAAAAAAAAATAAAAATAGCATTTTGGGGGGACGTGCTAAACAAAATCCTGGAAAGTTTTCCGGGACGCGTTTCGGAACGCCCCATGCAACTATGATATATATATATATATATATATATATATATATATATATATGAGGCAATTTGGTGCTAGCACGCCGGTGTGCTATCCAAATCAGCTATAAAAACAATTTAATTTCTAAAACAAATGTTTTTTAAATTTGATATTTTTTTTAAGATTATACTACATGAACATGTTTCTATAATTCAAATGAACCTATATTCAAAAGATAGCAAATTGTATTTTGATGAACCTATTTAAAACTTGATGGCTAAGATTTTCACCAACAAGTTTTGTTATCATCGAGTGTTTATTCTCTGTTCTTGTGTGCTTGTGTATTTCTACTATATGGTCAATAGTGTGTCCATGTATGACATGCATTGAGTTATCATTTTCCTACAAAAATGAAGCAAGAGAAAAAGCTTTTAAATGAAAATATGTTTTTGAAATAAATCTATCTCTGTCAAAAATTGTGTACACACTTATCCGTATTGCTAAATTCACTATAGGCTCATCGATAAAGCAATTATAGAGGTAAGTGCTCCCATTTTCTCTGCATCATAGGAATCCTGATTCTCTTCGAAAAGGGAAAAGTAGATAAAAAGTTAGGGTGCACTCACTATCTCAAAAATGATGAAGCCCTCTCTTATTGTGCAGACTTCTGGCCGCATATTGTATTTACCCTCTAAATATCAGGTAAAAGGAGGACGACCCTTAACGCTTCAGCAAAAGCTCCTGTAGTTCTGTGAAGTCCAAATTTGAAAATGCTGGAGATGAACACAGTGACGGTCTAAGTCTCAGCAGCTCTGACAAGCTGTACTTCCTTCTTTCATCTGTCAAATCAGGACACTTGTTCAAATTTGTTTGGAACTAATATTTATAACGTATATTCCTACACTTCTTTTGTGTTAAAGTAAGAATATCCTTCTAGGTTATTACGGGATAATAAATGTATGCACCTTAAGAACATGGATGAGATAGTGCTGCTAGGGATGCTGCACAAGATAGCAAACAATGTGGAGAACAAAACACAGCAGTATGATTCTAATTAGGAAAATTTGATGATGGAGAAACTAAATACCAGCGCAAACATTGCTACTTTCACCCTTCCTTATTGTGTTTCCAGTGCTGTTGATCCCTCGAGTCCTTCTATCTCTTATATTTTTCATTGAGGTAATGTCACTTCTACTAGAATGAAACCCATGGGACTTGAGCTCTCTTGAATTAAACTTGTCTTGAGAGAATTGGTCTATTCCAATCTTTTGGTTTGTTGAATTTGCAACATGTTTGGGTCTCGCAGTGTCATCGATCTTTTCCATAACCAACTCATGCCTCAACAGTATTTGCGGGTTCCTTTCAGAGAATTGAAGCAGGGATGTCTTGGTGAGTAACCAACAATCTGTAACATCAAGCTCTTGCAACATTGGAGGCGGTTGGAAAGTAGACAAGCCAGAATCTGTCAAAATGGACCCCTGGAAATAAAGGGTGACAAGCTTCAAAAGACCAGATAAAGAATGAAAGGACGTGTCAGACAAAAAATCACTGCGAAGGAAAAGATGTGACAGCTGCTGTAATGAAGCAAGCCGTCGGCAACTTTTATCTGTAATTCCAGAGCTACGTAGATCAAGGAATCGTAAGTGACAAAGTTGTTTCAAAGTTGACATTGACCAGGTTTTTTCTCCACAAATTATATTTGCACCTGCATCAACAAAAAAGTGATATTTTGAAGCATACACTTCCTTCACTTGCAGAGCGTAATATGATATACCAAGTCTCAGAAGTGCGGCCTAACAAAATGAAGATCACGAACTGTAAAATAATTACAAGAAACTTTGCACACATATTCTTGAAACTCACCAAAGGGCAGGAGCTATACCAAGACACTGTCTAGAGATGAAGCGATCAATATAGCATTGGTTAATTTTATACTTAAATCGATAAGCTGACTGTCATCTGCTACCAAATTTCTGCATCCATAATTTTTTTTAATCTGTTGAATACCAACTGCAGAATATATATGCAGACCCTCTCACATATAAATACCCATTCCTAAGGTTTTTCCTTAGAAACAGGTACGGAACAGTTCCTAATAAAACTTACATAATTAGTAGTAGAGATGTTTTGTAAGTCCATCTACAGCATTTGTTGAGATACAAATCGTTCTTTTGTTATCTAAAACCAAAAAGCCTTTTTCACACACGAACTTCGGAACTTAGGAATAGGAACAAGAAGTTAGGAATAGGAACTTACGAACAAAAACAGGAACTTAGGAATAGGAATAGGAACACGAACAGAATGTGAACCTTTTAGGAACCTCAAGAACCAGTCGTCTTTGATCATTTTGATTAACAGGTTTTCACTCAGGCTATACTGGGATTATAGGGGAGTTTTAAAAATTTTGAATTGATTGTTTTTTACCTGAATAACCGTCCCCTAGGTGCTAGGGACGGCATGGAACCAATCCTAGGAACTATGCGAGTCCCACATAACAGTTTCGTCCGTCACTCACTTCTTTAACTGCCTTATCATATGCCATCCTCAAAAGCTATGATGACCATGTGACTATAGACAATAACAAACTACAAAGTGCATACATTTGCAAGTGTGCAGTAGCCATACTTTTTCTGAAACAACAAACTCATTGAACCACCCTAAAATAACAAACTACAAAGTGCATACATTTGCAAGTGTGCAGTAGCCATACTTTTCTGAAACAACAAATTCATTGAACCACCCTAAAATTAGTCCAAACTGATAAGTCATTCATAATTACCTTTCACTTTTGTGTGGCTAAGGTCCATTGTCTGCAACAAAGGCATCAAACCCAGGTAGAGAAAGACCGAGTCGTCAACAGTAGTTCCAGTTAATGAGATAAATTCCAATTTAGAAACGTGTCCAGATAGAACAGCAACTCCTTCAAGTCCAACTTTTGTATGACCAAGGTTAAGATATCTAAGCTCCTGGCCATTTGCTGCTACGATATGCATGACAGCATCCGTTGCCCCAGTAGAGCTCAAGTCCAACTTTTGAAGTCCTCGAATGCCATACAGGAAGCTGAAAGATGATATGTTAGATGCTGATAAAACAAGTGACGACAGCTTTCTGACAATAACTCCACCAAGTGCTCTCAAAGGATCCGCAATAACAGATCCAGACAGATAAAGCTGCTCAAGCTTTACTGGTTGTTCAGCAATACCCTCAAATATGGAAACAACTGTGCAATTGCAGAGGTTCAATGACACAAGAGACAACAAGGGCGGAATTATGGTAATATTTGTCCAAGAAAGGTTCAAAGTCCTCAGGTTCTGAAATGCTTTTAAATAACATGCTCCATTGTTGGAAATTTTTGTGCCCCACAAATCCAAATGTGTCAACCCACATAACACCTGTACGATTAACATATGGGTTCAGACTACTGCTTCCTTCAAAAGTCACAGATTCTGTTCATAAAATACATCACATTGATTGACATTCACTGTAAAGTGTAGACAATCACCGTCTATGCAATTACTCTTTAAGAATGAATGCATAAAGCACCTTCAGAAATATTTGCATTACAAGGGATGTGCTATGAATTATGCAATTATAACTTTGGCTCTTGAGTAAATGCAAGTTGAATCCTCATCATACTTTCAAGCAATTCGAGTAAATAAGGAGTTAAAAACTTGGATACGAAGTGTCTTAACTGTGCAAAAGAAAAAATTATTTCACACTAGAGACCAAAAGTTTCATGTGCATGCTTTAACACTCACTCCTAAACTTGGAAAGGTAAAACAATTTGCTTGTTTAGCGCACCCCAAAATTTCCAATATATCAGAAAAACAAAGATTCATAAGTATGTGGGTACCATAAAATGCAGAACAGATAATGCTGTTTACTTAACTAGAAAGAAAAAATTTAAAGCTTTAATCTTAAGGAATGTAGAAAAATTGAGTAGCTAGGGATTATCTGCAAAGAATAGGTCTTGATTTAATCATTAAAAATAACTTCCTAGCCACATCAAATAACAAAAATAGCTAAAGCATTCAAAATCCTTCAAACAATCAAACATTTCCATTGCAGAAAGACAATGCGAAGCTGGTATATCCATATCACCTTCTGTCAATGAACCATTGTGCAAGAATGACAAATAGTGGGTAACATAGTATTTCTAACTTATCCCTATCTCTTTGAATTACAATAGGAAGACATGGAACCATCATGTCCCATAGTGTGGTAACTGTAAAAGCAATGATAGATGGAGTATGCTATTCAGACTACACTTACTCAAATGTGATAAGAGGGGATAGATATGGAAGCGTAACTGGAAGAGTAGAACTGACCGAAGAAGTTGAACTTGGAATCCAGTATAAAATGGGAAGGAGCAAGTCGTGACTAAAATATAGAAAGGAGCCATTTGATTTTCTGATATACGAGTGGATGTCTCTCAATTGCACGTGTATAAACTAAGTTAACTTCTCATCTACTATAAGCAAGACTCTATCAAATGACTCATATGCATGTATCTTGCTCCAAAAGAACTTCTCATTCGTGTGTGCCACGCTGCTATCTATAGGTGTCTCTATTAGAGTGATCCTCTCTGAACTCTCAAAGAGTGTAAGAGTACTGTGAAGGATCTAGCCCAAAGCAGTCAACTACATGCACTGAAAATATGCCAAAGCAACACTCAAGAAGTGATTAAAGGTTCGTATATGGACAGCAACCAGAAATTGTAACTTGTTTAGGGTTCTCCAATGAATAGTGAAGGTACTGTATATAGACAACAACTGAAAGAGAACATGCAAATTTGCCAAAAACCACTATTAAGGGCATCAAACCCTCTGTTTTGGACCTACACATAGAAGACAATAAGCCATGATATGAAGCTTATAAAAGGCCAGAGGCCAATAGAAGAGGTTGTATAAAGGGTATCTCCTTTATCTTCAAACTAACAATGTGAAAAACAAGCTAAAAATTTTGTTTTGCAAAGTGAAAGATGTGTTCCCCATGATGAAAACATGTTAATGGCACGCACAAAAAGTTCTTTGTGTCGCTGGAAAGTGCTTTGGTATCAAGTTATGAATGTATCCATGCAAAATTGTGCATAGAATAATGAAATATACAGCAGCAGTATAACAATGTCAATACAACACAAAAGAATTAATGGTGTATGCGCTCCTATACAGAAACACTGATAGATTTTCTCCTATAAAGATGCTCAGCAAGAATTTCTTGCAAAGAACTCCTGAAGAACTAACATCATCAGTTGACTAAATTTGCTCCTACCCTTACATGGGATGTTGACTGACCTACATCTCTATTTTAGAAGTTCATGGGTTCAGAAATAGATATACATTCTCCTACCCTAAGTCATGGCCTGTTGACAAACCTGCTCCTATTTCTTAGGGTTCAGAAATAGAGATATACATTCTCCCACCCTAAGTCATGGCCTGTTGATGAACCTGCTCCTATTTTTTAGGAAATAGAGATCTTCATAAAAAGTCCAGCTCCTACTCTTTTGAAACATCAGTCAGCACATCAGTGAGGCCAGCAACTCAGGCCACTTTTTCATAATAGAAAAAGTACTATCTGCAACTTTCACAAATCACAATTCACATTTTTGAAAATTAGTAATCACAGTTTCAAAAACTATGCCAAGGGGCCCATTGGCATAGCAAAATCTAACATTCACAAGCTTTTGAATGATTCAACATCATGTTACAAAAAAGCATTTTGATTTAACAATACACATAGAAATCCCTAGTAGAGCACCAAAATATGAAGATTCATAAAAGGAAGAAAGAAGATCTAGATTCCTACAATAACACTGAGTGACAACTCCGCATATCTGACAACACCCTAGGGTTGGAAGGGTTTTGGATGCTTGTCTTTCAACATGCAACATGCACGGTAGCAACAAGAAAAGCTTCGTTGCTATTTGGAAAATGTTTGGATGGGGCCATCAGGACCTATTTTCTTAAAAGTGGGATAAATGTGTCCGTGGATTATAGGTTGTGATGAAAATATTGAGATGATTAAAAAGTTTTTTTGCATGAAAAATATGGCTTATAGTACTCAATAAACTGACGATATTTTGGCTTTCACATGCTCAAATATCAAGGTTTTTTATTTACTTAAACCCCTGCCACTTAATTAACGTGTCTATGGGTCATAGAACCCACGGTTCTGGGAACCGTGGAAGGAACCGTACCACAGTTCCTTGAACCGTGGTACGGTTTATGTAAAAAAATAATTAATTAATTTTCCTAAATTTCCCCCCAAAACCCCTCAAAGCTAGTTTAAGCTAGTTTTTGTCCCTCTCTCTCTGTGTCTCCCACTCTCTTATCAATTTGGGAGATTAAATCATTTGAAGTAAATAATCTAAGTAGGGAGAATCTGCTTTTTCTCAAAAAAAATTGGCAATTTTTTACCATTTTTTTGGGCTATTTTTGGGGGCTGGGACAAAAAACAAATTAATTAATTAATTGATTAATTATTCAGTGCGGTTCACCACGGTTCTGGGCAAAAATTTTAAAGAACCGTACGGTTCACTGTACGGTTCTCAGAACCATGGTGAATCGTTAACGGTTCATTGATTCTATGCTATGGGTCAAGACAAACAAAAACAAAAATGCAGGTCACAATTGAAACGTTTTAAATTTCTGTTTGAAAAATGTTTATAACTCAAACATGTGATTGCCACCTTGGTGACATGTGATATCGCCGCCAGAACTCCTAATTAACTAGGACAAATCAATCAATATATGCAATTGGGTCACAAGGTAACCTTCCAATTTATACTCTGTCAAAAAAAGTCCGCAAATTCCTTACAACAATTTTGTGCAGTTCAGCAACAATCCTCGGCCTCTGCTTTAAGTAGATAACATGCCTCAAAGTTTGTGGCACTGGCTGCTAAGTAACTGATGCTCAGCAGCCAGTTAATGCTAGACGTTGAGCCCAAACTTCAAAGATAGCACCCATTAGCTTAGCGAATAAAAAGTGGTCATTTTGAGCTCCTAGGAAAAAAATATATATCAACCCATAGTAACAATAGTAACATAATTTCATGATTCTTCCTATGATCAGTCATAACTTAAGAGACATGGAGCTTTTTGACAGTAATATAGAGTCAATAGCTGAGTTACATAAGAGATTAGTAGGACCACCTTGCACAAATATGAAAGCCACTTTTAAAAAGTTTCATTACCTGTAAAGCAGCAAGTTGACTGTCAGAAACAGGCAAACCGCCCAGATCAAGGTAAGTTAGATTTGGTAGCATGGATAGTCTCGCTACTCCTACAGGTCCAACCCCTGTTTCAGATAGCCCCAACTTGGTCAAGCTGATCAGACACAGTAAATGCTCCAATCCTTCATCTGTTATTTTTGCACATCGAGAAAGCTCCAGTGCTTCTAGCTGCCTCAAGCCTGCAATTGGCTAGTAAAAAAAAAAAGCGTTAACTTTTGATCTATCTTTGTAGAACAAACTTGCTCCCCAGCAAAAACGACAGATTGACCAAATATAGAGTCAAGGATATGTGGACTATAATGAAGAAAGAGTATATATAATGGAAAAACTAATCAACAGACGTCAAATTTACAAGAATTAAAAGTTGCAAATGCACTCCTTTATCAAAGAAAAACTTTACTATCAGAACCATATAGATTGCATCATCAAATGTTATAAAATCACAGAGAACGGCAAACTAGTGAAACAATTTTGACATATGCACAATAACGTTTATGCTCAATGACCTTAAAGACTGTGTAAGCCCTTGGCTTCTTTGAAACTTCCACTTGATGGAGTAGCCACTAACATGTATTGCTTCAGAGCAAGTGCATCAAAACTATTTGGGAATATCTTATTTCAAAATTCCGATCACTGTGCATGTTTGGGTGGCTAACAAAAACAAGCTTGCCAGGGATGGTGCATTCTTGAGATTATCCAGAGATGGCAACTTATTCATCTGTAATCCTGATCAAACAACTGTCTGGATGAGTGGTACAAGTGGAATGAACATCACCTCAATGCTGATGGAAGAAAGCGGGAATCTTATTCTTGCCCACATCACAGGGAGAGCAATATGGCAAAGCTTCGATCACCCCACAGATACTTGATACCAGCAAGACATAATACCAACAACCATTACAAACCAGACATCTCTTAACCTTCATAAAATCACTCAAAAAATAAGTAACACTGAAATGTGCCTGAAAGTGGCCAGATTGCTCCATTGTTCAAAGACTTGCAATCAGCCAATCGCAAAGCTCTTAAATGACCAAATCCTCCCAAATAAGCCAACCATTCAGCATCAACACCTGGGTCACCAGATAAATTGACTTCCTCCACGCTTTGTTGAAATAGCCTGTTTAAACAAAAGAATAACAAGGACAATCAGTAATACTAGAGAAACAGGCAATGCCAACTATTTTCACTATCCCCAAGCATCCTAGAGTTTGTAACTATGAAATAGATATTCTCCTAGAGTGATAATACAACTGCATAAGTATCAAACACTCCAGATTCATGCCAGCTGGCTCCAGATTTGTTAGCATAAGATCAGTCACATGCTCGCATAAAATAGGGACATACTCTAGTAATGGAGCTGATAATAAATGATTGTGATAAAGCTGGTGAAGTAAAGGTTCTGCTAAATGAGCAGGCATTCTTTCAAGTGTACGCCTCTGCCTTCGCCAAGCATTGACATTTTGCTTGCTCTGACACGCCACTTTCAGGCACATATTTACCAGCACTCCTCTATCATTGTCACTCTGAAGAATTTCCCAGCAAATGCCTCCATTCATGCTGTAAAAAACTGCTGCAGATTATCCAACTAAATAGAGTAGATTACAGAAGATATGGGAAGACCTTGAATGTGCAGAAAAGTAGCTTTCACAGGTGCAAAGGGTTCTCAAGATGGGGATAGAGCTAATAAAATAGATCCAAACGGGTTAGATGATGCTTATTACTATCTTCTCACACAACACAGAAAAATGACTAGACAGTTGGAAGCCTTGCAACACAATTGCAACTCTCAAATAGATTGTGCAATGAAATTTGGTAACTTTCAGACCAAACCTAGCTAATTAACGCAATGCAGATGAAAGGAAGTTCAGCTAGCTTCATCTAAGCACAAACGATTACCCAGAGGCCTTCTATCATGAAAGGTATTTGATAAATAAGATAATCTGGCTTTTCAGCAGTGAGCTATTAGGAGGTGGGAGCAACTGGCCCTCCCTCCCACTGTCAATGGTGGAGACTCTACCATGCAACCAATCTAAATGCAACACGTTGTGGAAGAAGCGGTGTTATGGAGAAAATGGTTGCAAGCCCAAAAAACGCTTGCAAACCCCATATTCACACCTGCAGGCTATAGTAGTGGCTCTTAAAGCACTGCATTGGGCGTGGAGTGGCTTTCCCCCTGTGCTTGTACTTTTAAACTCGCTACACAGGGAATGCGTTCAGCCAGCCCCTTCTTTGGGTTATCGTGGCATAGATGAATGACTGATTGACAATGAACCAGGGCCGAAAACCACAGAGTGCTTTAGAGATGTAAGGAGCCCACAGACCACCACCATATCCACTCTTTCCTAAAGTTTTGCAACCTATAGAACCCTAAGCCCTGCACTTGGCAAACATTTGTAGGAACTTCTTGGAAACAGTGTCCACTCTTTGCTATGGCTTGCTTGCATAATGCAGCCTGTAGAATCCTGTAACTTTGCACTTCACAAAGGTGGTTTTAGGGCGGGATCTATTGGTAACAAACCGGCTGCTTCGAATTCTAAGTGTTTGAACGTCCAAAAGTTGCAGTCAATGATATTCGCACAAATATCACATACGTTTGTGGATCAACTTCAATAGGCCTTATGCACCTATTGTCATCTATGGATTTCCAGTTTTAGACAAGAATGCAATCCTCTTTGCAAACTGATCAGAGAAATAATAATCTTGTCTTAAGGTCATAGGCCTTGCAAGTGTAAACAACAAGCAACGAACTATCAAATCATCAACTTTTGAAGTGCTATCTTGATGAGGTGGGGAAATGTTCTTTATTGATTCTATGGAACAAGATTCAACCTGTACAACATGTCCAATGGAGCCATGTGTTGCAAAATTCAACAATGCGGGTGTATTGCCCAAGTCAAAGTATCATGTTTAAGAGCTCTTCTTTGGCCATGCTCAGAAAACTTCCATCAATTGCTGCATTATTGATAAAACTGTCCTAGAAAAAAAACGATGGGAAATTTGAACCCACTAGTTGGGCAATTTGTTGGTTCTCCCCATATTGAAGTTGCAGAAACAGATCATAAGAAGTACACCCTGAGGGAAGGTGCCAACCTGCTCTAACAGGCTCATAAACTTGGAGCCCTGCGAATGTGCAAATATGCAGATGGTTCAGACCTGAGTTCAGCCAAAATGTAGCCATTATATCTGCCCCTAAAGGTATTCTGAAATGTCTTGAAATATCGTTAGTTAAAGGTTAGCCTTATGGAATGTTGGTGCCTTGTGTCAGACTACTATATTAGTATGTACACATAAATTACCACCTTACACCTTTTTGGATTGATCTGATTTCATCATTGCTTTGACTAATTTGGCAGCACTGATTGACTAATCATTTATCGTATTTAACAAAGGTCACAGGCCCATAATACGTATAGGCCGCCTCCGTTAAACCATTTTTATTGATATGATTTTACTTTACCAGTGCCATCTCGATCAGAGCTCTGCTTATAAGTTATGTGAGTGTGCAGATTCGGCAGCATTATTTGAGTACACTTTTATTGTATTTAACATAGGTCACAATCCCACAATACTCGTACACCGCCTCTGTTTGAAAAAATTACTATGCAGCAACAATGTCTGAAGCCATCTGGTTGTTTCTCTTGGGCTGCCAGCACACAAGGGAGAAAAAAACCCTCTGTTTCAAGAAGAGGTACTTACCAAGACGGCGGTGATAGAAGGAGACAGCAGATATGTTACTACTGCAACAATGTCAGAAATTTTCCAAAAGATTGTCCCAAGAAACATGAAGATTATAAGGGGCTAATGTAGGCAAATGTTGCTGAAGCAGATGAAAAGGCAGACACGACCACACTTATGGATGTTTCTCTTTCAAGAGAAAAGGAGGGTGAATCAGAACCAAGAAACTGACGTTTTGCAGGCTCCAGAGGGAAGAAGTCCCACTTCGTCATTAGATGAAAGATGGTACTTAGACTCAGCAATAAGCTCACACATGATCTTTGAAAGATCTGCTTTCATAACATTCAAGACCTTGGAACCTGGAAAGGATGTGGAGGGAGACAAAGGCGTACTCAAGGGCATTAGATTGGTAAGTTTCATTTTAATTAGGAGACAGTCACAGGATCAGAAAGATTTTCTATATGCCAAAACTAGCAAAGAACTTGCTATAAATAAGTATCATGACAGACATGGAAAGGAAATCAGATCATTGAACTCAGGCTGCTTGATTGAGAAAAATGGGGAAATAGTTGGATAAAACCCAATATGGTGGACTGTACCAACTACTAAAAAGAAGTGACAACCCACATTTGGGCGCACATTGCAATGGCCAGAATGATGATATCATGTGATCAGTTTCACTAGTACTTGTCCTGTGTGGTACTTTTAAGAATATTAAAACAATCTATGTGTATAAAAGTATTCATGTATCAGCACTAAATCTAGAGGTTATTCAGATGATTATGGCAAGGATGATAAAACATCTCTCTCTCTCTCTCTCTCTCTCTCTCTCTCTCTCTCTCTCTCTCTCTCTCTCTCTCTCAGATGCTGTTTACTGGACCTAAATTCAGCATGAGACATGCAGCTACTGCTCGACTTGAGAAAAGACATGCTTCCCTCCTCCAGTTACAATGTCTTTGCTTCCATAAGTTCATTTGAGATAGCCCGAGTAACTTCAAGCTCTCTGATACGCTTGTCACCCCCCACAGCCTTATATGCAGCAGAAGCATGATTGATGTACAGGTCTCAGCTCATCAGACTGAGCTAGTATCTCACGACTATAGAGTACTTTGTTATCATGTATGATACGATCAAAGCCCTCCGTTCCGCATCAAATTATTTTTATTGAGTATCCAGTTCCACCTCTACAGCTTGGTGCCATTTTTCTGCTTGTCACATATATCTAGCGACTCCAGCTGTTTCCAGCTTCTTGGCAGAGATAAACACAAGTAGCACTCACTTCCACTCAATAGCTTCATGATAAGGGTTATCGGTTGTCATGGTTCTCTCAAGACATCTCACCTCCTCCAAACATTTCTATCACTAACCTCCCTTTGGGTACTCAACAATTTCTTAAATTTTTTTTTTTTATCGAGCATATCTTGAACGAGTTTGATAGGGTCAATTAAGGGTCAAACCCAATTACGAACTCATTTTTTAAGTTGGATAAAGCCATGCTCCCTATTTTGCCACATTCTTTGGTTTTTGTAATATCTCATGGTCTCAGGTTCATACTTGGTTAGCTTTGTAATTCTGCACACTAGGTTGGGATTGAGACTGGACAGGGTATTCCAAGAGAGAAGAGGGTCTGTCAGTTATGTCCCTTGGGTGAGGTGGAATTCGAGGAAAACTTCATCTTCAGATGCCCTGAGCTGAGGATGCATGACACAGCATTCCATCAGTCGGTGCTCCATGGAGGCCAAGATTTGGGGATCACTTTGTGCCGCAAAAGAGTAGAGATGGATTGAGAATTTGCTGACTGTGTTAGGAATTGAGGAAGGGTACTTGATTCTTTAGGGCGACAAGCAAGGGTGCATTTTTTTCAGCCGAAATGTTGGATTTTATAAAAGAAGAAAACACATTGCTCTACAAAACCATCTTATCAGGGATCTGTACATGAAATCAGATCTGAATTGAAATATAGTCATAATAGTAAATTGCTTGCAGATATGATGACAGAAGCATTGCCGCCGAGATTGGACTTTTATCATGTCAAGAGAATTAATTGGGTTAGTCCTTTTAAAATAAGTCTAAACTCAGAACTGAGAAAGGTTTGTAAATACAAAAATATTACAGGCCTGAGGCTTGAGCTCAGCTGAGCAGTAGCCGTTATATTACAGGCCTGAGGCTTGAGCTCAGCTAAACAGTAGCCGTGATAACGGCCTCTAAGAGCACATTGAGGCTTGAAATATCGTGAATTAAAACACAATCCTTAAGGAATGGAACTTTGTGTCCGACTACTATATAAATGTACACAGAAATTAACACATTACATTTATATTAATATCTAAGTCTCTAATTCAAGGTGTACGGACGATAAATCAATACGTACCTAGCAGCTCGGCTAATCTTGATATTTTCAAATCTCGGCAAACATTTAATAAAAGGCCTGAAATCAGACAAACAATTCGGCAAGTGCAATGCCAAAACAAAAGAGAGACAAACTAACATCGCTACTTCTGACACGAAATTCTTGAATGACAACCTAAAAAGGCATAAGCTGGTAACTGAACTCATCAATTCGAAATCCAACCCAAGCATAAAACCTCAGCGAACAAATTTACCATAGACTGAATCACGTAACCATGTAAGCATCACATATGGGAAAATGGGAAAATCTAACTTAGTATTCTCGTACAGAAATTGATAATTTACCGATAACACCAAACAGCACAGGACGATGAAATTCCGCCATTGCATAGAGATAACAACTTAGTTCCGAAATCAAATAAGACAACAGGAAAGACACACGAAATCCGATGCTATCACAAAAGAAAGATAGAAACACGATACAGATGGAAAACTCTGCTCAATTATTTGCTAATAAACGCCCCAAGGGAAAGTTCAGATGCAGCAACCTCAAAATTCAAGGGGACAAAAATAATCGCTTACGTGGGAGGTGTAAGACTTCGATGCTCCGCTAGAAGCGCGCAAAAGCAATGCAATAATTAAGGAGAAAGATGGATATGAAGCAAAACCGATACGTAACGCAATTACTCCAAATGATTCTTGTACAGCCGGATAATGCTGCTGAATTCGACAAAACCTGAGATCAAATGACGCTGCTCCTGCTGTTTTCTCACATCCTTGACGCCTGCAGGCTGCGATCACGATCGAAGCGCCTCGCAAAAATCACAAAACATGAAACCTGGTATCCACTATATATATTGTGTGTGCGTGCGTGCGCGCGCGCGCACATAAAAGAAAACGTGAAATGCAAGCCAAGTCGACTTAAAACCCCCCAAGTGACCTAATGACCATCACATACCCTCTATCATTTAAGGCAATTAGGTTTGACAAAGCAAATAACCTTCCTCTTCCTTTCAAATTTGCCCACTCCTTTGGCCCTATTCTGCTGGCTCACTTGTTCACTTTAGTCGCCTCTCTTATGGTCAAAATGATCACTTCCCACTTCATGCTTGCTACCAAGGTTTTGCCTTTGCATCATAAGCGTTATGTCGTTCACCTAAGGACTCTCAATCTTTTCTTTCTTCCTCATGGGGTCATGAATTCGATTGTCTCATCACTCATCTTTTATGGTGGTGTCCTTTTGGAGGTGAATGTACCCCGACACGTGACTCTATTTGTGATGTAAAGGCTTTTATTGCTTATGATAGTGGTAATCATATTGTTCAAGAACAAACACACATCTTACCACATATAGATTCGAAATTCAACACATTGTCCAATAGATCTTGGTATTTTATAGTCTGGCCTTTTGGCTAGTACATTTTTTGTTTTCACCCATTGTATTTTGATGGGTTTTTCCATCATCTATTAATAAAAGCAATTTGTTTCTTCAACATAGTGAACAACCCCCCCACCCGATCATAGGGTGGCAAGCACAACTCTCACAACTTAAGGAGGAGCCCAATTCCAGGTTCGAGAAACTCATATGCCAAATAGTGCAAAGTCAAGAGACTCGAGTCTCACTATGAGTATAATAGATGGCATATAACCCATATAGCCAGACATAATCCAAAGTAGACTCCTTTCACTCCTTTGCTTTGTGCGAATTCTCCGTATTGTCTCAAATAACAATGTGTTTTTGTAGATTGTCTAAGTAGCTAATGGATGAATGAGTATATACAAATGTGTAGAAGTCCTTAGAGGATAAAAATAGGTCAGTAAGAGTAAGAATAACTCCATCAGTTCTAGATAGATGGTAACCCACGAGGGAGTCAAGTATAGGGCCAAGTACCCTTGAATCTTGTGACGTCCCATAATCAAGATAACATAATCACAAGTCATATAGCCCTAATCTTGAGACACACAACCCAAGATGTCCTTATTGTTAAATTTGTTGGGGTGCTCTCAAATAAATTAGGTGCAGAAGAAGAGACACAGCTCCAACATGGAGAACATTTCAAGGTCTTTACAAAACTACAACATAAGCATTAACTTAGATCAAATGGAGGAATGTCATAGGTGTCAAAGACAACCATGAAGGAGTGAACGGTTAGGCATCTAAGACAGCCATGCTACATTCGAGATTAGACATTTTGAATTGAGTGAGTGCCATAGAGAAAGAAAACTATAAGAAAACATTCGTAGTACAATACACATAAGAAGAATAGAGAATCTGAATTAAGTGGTTGTGAATACAACAATCAGATCACAATCCTGTGCCCAGGAATGGTTCACAGTAATGGTGCACTGTGTGCAGTGATCTTACTTAGCTAGTTATAGATTAAACAATTATCTCTATCTTCCGAATGACTTTCACTCTCTCTAAGATCTCTAATCCTATGGAATCAGATAATGAAGACACAATTGAGTTCGCGTAGGGACTCTGTTTTGCTCTTTCACCCACTTGCATGCATTCATCACAGAATGACTCATCACGTGATACCAGCCCAATCAATTTTCTCTTCAGATGCAGCTTCGAAGTGACATCTCTCACTTCGTATAGTGTATTCAATATATCCCAAGCTTCTTTCGAGGATTGGGGGCTTGTCTGATATGTCCAATCTGTGTGTCAGAGATGTTAAGGGTGATCAAGGTGAAAGCCCTGCCATCCTTGAGCTTCCACTTGGAAATGGCTTGCATCGACACTAGGAATTAGTTTGGTTTCATCAACTATTTCCCAAAGTTCTTTGGCCATGAGTACTACTCTCATCTTGAATTCCCACAAGTGGTAATTTGAACCATCGAGTTTGTCTACCATTAGAGCAAACTGTGGTTGCGAATCCATCTAGAATTTCAGGATGAGTGTATGTAGATAGTAGATTGTATGACTGAAAACGATTATAGCAAACTATATCAGAATTATTACTCTGATAACGTATGTTCTAATGATAATATCTAAACGCTTCTATACCAAGCTAAAGCTATGATACCATGTTGGTATCAGATTAGGAAATCAGACGAAACTCTGTTATCATATTGTAGCTTTGATACCATGTTGGAATCAAATAAATAGAAATTTAGCTCTGATACCATGTTGGGATTCGAAGGCAATGCACGTCGTATCCGTGAGAAACAAGTGGAATCCTCAGTACACGTAACTATGTCTATTGTATTCAGATCATATTTGAATGAATCAAATTTTGCCTTACTTGATCATAGCTTCGAAGGCACTAGATCGAAAGACTCGATTCCATAGCCATGCAAGAATTCACTAAGTTGTAGATTTAGATTTTATGTGCGGAAGTGTAAAGCATCTTGGAATGGTGATTCGGAACAACAAATTCGACTTATGCTATCAATCACATGAATAGTCTAATCTATGAATAACTTATATGCGAGCATGAATCTACTTGAACATGAATAAAATAAGCATTCAATCAGAACATACACGACAATTATGATCTTTAGGCTGAAAGTACACCAAGGATTTGAGAAGCCACCTAGTTGAAAGTGAATTCCAACACTTGGAAGAATAAGCAAAGAGATACACCAAAAGAATTGCAAAAATCCAAGATCCTCTTGCTCCACCTCCTGGTAGATGTGATCCAAGCTCTGAAACCACTATAATGATCACCAAGTGAAGATCTTCAAGAATCTTGTCACATGCAAATCAAAAGGACAAATGTGGAGCATGAACCACCCAACCAATATGGAGAGGCTAGTCAATACCCTAATCAATCCACCCCCAAGCCACGATGAAGAACACAAGAGAGGAGAGGAGAAACTGGCTCAAGAAACTGAATTCACAATAGGGAGATGGGCGAGTTTCCATAGGATATATTTCTCCAAGAGAGAGAGAGAATATTTCTCCTAGGATCCCCATGCAACCTATATTGAGCTACTGACCTCCTATTCTTGGATCAAAGCAGTCATTCACCATGCATGTGCTCCTATGTCCAATTATAGGTCTGGGCCCTCACATGATTATTAATTACTTGATACAACCACGTCCGGAATGACGTAACATAACTAATAACCACATACAACTGGAGTGACTAACTATCCACGTCAAGAATTATTCGGATTCTCTTGTACAGGACATGGACATAACATAAACACTAAAGACACATTTTGTTTAACATTCCTATATTTGATCCGAGTGGGTTTATCATCTATGCATGATACGACCTAAATTACCAAGCTAGAACATGTTCCAATTTTGTTGGAACTAAGCATCACTCTAACTCACCAGAGTTCGACTCATTTGTATTCGCGTCATCAAAACACGAATCATTCGAGTTCGTCTCATTTCTTGAGCACCAGTACATTATGTAAATATACACACTCTCTTTCTACGACAACATTGCAGTCTTACCTATTGAAGTTGAACGTCTGTGCAACCAATCAACTGGTGCATAAGTGGGATCGATGATGAACTCTTCGAGTTCAAGATACTCGACTACATTCTCTTCGTTCTCATACGAACTCAAAGTCTTTGGTTCGAAATCCACATCATCCATACTGGCCTGTCAAACGTAGACCACGTCACAGTTCACTTTAACACTTTTCGAAAAACTGCAATGTTTCACGCTCGTTGTAACTGCTCCATGTACATATATACATAATGACAATTCACGTAAATATGATGAGTCATTCTGTGATGAATGCATGCAAGTGGAGAAGAGCAAAACAGAGTCCCTGCGCAAATTCTATTGTGTCTTCATTATCTGATTCCATAGGATCAGAGATCTTAGAGAGAGTGAAAGCCATTCAGAAAATAGAGATAATTGTTTAATCTGTAACTAGCTAAGTAAGATCACTGCACACAATGCACCATTCCCGAGCACAAGATTGTGATCTGATTGTTGTATTCACAACTGCTTAATTCAGATTCTCTATTCTTCTTATGTGTATTTCACTACAAATGATTTCTTATAGTTTTCTTTCTCTATGACACTCACTCAATTTAGAATGTCTAATCCCGAAGGTAGCATGGCTATCTTAGATGCCTAACTGTTCGCTCCTTCATGGTTGTCTTTGACACGTACAAGACATTCCTCCATTCGATATAAGTTAATGCTTATGTTGTAGTTTTGGTAAAGATCTTGAAATGTTCTCTATGTTGGAGCTGTGTCTCTTCTCCCACACCTAATTTATTTGAGAGCACCCTAACATAGTAGTATCAGAGCTTACGTTCCAAACTACTATAAGTATACGAAATTGTTTACTATACTTACATAATTCATCATGGAATAAACATCTTCAGAAATTTGCTTGATCAACAGGTTCAACGGTGACGACTTCCACATGTGGAAGTTCAAGATGAAGATGATACTCACAGAAAAAAAAATCCTGGGGATACATCAATGGTTCAATAGCTAGATCGGCTGAACCTGACATGCTAACCACCTGGAAAGCTAAGGATGGAAAAGCCCTTGCCATTGTATCTCTGAATCTTAAAGATTTACAAATAGCTCATGTACCTAACTATTCCAGCTCTAAAGAAGCATGAGACATTCTTACTGGTCTAGACGAGACAATCGACTCATCTCTTCTTGAGGAAGAAGTTCCTGTCACTCAAGATGAGTGAAGGGACCTCAGTGACAGATCATCTGAACGATTTCAAACAACTACTCATTCAGTTAGCTGCAATAGATTCGCCAGTATCAGGGAAAGATGCTAACATGTCTCTTCTGTCTAGTCTTCCTCCCTCTTACGACAATTTAGTATTGCTACTCAGTAATACTCCTGACCTGTCTCTCCAAAAGGTGACAACAGGCTTATTGCAGGAAGAAGTAATAAGAAAAAGCTTATCCACATCGAATATGAAGACAATCGCTCTCTCTTCAGATAAGCAACACCAAAGAAGAAATCTTCGAAGGACAAGAAGACAAAAGCTGAGCAAACTGATTTACACCAACAATCACAACAGCACAATCGACAACATCAACAACCTAAGACTAGACCCTTTTGCAAGTATTGCAAGAGAACCACCAACCATGACATCAAGGATTGTCGAGTTCTCAAGCATAACGAAGCCAAGAAGAAGATGCAGCAGAATGGAGGATCTGATTCTGCCAGAATCTCTCAAGAAGTACCAACTCTGCTAATGATACAAGAATTATCCATTAGAGATGCAATGGATTGGTATTTTGATTTTGGTGCTTCTCAGCACATGACCGCATGCAAAGCCCTATTCGAAGAACTCACACCAATAGATTCGAAGTATGTCTACTTTGATAACTCAAGTGCACTAGAGATTAGAGGCAAAGGATTTGTACATCTCTATCTTCCAAATGGTAAGTTGACCTTGCTCAAGGATGTACTATATGTACCCAAACTGACCAAGAATTTATTGTCAATCAGCAAGCTTACTGATCATGGCTACAAGGCCTCATTCGATTCGAAGTAGTGTGAGTTGTGCTTACTAGGCTCTCAAAATGTCAGAAGGTGATTCTATTCAGAGTCACATTGATCAATTTGAGACTCTGTTGGAGCAGATGGTGGCAATAGGCTCAATGATCGAAGCCTCCAACACTGTAATGACCTTGTTGTAAAGTTTGCCATCCTCATACGAAAACTGGGTGATGATGATTACCACACACTCAAATATAACATTGTCTAGAGTCATAATTATGCTTCTACAATAGGAGAAAAGAATGAATGGAGCGTCCTTGTCTTTCATAAATGACTCACAAGAATTATTTTCGAAGAAGAATACAAAGAAGCAACAAAAGAATAAAGTTGTCTGACAATTCGACGACAATCAGAGCAGTCACAGAAGACCTAGAATCAGCAACCCGCTCAGAGCAAGAAGAGATTATTCTACAGTCCTACAAGAGGATGAACCCCAAAATCCAGGACTGTCTAATTTTGAAGTTCAATAACGATAAGAAGAAACAGCCAGATCAGCAAGCCCATGTCGTCAACACGAAGCAGAATGTCATAGACAATGAAGAATAGGAAGCCTTCATGGTGAACCATCACCATGTCGAACAATCAAAGGAATGGTTCCTCGATTCTGGAGCAACACAACACATGGCAAGCCATCAAGAATGGTTCGGCCTACAACACCAAGAATTTCGTTCACCTTGGAGACAACAGCTCACAAAGAATTGAAGGTGAAGGTACTCTTAGACTAAATTTTTAGAATGGAATGTCGAAACTGATACCAACTGTATTGTATGTCCCGAACTTGACGACAAATATTTTGTCGGTCAGTCGAATTACAGATTTAGGACATAGGTTAGAGTTTCAAACTGATTCCTATCAAATTCTTGATAAGAGCAGGAGAGTTCTTGCACTCGGAAAGAGACATGGATATCTCTATAGGCTTAGTCATTGTAATTTTGTAACTGATCGTGCTTTTAAGCAGTTCAACATCTATCAATAAAGAATTTACCTAGCATTATAGACTTGGTCACCTTAATCATGTATAGATAGGTAACATGTCTAGACATTCTTCAATTCGAGATTTAGACTATAAAATTGTCGACCTTCTTGTCTGCCAAAGTTGTATCATAGGAAAACAGACACGAAGGCCATTTAAGTCATCTAAAGATTTGTTAGACATTGTACTTACTGATATATGTGGCCCAATGCAAACACCATCACTACTTGGTGCAAAATTCTATTGCCTTCATAGATAACTATTCTAAAAGAATTGTTGTATATTTTTTGAAGCACAAATCTGAAGCTTTCGAATTCTTCAAGAAGTACAAGGAAAATGTTGAGGTGCAGACATGCAATAAAATCAAAACACTAAGGAGCAACAACGGCGGTGAATACATCTCGAACAAATTCAAAGACTATTGCTCAGCCAACGACATCAAGCAACAGTTCGCTGCTTCCTATTCTCCACAGTCGCATGGACTGACAGAAAGGAAGAACGTGACCTTAAGTGAGTCTGCCAAATGCATGATAACTGATGCTTCATTGCCCAAATCGTTCTCAACATGTTGTTTCAACAACAACTCACATGACGAATCGATGTATAACTAAAGGCTTCCCTGACAGCAAAACCCCTCATGAAGTCTGGACATAATCCAAGCCTTCATTGAAGCACTTGAGAGTATTCGGATGCACTGCCTATGCTCATGTCCCGAAGGACAACAAAAAAAAACTAGATGAGCATTCATTCAAGGCTATTTTCCTTGTTGGCTACTGTGCTTCTGATTGTTTGTATAGACTATATAATATAGAAACTTGTAAAGTTTTTACTAACAAGGATGTGACCTTTATAGAGGATCAGTTTATTGATTTGAAGGGCAAGGACCAGATGTAGTCTACAATTTCTGCCCCGACAACTGATTTTTTTTTGACAATTTTTATTCCTTCCAATAGTCACCCTGTACAGTCAAACCCATAAGAAGAAGAAAAAGCTGAAAATCAGGAGCAGTTGAATCAGCCGACACAAAGTCAAGTTTCGTAGCTAGACACTTCAACTAGAAGATCAACTCGAATTCGAACTCAGCCTGTTTGATACATTGATGAGTTCGCTCACTATTCTATTGAGGAGCCAACCACAGTTGAGAAAGCTATGTCTCAGGCAGATTCGGATCTCTGGAAATAAGCGATGGACAAGGAGTACAACTCCTTGCTGAGGAACAACACATGGATTGTCACCAAGCTACCAGTAGACTACAAATGGGTTCAAGATCAAATATAATGCTGATGGCAGTATCAACAGAAGGAAAGCTCAACTCATGGCAAGGGGATTCTCACAGATTCCCAATATTGACTACTCTGAAACTTTCAGCCCAGTCATCAAGCACACCTCTATTCGACTGCTACTTTCGTATGTTGCTGCAACAAATCTTCAGGTACACCAGATGGATGTACAAACAGCATTCCTCAATGGAGTTCTATATGATCCAACCAGAAGACTACATCCTCAATGGTTGAGAAGATCAAGTATGGAAATTTCATAAATCTTTGTATAGTCTGAATTAGTCATCCAGAGCATAGTTCCATCGAATCAACACATTCTTAAACGGTCATGGATTCGAACCTAGCTCTGCAGACTATAATGTATATTTCAAAGTTGTCGATCAATTCTTTGTCATCATCACACTCTACGTGGATGATACGTTGTTGTTCAACAACAATATTGGCCTAACAAAAGATACCAAGAGGATGTTATCCCAAGAATTCAAGATGACAGATCTTGGAAAAGCACATTATTGTCTCAGGATTCAAATCCATAGAGACAGAAACCGAAGACTTATCTACATCACCCAGCAAAGGTACTTCAATAATTTACTGACAAAATTTAATTTCATGAATTGCAAGTTTGTACATAATCCCATGGATCCAGGTTTAAACTTATCCAAGGAACAATGCCCTCAGACCAATGAGGAGAAGGCCGAAATGCAGGGATACCCATATATAGGATCCATAATGTATACAATGATCTTTATCAGGCTATATCTTGTATACGCCATCAGTTCCTTGAGCCAATACATGACCAACCCTAGTATGATCCACTGGAAAGCTCTTTTCAAAGTAATCAAATATGTACAAGCTACTATCGACCTACGTATCTGCTTTGGTGATGTTGATTCGTCCGATCGATATCCATATACTCATGGATATACATATGCAAATTGGGCAGGTGATGTCGATCAACTTCTGGATTTGTCTTCATGTTCAATAGTGGTCCAATATTCTAGAACAGTTGAAAACAGACCTCCATTGCAATGTCATCCACCGCATCCGAATATATTGCATCCTCTCAAGCTACCAAAGAGGCATTTTGGTTGAGAAACTTATTGTCTGATATTGGTCTTAGACAATCTGCCCCAACAATGATACAGTGTGATAATCATAGTGCTATCGCATTATCGATCAATTCTAGATTTCATGCTAGGAACAAGCACATCAAAATTAAATGTCACTACATCAGGAGCAAGATACTCAACAAGGAGGTAAGTCTGAATTTTGCAGAACCCAGTATCGCAGCTGACATATTCATGAAAGGATTAATTAGGAAGCACACAAATTTTTTTGTGCTATATTAAATTGCAAATCAAGACATTCAAGGATTTAGATTAAGGGGGGGTGTTGGATTCCTATCTTTCTTCTAATCTAGATCCATTTTCTAACTGTTGTAAATGCTTGCACAGTCGAATGTTCTTTAGAAATACACACATTTTCTAACAGTTTACAGAAATACAAAAAAATTCATGATAGATCTCTGACAACACAAAAGTGTTCAACCACCTCAGCTATACAACATTCGCCACGTCAAACATTTCGACAACTTTGACTTTCGACCACTCAACCATTCTGCCACCTCGAATATTTTCTATTCGGCCTCGACGACTATTCAACAAGCTTGATTAATTAAAGCTCATAAGCTGGTCATTTGTCTCTCTCAAGTCGAGTCGATCAAAAGGCAGCTCAACCGTACCATCGTCACAACTGGGCAGGATCTCCAATGGACTCAGATACTATCTGAAAGCGACTGACAACAACACGTAGTGGTTAAATATAATTTGCAATATGCAAATTAATCATTCTTTTAATTAGCTGGCCATCTATACAAATATCCATCAACTTATCAGTTGTAAGACTAATCAACAACCAGACATGATATAACTGAATCGTCAATTTTACATGATCAGTAATTGAATATCCAGAGCGCAATTGTTCTGTTCTTTCTCTCTGTTACTGTAGAGTATTGTCTTAGAAAGAACGCGACTCTACCTGCATTTAGACTGTTATCATTCGCAACAAATTAATATTCGTTCCATAAATATGAGTCGTGTATGTTTTGATTGAATGCTTATTTTATTCATACTCAAATAGATTCATGCTCGTAGATAAAATAATTGTAGATTAGACTATTCGTGTGATTGATAGCATAAGTCGAATTCGTTGTTCTAATCACCATTCCTAGATGCTTTACGCTTCTGCAAATAAAATCTAAATCTATAAGTCAGTGAATTTGTGCATGGCTACGGAATCGAGTCTTTCGATCCATTGACTTCGAAGTTGTGATCAAGATAGAATTTGATTCGTTTGAATATGATCTACTAGCAATATGATACCACTGCTTCCTCCAATCGGTTGAATTAGAGATGTTAGACTGTGAATATTTGAATCAATCAAAGAATGAATGTACAGATGGAACTATAATACTAGTAGAAAAGAGATTCAATGATATCATTAGCCAGTTCCTATCACACCCTGATTATGGTGAGAATGAGATAAGATTAGAAGAATTTGAAATAGACAAAATGGAACTTGAATAAAAACACATCATAGTATTTGAGAGTTCAATAATTGAAGAATTCCAGGTATCTTTTTTAGAATAGCCTGAGATACCAAGAATGGAGCTAGAGGGTTCTTACTTGATCACACCTAGTTGTGGCTGTGGATGAAAATCTAGACGATTTCTTTTCTGACTTTTATTTGGATATAGAGCTCTCATTGCAAGAGCTCTCAACTATGGAGCCAAACCCACCCATGAATACAAGGGGGTTACCAACAGACTCAAGCTTATCAGATCATAGGATAGTGACGCCTATGGGACTTTCTGTGAAAGATTCAACTAGTTTCATCATATTTTGCTATATTTCCATATTTGGCATATTGAGGCCAAAACTTGTTTTAGACTTAGAGATTCACTTTTCAAACTTCACTAGTCTAAATTTCATTTGAATAAACACCTTTTGAAAGTGTGGGAAAGTTAGAATGCGAGTTTGAGTAGATTCAAATTTGAATAGTTGGGTAAATTGAATCTAGACCCAAAATTGGTAAGGTTAGCATTTTGGTGGGAAAGCCAAGTGGCCAAATAGGGTTTGGACCTGCTATAAAAGGATGTAACTCATGGAGAGAGTATTCTTATCTCTTCTCTATCTCATTTCATGCTTATACATGGTTCTCTTGGGTTCTACTATCCATTGGTGCACTATCTTGGTGATTGCTTGCAATTCTATGTGTAGAATGATCTATATTTGCTATTTTTGGATCCACACATGTGAAATACAGTAGCTTGCTGGTTTTGTACAAACAACAACAGTACTTTATCATTTCATTCAAGTTTGATCAAGTTCCATTGGTGTTTGCATCTCATTTTGTGTGTAGATGCTGATTTTTCTACATTGGTGAGATTGGTAGTGTATTTTTCTTTCTAACCAAAGATCCTTCAAGTAGATTGGATCTTAAGGATCTGAAATCTTTCACATGGTATCAGAGCTTGTGTTTTAGGTTATGAAGGAGGAAATCAGATCTATCAATGATTTGGTGATGATATCAAGATCCATCAAACTTGGCAAATTCTTTTGAATAGCAATACTTTGAACAATGTTAGCATGAGCATCCAACAAGCCATCAAGAATCACTTGAATAAGCTCTCCTTCCTTAATGCTTTCATCTATGCAAGCTAACTCATCATTCAATGCTTTCATTCTCAAAACAAAAGTACTTGGACTTTCTTCATTCTTTTGCAAACAAAAGATTTGCCTTCTTAGAGTCAACACTCTAGAAATAGACTTGGATTCATAAAGCTTCATCAATGAATTCCGAGCTTCCAAAGATGATGGGCACTTACCAACTTCCTTGAGAAGTTCATTGGTAGCATTCATCTTTATCATGTGTAGAGCCTTCTTGGTCCTCTTGTCATACCTCAATTGATCTTGTTGTGTTGCTGGTCTCTCCTCCAAACCTACAACAATATCCCAAACATCATTCATCTCAAGAACTGACTCCATCCTCACTTTTCACAATGAATAGTTACTTGAGGTAAGCCTATCATGAGCTAGGATCATAGAGGATGCTTACCTAGCTACACACGAGAGTCAAAATATTAAGGAGATAATGCAAGTGTTAAATCCTGAAAATGATTCACTGCCACTCATAAATGACCATCATATATAGGGGTCCACATCCTATGCTTCGACCATCAAAATCATGATCAGACTATCCCACTGGAAGAGAAAATATCAGGCCACTCTATCTTGGACCAAGCCAAGTTACACATCTATCTGAAAATCACGTTGATGTGCTAAAAGAACTTACATATGGTGAATATAGGCTTGAACCATATACCTGTTAATACACATGAGCCACATTTAGCTGAGTGCAACACTATAAAAAATACCTCGTTTCAAGGCTTTATATCTAATGAACAAAAATGTGATAGAGAAGATACAACACAACTGCATCTTGAGACATTTACATTTGTACACAGTCATTCCCCTTGGAACTGAGACAAACCAATAGGATTATACTCGGAAGGAGACCTGTCAATATTTAATTATCACCTAGAGCTATGAGGACTAAGAATACTCCTACAAAAGAAGTAACTTTGGATGAAAATCCAAGTTCTACAAGATGCCAAATGGTACCACAAAGCAATGAGCATCATATACAAAGGAATGGATTAGATCTATGCAATTACGGGCTAGTCAATCATGAAATTTCAGCTAATAAGAATGCAGATTCACAAAATACAAGTCTTAAACCAACTCCACGAGATAGATGAGATGAGACCAATGACAAGAGACCCCCACAACATTCAATAGGAACACTCATCCCAGAGGGGACTAGGGCAAGAGTACTAAAAATAACTCAGAACGAGTTGCAGATAGACCCACCTAGGAAGGAGTGGATGGAAGGGTGTAAGTGGTAGGTGAGTCTTGGGAAGTCCAAAGGAGATAATGTCTTTCACAGCCAGTTCATAGCATGATCAAATTGGGCCTCCTAACAAGGATAGTGAAAACAATTTCGACTACAAAGAAGTGCAATAAATAGTATGGAGAACCCTTGCAGACTATCCTCCTAGATCAAGATCCATAGGCTTTTTGCAGAGAGAAAACAAGAAAAATCATCATGCCTCTATACTTGATGCATTTGATCAAGAATCATTTGATATCCAAAACTTATTCGAATGTTAGGAATCCATAATCGATAACCATAGGCTACACGATTCTGCTACAAACAACCTTCAATAATCTACTCAAGAAATCAATGAAATGGTAGATGACATGTTCCTTTGGAATGAAGAATTACCTAATTACATCAGTGATAAAGAATCTGAACATGAAAACATCATAGAAATAGGGCATCCCCCTAGCTAAACTAGAACCCATCCCCAAGCAGACATCCAAAGTGATGAGATGGGTATTTTTAATCTGCAGATGATAATGATGAGCTTTATGGTATAGTGACATATTGACAATAGTGAAGAAATCCCTGTAGATGGACAACTAATTTATCACGATCATCGCCATTGGCTGATTTTAGATGGAGACCTAGATCCGTATCTTGTATCTCGGAGCTCATAGCATTGTGTCAGGTTGCAAAAGAGGCAATGTGGCTTAGAAGTGTTCTAAAACGAATGGGGAATGAAGCAAAGTCATTTCTTAATCTAGAACGACAATCAAAGTTGTCTTGCCTTCACTAGAAATGGTGGAGAACATAAGAAGAGCAAACATATTGAACTACAAGACAAGTATGTTCGAGAGCTAGTGGAGCGAGAGATCATCCAACTAGATTACTGCCCAACCAAAGGCAGATGTTTTCGCAAAAGGATTAACTAGAATGAGTTACTGATTGACAAGATGGGCCTACGGAATACCCTTTGAGGGGGGAATTGTTGAGGTCACACAAGCAAGGGACATCCACATTCCTAAGGACCAATGTATCGATGACATGGAGGGCAGTGAGTGTGAGAAAATTGAAGTTCGTGAAAGGACCAACGTATCGATGACGAAGCAGACGAGTAGAAGTAAAAAGGAGAGTGCATAGACGAATGCGGTGCCTTTTTTTTGGTCTTCAGTTGAACAAGTTGGAGAGTGACATAGCAAATGTTAGAGATCGCTTCTATAGTTTAGTATCTTCCATCATTTATAATCATTAGCATCTACCACAACTCTACTATTTTTGATTAATCTATAATAGATAGTGTGCAACTCTGATTTTGTGATTCGTGTATGGTGAATGGTGCGAATGCTTGTAATACATTGTTGTCCTCCGAGTTTATACATATTGGAAAGTAGCTCTCCTCATAATAAAATAAAAGTTATAGTTTCACATGTTGTGACAATCAAATTTGGAATAAAACAAAATCTGTTTGGCATTCCTAGTATGAATAAGTTGCAACTATGGTAATTGAAGTAAGAGGAAAACTAAGTACATTATTATTCATACAATATTAGTAGGTCAACTTTTAAAACATCCTTGATAAATCAAAACTAACGTAGACACCTGGCTAGAAGCATGAAAGGAAGAGTTTCGTAGATCAAGCATATTTTATCTCGTAAGATAGGCATTTAACGTAAGAACTTGCTAGCTTCCATGCCAACAACAACTTATTCAATATAGAAAAATGTAGCTGAAGGCTATCGAATGTGGAGAAAGGTCAAACTGAATGATGTTTGTCAATCAATTGCATGTTTTGAGCTTGACACGAAGGAGATACTTGGAATATTGTGGACAACAAATTTAATGCCTTCTCTCCTTTGTTTTGCTGAAGCACTTTCGTAAGCCTCCTTAGATCTGCATCATCCTTTCCAACTACTCCTCAATAATTTAAAATTGGCAAAGACTAACTCCCCTGCTTCTGACTTACTTGTATTTGCAAAATGAGCAGATATCTTCTTAAGCAATAGTTTATTTATTAATTTTTCGTCACTAGAAGGCTTCCTTGCACTAAATGGATCTTGCTTGAAACTCAGTGAGCTTCGCTAGGGAGATTCCTTATAAGGAGCTCCTTCTTCCTCGGGGCTACGAATATTATTCCTCTTTGCTGTTGCTCTCTTTGTGGAGAAACACTTTCTTTTTAGCCATCTTTGTGTCAAGATGGAGCCATGACCTGAAAAGCTTTTTATATGAGAAGCATGATTTCACCAAAAAGTGGCATGCGATGTGGAACACATGAGAAACACCTTGGATTTGACAGCTCTAACTTTTGAATGACTTCCACTTGAACAAGTACGATGTGATATTGTATCACAAAGGCCTTGCCATGTCATAATATGTAGTAAGTTGTAAATAAAGTTTAATATTGTGTGAAAATTATTTCGTGCATAGACTATTGTCATTCGTTTAGAAGTCCAGGCTTTAGTTGTACCAAACACAATTTGTTACTTTCATCACACCTTTCTGGAAACTTATTCTTTGGCTTTGAACTTGTTGGGGAAGAAGACTTTTTCAAGTTCTTACTAAATGTGTGTTCAAGAATTTTTTTGCCAAATCATTGATTTCATTGAAATCTACAAAACAATTTTAGCACAAGTAATAATTAGAATTAACAAGCGCAGTCTTTATTTATGAATAATCACATTTTAGCATTCATAATTTGTATTCAGAAAGTGTCCAAAATAATCACGATTACTTTCTAAAGTAATATTCTATTCAAGATATTAATATTCAGTATTCATAATCAATATTCAGTATTCATAATCAATATTCACGATCCATAAATTTCAAATCAATATTCATGATCAGTATTGAAAATGTTCACAATCAATATACACAATATTTGCGATCACTATTCACAAATATCCCAGAATATCCATTTCTTGGTATTCGCAATTTCAAAATAGTATTTGCAATGCTCACGATCAATGCTCACAATATTCACGATCACTATTTTCAATATTTACGATCAATATCTCATAATATTTGTTCTCAATATTTGCAATTTCAGATCAGTATTCGCAATGTTCGATCAATATTCACAATATTCATGATCACTATTCACAACAATCACGATGAAAATCTCATATTCTCAGTTTCTCAGAATTTTAGTTTCTCAAAATCTAAGTTTATCAAAATCTCAGTTTTTCAGTTTCTCATAATCTCAGTTTTTCAGTTTCTCAGAATCTTAGTTTCTCATAATCTCAGTTTCTCAGTATTCGCAATTTCAACGATCACAAACCATCAATAAGTAATCTTCAGGACGCATCTCTGAACCTTCGATCATGTTTTCATCCAATATGGAAGACATTCACAACTACACATAAGTGTGTTTTGCCACGTGAACCCGATACTTAGCCGAAATTTTGACATTTTTCTTATGCGTGGCACTGCCACGCGTGGCATATCCACGCCAAAACTTTGCCGAGGACCCTGCCGGTGAAATCCAGGCTAGAGGTGAGGTCCGACAAAAAAAATTTAGTGCCACGCAATTTTTTTTTAAACTAAAACTTGAAATATGAGCGCCAAAATATGTCGACGTGGCATAGCCACGCGTGGCAGTGCCACACGGTTATAGTTGATTTTGAACATTTCACGTCAAACAACAAATATCTACCCATTTCACCAAAACACACCTCATATATGGCTTGTATGGTTCCTACATACTCAAGCTCTTCAGAAATTGGACTTTGATCTCGAGCACTACTCCGACTTTCTTGATGAAAGGATGCCATCACACCACAATCATAAGTTCGTCATCAATTGATTCAATGCGATGATGACGACCATATGCCCACATTGCACTATACTTTCGAGTCACATGATTATAATTAAAACAATAATCAATCATCATACAAATTAAAATTGTTCACTTAAAACAAATAGAGTTATAAACAAACCTTCCAATCACATCCTCTTGCAAATTCTCATTCTGTGTCAAATATGAATTGTCCCTTTGATCTTGCTTGTTGGAGTGTATCAACCATCCAGTCTATAGTGCATTGGTTGGGCAATGGCTCAAGATCATGTGAAGGTATAGCTTGACCTCTACGCCTATTGCGTCGGTGTTGATTTCTAGTCAATACCCTTTTTTTTTTTTTTTTTTTCTTCTTCATATAATTCCAACCATTTATCCATTACTCCTGAATTATATAGCATGAAGGTTGAAATTTTTTCTCTCAAACTAGGTGTCATTTTTTTAAGACTACCCATACCTTGAGGTTTTTCACCTTTCACCTCATTGCTTTTCTCATCATGCCATAGTCGTGGAGCAGATGGATCTATTTGAAACAAAACTTCGGTAACATAAAATAGAGATTCTTGCACTAACCATCCCTCTGACATGCTTCCCTCTGGCCTTGCCTTCTGATGCACAAAATCTTTCAACACTTATATGAATCTCTCCAAGAAAATCATCCACCTACAGAAAATTTTAACACATTAATGAGAACATTCTGTTATTTATAATCACACTACATTTATTGAAACTACTAAAATCAAATTCAAGTGTATTATACCTTGAGTGCACAAGATCGGCAATACCAACTTCTTGGACCAAGTGCACAAGCAGATGCACCTGTATGTCTAGGATAGAAGTTGGAAAATCCCTCTCAAGCATACATACAGCCTCCACCATATCTTCTTGCTTTGTTTGCACGTCTATCTCACGAATCTCCTTACCACACATCCATCTACATCATGTTTGTAGTATAACTAGATTTTAGTACGTTCATATTATTTTATCAAACTTGTATTAGAAAAAAAAACACGCAATTTCATAAGATATCGATATAAACAAAAAAAATTAAGTACCTGACAACGGATGCTAATTTGTAAATGGCATCACGAACTTGATTAGTTAGACAGCCACGAATGCACATTGGAAATATGTACTCGACCATCTTCAACCAATCATGAGATTTTAGACCATGGAGTTTTCCTTCAGCTGTGAATGACCCAAAGCCTCTTCTATGAGCATTTCTAAATGGATGATTTTCATCATGCAAGTACTTGCGATGATTTTCATACACAACTTTGTTTAAATGACGTGAGTGGCGAGCATCAATATTTCGTCCACAAATGAGACACGCGTGATATCCAGAAGTTGTAAAACCTAAAAGAATCAAATCCAATTCGTGTTATAAATAGAATTCTTTTAAAGCATAAATATTGCATGCATAAAAAATAAATATACAAACATTACAAGTGATTTCATTTTATAGTCACTTGAACAATCGCCCAATCCTGGATAGTCATGCATAGTCCACATTAACATCGCACACAACAAAAATGTTTTGGCTTGAAGTGGACGTGAGATGTCATATGCTTGGACTCCCTTCCATGGTAGTTCTAGTTCTTCAATCAATATGAAATATAAAAAAAACAATTAATTCACATTCAATATAACTTGCTCTCACTAAATAGATAAAATGTATTTTAATATTTACAAGGTACATGCTTGAGTTTGGCTCAAAGCCTTTTGGACACCTCTTGGAGGAGGGCGATTGAAGCTATATTTGATGAATAGCTCTTCACCACATTTAATGGGCCTTATCGCACATACCATTACGTATATACTTTTTGAGTTCCTAGAAAAGTATTCTTCCTTTCCATTGGTGCGTTCCTCAAAATCACAATTAGTTAATGAAGGGTGCCCAATGGAACTATTTATATATGCAGCAATATTGTCATATGTTTCTGGACGCCCATCAATGTACATACGATGTGATTTCAAAACATTCTCTTCTTGCACACGTCGCTCTTCCAAAGAACAAGCATTGGCATTAAAGCCATAAATCTGCATTCTCCATTGGTGACGACATAGAGCATGCCAATCACTCCAATTGTATTGAGGTCCTGCGTAAGGCATTAATGTGACAACACTATTCAAGGGGACATCAATGCTAGTCAAAGAAAATAAACCCAATCCCGCATTAGGAAAGTGCTCACTTGGCTTGATCATGTACATATGACCCCAATATGAAAATGATGTTTCACATAATGGTAGTGGTACTCTATCAGGCCAACATGAATATTTCTTTCTATCAAAAGGCCTAACCAATGCTTCTAGGTAGGGAAGAAGGGGAGACTCAATCAATGAATTTAAAACATTCTTGGATAAGTCAACAATACATAAATTTGCTTATTCATTTTCAAATCTTGTCAAAATGCGTCCAAGACATTGACACCAATATATTATTCTACAAGAGTGAAACATTACACAAGCATTAGTTTTAATTTCTTCAAAAAAATTATAAATATGTGTATGATAAGAACAGTACTAAATAGTCAAAATGTACCTCCAAATCCACATCGGGCTCCTCAATGTGCTTTTCAAACTTCCACAGATGTTGCGCCACTATTCGTCTTTCTCGAGTTTTCAATCCTTTGCATTGTTTGCACTCACAATATATCTTTTCATTGTACCTCTGTTGATACTAATTTCATTTTACAATTACAAAAATGATTAGCTTAATGTTACAAGTTAATTTATGTGTATAAATACAGTCCTAAGTTTTAAACAAATAATTATATAGTACCTACGATTTAGGTCGAGGCTGGGCACCAGAACTTGATGACGATGATGTTCCACTAAGTCTTTGCTCAAGCATTTGTGCTCTTTTTCGTGATTTCATTTTGTAATGATATTGCATCTTTAACTTTTTGCTATCTTGTAGAGGCGTCGTGCTTTAAACAATCATAGAAAAAAAACAAGAAAGTTATATTCAACACACAATGCTGCAAATCCAAATGTTAAGTACATAATATCTACTGTACATTTAATAAATATACCTGTTTCGAGACATTTCCTCAGTAGAAGACATATTCACTAATGAACGATTACATTTTGTCTGCAATTTTTTTTAACAAGAATGTTAATGATATTGACAAAATACACTTGTCAAAATATGCAGTTATAATTGATATGTACACACAAATTTAACAAGATCCACAAATATCTTTATCACTAAAATATTTAGATACCTTACCAATGTCAAGTTGCTTGAACGAATATGACATTGTCTAATTCATGAAGAAAAGAAGCAAATTCAAGCAAACTATGAAATATAAGTGTGATTTCTTCTAACTATTTAGAAAACTAAGCAGTAATTAATACATATATGTCATTTTTAAAAAATTATCAAAATTTTCAAAATCCTGAGTTTGGAAAAATCAAGTAACTTGAATTTGATACTTACATGTGAAACAACTCTATTTTGGTCCCTATCGCTTGACATAGCCCATTGAATAATCATAATTAACCAGCATCACATGAAATAGCTCAAACATCTTGATGTCTATCAATGTAAAAAGTCTCATTTTGGCACTTCTCACCTGAGGCTCCTCATAGAGTGATCAACTTTGAGGGATTTCATTGAAATAGATTAAATTTGTTGCCTATCGTTTGGGAATGCCAAAATTTGATGCCCAATGTGTAATTTATTATTCTTATCACCCAACATGGCTCATCAAGTTATTAGAATCAACTAGTTTCAAATCTAGTATATTTTGTTGCACCAGTTATTGTTGACATTTGATCCCTATCACATCAGATTGCTCAAATTTGCTATTTACCATTAAAGATAGTTGTATTTTTGGCCTTTATCACTCGAGATTGTCTATTGAGTGACAAAACCAATAGAATAGTGACTTCAAGACATTGAAATAGCTTGAATTTGGTACCTATCACTTGGAATAGATTTGATGCCTAACGTGTGATTTTGATGCTGATCACTTGACATGGCTGATCAAGGGATTAGACTCAACTAGTTTCAAATCTACTATGAATGAGATCTAATGACTTAGAAGATCTAGTAGAAGAGTTAACAAATGGTTGCTTGTGAGCCTTTGAGAATAGCCTCCTTTGCTTAAATCCGTTTACAATGCAAATAAAGAATTTTGTTTCCACTACTTGCACACCAACGGAAAATTTTTGTGCTTTTAAGTTGATGTGCACTAGAGAGTTGATTCAGAAAGTATACACATTTGTAATTTACGCATCTCGAGGTTCCAAATTACATGGATGTTGTGCATCACATGAGAACTTGTACTCCAGTTAGTGGAGGTAGAAGGATATAGTTCAACTGATATGGGCCAAACTCATTCAGTGTGAAGTTTGAGCCCAAGCGGCTCAAAATCCTAGATACCATGTCTTGAGTCCAGGATTCGATTGCAGAAGGGAAAATTAATACATTTGCAAGTAATCGATCATCATTTGTAAAGTTAGCACTTCCAATCCATACTATCATAATAGAGCAAACACCTTTCTTAAAATGAACATCTAAATCACTATCCATTAGTTGCCCAACACCAAGCAAGCTCCTAGTAAGATTAGAAACATAGAGTACATTTTCTATATCCAATCTTATAGAGGATCCAAGACTTAAAGAGATTGTTCTCACTCAATCTATTCTACATTCTTGATCACTTGCTGTTAGAATAGACTTTTTACAACCTAAAAAAGGTACAAGAGTTGAGAAAAATTCCTTTTGGAATGTCATGTGGGAACTAGCCTCACTCTCAATCCACCATGTGTCATTGGAGTAGCTCTTGCTTGTTGGTGTAGATGCCATCAAGGATGAATAAACTTCATCCTCATAATCCTCAATGGTAAGGTTGTCTTGCTTACTCTCATCTTGTGCATTCTTCTTTTTGTAGCACTGGGATGCAAAGTGCCTTCCACAAAAGAAGCACTTTTGTTTGGCTTTGTCTTTCTTCTTTCCTTTAAAGCTTAATTCTTGATCATCATTACTTTTGCCATGCTTTGGATCTTCTTCTTGGACTTCCATCATGCAGTACATTTAGATTGATTGTTTTTAATCGCTTATCAATGGAATTTATCCCTATCATGCGATATAGCTCAAAATTATTGTCTATCACTTGAGATAAGACATTGAGTGACCAAGTTAGAGTAATTTCGAGTTTACGACATTCATGTAACTTTGAATGTTGTGCTTACATGTGAGACAACTCAATTTTGGTCCTGATTACTAATCCTTGTTCTTTGAGTGATCATGGTTGACCAACATCACATCAGATAGCTCAATCTTGGTGTCTATTAATGTAAATAGCCCCATTTTGGTGTGTCTCTATCAATAGAGAAAGTCAAAACTTGCTACCTGACATATGATTTTGTTGCTTATTACTTGACATGGCTCTATCAAGTGACTAGACTCAACAAGTAATATATTAAGCCAACTCAAGTTCAACCCCTTGTCAAACAACTATTACACGTGATGACTTAAATTTTATGTCTATGCGTGGTTTTGTTATTTATTACTTGACACAACTCATCAAGTGATCAGACTCAACCAATCCCAAGTCTAGTATACTAAGATAGCTCATATCACATGAGATAACTAAAATTTGATGTGCATATTTTGGAATAACTCACTTTTGGTGCATATCACTAAAGGTTTCTCATAAAGTGACCAAATTCGAGAAATTGTGTGCTCATGAAATAGATTAAAGTCGATTCCCATCACTTTAGATAGTTCAAATCTAGTGTCCAATACAAGATCTTGGTCCTTATCACTTGACATAGAAGATCGAGTGACTGAACTTGGTCAATCTATGATTTGGAACAATCAATTTTGGCCCCTGATAGATTAAATCTAGTCCTTGGACAGGATGATTAGTTTGCTGCTTGGAAGGACAAGAGAGCAATAGTTTTATTTTAAAAAGGGATTACGGCAGCAGCAATCTGATGTAGGAGCATGAACACTTCAACATATGGACATTGCAAATGCTCAATTTTTTCTTGTCCCTCATCACCATCTCAAGTAAAACCCATTTTACGCTCTCAATGATCCTCTGAAATCAAATTCGACTGTGATACAATCAATTAGTCCTGGAAATCCTCTTAGCATTGCTAGTAGCACCTTTGCACAAGACCACAACCAAGGATTTCACAAACAAAGATGTTTGATCCATTCCTCAATGCTAGCAATCATCTAACAACGTCCGCCGAGTTATTTCCTTTCCATCCACTCAACACAAAATCAAAAACACCCCACACACATTCCCCTGCGCTCTTGTCAATTGCTCCCATCTCCATCCATCAACAATCCCTTCACAAAAAAACCCCACCTCCAATCCCTCCTCGGATTCCACCCACAGAGATTTCAGATCTCTTCTATCCTTAATCTTCCTTCAACGGCTTTAACCGCACAGCACAGTTCCTCGAAATCCTTTAGCTCATTGGTACCATACTTCATAGAAGTAGTAGTATATCCAGTGTCCCTCAGTGTATTACAAAAAAGAAGGAAGATTGCGCCCAACTTAACACATGTTTTTTAATTTTTAAAAAACATTCCGACCCAGTACGTTCTGATCCAAAAGGGTCGAAAAGGGTTTCTAAGGGACACATATATAACAAATTAGATAATACTTTATAAACTAGATAATGTCCACAACTTATGTGCGCCATCAAACCACATATTTACATTTGTCATTTTTTTTAAATCACAAAATTCTCTTAAACACATGGTCATTTTGTACCAACCATATCAAAGCATCTACTTGTCTTATATCAAATCAAAATACAATTAATACTCATTTGTCCTTTTCAAAAAATCATCAAAATCTTCAAAAAAAACATTGTCCTCTTGTACCCAAAATATGTCATATCAATCACATGCTTTTGTCCTTAAAAATTCATGCTTAAAAATATGTCATATCACCCACATGATTTTGTCCTCAAAAAATATTTATAAAATTAGAGTCTAATAATTTTTTTAGTTCCATAATTTGTCTTTTTGACAAACCACTCGCCATATGACACATTCCAAGTCGTAACTCTCTCTCTCTCTCTCTCTCTCTCTCTCTCTCTCTCTCTCTCTCTCTCTCTCTCTCTCTCTCACACACACACACACACACACACACACACACACACACACACACACCTTTCACTCTCCAATCTCTCTCTCTCTCTCTCTCTCTCTCTCTCTCTCTCTCTCTCTCTCTCTCTCTCTCTCTCTCACACACACACACACACACACACACACACACACACACACACACACACACACATCTTTCACTCTCAAATTTCCAATCTCTCTTTCTCTTTCACACACTCTTTCATACCTCCTTTTCATTTTTTACACATTTAAAAGTTTTCTTTTCTTTTTTCACTCTCACACCTCTCTCTCTCTCTCTCTCTCTCTCTCTCTCTCTCTCTCTCTCTCTCTCTCTCTCTCTCTCTCTCTCTCTCTCTCTCTCTCTCTCTCTCTCTCACACACACACACACACACACACACACACACACACACACACACACACACACACACACACACACATTCATTTTTCACATTTGATATCTTTCCAAGTTCTTTTCACAACTGCATATCTTACTCTCAATAGTCATGTCTACTAGCGCTAGCGGAGCATCAAGGAGGAGGCCAAGATCCTCTTCCTGTGGAAGAGGACAAGCCTCGGGATTGGATTCCGATCGAGTGCGAGATTTTTATACTATGCTATCTCCCGACAAAACCCAAAGGATGAAAGCCCTTTGTCTTTCCGAAGGAGGATCCGATCAACAAGATCGTGGATTCGTTTTGACGGACATGCCGTTGGAGGAATCCACGAATATTTTCTATGACCTTGATGAGAATGGTTCCATCATTAGGACCTTATTCTTAAATACTTTGGTCACGATTTGTTTAACCCTTGGGAGCAACAAGACCAAGGGGACAAAGACAAGATACTTAGATATTGTACCGTGAGTTTCCACAACCAAATCGAATTAATGACAATTGGGCGAAGACGAGTATGTGTAAGCATATTCGTCATAATTGCCAATCATATTCGAGCGCTTTAAGCAACAAAGAGAGGCAACAAAATCAAGGCTTAATCTTTTAGGCCAATCTCACCTTGGATCGGGAGGCAAGGCCAATATGCGTGCCCAATTTGTAAGCAATTCTCTTTTAGCTAATTGCATTTCATATGTTTATTGTTTATCAATATTTTTTTGCTTTGAAGATTATGGACATAAGTATACAAATGCTGAATACAATATTGGATATCGCCATGGCTATAGTGCCTTGGTTGATAATTTTGCGGCACAAAGCGTACATCCAAGGGTAAATTTTTGTTACATAATTTGTATTTCTCTTATTTTTTATACACAATTTCTATTTCATTTCAATTTTATGACATGTGTTTGGCTAATAATTATTAATTTGTTTTGTGAATGTGTATGTAAAGGGCATCCGCTTTCTTTGTGGAAGAAAGTACGGGAGAAAACCAAGGAGAAGAAGGGAATGAAGATGAAGGGGACGAAGGCGAAGACAAAGGACAAGATTCGGCTTCAGACAACGATGAGGGAGAAGATAGCGAAGACTAAGAAGCTTACTATTACTTCTTAGATTTGATGTATTTTTAGTATTTGCAAAAGTAGAAAAAAAGAGTACTAGGATCAATGCTCTTTTCATGAATTAGATGCGAATTTGTACACTTTTTTTAATTATGAATATAAACTTTTGTATTTGATCATCTCTATCTCATTATGTATGGAATGATTGTTTATTGTTTATGTTTTTCTATTTCATCTTGTATAAATTTGTTATAAATATATACAAACAATAAAAAACAAACAAAACATCAATTTTAAGATAATAAAAACATACCTCATCTATTGTTTGGATGATCTTTAATTCCTTCTAAGATGCATCTTTTTTTTTTTTTTTTTTTCTCTATAAAAGCAAACAATGAAAACCGAATCATTGTTAGATTACAAATCAATCAACAAAATGATAATTGTTAGAATACAAATCAAAGAATCATTGTTAGATTAAAAATCATTAATCATTGTTACATCAATCTCACCATGTTGAAGATACTATGAAAATGCACTTTATGACTCAAATGTAATCTACCAAAATTTAGAATGCATAATATACCTCACGAATAGACAATGAAAAACTAACAAACAAACAAAACTATCTCACCTATCTCTCTCTCTCTCTCAAAAGCTTTTCTTCAAAATTTAGAATGCCTAACATACCTTATGCATTTGCTTGGATTGTCTCCTTTCCTTCAAAATTGCATAGCTTTTTTCTACAAAAGCCAATAATAAACAATCATTCACTAACCAATCAATAAACAAATTAATCAACAAATCAATAAACAATGAAAAACTAACAAACAAAACTCTCTCTCTCTCTCTCTCTCTCTCTCTCTCTCTCTCTCTCTCTCTCTCTCTCTCTCTCTCTCTCTCTCTCTCTCTCTCCAAAGCTCTTCTTTCAAAAGCTTCTCTTCACGAAATCTATTTGCAAATGCAGTCAAGGCCCCCACTTTTTCCATTTCGCGGTTTTTTTTTTGTTAAAATATTTCTGTGTGGCAGTGCCACGCCCTAAAAAAAAATTGTAGAAAGATTGCCATGGCATGGTAGAATTTTGCTTGCTGGAAAAATTTGCCACGCGTGGCAAATTTTAACATTCTGGAAAAAAAAATGCCACTCGTGGCAATTTTACAGATTTTTTTAAGCGTGGCAGTGCCCCACGGATTTATAATTTGAATTGCTCTGAGCCCCCTCCCCCCAAATCTGTTTGGAGGAAGAGCCGGTGACGGAAAACTTTGACGGCGTGGCAGTGCCACGCGTTCATTGCCACGCAGTTTGCCACGCGATTGCCACGGACATTGCCACGTGAGGGCCATTGGGTCAAATCTGGTCCCCGTCTTATGTGTGTGGGAATGGGCGTGACAATGGGCCTATATTTGTAGTTGTGATATTGTCTATATGTCCTGCAAAACAAAACACAATCGCAAAATTATAATTTGATAGAGATCAGTTCTTATTGGTGAAAACTTATCGATAAATTATATCTGTCACAAAAGGTGTAATAACTACGATGTCTAGGCATTATCTAATGCTATAAATGACATCTAATAGGATTTGCAGAGAGACATGACATAAAAAATGACTCCATATTGGAGATGGCAATATTAGTACACAAAATGTTAAATTAGCCGAATGGAGAAAACATGTTGCTTTGAAATAGAGAGGCCTCCCTACTTAACTTGAGCACCTATAATGACATCACAAAATTAAAAGCGTCACACCAGAGAATCCAGCTATGTGTGGCTTTTAGCACACCTCATATTTTTTCCAGCTATCTTTCTAGATCACTACAAGAAATCATAGCGAAATGAAGCAGGCACGACATTAGTTAATTTACCAGCATATTTTTCCTCAAAGGACAACATCATGCAGATGGATTCTCGCTCTTTTTCATTACATTACCATCATTAAGATTGTCTGTTTGTCTGAGCTAAAAGAACTTGACCAAATCGCACAAAGACTTGTCTCAAATTTTTAGTTAAGAAGACCAGCCATGAATCACATGTTGACGCTTTGCAGCCATCTCTTTATATGGACAGAGACCTTTGCATACAATCACATTAGTCTATATGTCATCAACCACATGTGAGATCAATGAAAGAAACAAGTTCTAGCTAAACTCCTCTCTCGAAGTATATGTAGAAGCAAAACTAACCAAGATATCATGAAGGAGCCTATAATTCGATACTAGCCTGACTGCAAGCTAAGTGGCTGTGAAAATCTGTAAATGCTTGTGAGCTTTCAAAGTGCTATTGTAGTGCTACCACACTTTTGAATCACAAACCTTCCAGTTAAAGGAAGAAATCAAGAGCAAAAGAGGATAACATGTATATTATAAAACTGATGTTATGAAACTAGTCAAGACAAAACAACTAAAACCAACCACAAGGATCAACTAAATATTGAGATTAGAAATGAGTAGCAGATTAACCTCCTCTCCCTCCAAGTAAATGTACAACCTAGAATGCCAAATCTGAAGAAAACTATTTAGATAATCTACTATTGCACATGCCTCTAAGGTGACATTGACTAGTAACCATGGCAGGCTATAATTGTCTACTTTTACTCTACTGCGTGGTGGTTTTACAACCACCGACCATACATTTGAATTCTGAAATTCCCGGACAAAATTATCGCCATATCCGGTATTGAAATGGTGTCATGACTGCCAAGATTAACCGTACCTCCTGGAATATCATACATGTTTGCGAATATCTGTCGTTGAGTCCGCCGAGAGGTGCCCCTTTGCTATCATTGTCACATGCATGGTTAAGGAATAAGGTGCTAAGCCCAGAAACAATAGTCTGCTTGCTGTGTAGGAGACCTGTAAAGGAGAATTATGACTACAAAAGTCGTTTAGGAGAAGAGGCGTACTGCTGCTTATGGGAATTTGCTAGATGTAGGAAATGTGAGACGTTGTTCCACCAAACTGATGGGAAGATGCCCGTGCCCACGAAGTCAAGAGTATAGATTTCATGTCCCTCATAAGTGAAATCGATTTTCCTGCACAGAAACATCAGAATCACGGATTCTACAATAAACAAAGATAGCATCATGGTAATTAATCTGATCTCTACAGCACGACCACCTCTAAAACGGAGAAAAGGGCTTCTGATATGCAGATATTTGATTAAAACACAAAGGTCTTTTGAAGCGCACACCCGCCTCTACTGTGACAGCCGTGAGACCTTTACGTTTTCTCGAGCTACAACAAAACTGTGAGAGAACAATCGAGTTCCTGCAATAGATTACTTTACAAGTATGCTAGCAAGAACAGAATGAGAATAGGCCACACAGAGCTCGCAATGATAAGATCATAAGTTACAGAAAGCCAAAAAACATTCTCAAGATTGCGTGCTTCATTTTCAAAAATAGGTCCTATACATACACGTGGCTACATCTACTTGCCAAGAAAGGCTTAACTTAGCATTTCAGGTTCACATGACAAGAAAACGGTTTTAACTAACTATTCCTAACTACTGCCGTTATGCTTCACCCTGAATTGTAATCTGCCTGTAATAGTTTCTATCAATCCCCAACTCAATTCAAGGTGGAGCATACATATTTAGTCCTATCATATCTCTCAGCATTACAAATCTATCTTTATTCAGAGCCTTGGTCATCATGTCTGCCATCATGTCTTTGGTAGGGCAGTATTCCAAACTTATTTCATTCTTCTGTACCAGATCTTTGACGAAATGGTACTGCATTTCCATATGTTTGCTTCTCTTGTGAAAGCCCCCATTTTTGCACAAGAAGATGCACCCTTGGTTGTCATTCTTCATCACCATTCTTTCGTTGTTTATGCCAATCTCACTACAGAGGTTCTTTATCCAAACATATTCCTTCGCTCCTTGACAAAGACTGATGTACTCTGCCTCAGTTAAGGAGAGCGCTATTGATTTCTATTTGATACTTCCCCAACTTATCGCAACCCCATTCATGACAAAAATGTAGCCACTGGTTGACTTTAGGTCGTCAACGTCCCCTCCCCAATCCGAATATGCATATCCCACTATGTCTTCTCCTGATCCGGTCTAGTGTAGTCCGTGCTTGATTGTCCCCTTCAAGTATCTGATCATCCGTTTGCATGCTCTCCAATGTTCAATCCCAGGATTCTCGCTGAACCTGCTTAACTAGACAACTCCTGTAGCAACATCGGGCCTGGTACACACCATCACATACATTATCGACCCTATCATACTTCTATAAGGACACCTCTTCATTTCCTCTCGTTCCTCCTCATTCATCGCACACATCTTGGCACTTAGCTTTACTCCTGGATCCAAAGGTACCCCTATATCTCTTCACTATGTTGTGAATGTACCTTTCCTGTGACAACCACATCTCCTGGGATACTTTGTTCCTTCTTACGTGTATGCCTAGGTAGAATTGCAGTTCACCTAGGTCCTTCATTTCAAAGTCCTCGCCCAGCTCCTCCTTGCATGTTTTCAGCGAATGCAAGTCATTGTCTATGAGGATCATGTCATCTACATAGAGTGCTATGACCTATATTCGTCCTTTCTCCCGCCTGTAGAAGACACTGTTGTCCGAGATAGATCTCTTGAATCCTTTCTCCATGAAATAAGGTTTTATCCTCTCAAACCGCACCCTGGAGGCCTGCTTGAGTCCATATATTGCCTTCCCCAGTTTGCAGACCTTGTTTCCCTTTTCTTTGAAAACCTTATGTTTGTTGCATGTAGACCTCATCCTGTAAAGTTTCGTTCAAGAACGATGTCTTCACATCTAGATGGTGTATCTCATAGTTGCAGGCAGTTGCCCATGCCAACAGTATCCGGCTCGATCCAATCCTTGCTACCGGAGCGAACGTTTCTTCAAAATCCATCTCCTCCACCTGAGCGTATCCTTTTGCCATGAGCCTGGCCTTGAATCTTTCTATGCCTCCCAATGCATCATGCTTGAGCTTATACACCCACTTGCATCCTATTGCTTTCCTCCCGCTTGGTAGCTCTGTCAGTACCCATGCCTTATTTCTGTGCATCGATTCCATTTCTTCATCCATTGCAATTTCTCCTCACTGATGCATGCCTCCTTGTAGCTGGTTGGTTCCAGATATTCTCTTTCAACTATCATGGCCATATCCGTCAATTTTTGTGGAGCTCTTCTCACACTGGTCGACCTTCTCAATTCGAGTTCCTGCTCCGTTGTTTCTTCGCCCGTGAGGTCGTCTCTGTCTCCTAGACTTGCCCCGTGATCCTCTTCCGTCCTTCCCTCAATCTCACTTGATCTTTCTTGGTCGATACTCTCAGATTTTCTCGTTCTCTGACTCCTCTCATCGGACATTCCACTGCTATCCGAAATTGCAATGATGGGTACATCCTCTCCTGGCCCCGATACTCTTGGCTCCCTCAACCGTTTCCCTTCAGATTCATAGCTCTCATCCTCGTTGAAGATGGCGTCTCTTGCCACTATGAATTTCTTGGTGACAGGGTTGTAGAATTTGTAACCCATCACTCCTTCGGGATATTCTACAAAAATGCACCTCTCTCCTCAAGCTTCTTTCTTTTCTCCTTGGGGATGTGGACGTATGCTAAACAGCCAAATACTCTCAAGTATCCCACACTGGGTCTCTTCTTGTACCATAACTCGAAAGGAGTCTTCCCCTTCACCGCCTTGGTAGGACACCGGTTCAATATGTGACAGGCCGTGCTCACAACTTCTCCCCATAAATCTTTGGCCAAATCCTTCTCGTGCAGCATACACCTCACCATTTCAACGATGGTGCGGTTCTTCCGTTCTGCCACCCCGTTTTGTTGGGGTGTGTAGGGTACGGTGAACTCTCTCTTGATCTCGTTCAAGCTGCAAAAATAATCAAAATCCTTACTGCGATACTCACCCCCATTATCGCACCTTAGCACTCTTATTTTATTCCCGGACTGATTTTCTGCCAGTGCCTTGTAAGCTTTGAAGCTCTCGAAAGTATGACTCTTGTTTTTGAGCAGACAGACCCTGATGGTCCTCGAATGATCATCTATGAAGGATACAAAGTACCTGGAGCCACCGATGGATGCTACATCCATCGGACCACATAGGTGAGAATGCACAAGCTCGAGTAGGTCAGTCGTTTGATCCGACGGATTTTTACACAATGGGAGTCTATGTTGCTTGCCATACACACAAGCTTCACACCTCTCTACACATTCCCTCAGATCGTAGTCATAATCTTCAAGCATGGTTTCTTTGGCCAACCTCTCCAGGCTCCTTCCTCCAACATGGCCCATCCGTTTGTGCCATAGATTATTTTTGCATTTCGATTCCAGACTTATGTAGGCTGATGATCTCTCAATAGTCCCTCCTTGTAGTTGATACAATCCACTCGACCCCATCTTGAATCCTATCGCAATCACCTCCCCTTCATTCGTAATCATGCATCCCTATCTCTCGAAGGAAACTTCCATCCCTTTGTCTATGAGTGATCCGACCGAAGTCAGGTTCTTTGCCAGGTTCGGCAGATGAAGTACCTCTTGAATTATTAGCTCTCTCCCCTTTCCTAGCCAGACAGCTACTGATCCGATACCCACCACATCCACCTTGCTCCGGTCCCCCACCGTGATCTCCCTCTTCCCGATTACCAGCTCATATGTGATAAATCCCTTTCGTTCAAAAGTCATATGGGAGGTCGTTCCAGAGTCCATGTACCAACAGTTGTCGACCGAGTCTACCTCCTGCTGTTCCTCTCTGCTCAGTTTCACCACGCTTTTGCTCCTGTGATCAGACGATCCACTTGAGTCCTCACTCTGTTCTTTGATCAGAACCATCAGTCCATAGACTTTTGGTAGTTCTTCCACTTCTTCTTCCTCCTCAGCCAGATTTACCTGCAAAGTCTCCCCTTTCTTCTGATCCTCCTTTTACTTACGATAATCACGGATGAAGTGTCCAATCTGGTCACAATAAAAGCACCTCTTCTCGCTTTTCACTTTCTTGCCCTCGCTCCTAGATTTGCTCCCTTCCTGCCTTGCATTGTGTTGTTTTCCCTCCTTGATTTGCGCCTTCTTGAAACTGGATATCAGAGCCATCTCGTCTGCAGGCGGGTTCCCTTTCCTTCTGGCTTCTTCTTGCAGCAACCTCCTCGTGACAAAATCAAGATCCAACCTTTCTACGAATCTGTCCAAAGTCATGACCAGAGGATCGTAGCTCGCAGGCAAGCTTGTGATTAGTGTGTACACGAGTTGCCTTTTGTCCAAAATTGCGCCTGCTGCCTCCATTTGCCTCCAGATGCTCTTAATCTTGTCAATGTGAGGTGACATTAGGTCGCCTTCCATCATCTTGAGCGCATTCAGCTGCCTGTGTAGTGTCAGTATGCTTGAGAAGCCTGCCGCCTTGTACATCTTCTTTAGCATTTCCCATACTCCCTTTGCTGTCTCTGTGTCCCGAACTTGCGAAACAGCCGTGTCTCCCAGCGCCATGCAGAGCACCATGTATGCTTTCGCCTCCTTATGGTTCACGATTTCAGCCTGGGCTGCACTCTTTGCACGCCCTTCTCCGTCAAGTTCAATTACCTCAGTTCCATCGATCACTCCCCAGAGCCACTTCTCTCTTAGTATGATCTTCAAGTTCCAGCTCCACGTCGAGTAATTCGAGCCATCCAACTCCTCTATCATTCTGAAGTCGAATCCGCTGTCTGCTACCATCTTCCAATGACGCTTCCTGATCCTTCGAAATCGCCTTTTTCTTTAACGTGACTACCTGCGCGTGTGATCTCCTCCAGCACAATCGATCGTCCTCAAAATGATTCTCGCTTTACACGTCCTACAGATCGTGGATCTACTGTGCGTGTGGGCCCATAACCATTGTGAGAGAACAATCGAGTTCCTGCAATAGATTACTTTACAAGTATGCTAGCAAGAACAGAATGAGAAAGATCACACAGAGCTTGCAATGATAAGATCATAAGTTACAGAAAGCCAAAAAACATTCTCAAGATCGCGTGCTTCATTTTCAAAAATAGGTCCTATACATACACGTCGCTACATCTACTTGCCAAGAAAGCTTAGCGTTTCAGGTTCACATGACAATAAAACGGTTTTAACTAACTATTCCTAGCTACTGCCGTTATGCTTCACCCTGAATTGTAATCTGCCTGTAATGGTTTCTATCAAAAACAGCTCTCAAGAGTCAGAAATCAGACTCCTGTAGTAAAATCGGGACTTCACAACTGTTCCATAAATCAACCATCAGGTTTCCAGATGCAGTGCAATCACTTTGGAGCAAGAGCAGTGCAACTGTCTCCGCGCTCCTGCTTGGTACACCACCTGCAATACCTCAACTGGGCCAGATTGGCATAACAACAGTAGGATCCCAAAGGCATGCTCTGTGCATTGCTTTGAAAAGACCAACACCAGCTTCACAACAACAGACACCGTGAGGGCATACATGCAGGCATTTGACTGCCCCTCAGGTGTTGTGCAAAAAATAACTCTATTGTTGCGAGAATATTTCCCATAACGGAGGTCGTCCCTGTGGATAGCAGGTCAACAAGAGCTCCGGTTGTTCCTGCCTCCACAGCCTTCTCCCTATTCCCTCTTCATGAACATATAAAACGTAGCAATTTCACCTATGCTTTGACAGCTCTTGGGGAAAGATCCTCCTTTAGCAGCCTCACCAATCCTTGCAAAAGGGCTGGAATTTTGTCAATCGTCTTCCTGAACTCTTCACAAGCCAAGCGACTCTTCAGCAACGCTGTTGCATTCAGCCCGATGGCGGTGCTCCCCCTTTGCAGGTGCCAGACGACCCAGGCAACTTTTTGAGGCTCAGTGACAACTGCTCTAGCTTCCCCGGTGCTCCTGCATAGAACGGCCAGAAGCCATAGCAATTCTTCGCAGACATAGCACTCTTCATGATCCTCTGACAACAACGATACAAGGAGAAGCGTTCCACCAGACTCCACAATGCATGACAACAACGATACAAGGAGAAGCGTTCCACACTCCACAATGCATGCTCTGTTTCCACGCGTTCCACATGCACCAACGACGCGTTCCATGCATTCCTTCCTACGCAACTCAGTCGTCACGTGTTTCTGGTTCGCAGGCAAACTACATGATTTTTGGCAAAATCTCTGTTATGCAAACAATAAGAACGATCATGATTTTCACGCATTCCTTGATTGTATATCATTTCTACTGCTCCCACAAAGGTGGAAACCTTGAATGTTAAGTCCAACTCAACCATTTCGCCTTTAATGTTAACTTTTTTTTGAAACTCCATTGACCAACCAACCTCAACACATAGTATTGCCTTTGCAACGCAAGTCCAAAAAATCCCTTAATTCATTTTTCTTGATTTTTCTCGCTGCAACATCACCAAGCCCTGTGTGTTGTTTTTCTAATGCAACACGTTTTTTTTTTCGCCCTTCAATTTTTTATACACCATTTGATATTGCATGATGATTTCATAAAAGCAATAGTAAAATCCGCTTTCAAAACGGCTCCAACCTTGTCTCTTTTACTCCCTAATGGAGCTCTGCTGCAAAAATCCTACATGTATGTTTGGTATCAGTTCATTACTTAAACAAAAGCAAAGCATGCATGCAAGTCACTTTTTTGCCATTCACCAAATATGATTTGATGTTTTTCGCGCACACATGATCACTTACATGTCGGGGGTGAAGAAACAAAACGTTTCTATTACCAAAGCTTTGCTAGCTTTCAGCCCTGAGTTTGACAAAAAGACACGAAGCGAAAATGTTTGCGAACATCCTGTCGGAAAGACACGAACGCAAAAAGTTTGTGAAAGAAAAATTTTCGTGATACAGCAGGAGAAAGTCAAACGACACAAAAGTCAAACGGCTCGAAGCGACACGAAAATCTTCGCGACACTTTTCGACCTTCACGCTCCAAAGGATCAGGAAGATCATGCAAGTACCATGAAGTACAAAAACCCTGATATGATATGATGACGTCAACGGAAGAGTGTTAGGATGTGCCTAACCCGCCTCTCTTGTAATCCATGATTAGTTATAGATTGTTTAGTCTATCTAATCTGGTGTGCTACTCTGAATGTATAAGATACATACAATAGCAGATAAAAATATATAGACTACAGAATAGAAGTTCGCTTGTGAGCGAGACAGTTTTGTAAGCAAGATCCACAGAGATCCAAGAAGTCTGCTAGTAAGCGAGACGCTACTCGTGAGAGAACACTATTTTTTCTCATGCCAATGCGCTGTGTAGATCTATCATACAGCGCTCGAAATCAAGAGAATTAATAGATGATCCTGTAGTTATTGCGCATATATCAATCTCAATTTTGTCTAGTCTTGAATGAATTACTGTCTGCTATCACTTGTGTATCTCATTCACTTGTTTTTATCAATTCCGCACATTGGTTCAGTTTTGTTGAATGCTATATTAATCTATAACATAGATCAGCAGTGTCTGTCTACTTTCTGGAGGATTGTAGGAATGATATAGCAGGCAGTGACCAACAATCATATCTGAAATCCATCCAAATTCATTTCGTTTGTGATTAATTTGATTTCGCTTCAGCAGTGTCAATATCAGAGCTCGTTCAAGTTTCGCTTCGTTTCGTCTCGTTTCGTCCAGTTTCGTTTCGTTTCGTTTCGTTTCAGAGCCTAATTGATATTTGCAATTTGCGATCACTATTTTTTTCGCATCAGTGGTATCAGAGCCACCCTGTCATAGTTTGACATAGCCACAAAGCTATCAGATCCAGGAGGCTAAGCATTCATACAAAGAACCACCAACAAGTGAGAACACAATTCACAGTAATGGCTTCAATAAGTAGCATACAATCCAAGATCTGTACAATCCTCGATTCATCAGAATCTAACTTTCTAGCATGGAAAGTTAAGACCTCGATGATACTAAAGGGAGAAGGACTGTTCCCCTGGGTAGATGGCACCGAGGAGATGCCTACAACTATAGGCAAGGCGCTACGCGAATGGAGGGAGAAGAATGACAAGGCAGTAGCCGTGTTATCTTCATCCATCGAGGATAGCCTAACTCTTGACCTAGCTACAATCTCTAAAGCAAAAGAGATGTGGGATACATTACTCACAAAATTTCAGATGAAATCACACAGGCAGATCATGTTGATGGAAGATCGGCTGACAAACCTGCAGTAGGAAGATGAAGGATCCATTCCTTTCACTACACAATTCTAGAGTAGAAAATGCAGTGTCAGTAGAGAAGTAGCTTACCTATCTGTTAAGAGCTGACCGAGATCCTTCCAGACAACCAGAACGCTGCTAGCAAAAGATCCTACAATGACACTCAAAAAGGCTGTTGTCGAGATTCAAGAAGGAGTCGAAGCTCGAGAGAACCTTAATCACAAGGATGCTTCTAACCAAGCCCTCAACGGTAACAAAAAAAAGAAAAAGAAGCAATTCAAACCTAAGAGGGAGTTAGATCGAAAGCAGGCTCGAGATCAGCAAGCAGAAGGAGCCAACAAAGGCAAATGGAAGAACAAAGGAAGGTCAAAACAGCAGAGTGGAGACAAGAAGACATGCGTGAGATGCAAACGTGAAGGACATACTGTTGATTCGTGTTGGTTTAATCTGAAAATTGAGTGTATCCACTATCACAAGAAGGGTCACGCAGCCATGGACTGCCGCCAGAACCCAAGAAACAAATCAGCTCAAAGCAGACAGGAGAACAACAATAGTTCATCCTATGTCGAGGAGCCAGAGAGCTCAAATATGGGCTAAGAAAGATCGAATCACGGAAGTTCGACTGCCTACATCTTTGCAGACATGTGTGCAGTATCAACACCTGACACACGGGAGGTAATTCTTGATTCAAAAGCTACCTCACACTTCATTACATCAAGGTGGATAATGTCTAATTTTTGAAGTGTAGATCCATCAAGATTTATTGTTCTTGGAGATGGATCAAAACATCAAGTGAATGGTATTGGTTCACTATGGCTCAACACAAATGGCAGAGACAGATGACTCGAAGATGTTTTGTTCGTGCCTACGTTGCAGTAGGACTTGCTATTAATTGCAAGAATAGCTGATGCAGAGTTGCGTGTAACGTTCTCGGATGAAGCATGCAACGTTGTCGACGCAAGTACCAGTACACTAGTCACTCAAGGTAGAAGAAAAGACAACTTGTATTACTTGAAGGTATGCCTACCTGCATATCAAGTGCATCAGACTCATGATGATTTGCCAGATACTCTATGGCATAGGAGACTATGCCATATGAACTCAATGGCACTATATCAAGCAAGCCATCATGGAACAATCACAGGGGTGAGCATCTCGAATGCAACCAGTTCGATGACATGTGATACATGTCTGAAGGGTAAGATGTCACATACTCCTTTTGTAAAAGATCCTACAGAATTACAAAGATTGTGGAGCCTGTACATTCTGACATCTGTGAACCTTTCAACGTGACCTCAGTAGGAGTGTCAAAGTATTATATAATCTTTATTGATGATTACAGTAAATTTGCCAGAGTCTATTTTATTCATAATAAATCAGAAGCACTTGACAAGTTCACAGAGTATGTGAATTGGGCAGGAAGATGCACTGGTAATAAATTGAAGCAGATCAGAACAGATCAAGGTGGAGAATACATCTCAAATCAATTCACTGACTTCTGCAATGATCGTGGAATCATTCACAGAAGAACTGCATCTTACACACTGCAGCACAACGGTGTTGCGAAAAGAAAGAACAGGACTCTAATGGAAGCTGCTAGGTGCATGATGGCCTATTCAAAGGCTCCAAGAGTGTTGTGGGCTGAAGCAGTAGCTACAGCTGCTTACATTCAGAACAGGACAGGAAAGTCTGGTGTTCCTCACACGACACCACACGAATTATGGTGGGGTAGGAAACTCAATCTAACTCACATTCATATCTTTGGCTGTGCAGTTTATGCACATGTTCCTGATAAGCTTCGAAAGAAGCTTGATGAGAAAGCAAAACAAGGATATCTTGTAGGATATGACAATCATTCGTCATACTACAGAGTTTATATGCCAGAGACAAACATAATGAAGACAGTCAAAGATGTCAAATTTGATGAGAGCAGAACGATGGCCAATGATGATCTTGTTAGTTATGAAGTCCTTGGTAGACAATACTATGATCTATCAATTGTGACAGAGGGAGCAGAGGATGAACAGTCAAACGAAGATGTTCGAGTCTCACCTCATTTGAGTGACGAATCAGACGAAGAAAGATTCGCAAGCTAGCCTACTAGTATAGTACCTGTAAACCGAAATGGTTCCGGACCTAGTAGAGCTGATAAAGGCAAGAGCATTGCAGTCCCAGAAGGATCTCCTAGAAGATCTACAAGAGAATGAAGAGCGCCAACAAGATTTGTATCAGGCAGCTCCGCTTCTACATCAGAAGAGTTTTGTGGATTCAGTGGAGAACCACAAACATTTGAGGAAGCGATTGAGTGTCCAGAAAAGGACAAATGAATCCAAGCCATGAACGAGGAGATGGAATCCATGAGGAAGAATCAAGTATGGACGTTGTAGCCATTACTAGATAAGCAAAAGATTGTAAAATACAAGTGGGAATACAAGCTGAAGTATGGACTGAATGGAGATGTTTCTAAGTATAAAGCAAGACTTGTAGCGAAGGAGTTTTCTCATAGATATAAGGGAGGTAAGTTGTACCTTCATCAGTCCAAAAAATCCTAGAAGATTTCAAGATGTTGAGTTGCAAGGGAGCAAATATCCCCATGCTTGCAGGAACAGTCATGACGAATGAAGACTATTCGAAGACTGAGGAATAAAGAGAATTGATGCAACTTACATCTTACAGGAAGCTGATCGGATAGCTGATGTACCTTGCAGATAACACACATCCTGACATTGCTTATGCCGTGTTTAGGATGAGCCAATTTTGTACAAATCCAAGATCAACTCATTGGAAGATTGCAAAACAAATTTTGCGATATCTCCAATTAACAAAGGATTTTGGTTTGTTTTATTCTCGTGATGCATGGTTCCAGATGCTTTCCTACAATGATGCTAGTTGGGCATCTCTCAAACAACTGCAAAAGTGTCTCAAGAGGATGCATCATCGCATCAAGAGCAGCAATTCTCTCGATCAGCAAGCAGCAGACCATCGTGGATCAGTCATCCTGCGAAGCAGAGTATGTTGCAGCAATATAGATGGCTAATGAAATCATTTGGCTCAAATAGTTCCTTGACGAACTAGACGAAATAAGGATGAGCCTCTGATTTTGTAGATGGACAATACATCTGCAATACATCTGACAAAGGATCCTGTATTTCATTCAAAGACGAAACACATCGCAATCAAGTATCACTTGATAAGGGATCTGATCAGGATGAAGATGCTGCAGACTATCTTTATTGGAACAAAGGAGATGGTGGCTGACATTTTCACAAAGGCCTTAAACAAAGGTCTGTTAGAGAAACAGAGGAACAGTCTTGGAGTCATCAAGCTACCATGCTTTGAGAGGGGGCTGAAAAAACAAAGCGTTTCTATTACCAAAGCTTTGCTAGCTTTCAGCCCTCAGTCTGACAAAAAGACACGAAGCAAAAATATTCGTGAACATCACAAAAAGACATGAAGTGAAAATGTTCGCGAACACCCTGACAAAGAGACACGAACGTGAAAAGTTCGTGAAAGAAAATTTTTTGTGATATAGCCGGAGAAAGTCAGACGACACGAAAGTCAAATGGCTCAAAGCGACACAAAAATCTTCGCGACACTTTTTGACCTTCACGTTCCAAAGGATCAGGAAGATCATGCAAGTACCAAGAAGTACAAAAACCCCTGATCTGATATGATGATGTCAACGAAGGAGTGTTAGGACGTGCCTAACCCACCTCTCTTGTAATCCGTGATTAGTTATAGATTGTTTAGTCTATCTAATCTGGTGTGCTACTCTGAATGTATAAGATACATACAGTAGGAGATAGATATACACAGAATACAGACTACAAAATAGAAGTCTTCCTGCAAGCGAGACATGATCCACAGAGATCCAAGAAATCTGCTAGTAAGCGAGACATTACTCGTGGGAGAACACTGCTTCTCTCATGCTAATGCGTTGTGTGGGTCTGTCATACAACGCTCGAAGTGGTTTTTCACATTAAAAAATGGCATCAATGGGTGGATTTTTGCTTGAAGCTAGTGAAAGGCTCACATCCATTAATTATGCTAATTGGATAGCTCGAATGGAGTCTTTGCTTGTACTCCATGATCTTTATGACATAGTACTCGAGGTGGAAGTAGAACCTCAAGGAGGAGTTGAATTGGTAAAGTACAAAAAGAGATGTAGAGTTGCATTACATTGCATAAAAATGAATGTAAGTAATGAACTTTTGAAGAAAATCCCATCTTGTACCACATCCAAAGAGGCATGGGGTTCATTAGAAGCAATTTATGGATCCAAGAATACTTCAAGGATACTCATGCTTAGGAATCAAATTCTTCAAAGCATGAAAGGAAGTAGTGAAAGTGCCCAAAATTATGTCTTTAGGATCAAATCTTTGAATAAGAAGTTGTCTTCTATAGATGATAAGATCAAAGATGATGAGTTAGTTCAAATCATTTTGAATGGATTAGGAGATGATTATTCTAGTCTTGTTCAAACCTCTGCTATTCAAGATTCACTTCCTAGTATTGAAAAACTTCAAAGTGTGCTTGTGAGTGAGGAGAGTAGAATGCTTCATATCAAAAGTAGGATGAGTTCCTTATCTTTGAATAATGGTGATGAAAAAGCTAACTTTTCCTTGAAAGGAGTCAATACATGCAAAGTCCATTAATATGTCATTGGAAAAGTGCAAAAAGGGTGTTAAGGTACATCTCGACTACAAAAGACTTTGGCATAGTTTATGAAAGGACTAATATTCGTTTAAGAGCATATTCGGACTCAAGTTTTGCAGGTGACAAGATGGACAAAAGATCCATAAGTGCATTTGCTACATTCTTATGTGGAGGAGCTATATCTTGGCTTTTCAAAAAGCAAGATACCATCTCTCTTTCATCAACAAAATCCGAGTATAAAGCTATGACAAGAACAACAAAGGAGGTTATTTGGCTTAAAAGGCTTCTGGAGGAGCTCCATGTGATCAAGGATGAAGACATTCCATGCATACATTGTGATAATCAAGCAGCTCAACAACTTACAAACAATCCAATCCTCCATGCTCGAACAAAGCACATTGAGATTTCACATCATTTTGTGAGGGAGAAAGTGCAAGCAAAGGAGATCAAGCTTATTCATGTTTCATCATTAGATTGCATTGCTGATATACTCACCAAGGCATTGATGCTCATGCTAACATTGTTCAAAGTCTTGCTATTCAAAGGACTTTGCCAAGTTTGATTGATCTTCAAGAGATCTGGATCAATGAAGAATATATGCTTCAAGCAAGAGGTAGATCTTCATCAACATCTCAAGTTGGAGAAGAGGCTATGTTCATCAAGGGCAAAAGCAAAAGTAAGTGGTCTAAAGGGCAAGATCAAGTGGATTCTTCTTCAAATGGCAAAAAGAAGAATAGATCAAAGCTCGAGTGCTTCTATTGTGGCATCAAAGGACACTTTGCAAGTGAGTGCTACAAGAAGAAGAGAGATCAACGAGACAAGCAAGGTAATCTTACTCTTGATGAGGATGGTTTGGATGTTCAAGATGCAAATGATGATGCTTTTGTGATGTCTTCGTGTATGCTTGCTAATGATGGAGATCTAGATCCATGGTGGATTGATAGTGGAGCAAGTTCACACATGACTTTTCAAAAAGAGTGCTTCACTTCTTTGTTGGAATATGGAGATGACAAGAGGCTGATCTACACAGCCAATGATCGTGAGTGTGCAATCAAAGGGATTGGCACAATTCCTATTTCTCTCTCTACAAATAGGAATGTTCATTGTGTCTTGCTTATTCCGTCTATTACCAAGAATCTGCTTAGTGTGAGTCAATTGCTAAGTAAAGGCCTCAAAGTTGAGTTTCAAGGACACATATCCATGTTGTCTAAAAGCATCTGAGCTAGAACCCTAATTTTGGAAAAGGGTGTTTATACTAATAGCAAGTTTTCGATAAACCTTAAATTAAATGGTTTGTAAAAGCCAAGTAGTTTTGTTTCACTAGTTCAAAAACGTAGACTTAGTGTTCTTATGAAGCTGAGGAAGAATCATTCCTTAAACGTACTAAGTTCAGAAAAGGATATATCCTCTTTTCTCTACTAGCTTGTCTCGGAATGTTCCACAACTTTTATGGCTTATGCATAAACGAAGATCATTCATAAGGCTTACCTGGATGAGTGTCAACGTATTACCTTGAATGATGCCATGCTATTCCCACGGTGTATATATTATCTTTTTGATAGTCAGTACATTACGCCCTCATTATTAACATTAAAAAATCCTAACTCCGAGTCCTTACAAAAGAACATAAGATATTGCTAGCACTTAAATTATATTAACTTTTCATCCATCGAAGCCAAAGCCTCAAGTATTTGTGTTTAGATTTTTCATCAAAGTATGGTCCGATATCATACCTGTATTGATTCCTGTCAATCTATGGTTCGAAGGTGAATCAAAACAGAAGGAGGTTTCAACCGTAAGCAAGAATAAAAAAGAGGTTGTTCTTCAAAGTTGAATGCTACACAAATAATGGAGCAATGAAGGCTTAAAGCAAACGTTATGTTATTTAACTAAGAATGATGATTTGACGACTTATCTATGATGACCTTAGTTTTATGGAAAAGACAAGCACAAATGCTATCAAAAAATTGGCATAACTATCCCTACAGTCCACCGTTAGACAATTGGTAGCAAAAACTGTTGTTTTTGTGCTCAACGCTGGCCTATCATTATTGAATCTACTATACTATTTCTTGCCTATTAAATATTTGTTTGCGCTCTTGTATAAAAGCCACTTTCCTTCTAATACTCATTAGCTTTTACTAGCTCCTCTCTAGCCTTTACTTGTTAAAACTTGAACAATTTTTTTTTGTAATTTGAAAAACATGACTTCTAGCTTTTAGGGAAAAGAGCTTTACCAATAAAGCTCTTGGTTTTCCTTCCACTTGCTGGCCAAGGCAAGTAAATTCTTTTACTTTATAAAGCCCATGATTTCATAGAGAAATTTGGAAATGATTTTTCCAATTCAAGAACACTTGTAGGAATGATATCGCAGGCAGTGACCAACAATCATATCCGAGATCCATCTGTTGATTTTGTTCGTGATTAATATTTTCGTTTAAGTGGTATTAGACCTCTACTGCTATCAATAGTAGTCAAAGTCCTAAATTTCCTGAATCCAATCTACAAATAACTCAAATGTTTGTTATAAGATTCCCTTCTTCTTGTTTTGATAATGATGAAACTTCTTTGAAAATTATGCTAGTCAATACCAACAATTACATTCGATGAGTCTCTAACTTTATATATCCAAGATATAATTTCTTCCGCAAATTTAGTGACCTCTACCTGAATATTGATTTTGTAATTTGTCATTGAACACATGTTCAAGACTCAAAAAGGCATTTCCTCCATCTTCATTGCACAATCTTGTCAAGTTTAATTTACTTCTTATAAGGTCTATAGCCTTAAAATCCATACATCTCGTCCCATATTGTGACATGACCTTCATGAACATTAATGGGATTTAGAAGCATTCGAGTTTCACCTTCAGTAACAACTCGAGTGACATGTCTTCTACACAACTCTTCACATTGAGCTACGTATTAGTGATTATAACCCTCTCCATGGATCTAGAGCATAATATAATCAATACTCGAACCATAATCATCATTTCTAAATCATTATCTCCTTTAACTAGTTCTTTGATCATGTGAACAATAAACATATGACGCCTGTTTGGTTATCGAAATCTTTCTAAAGTTGATGAGTTACAAGCACACTCAAAAATATAGGCTGAAACAAGCTGATATTTGATTCTAATCTAATGCAAAAATGATATTCAAAGTTGTCTTGCTTTATAGAAAGATGCCAAATATGGTTGAGCACTTGGTAGTTTTTAAAGTCTTGATTAAACTTCTCTCAAAGATGATGTAGCGTAGTCAAGTAAAGCTCACTGTAGCAAAGCTTCTGCATTAGATTCAGTCACCGAGCAGTGAAAAGATGTCAAAATCAACTCATAATGTTGCAAAATTGCCCAAATGTGACTTGTACCAGACCACCAATAAAATAGTGCAAATATAATGCCCAAAGAAATTGACATATATCCAGTAAGTGTTGCACAAGTGATGTATGGACAACAATGAGGTAGGTTGGAATGTAATCCGTTAATACAACTTATTAGAAGCAATTAAGTTCAAACCAAGCCACTGCACATATAAAAGAGATCTCACAGCTGTCCCATAACTTTCAATCAATCTTGCAAAACCTTCACCCATATTTGCAGGTAGAAATGAACTCAACTTTTTACTGGTGACCATAGCATATTTTGCAGCTAAGTCTTTTCGATGATTAAAGATCACCTAGTCTTTGGTGATCAAGGCAATGGCTTCCCCACCCCTTGGTCCTTCCAATTTTTTGACCAAAGCCTTCAAATTAAATCCTTATCAAGATTTGCAAAGCTTAAAAATGGACATACAATGAACTTCAAATGAAAAACAGAAGCATACTGAGATTCAACTCTACTTTGAATGCATCAAAACGTAAAAGCAAACTGCGCTATAAACTTAGCACCCTGCAGAACAAATCTTAAAGATCCACTTTAGAGGCAATTGGGGTTCATAAGCTCATTATACGAATAACAGTAGTGAGCTACTAGTTCAGTTATGAAAGTTAGTTGTAAGTTGCAAATCGTTGTCGTATTCTACTGATGCTACTAGATTGTGAACTTATCATATACTTAATTTCTCCTCTTCAATTAAGATACACACAGATGCAGGGTACATTATTGAAGAAAACATCTCTGTAAACTGGTATGTGAACCTCCTAGGACACTAGAAATGAGGACAGAAAATCCCCTTATTTCAAGGATACAAGTCACTGAGCCATTAGAAAAGAAGAGAGTGCATCTCTTTATGTCCAGTGCAAGAAACGTGTGCCACTAACAAGTTCCCAAGCTGGTCCTTTCATGAACTAAACATAAAGGAGAGTTAGCATACATTTCTTCTAAAAGTAATATCAATGTATGCAAGTCTGATCCTACATTGCATAATAATCGAGCATGCAATCTATGCAAAATAGCCATAGGAACAGAATTAATTTAACTTCAACAGACCACAGAGAAAGTAGTGAATTCCAAGTATTAAAGATGGTACACTTGATCGACAACCACCTGGTGGCGATGGTGGTGCTGGTGGTGGATACCTGTCCAACGACAGCTTCCTTCTGCTGCCTCTTGATGTAGACCATTAAATTAAAAGAGCCCTAAAAAATGCATAACCTTTATAACTTAATTGCAAGGTCCAAAAATGGTACATGCATGGGCCAAGGATGGCTCTACTAATTCATGATATTTCTCTCAGCATGTATGATCCTGCAATCTACATTAAATAGTTATGGGAACCTCAATGTTTATAAATGACCACGTAGAAAATAGTGGTCCAAGTAATAAAAAGGGGAGAAGACCTGAACAGCTCTGTAGAAAAGGGAGAGCTGGCCCACGCCACTGCATGCTGGTCTATTGGATACATCCCAGCCACTGCTTCCTTTTATGAAGCGTTCACAAAGCCTGGCTGACGCAGTGGACTTTTAGGTCATCTTTGATCTGCAGGGAACAGCCAGTTTGAAGGTTGGCTTTCCACGAGCCCATAGAGTGCATGGAGCCACTTTGCAGGCAAGAACAATCCATCTCAGGGTAAAGGCGGAGAAATCAAAGCCTACTTGCCACATGAAACGAGCAAGAGAAAAATTAATTGTATACGTAACCTGTTTTATTGACCTGGATTTTATCTACCCAGTTGTTTCATAATTGAATATATTTTTTCTCGGTAGAGTGAATTGGCTGCCAGAAATGAGTCGAGCAGGAATAAGAGATCCATCACTCGTGGAACAGATTTGATTGGTCATTTATTGAGAAACAAATCAGGATCTTTAAATAAGGAACCTAACTCAATATCAGAAAGAAGTGTTTGCCACCTTCAACATTAGCCCACAGTAAGAGAAAAGGAGCAATTAATCTTGGTTCTTTGTATATGCAACAAGTCCTGTGACCATTTAACTTTGTGAAGGAGCAAGATGTTTTACATGAAGCCTGCCCACTATTCTTAATCAAACAGTAGTTGCAACTGTAAAAATTAGCCTCACTGAAAAAAAAGATTTGCAACCTAGATCACTAGATCTTTACTACATGCCTTCTGGATGGCGTCTTTCACAAGTTTTACCTCAAGCCCCATTATTCAAGAGAAGATCATTGAATTGTTTTCTACAATGTACCTAGTTGCCCATACCATAGCATAGTGATCATATGATTCAATTTAGCAATGGAACAATTTCAAAACATGCTGATCTCCTGATACAAATGAGAGGGAGCCCCCTTAAAAGCCCTCTTACAGAAAGGAACTTAATCACACAAGATTCTACAAAGGAACCACGACACTGATCACAAAAGCTACCAAAACATTAGAGATCGGGTCCTCAAGTCTCTACACCTACTGTAGAGATTTCAATATCTCACCTCTGTGGAAGGGTTTAAGACCCACTTCTCGAACTCATGCAGCTACCAGAAGATCACCTCATTAAAATTGTCATTTGGTTCCCCCTTTTAAGCTTAAGTGACCAAGTTGGGCACAAAACCATTTAAGTAGTATTTGGAAATCCAACTGCACTTTGAGTACGGCCCCAAGTGCAGTGCATCATAAGCTATGAAGCCCAAAGTGCCAGTAGATCACAAACCTAATTGCACTTCTAATACAAAAAGATTCTTACTATGGCATTGATAAGAAGCAAATAAATAGATTGATAATCTAGGCCCTAGGGTAAGTCCAAGGAACTTTCTCAAGAGTTCATGCACAAGGTACTATGTTTAGCATCCTCTAGTAGCTGAGAAATATTCACTGTGAACAATCTAAGTGTACTGATTGCTTTGTGCTCTATCTGTTTTCCAAAGAAACAGACCGTTTGTGCAAGGAACAAACATGCAAAGATAATAAACATAATACATCCAAAGGAACAAACATCCAAACAGAAAACTTGCAAACTACCATAATATATTAACATCCGAAATGGAGATATTTAGGGTGATGAAAATATAGGAAACAAAAAGTATGCAAAGAACCATAATTGATTATTAACATCGAGAATGTAGACATTTGGGGTGAGAAAAATATTTACTAGTGTCCATATTTTACATGAAAAAAAAAAATGTTCCAGAACAGTCCACTGTACATATTTACAAAAGTAGATCACTGACATAAAAAATTATTTTGCTTCTCCTCTTCTATGTCGATATGATGAGACAAGAGACAAAATTCATCTGAGTAGCATGTGGCTGAAGGCTTAAATCAACCAGGTTAATTATTGATAAGTTCCTTCTCCCTCCATGGATCAGACTGTCAAGGCTGCAATAAAGATCAGCACTTTATCAGAAAAACCTCCAAAATTGCAATTTTGCATCTACTTCAAAAAATAACTATCACACACACCTTAGAAGCCCGTTCCGAGCCAAAAAGGGTCGGAACCGTACGTTCTGGAACATATCACAAAGAGTTAATGTATATTTAAAAAAAATTGATATACGACCCTGCTGGCCCGCAACTTCAGCATTTCACAGATAGCGAGCAGGGAAAGTGCGCCTACACGCATTTTGGGGATGAGCTGAGGGGTGTAAGTTTTTTCCGCATCGTCTTTTCTTAAGTTTTTTCGTTTGATGGGCATAGAATGGGCCTTAGAAACCCATTCCGAGCAAAATGGGTCGGAATGTTCCGTTCCACCCGTTCCGTATGTTCCGGAACATACTGGCTCGGAACGAGTTAGTGTAAGTTAAAAAAAATTGATAAACAACCCTGCTCGCCCGCGCATTAGCGAGCTTAATTAATGGCTGATCGTTAACGGGCAACTAAGGAGTGTTCATAGTTAATGGGCAACTAATCGTTTTGCAGTTGACAGCAAGCTTGTGAGTGTGTGTTCATAATTAACGGGTAACTAATTCCACAACAGCTGATCATTTTGTCGCTGTATTGTTGCGGATGGATACATTTCTCAAAGCTGGGTCAGAACTGTTATATGCTCTTGCAGTCTCATCTGTGTGCAAGGACGTGTTGATATTTTAGAAAGTTTATAGATAAAAACATCATACAGGATAGCATCTTTCAGGCACATCCATAACTCAGCAGAGCGCAAGTAAAATGCTGAATGACCAATTTTTTTCCTAAGCATGTACTAACAAGAACATGAACAGAAATGTAGCTCCGAAACATATTTACGTTAGATGCTCCACCGTAATTTGCTCAAAGCTGGGTCCGAACGGACCCTTTGCAAACATTTACGTTTTTTTTAAAAAAATTTTGCCCACGTTCCGGAACGGGCAAGGAATGGGCGTTTGTGCATTTAGTTTCTTTCAGCATGTATACAAGTGTGTGAACCCATTCATTTTTGCTTTTGTCAAGTTCTTGTAGGCTAGAGTTAAGGTTTTTTTTTAGACATTCTTTTAGGGTTTCAGAAAATCTGCAGGGTTCTGTGTTTGTTGTTTGTTGTTTATTTTGTATTTTGCTTTTCGAGTTTAGTGGTCAAGTTGCTAGGGGTCGTCGAGATTTAGAGTTTGCAGTTTTTTTTTTTTGGGTTTCTTTTAGTTTCTGGTTTAGGGTTCGTCATGCATAGGCCGTCATGTTGGGATGAGGTGCAGCTTTTACAGGATGAGGATGGTAGGTATGGGGGGACTGGTGCTAAGCATTGGAAATGTCCCTTCTGCCAGTCTGATTACTCCAGCACACTCACTAGAGAGAGGGCTCACCTTGTCGGTTCATCAGAGGGGGCCTCAATTGGCATACGAGGTCGCCCCATGGTTCCAGAGGCGGAGCGGCATCGTATGATTGAGACTTACTCGCGGTCAGGCACTGCAGTTCCTATAGCTCCCACACCTGCTGTTGCACCAACTGTTAGTCAGGGCCCCTCCTCTAGCCATCAGCCACTAGTGGACCCTCGAGCATTCTTGAGAGGATGAAGCAGGCAGGTGCTGCTGCATTTGCTTCCACTAACCGACATCTACGACACCTCCTATCACATCCACCACACCTCTCACCACATCGGAGCATCTTGAGGGACCTTATGCTACACCTAATAGACCTTCCACACCTTCTGCAGCTGACAGGCCTAGCACATCAGGGCCACCTCCGGCCGTGCCCTCATCTATTGGTAGTGTCCCACTTTCGTCAGACGCAAAGCCCGTTGCCGATGTTCGAGCAACATCCCCACCACCTCGTCCACCTCGAGGCAGATCCACCTCACGCTCCACCCTGCCTCAGAGCACCATTCGTCAATCCTTTCGACGGGGCAATGATGAGGTAGTTGACACGGCATTGGTAGACATGTCCCATGGCTTGAACCTACCATTTGCTATGGCGAACACCCACCTATTTAGAGATGTCGTTGCTGCTGTGACTGCATGTACCCCTGCCTATAGGCCCCCAACCACTAAGGCCCTTCACACCCGCACCCCTTAGGGCAACATACGATCGTGTTGATACACAATTGCAGCAGCTTAGGTTAGGCTGGGAGGTTTTTGGCTGCTCCATCGTAGATGGATGGACGGACATGCGGAGTAGGCCAATCGTCAACATCTTGATTTTCAGTTGCATGGGCACCATGTTCTAGAAGGCAGTTGACTCCTCTCGTGGGGGTGCCATCCAGGATGGGCGCTATATATTTGAGCAGATTGATGGAGGCATACAGCATATCAGCCCCGCTCATGTGGTGCAGGTTGTCACAAACAATGCATCCAACTGCTTTGAGATGGGGAAGATTTTGACAGCTACTTACCCCCACATTGTCTGGACGCCCTGTGCAGCCCACTCCATTGACCTGATGTTCAAGGAGATTTCACATCTCGATTGGGTCACTGCTATCACATCTAGAGCCATGACTCTAGTGAACTTTGTCAGATGAAAGCGTTGACACTTGGCCATGTTTCACATGCACAGTAGCTGGGACCTACAGAAGACTGCTTCCACTAGATTTGGATATCATGTATTGGTGCTTGAGCGCTTGCTTAAGTGTCGTGAGTCACTGCATAGGATGGCCACATCTATGGATTTCATTCCTTGGGACCAGATCCGGGGACCTGATGGTGTGGCCTTCATTGCTATAGTTTTTACCATGGACTTCTGGCGTGATGCAGATCAGCTTGTCACTGTGTTGAGACCCCATGTATGCGGTTCTTCGGCTGGTGGATCGAGAGGGCAGTACCATGGGGTTGTTGTACGAGTTCATGGACCGCATCGGTGAGGCTTTGCAGCAGCCACTTCTTCTAGAGGCTAGGTATGTATGTCACTTCAATTCAACACTATATTCAGGAATTTTCATTTCATTGTATGACCTCATGGCTATTGATGATCGTTTATGGTTTATTGCTTGAACATTTTTTGCTTGTAGGATGGAGCAGCTCAGATCCATATGGATACGGCGGTGGGATAAGTTCCATCGACCCATTCACACAGTGGCTCACCTACTACACCCGTTATGGCAGTCCCCTAGCTAGCTACAAGACGAGGAGCTATCAGCTGATTGGGACACATATGTGTCGCGGATCTACCCAAGACAGGGGCAGCTATACGAGTTGGAGGTTCAGTATAGCAGGTACAAGAGCTAGTTGGGAGCATTCTCGAGGGAGTTGGCGGAGAAGAGAGATAGCAGACTTCGGGCAATTACATGGTGGGATATTTTTGGGGACCTCACCCCGGTTTGGATGAGGATTGCGCTTCGTGTCCTCTCACGGGTATCTACCATACTTTTTTTCTTTTGTTCATCGTTGTCTTCTTTTCAGTCGTATGTGGTGTTTTCGAGAAAGGTTCTTACTTACTTGTATTGTGCATATTGTTTCTAGGATTGCTCGGCATCGGCATGTGAGAGAAACTAGAGCACCTGGGCGCTTGTTCACACGAAAAAGCGCAACAGGCTATCAGTGGAGCGACACGAGAGGTTGGTGTTTTGCAACACCAACAACAGGTTACTTCGTCACGTCGGGGGTAGTTCTCTTTCCATCTTGGAGGTGAACCCAGATGATTGGGTGATGTTTCCTGAGGATGGAACAAAGCCCCGCTGTACAGGAGGAGGATAACAAGGCAAAGATTTACGAGGATATCCAGGATGAGGCAGTCCGGCATAGACCAGTTACTAGACGGCCCCCACTAGCAGAGTTGCATCCGACCATGATGCTCTCGATGACACACCCCTTTCAAAGTCCACTATGCCTACTCGGGTAATGAAAATCTTTTGTTTCAAGTTATGAGATTACAAATTAAATTTTTGTTTTGCTTATGGGTTCTCTAAATGTGTTGGCTTTGTGGATGTATTGACATTGTGTCCTCGATGTGTAGGACCAACATGCGCGCCCCCTTTGTTCGTTTGTAATTGTTCTTATTGACAGGAATTGGATTCCCGGAAGGTATAGTATTGATATCAAAAGTAGCTATCTTCACAATTGAAGTGTAGTATTCTCAAATTGATTCTAGTCCATTCCCAACACTCCTAGTTAATTACAAATACTTGTAGTTAATTTTCTGATTTTTGGGGCAATGTTGCATGTTTTAAAAATTAAATCCTTTGTATAAAAAATACGTTTTTTTTTCAAGGCCACGTTCCGGAACGGAACACGTTTTGGAACGAGTTCCAAAATGTGTTCCATTCCGAAACGGGCAAACTAAGACACACACACATACATACATATATATATATATAAAAGGTCGCGAGACTTGAATGCATACGCGCGTTCAAGGGTGGACACGTTACGCGCGTTCTGGGGTGGACACGTTTTTTTTAAAAAAAAAATTAGTGTATTTTAGTTTTTAAAAAAAAAAGGACGCGTCCGCATATACATGCACGTACACATACATGTGCAGGTACATACACATATACACATATACACATATACACACACACATACACACATATATACACAGGCATGTACACATCCTCCGTACACATACACATCCATGCACACATACACATACACATCCATATACCCGTACATACGCACACATACACATATATACACACACACATATACAAATACATATACATTTACATGTACACACACATACACATACACATAGACAAACACATACACTCGTACACATACACACATACATAACACATACACATGCGTACACATATACACGTACATACACACACATACACATACACATAGACAAACACATACACTCGTACACATACACACATACATAACACATACACATGCGTACACATATACACGTACACATGGACATATACATACACCTACATATATACATACACATATAGATTCATACATACACATACAAATACATACATACACATACACATACAAACACGTACAGCTACATACACACACACACATACACACAAATACATATAAATCATAGTTGCACTACGTTTCTAGAAATGCGTTTCTGGATTTTGGTAGCGTTTCTCAGAAACGGGTTTTTTTTTTAACGGCCAATATGGGTATCATACTAAAGCCTAAATTATTTTTATGTATGTTGCCGAACAATTCTGATACAATTCAGTCAAGTTTAGGTGCATTAATCCATGTTGGATTCTGTCAAGGATAAAAATTCAGAACTAACATCTAGCCTGTTCGTAACAATCACAGATGGTTCCGGTGGGACAGAGACAGAGTACCTCGCTTTTTGCTTTGGGGGACGTCGCCCCCTGATCCCCCCGCCAGGGGTGGGCTAGGTGGCTGTCGTCGCCCCCCCCCTAGACCCCCCTTGCACCCCCCTGTAGATAAAAATGGGGGTCCAAATGCGCACCGATAAGGGCCCAATATTTATGCCTCTGAATCATTCTTAAGTTAATAAGTTGATTTTTCATCAGAAAGACTCATTAACCTGCAAGTTATCATTCTCGAACAATACTCGATCATATGTCTACGGTCACTGACTGGTTTAAGTGCACTAGATAAATCCAATACCCAGAAATAAATTCAACAAGATTAATCGTGCACATATAAGAATAATTTGACTACGATCTATGTTCCATACCACCAATACTCTCTCTAGGGAGATCCTTACCCCCTTGATCTGATTTTTGTAGCTATCCTATAACCCTTAATAGGAAAATGTCCTTTACAACCAAAGATTGGAGAATCCATTTATTTGGATGTCTTGCATTCCTTTTCGATTGGATATACATATTCCACACATGACTTAGTGTTTTGAATAGAAGGACCAAACATGGTTCACCATCACATTATTAACTCCTACTGCTGTTGCGTCGGCGCCTCAAAGGGCGTTGGGACTTGAGCGGTTTCCCCAACACACGCTTAAGTCTAATATTCATCCATCATGCACTTATGTAAAAGCCAACTCAGAAACGTAACAAGCTTAACCATTCCGACTTAAGAAAACTGGAATCCCAACCAACCCAAAAGCCAACTCAGAATCCGTCCCCAAAAGGTAACCAAAGGCAAAGACAAGCCACACATGAAACCCAAGGCATAGTGGTCGCCAAACTGACCAATTGGCATAGCGGCAAGCCCCATGTCGATGACAGGGACCCTTAGGCGCCAGCGACGCAAAAAGGTTGTAGTAAGGGTCCTTCCACTTGGACCAGTCCCGGAGGCGAAACCGAAATGGTAATCATCCCCAAGGATCAACTTTATTAGATTTGGAAGAGGTTACATTCATACATAGACTGACCGGTCTCGGGGCCACCAACACGTGCTGGGCATTGTGCCTGGCTCGTGCTGGTAGAGGGAGTTGAGACCTGGCAACTGGATTCCTAGTGCTGGTTGAGCTGCCCAAGTTTCTGTGTGCCGGACTCCCCCTATAGTTCTGCTGTGATTCGGCGCACCCCCTCTGGTTTGAAACATAGTGCTTTCTGGTAAAGCACGCTTTTTAGGACTTAGTTTTTATTTTGCTGATTAAGCCTAGCAAGCCTAGCAGAATCAGTCTGGCTCCCAGACATGGGTCCCGGGAGCCGTCCCGGTGGCAGAATCAACTTGCTTCCTGACTAGGCCATGACTCGAGCTCCAGAGCTAGCTCATGACTTGTGACTACTTGACTGGCTCACCACAGGTCGGAGGCTCAGTCCTTGACGTTCTAACTTGCTCTGGGACCTTAGGGAGTGTCACCCCTTAGAGTCTTACAGGGCACGCTCGGTGCACCTGAGTCAGCTTTACAACATCCTCCCCTCGTTTGAAAAAGCTGATGTCCTCATCAGGGCCAAACTAGACCTAGGACGTATGGCACGGGCTTAATTCACCGGCCTTCACAACTTTGAATTAAAAAATACATTGGCAATAGCACAGGAAAAGTGTAGATAAAGTTCACTTACGTAAAACCTGTGTAAAGCTGCAAGTGATTTATTGACAAACTTACGAAAGATACCGGAAAGTTCCTTGAACTTCAGAATGGCCATGAATGTTTATGTAAGAGGCATGCCGCCAGGTAGTGCTTTGTGTGCCGATATGGGAAAACGGCTATTGCGTTGGTTCTTCTGCAGATAATCTGCTAGTACTTCAGGGGCTCCCTCCTTAAGTTTGTCTTCGTACTCCCAAGAAGCCTCAATAAGTGGAGCCCGTAGCCACTTCACTAGATATTCACGTTGAACGCCAGTTCGCTTTCTATGTGTCAATATTTGTTCTGGTACAAGCTGCCTCTTCGTATCATCAAGTGTCGTTGGTGGGTGACGGAGTTCGTGTTGCCGATCAAATCGCTCATCTGGTTTGTACCGTTTGAGTAATGAGATATGATACACATTGTGTATATCCAAGCTGGATGGCAGCGCTAATCGGTAAGCCACTGGGTTGATCTTCTTGGTGACATAATATGGTCCCGCATAAGGTCGAGCGAACTTATGAGAAAAACCTTTTGGTAACGCAATGTTCTTTGTGTTCAGCCATACTTGATCACCTTCCTCAAATTCCAGTTCTCGTCGATGTGGGTTTACGTCAGCTGCCATACTCCTTTGTGACTGCTCTAAAAATGACTTCACCTCTGTCAGCTTTGTGTGCCACTCATTGATGAATTCCTCCACAGTGGGTACTGGTGTTTCCTGCACGCCTGTAAGAAAAGAGCTTGGAACAATCGGTAGCCGACCATTGCTTATCTCAAAGGGTGCCCTTCCAGTAGATCTATTCACTTGGTTGTTATGTGCAAACTCGAGAATATCCAAGTAGTCGACCCAATCGGATTGGTCCCAAGCGACATAATTTCGTAAATATTGTTCAATCTGTCGATTGACTCGCTCCGTTTGCCCATCTGTCTGAGGGTGATATGCAGTGTTGAAATTCAGTCCGGTTCCCACGAGGCGAAATAGACAAGTCCAAAACTTTCCGACGAACTTGGTGTCTCGGTCAGAAATAATCGTTCTAGGCAGGCCATGGTATTTGAAGACACATTTGAGAAATAACCTTGCCACTTCTTCAGCTGTCATTGAACTTTTAGTTGGTACTAGATGAACTTGCTTTGAAAAGCGGTCAACCACCACATAAATTGAGTCGAAGCCTTGGCACCATGGTAGTTGAACAATAAAATCCATGCTCATCGAATCCCATGGGTATGCTGGTACCGGTAATGGTTGGAGTAGTCCAGCTGGAGCTAGCGTTTCCACCTTCACTTGTTGACATGTCGGGCATGTTTGCACATAGGATTCAACGTCTGCCCACATACCTGGCCGATAGAAGCCTCTTTTGAGAAGTTCATACATGCGATTCACCCCTGGATGTCCGGTGGCTAGTACGTCATGATGTTCTCGCAAGACTTTCTTCCTCAGGTTGATGTTGTCTGGGACATATACTCTGCGTTGTTTATAAACAACCATTTGATCTTTCCAAGTGAAATGTTTATGAGGCTTTCCCAGCTGGAATTCGATCATTAAGTCCTTCAACAACGCATCTGCACGATAATTCTCCCTGATTTCTTGGAGTAGGCCAGTCACCTGAGTTGTCAGTGTTGCCATCAAGTGTTCATGTCTACTTAGTGCGTCCGCCACCACATTGTTCTTTCCCGCCGTGTGTACAATGTCTATATTGAATTTTGAGAGAAAGTTTTGCCATCGCATTTGCTTTGGCGTGAGCATACCTTGGGATGAGAAGTACTTGAGTGATACATTATCAGTGAACGCCTTAAAGGGTTTTCCTGCCACATAATGCCTCCAATGCTCCACTGCTTGAACTACTGCGACCATTTCTTTTTCATGAGTTGGCCATCGTCGCTCTACGTCACTCAATTTCTTTGAAAAATATGCAACAGGTTTTCCGTCTTGCATCAACACGGCCCCAATAGCAAAGTTCGACGCGTCTATATGTATTTCAAAAGGTTTGCTAAAGTCCGGTAAGGCAAGGATGGGTTCTTGAGTGATCCGTCGTTTTAGTTCTTGGAACGCTGCTTCACATTCCGGTGTCCATGTCATCTTCAGATGAGTCTTGGTCTGCTCCAACAGTGGTGCCACAATTTTGCTAAATGCCTCAATGAATCTCCTGTAAAAGTTACATAAGCCCACAACGGATTTGATGCCATGAACAGTTTTAGGTGCTAGCCAATCCAAGATAGCCTTGATCTTCTTAGGATCCATTCGAATCCGTCCGTGGCCCATAACATGTGCAAGGAAGTCAACTTCCTCCACCACAAACTCACATTTCTCTCTTTTCGCGAACAAGCAGTTCCTCCTCAGTCGTTGGAGAACTGTCCTTAAATGTTTAATGTGATCTTTAAGGTTCCGGCTAAATACTAATATGTCATCGATGTACACAATGACAAATTCATCCAGACAATCTTGAAAGATATTGTTCATCAACGTGCAAAAAGTGGCTGGTGCGTTTGTTAGACCGAATGGCATCACCAGGAACTCGTGACTCACGTACCGCGTTCAAAACGCCGTTTTGTGCTCATCACCTTTAGCTATTCGAATTTGATGATATCCAGATCTGAGATCTATTCGGCTAAAGTATTTGGCATGTTTGAGTTGGTCGAACAGGTCATCAATTCTAGGCATGGGGTACTTGTTCTTGATGGTACTCTTGTTAAGCATGCGATAATCCACACACATTCGAAGAGTTTTGTCCGCCTTTTCCACGAACAACACTGGGGCTCCAAAAGGTGAAGCGCTAGGTCTAATAAAACCTTTGTCTATCAATTCACCAAGTTGTCGTTTCAGTTTTGCCAACTCCTCTTGTGACATTCTGTAGAGTGCTCGTGAAGTTGGCTCTGTTCCTGGTACCAACTCAATTTTATGGTCCACTGGTCTTCGAGGAGGTAGCTTAGCTGGGAGTTCCTCCGGGAACACATCGCTAAATTCTTCTAGCAGATCTGCCACTTCTTTTGGCAAGTTTTCTTGTCGCACGCTTTTCCCTTCTGGGACTTCTCGGCAGATGCAAAGAAAGCACTTTGACCTTTTCCCTTTCGCCATTCTTTTCATCGCTAATGCTGCAACCAGATTTTGTTCAATATCGGTATCCTTAGCATTTCCTCCGGGCAGGGCTTTTGTCACGCAGATTTGTCCCTTGTAATCCAAGAGGACCAAGTTTGAGCTCCTACCCAAAACTGCGATACAATGTTCATTTAACCAAGGGAGGCCCAAAATCACATCGAAGGCATCCATCTCTAAAATCACAAAGCTAAGTTTAGCCTTCCATCTTCCAATCTGCACCGGGATGTTCAATGTCGCTTTGTCTGCATCTAGTGCTCCCTTCGCTGTTTCTACCTTGAGAGTAGATGTAACATTCCTGGTCGGCAAGCTGAATTGTTCCACTACGCTCCTTGAGATATAGTTATGTGAAGCTTCGGAGTCGATCATGAAATCTGACTTCCTCCCCGCGATCTTTCCTGATAAGAATAACAATCTTGAACCAGTCTTGGGGGTTGACCCATGGAAGTTCCTTTCCATACTTGTGTGTCGTCCACTCATAAATGTAAGCTCCTCTCACAACTCCCAACTAGATCAGATCACCTGGATCAAAACAAGTAGTCAGGGATAATTCAGGTCCAGGCAAGCACACCACAAACAAACATACCAACCAAAGCTAAACAGAGGATCCCTCTCAAGTCACATTCCCCTTGAGACCGGACGTAGGACCTTTGCCTAGCCGCGCCCACACAAATCTATCACAAAATTAGCCCACGGGGAAACATCCATCCAACCATCCGTGCTTTCACCATTAAGCAGCACATTGCCTCAGTCACGCCCCACCACTTTTTGGTCGATAGCCCTTATAGCTAAACGATCGGCAGCTATCCCGCACCGGCAGCTAACCACCCGTGCTTTACACCCGAATTCGAGCAGCATCTTTGTATCAATGGTTAACCCGTACAGTTCGAATATGTCGCCCCGCACCCCACAAGGTACAGACCGTGCTTTCACCTACCTAGGCAGCACTTTGCCTCATCCGTCCTACGTGCAGACAGCGCCAGGCCCGAACCGCGAGAACTGACCGTGCTTACACCTCGAGGGCAGTACTTTGACTCATCAAGTCCCCCGTTCTGCCGACCACCCCGACCGTGGACGCACCCGTGCTTACACTGTAGGCAGCACCTTGCGCAACGGTTGTCCTGACAAATCCCAAAACGTGGCCATCCCTGTGAGACTTGCGTAGCTGACCGGCTAGTCGGCTCTGATACCACATGTTGCGTCGGCGCCTCAAAGGGCGCTGGGACTTTAGCGGTTTCCCCAACACGCGCTTAAGTCTAACATTCATCCATCATGCACTTACGTAAAAGCCAACTCAGAAACGTAACAAGCTTAACCATTCAGACTTAAGAAAACTGGAATCCCAGCCAACCCGAAAGCCAACTCAGAATCCGTCCCCAAAAGGTAACCCAAGGCAAAGACAAGCTACACATGAAACCCAAGGCATAGTGGTCACCAAACAGACCAATTGGCATAGCGGCAAGCCCCATGTTGATGACAGGGACCTTTAGGCGCCAGCGACGCAAAAAGGTTGTAGTAAGGGTCCTTCCACTTGGACCAGTCCCGGAGGCGAAACCGAAATGGTAATCATCCCCAAGGATCAACTTTATTAGATTTGGAAGAGGTTACATTCATACATAGACTGACCGGTCTCAGGGCCACCAACACGTGCTGGGCATTTTGCTTGGTTCGTGCTGGTAGAGGGAGCTGAGACCTGGCGACTGGATTCCTGGCGCTGGTTGAGCTGCCCAAGTTTCTGTCTGCCAGACTCCCCCTATAGTTTTGCTGTGATTCGGCGCACCCCCTCTAGTTTGAAACATAGTGCTTTCTGGTAAAGCACGCTTTTTAGGACTTAGTTTTTATTTTGCTGATTAAGCCTGGCAAGCCTGGCAGAATCAGTCTGGCTCCCGGACATGGGTCCCGGGAGCCGTCCCGGTGGCAGAATCAACTTGCTTCCTGACTAGGCCATGACTCGAGCTCCAGAGCTAGCTCATGACTTGTGACTACTTGACTAGCTCACCACAGGTCGGAGGCTCAGTCCTTGACGTTCTAACTTGCTCTGGGACCTTAGGGAGTGTCACCCCTTAGAGTCTTACAGGGCACGCTGGGTGCACCTGAGTCAGCTTTACAACAACTGCTTAGTAACGAGATTCACACATCCCTCCTACCAGAGAGTATCAACCCTAGGGATAAGCCACTTCCTTGTACTAACAGCTCAAATGTGATCCAAGTATCAATTTCCACTTCTTACATCACAATTCAACACCCAAATTTATGGTTGCAAAAGATATCCTTTATGAATTCAACCAATAAATTCTTCTTTAAAAATCCACGTATAAAATCTTTGGCAAATTGATATTCATCATGGCAGTTTTTTGCAGGAAGGTTACCCATCAGTGAAAGTTTTACGTGATAATGCTTTGGAACTCTGATTATTAGCATTTGTGTAATGACATTTTAGTTCTGGAGTTGAATTACTTCCAAATAAGAAAATAAAATGTAATTGTGGATTTTAAATTCAAAATCCATGTATTTTTTCCTTTTTAGTATGTATTTTAAAATTTTGTTGTTACATTACTAATTGATTGTGGTCATCAGAAATAGGTCGAGCAAAAGCTTTTGGCAAGATACTTGTTGAGTGTGAATTTAAAATTGTGATAATATGAAATAGCCAGTAATAATGAATGGTGATTGGAACTTTTTATGCAGCAAAAGGAATTTTGTTGGGTATGGGATAAGAGTTGCTAAATCCGATTTGATGAATTTTCCCATCTATGTAATTTCATGTTACAATTTAAATAAAAGACATTGATGGAGCCAGTAAATGAAAAGGATGACAGACCAATTTTTGTTTGGTTGCAAAATTTATAAGTGATAGGAACTGTTCAGGTTTGAAAAACTAATTTTTTTTAAGTTAATCCTATGGTTAAAAGCATAGTTGCAGCGAATCGCGATTCGCTGGGTTTGCGATTCGGACAGCGAATCGTTTAAAATAAATAAATAATAAATTGGAAAAATAGCTTATGGCTGAAATTTTTTTAGGAGAGCAATGGTCAAACCGGCGTTTCGCCTCCCAAAAGTGCAGCAGATAGGGCACAAACAGATAAAAATCAGTAGCTATTTGGTTGTTATTTGCTCTGGTTCTCAGTAATTGTTAATGCTACAGTTTGGGCTATCAACTCTATGGATGATGATCACTTTTGCAATCATTTCACTAGAGATGTGAGTGCAATGTGCCTACACTTCGGGGCAAAAATAATGGGCCCTTATCGGCACGCTTTGGACCCCATTTTTATCTACGAGGGGGGGTGCAGGCCCCTGCTACTATCGCCGACCCCTCCTTGGCGGGGGGATCGGGGGGCAGCATCCCCCGTAGCAAAAAGTGAGGTACAATTGTCCCACTGGAACCATCTGTGTTCGTAACGAACAGGCTAGAGGTTAGTTTGAAATTTTATCCTTGACAGAACCCAACATGGATTAATGCACTTGAATTGGACCATCCTATACCCGAAACATTCGGAAACTATACAGTAATAATGCTCTCAATTAAAGCTTTCATCTGATACCCATATTGCCCAAAAAAAAACAAGAAACAAAAAAAAACAAAAAAACAAAAAAAAAATCATTCTAAACGATTTTGGGAAAATCCCGAATCGCGATTCGGACCGCGATTCTGAATCGCAGTGCAACTATAACTTAAAAGTATACGCAAAAATTCATATTGGTACTACTAAATATGTGGACAATTTTTGTGTATCACTGAACTTAACCCAGCAATAGGATAACATGATCATTGAGATGGATTTTTTTTTCAGACTTTTCCTACTGTTATTCACTTCCTAAAAATTTTCAAGAGCAAATCTCATTTCGAATACAATTGATAATTGTTATGAGATCTTATTTCTCTTTGAACACGCATATCATTTACTATGTCTATGGGTGGGGGAGTGAAACGGGACATTGACGCAATCAGTTCCTACAGAAAATGACTTCACAAAATCCCTCAGTTCCTTGTTGGAACCAGAGTCTCTAAGATTTTTGGAAGACAAAGACTAGAATCTGGTTTCATGCAGATTTATTCCAACAATTCCTTGGCAAGGTTGCTCAGTTAGGCTTCCAAGTTCTTTCTCAAATCTCTTCTAAGCAGAGACTTTGAATCTTTTGAAGCTTTAAGCAAGCATGCAACTTAGGATCACTCAGACCTTCAATTCTTATCCCTGCTTACCTACAATTTCCATTCCTTATTCTATCTCTAAGTGACATGTCTTTCTACATGTGCTTCGCCTACTGACGTTATCAACTAATGATGCATCTGCTTTTGAGTGTCCTCTAGCTAATATAAGTGGTGAGAGAGTGTTGCTGGTGCCATAGATATTGAGCGATACTGATGAGTGTCCTTCACCTTGTGAGCCTCCTTTGCAAGCAAGATTGCGTCTTATTGTGAGGATGAGAGAGTATCACATATACGGGTTGATGCTGATATTTCATGCTATGAGCTAAATTCACATATATGGATACACATTTGATGCTCATTAAGAGTGGCCTGGTGCTGATCCTCTGTGCCTTGATGCTGATGCTGTAGACTATGCTCATTGTTCCTATTTTGGCATATTAAATGAGTTTGTGCATTGTTTAAGTCACGATGGATTTTATATCGCCCTGTTGATCGGACTGAAACCCTTTGCTATTGCTTGGGCTTTAGCCATCGATTATATTAGATGCTTTTGGGAGATTGCTTGATTGTGTTTGTTATAGTCATTTATGCTTCATTGACACAATATCCATGAATTGAGTCTATAACTAGAAGGGCTTCTAGAGAAGAAGGTATACAAATATGTACAAGTTGAGATTCATTGCAAGAAAGAATCGAGCTACATGGAAGAGAAACGACTGACAAAGATGAACAAAGAGCAAATGGTTGAAGTGCATTGGGCTAGTATGTAAAGTGAATTCACAGCTTAATCAGGTTGCACACGCTAATGTCCGAAGAAACCGAAGATCATGCATGACAAGAAAACTAAACGGACATTGATGGGAATGGTTATAAATTCATATGGCTTTTATGACACAGACAACTTCATGCCAACCCGTAAATATGTGTGCAATTAATTTATGGCATGATCCAGTGTGAAAAGTACTGCATGCACAGTAATAGTTTCCATCAAATGTAAAATTTTCAAAGGGAATGGTCTATTTGACTAGTTTTTATCAAGGGTGCGGCTCTTTTGTGAAACTTGACCTTGCCTTCTTTTTGAAACAATTAACAACCATTTAGGGAATGGCATAAAACTAAGGTATATAAACTTGAAAGCAACAGCAATAGAGATTTTACCTGTCGTAACTTTCCCTTATAATCAACTCGAAGCTTGTTGAGCTGATCTCGACATCGAGCTAAAATCCAAACGACAATTTCACATGTATGTTACACAATGCCAATGATAGCAGCAAGAAACAGCTTCAAATGATGCTCAAAAGAAGTATGATCACACATGATCAAGCAACAAAAAGTATCAAACTACAAGAATTTGCCAACCAACCTGCATCACGATAACGCTCCTCAACAACTGCCACAAGCATGTCCCTCAGCAAAGTAATCTCTTCCGCAATGGGATCAGGTTCTCCATCAGGACTGCAATATCCCAAAAAGTCAGATCAATAAATAAGATAGTACTATCTACCTATGAAGGTAATTATACAGTGGCACTGGCATGTGAATTTGGAAAAGCTGCCAACATCCAAAGAGATCTAATGGCTCCAAACACATGCAAATCAAACTGTACTTCTGCTAATTGACGAATTTGATTCATGTATTCCTGCAAGTAAATGGTAGACACAAAAATTACCACATGTGCATTTTATGATTATAGCATAACATTCAGCAGCTTAAAACCTGTCAAGTGAGGAACTCTTTTGACAATTTTTACTATGCTCTGCCCAGTTTGATGCATACACTGGTCTAACAGCATCAGCATCAACAATTTTCTTATTCACATAAATGGGAACCTGCCACATCAATTACATCAAATCAGAATATGATACAGCAAAAATAAAATAGATATAGCTAGAGTATGTAGTTTCTGTACCTTGCATCTCACTGCAAGGTTAATAGCATCTGAAGGGCGTGAATCAACACTGTGCAGCTCGTGGTCTCCCTCCTGCATGATCAACAAACAAGTAACAAGATTGCCAAAGGTCTGTTAAATGGAAAGCCCACAAGCAAAAGCCTATGATTTAAGATCAAACGTAAGATGCTTTTCAAGGTGCACGTCAAGAAGATTTAAGACTACTGACTTTGCTGAAATAAATGCGGGCGTAGTACGTGTCGACAACCCGCTCTGTGACTCTGACCATCCGCACCTACATGTAGTAAAAGATAAGTGATGCAGCCATCTCCATGCGCAGAGGTCGTGCTGCTATTGAACAAAGTCCTTATAACAATTATCATATCCTACAAATGAGCTACCTCATAATTGAGAGTTCCAAAGACGTCTCGTAAGAGCTGATAATGGTTAGGTCTCCCCTGCACCAGCACACAAGCATTAGTCCAATTTTTCCCTTAACCTAGGTGCTTTAAAATGACACAATGTAACGTTTAGAGACTTAAAACAAGCTGCGCGTACCCAATTATCATCATCATGTAGAGCCCTAATCAGCATTGCCACCGCAATTTCACCTGCAGACAACCAGCTAGTCCATAACCTAATTCAAAAAAATGGTTTGAACCGTTTTTTTGGCATTTTCTAGAGGACTGTCACGGGAGTTGGCAACGCCAAATGCTTGTTTTTCCTTTGTATTGCAGATACCTTAAATGTTGGAATTAGTTGTGTATGCAAAGACTACGACCTTCTACCAAAAAGTCTCCTGTGGACTGCCAATCAGGCATTGATACTTCTCCAAACTTTTCATGTGGCCAATCAATGTCCGACTGCCGTGAAGCACGTAAATTGCTTTGCGGCAGTTAGTCATTGCATGTCCAGATAAAATTTCTTCCAAGTGATTTGTGGCATTCAATTGATTGGCTGTCCAGGTGAAAATTCTTCAAATGCTTTCTGGCATTCAATCATTAACTGCCCGCATGAAAATGCTCTGAAAAGGTTTGGTATTCTAAAAGCTGCTATGAAGAAAATGCGTTCAAGAAAGGGACAAAAATTCACACTCGGCATTAACTAGGGAAAGGCCCAACCCTTCGAGCTTCCCCCCCAGCCGGGGCCTCACAAGCAGATAAGAGAACAATCGCATTACCTATACTTACACCAAAATCCCGATTTATGTACCTGCTGCACAAAATAAGGACCAAATGGTTCCAAACCTTTGGGAAAAGGAATCTCTCACCTACAACAATTGGAAGAATTAACTCTTCTTGAGCAATTTTAAGAAATATCGTGGGGTTGCGAGATCTGTAGAGAAGTCGTCCCTTTGCAGGGTTGATGTGATCCACCTCTACTTCTCTTCCGTTGGCGAGTGTCATAAAGAGCTGCCCCTGAAGCGGTACCATGCTCACTACAAAATCAAATGGCAGCATGATTTGAAATGTGGAAAGCTCTACGCATAATATACAAAATTTTCTAAGCTGAAGGAAACATAAAAACTTATGGGTAGGATAGAGCAGAAGACATGGCAGCTAGTATAATAATTGAACTATATAGGGTTTGCTAATGATCTAAATACCAGCGTCAACAACATGGGCTAATGCATAATCCGCATTATCGATCTCCTTATTCATGTCATTATCTCCACCACTTTTGCCGCAATTGCTGCAAAGAACTATCGTCGGCCACTGACGCCTAAGCTGAACCCGTTTGCCTCCAGGGAACAGCACATGTCGTTTGCGAGGGCGTGGCAAGGACACTCGCAAGGACACCACCACTCCCCCCGACTTCTTGCAGCACGCCATGCCCCTTGCGCCTGCGCATCGAGCAGCAGCATCTGGTGTGGGAATAGGCTTCGACATAGCCACTGCCTCCGCTCTGCTCAACACCCTGAAGTGCGCCATCATCGACGGATACAGGCAAACACGATTTCACTTGTGCGCTTGCTCTTAAGGTAGAATTCTACTACTCTATGCAGCAATAGCAGCAGCAGCAGCGACAGCGCAGCTAGCAGAGCTTATGCTATGAAGAAGATCCCAGGCAGAAATGGAAGGATCGACGCCTCATCTCTCTCTCTCTCTCCCCCCCCCCCCTCTCTCTCTCTCTCACTTTTTTGGTTCCTTTGTTTGTATTTGCTTTTCTTTTGGTTGGGGGTCGCTCAAAATAGTACAGAAATGATACCGTAAGCAATGTTTATCCACAATTGGACATCAGATTCCTTATTTCAATCCTGTGGAATTATATAGAAGTCCTCCTAAACATGGCCACTTGTTATTGGTCACTTGTCCTTTGGGAGCACCTGAAGATGACCCTCTTGAGTGCCATGTGAGCCCACACGTGTCTCTTACTCATACCAATATTTTTAGCGTTTAGGAAAAAGTGCCTAGCATCTCTGGCATTGCCCAAGCAAGTGGAGCATTAACTAACTTGATGAAGCAACTCATGATTCCCACATTGAGCAACTCCCCCATTTCCATCTTCACAAATCTACGATTTCCATTCGCACCTCACAGCTTTGCCAATTTTTCTTCGCAACTTATGCCCCAACATAACTAACTCACAAGAAGCAATTTTGTAATCAATAATTTGTGCTCTCCCATTTTGTTTCACAGCTTCATCTCTTCCTTGGCTTGCCTGTGATGGGACAAGGGAGTATGGAAAACGTGAACGGAGAAGAGAGCAGGAATATTTGCGGAACAGCTCTCCCGCTATAACGGGCTGCTAGATGCAAAAATAGTCTTATAGATTGTTAATGCTAAGTGTAATCATAGCTCAAATGTTCTGTTGCCCAACAAGATCTTATAAATTAATTCGTACTCACAAAAACAAAATGGGTACAGTCCACCGAAGAGATTAGAAATGGTTTGAGTGTGGTATCACTAGAAATGGATTTGATAAGAAGTTTGGTTTTGACAATGCAACAAAATGATGGCGAGTTCCTCAGGCGTCAAAGACAACCATCGTCTGATCAGAAGCTGAGGAGTCATAGACATCTGTGTTCTGATCAGAGTGAGTAAACAAGCATGATTAAACATAAATGAAATACATTCAAATCACAATAAACATTCATTTACGTTATACACAGATAGAAAAGCGTATTGCTGCTATATTACACTGAAGCACAACAAAATAACAGTTACAACTAGAATGATGGCGTAAGTGGAAGGCTCAAAATCATTCGTCTCATGGACAGAGCATCACATAGAGTGTGTCTGGATGATCCATTTATAGAATTCATCCATGTATCAATTACAGTAAATATTTGTCACCTAATTAGGTAAGTCGTTGTACTTGGAAGTATTTGGCTTGTGTGACAATTGTATATGGTCAACCCGTAGGGAATGTTGATGCGGACGAGGACGCTACAAATTCTCTCACTTCGCATATTACGTGAAGACTGTCGGGTTTTTTTTTCTCTCTTCAAGATTTTGCGAAAAAGCCGACAGTGCCCTTAAAAAGCCGACACTGTCCTTAGAAAATGCGACGGTGCCCTTAAAAAGACGACAATGTCTTTAAAAGAGTTTAACTTCTTCAAAATAGTTGAAAGGAAGAAGCTGAAGGCAAAAAGCCAACACTGTAGCAAAAAACAGACACTGTTGAAAATAGTTGAAGTGTTGAACTATGCTGAAGTGTCGCATTTCAGGAAAAGCCGGCACTGTCACATTTCGAAAAAAGTCGACACTGTTAAAAAGATAGTTCATTTCTGCAAACTGTAGCGACACTTAGAGTATTTCTGCAGACTGTCGCGACACTTAGATTAATTTAGCAGACTATCAAAAAAGTAATGTATTTCTACAGACTTGTTCTAAATGCTAGTTCTTGGAACTCCTTGAAGATGTCCAAGTCTTCAGTGACTTCAAATTGTTGAATTTAACATTTGAACTTGAAATTATGATAGGATTGGTTACTGTTGGAGATTAGCCGGAAGTCCGTTGTAGTCGTTCCTCAAATAGTTTGGATGTCTAAGTTGTGATTCCTGCAGGTATCAGATGAGCAGACGTAGAACCAAAGTTAGTTTCACCACTGTAGACTTAATTTCCAACAGTCCTCCTTAAGGTCACGGTTGGTGCCTTGGTATCTTCGTCAGGTTCAGCATGTTAAAGAACTTCTGATGCTTGATCTTGCGAAGCAAGAGAGAGAGAGAGAGAGAGAGAGAGAGAGAGAGAGAGAGAGAGAGAGAGAGAGAGAGAGAGAACTTGTGTGGAGAAGCTTGGAGAGAAAGAGGAGTAGAAGCTGTTTTGCTTGGTGCCTCCCATCTCCTCCATTTCCAATTTGTGCTCAATCCCACAGAGACAAAGAGGAGGAAAGGAGAAGAGGCAGATGATTGTCGGGTGCCTTCCACTCTAAAATTTGTTTATTTTCATTACTATTGATCTGCTTCTTATTCTTTAGCATTGTGTTTTCACCATTTCATTTGTGGAATCAGATTTGGTGTTATTTGTCTTTGCTGCCTCTAACCCTGTGGTTGCAGGCTCTGACAGACATTGTGAGGATTGTACTTGTATATTTTTGTTGTCTCTAACCCTGTGGTTGCATATCTTGGAATGGTGTAGACTGCCTTGGGATTAATTTTGTAGATTCTTGTCATTAATCTTGTGTCTGCAGGGCTTGCAATTGTGGAAAGCTTTGCTGTTACATTTACAAGGTTCTGAGATTTATTTACGATTGATTGTTATCCAAGAAGAAGTTATATTTATGCTTTGTCTATTGTTGTGACAAAGATTCTTGAATGTTTGAAACCTGCTAATTAAGAGATTTGTCTGTGGGATACAAATCTCTGGCTCATAAGCACACAATTTTGTGTATAGAATGTGAGAAGCAGAGATCTTGTCTCTCTGTCTCTTGATTACATTCTGTGAAACAAATGTAAAGATAATAGTGATGCTTAACTATTCATACATGTATGGCGATATGTGTTTGAAAGTACACAGTGAGTGTGTAAATCTTTCACAAGAGACGAATGCAAAAATGGTAGTGATTTGCAGAGGTATTCGATAGCATTAGAAAGGTTGTCTGGAGCAGAGTGAGGCTGTCTGGAGCATAGTGTTGATCCACTAGTAGTGTGGAAGATAGGTGGCAGAGTGCTGCCTTCTCAGTCGCGTTTCACTTCTATCTGTCTATTTGTGCCCCTTCTCCACTTTCTTGCCTGCAGATCCCTGCCTGCGGTTTCTTCTTCTTTCCCATCTGCATTTTACCTGCCTGTGGCCATGCTTCCTCACCAACGGCCTGCTGCCCACCTGCAATTCGTTGAGACAGATCTGCCTCGTTTTTCCTCATTCCCTGTCCATGACCTGCCTGTGGCCACGCTTCCTCACCAACGGCCTGCTTCCCGCAATTCGTTGAGGCAGATCTGCCTCATTTTCCCTCATTCCATGTACACGACCTTGTCTGTGGCTGCATTCCTTCCCATTTCCTGTCTGCGGAGTTGCTGTGGTTCGCTCCCTCACCTAAACCTGCTATCTGGCTGCTGTCCGGATTGTGGTCATCTGATTTGCGTCCATCGCCAACTATCTGACCTGCGGATTCCTACTTGTGGCTCCTCATCTTCTTGTGGCCATCCATCCCTGCATGCTGGAAGAAGCCTGTCAGCGGGCCACACTCCTGCTTGTGATCCTCCCTTGTCCCGCTCACTGATCGGCGGCCCAGTTCGCGGCCTCTTGCCATCACCTGACCCTGCGGCTGCTCCACCTTCCTCACTTGCGCCTCACCTATCTTGGTTTCCAGCCTGCTCTTCAACCAACAACCCTGGCTTGTGGCCAATTCAAAAGGTTACCCACTCATTTACCTGCGGCCTACTGTTGCTCTGGCCTACACTATGCACACCCATGGCATCAATATAGATTAGACTTTCAAGCGGTGGATTAGCTCTGATCTCGACATGGTGTAATCGTCAATGCAGCCAGTTGAGGTTTCCAAATGGGTTGTGCATAAGTCGTTGGTGTGTAGAAATCCTGTTGGCATTAGTTTCTCTATAATTAACTCGGGAGTGCTATAGATCATTGGTTGGTAAGAGACCTGCCCATATGCAGTGTCGGCTTGTAACTGCCATTCTTTAACAAACCCTAAATCATAAATTGAGAGATTCTCGAGTACATTTCTCTCAATAACTCCATATCCCAATTGAGGAGAGGAGCCGGTGTGACTGTTTGCTGCATCCAAAAGGGAGTTTAGCATCTATAGTATCTTCTTGCTACTTTAACATATTTGGTGAGGGCTGATAAGTAGAAGTTATACTCTTGTCTGTTCATTCTGAGCCCCTGTGTGAAAAGAAGAAACTAGTACCTATTGTGGGAAATTGTCCTCTCTATACTCCTGCGTTGTGACCATTCCATATTCTTATGCTTGGGTAGATAGTGATCCTACTTTATTATATATATATACTAAGCATGAGTTAGTTGTAGCGTAGATTGATAAAATAGCTAAGCTATAACAATCTCAAAGTATTGGGGTGGTGATGCAATGGAGTACATGGTTCACTACACCTTGTACCTTCCAAATGATACAAGCATATAACTACGCCATTTCACATGGATGAACTATTTCCTCCATTTTGGTGATCCAAATGACTTTCCATCATCAACATTCGTAAAGGAGCATTATTCATTCATACCTTCAAAGGTGCTGATTTTCTCAAGTTAATCGCTTAAGTCAATAACCTGCATGCGGGTTCGATTGAAAAGCTCGAATCAGAATCGAACTCAAAACCCGTAGAATCGAACTCGAAACCCGTAGAATCGAACTCAAAACCATCTATGAGAAAATCTGACAGACAACGAAAACCACCAGAAAGGTACGGTCAGGATGTTTTTAACACAACCTTCGATTCTCTGACGAACCTCAAACATTCGACGAAGTTGTTGACGGACCAGATAAAGATCGTTGGATTTAGACAATGGAGGACGAAATGTCATCCATGTATAAGAACAATGTATGGACACTTGCACCTATACCTAATGGTAGAAAATCAGTCAAGATCTTAAAATGAGCCTTGGTGCAGTGGATAGTCAATCCTCCAATATCCTCCACTATCTAAGCAAAAAATTGCAAGCCATTTCATCGGCTAGAAAACGTTAATTGTCTTGATTCACAAGATACATCAACGTATCATCCATTCTACAAGATTTATTATGGGCTTGTGTTGGACTATTTGTTGTGTCAATGCTTACGGAGTTAACCTTGGATTCCATTTCCCCCTCATCACTACACCAGAAAAAAGCCAATTGCGACACCAGCGACCAGCCACAATAGGTAAAGGAAAGCAATGAAGCCAGCCACAATAGTGCAGCACCAAAATAAGCAAAGGACAACAAAACTTGTAGCAACAACGAGAAGGCATCAATAGAAGCCAAACATCTGAAGAGCAGAAAACCGCCCATAGGTCCATAAATAAATAAGCCAATTAACTACAAGGAGGAGAGTGGGACTGTAGAAACAAGAGCAAAGGCAACAAGAATGAAGGAAATGAACTACTGCATATAAAAAAATCAAATCCAAAGTGAATCTAAGTATGAAAATCTGGTGCAAAAATACAAAACAAGAAGACAATTACTCTATCGGCTAGTAGAGTTTTGTTACTGTGGAAGCTTATCAGGCTACAGAAATAGCTCTGATACCATGTTGGAGAAAGAGGGTGTGTGAGAGAGAAAATAAATATAGCTCTGAAAAGAAATGAACACGAAAAGAAGCGAACTTGAAACTTGAAAAAGAAATGAATAGAAAGTGTTCGTGCGCAGCGAAATGAGCTATCTCACTCTTTTCCTAAGCATAACTACACCTATCAGACACGAACAGAACGTTAGTGATAGAAATCACGTTCAATCTGATTATGTAGCCAAACATTAAGCAACAAAATATCAGAAAGATAATTTGTCGCGAACAGCTAGCTATAGACAAATTATCTGTCTCGAAGAGCTAGACTGAGCTCGACTGATAATCAGTCGCGAATTAGTCGCGAAAGACAAGACTAAATATTAGTCGCAAACAACTAGACTAATAATAATAACTCTCTAAGAACAGAGCACCAGATTAAGCAATAAGAGAGTCAGACAGAATGTAGAAAAGCATAGCAATATTGACACAAATCTGAACAGAGAACAAACAGAGCTGTAATCAGATTAAGTATAGCAAAATATACAGGTCAATAATGCTGGTGAGCACAAGACAATAGCGGCCGAAGCCGTGTGCTTCACAAAGCTAATCTATCTGTGAAAGGAATAAACCTATTACTGACAATACAAAGAATCGATGCGCTAAAGCATCTACTTCGTCTATCTCTGATAAGCTTCTGATGCTATTATTTTCACACACTCTGCTTGTACATGAATACACAGATGGTATTCAATATATACATAATTTTACAAGTATGCAGATGAAAAAAGTACAAAGTGGATGTGCTATCTGTAGGAGATCATGGGTGGCTGTTGTCATCGTCAAATCCGTTTGCACAGTTGCATGGGATGAGCGTGAGAAGGCCGCGACATCAGCCTTCGCTGAAATGAACGTTGGTGAAGATGCAAAAAATGCGACACATAGCCCTGCATAGCCCTAACTTCCTTATACATAAATTCACCTAGAATAGAGTCCTAAGCATGGACCAACTATTCATAGAATTGCTATTGATAACTCTACACATGCATACACTGTCTCATACCTTGTCTAAACTCCATTTAGTGTGTTCTGGGCCTCACAAGGATATTAGTTACTTTCGGATCACGTCCAGTATGACGTGGCATAACTAACAGCTTGTTTTACTGAAAAATCGTGTATCCAAGACTAGGAGTATATTGTATCCTATATACTGGTCATGGACATAACATTCTTCCCTCCTTAAACTATTTCTATCCTTAGAAACTGAGATTTGAAAAATTCTTCTTTATACTATCAACTCTCTCCCACGAATCATCATCCTCTCATTACGACCCCTCCACCGAATCAAGCACTCAGAGATAGAACAATTTCTCAATTGTTTATCTCTGGTTCTGAGCACTTTCTCAGGTTTCAAAGGTACACTAAGCGACAAATTTTTCAAATGGGATAAATCCTCATCCGATCCAATTGTATCACCATCATGTAAACTTAGTTTCAAACGGCTTACATGAAGTACTAGGTGTGCAGTTGATTTTTCTTGAAGATCGAGTTCATATGCCAAAGAAACAATTCTACGTACAATCTTGAAAGGTCCACAATAACGGGTAGACAGCTTATAATGCTTCCATGTATGTAACATCTTAGAATCTTTTGGAATCCTAAGATATACCCAGTCATCAACTTTAAAATCTCTTGGAGATCTCTTAAGATCAGTATAGTGTTTAGCTATATCCTGAGCACTCCGAATACTATCCTTAGCCACTTGCAGCATTTCTTGCATATCATGCAAAAAATCAGCAACCTTTTGGATCTTAACAGACTTTGTCTCAACATTTATTGGAGATCTAGATTGAAAACCATACATAAGCATAAAAGGACTGTAACTTGTAGCAGAATGTTTTCTACTATTATATGCAAACTCAACCAGCGGGAGAGAATCTTTCCAATGAGAAACATACATCCTCAAAATATCTTTCATAGTTTGATTAGTCCTTTCTCTCTGGCCATCTGATCCAGGATGATCAGAGGAACTCAAACTCAAAGAAATTTTAAGTTTATGGAATACTACTGACCAAAAGTGACCTGTGAGTTTAGGATCTCTATCACTAACAATGTCACTTGGTAGACCATACAACCGAAATAATCTTTCAACAAAGATTTGGGCTAAATCAGAAGTCTTAATAGTTGACTTGACTGGTATGAATGCAGCTAACTTAGTTAACCGATCGACTACAATCCAAATAGAATCATTTTGTTGTTGGGTCCTTGAAAGTCCAACTAAAAAATCCATAGATATGCTCTCCCATTTCTTATTTGGGATATCTAACGAAGCAACAAACCACCAGCCTCATGGCATTCAGCCTTGCTAGTTGACAAGGTTTGCATTTAACAACATATGACTCGACATATGGCTAGAGCTTTGGCCAATAAAATTCTCTTTTAACCAAGTCTAGAGTCCTGTGTATACCGAGATGTCCTGCACAAGGTATGTCATGAAATTCAAACAAAATTTTACGTTTGAGCTCATCATCACCAGGTACGCAAACTTTTCCATTCCGAAATAGTAATCCATCTCAAATGGTGAATTGTTCCACAGTTTTCTTATCTTTCTTAGTTAGTTGAGTCCTCTGTGTTTCTGACTCAACACTGTCCACATTTCTTCCAGCCTAAACAATGTTCCAAATGTGACCAAAATGAGAATTTGATTCATATTTTCCTCTCAGCGAAAGATATAGATCCGTAGAAATCTGGGTGAATGCAACTCATTCAGTTCACCGATCTGACTAAGAGCATCTGCAACTTGATTATAGCTGTCTCTTATGGAACGGATTTCATGATCGAATTCTTGCATCAATTCAGCCCATCGAGCTTTTCTCCCCCGAAGATCATGTTGATTACAAAAATACTTAAGAGGATGGTGATCCGTATACACTACAAACTTACTACCATACAAGTAGTGTCTCCAGGTTTTAAGTGCATGGATTACAACAAACAATTCATTTCCTACATAGAATAACGCAACTGAGGACCAGTGAATTTTTTGCTCTCAAACGCTAGTGGCCTATCCATTTGTAATAGAACCGCTCCAACTACAACATCACTTGTGTCTGTTCTCACGACATAAGATAAATCTGGATTTGCAATTTGTAACCGGGAGCTGAAACAATCATTGTTTTAAGTTTTTCAAAACATTGATTCAATTCCTCGTTCCAAACAACAGACGGACTAAGTTGATTCCTCTTTTCTTTTTATTAACAATTCATTTTATCAGATTATTAAGCGGTGTTGCTAATTTAGCATAATCCTCAATAAATCTCTTGAAGAAAAGTGTAAAACCTAAAAATGACTTTACTTGGCTCACAGTTCCTGGAATTGGCCACGCAATCACAATCTTGATTTTATCCTCATCAATCTTGATCCCATTCACTGTGATCTTATGACTGAGATAAAAACAACTCTTGGTCAAAGAATTCACACTTGGACTCTTTAGCATAGAGTAACTCCCGACGAAGTTTCATCAAGATGATTTTTAAGTGTTCTACATGTTCCACCAAGGATTTACTGTAAACAAGAATGTCGTCTAAGGATACAACCACAAACTTTCCCAAATATAGACGAAATAAGTCGTTCATCATTTGCTGGAACGTTGTTGGAGCATTTGTTAATCCAAATGGCAACACTAAGAATTCATAATAACCAAATCTAAAACGAAATCCTATCTTTTGGACATCTTCCGACTTAATTCTTATTTGATGATACCTTGTCCTGAGATCTATCTTGGTGAAATATCGTGCTCCACCCAAGCAATCTACAAGGTCATCCATCCTGGGTAATGGATATTTATTTTTGATAATCACTTTATTAAGACCCTTATAATTCACACACATCCGGAAATCTCCATCTTTCTTCGCTTTAAGAAGAACATGAGCGCCCCATGGTGATTTACTAGGTTGCATATGTCCCATTCTCAGATAGTTTTCTATTTGATTTGAAATCTCTGTCTTCCTCTTTCTGAGAGAACCTATAAGGTTGTCTAGAGACAGGTTGACTTTCTGGAATTAACTCAATCCTATGGTCTACTGACCTAGACGGTGGTAAACCATGAGGTAATTCAGATGGAAAAACATCCCTAAATTCGTTTATGATCTGTTCTTTCACTGCTTGTTCATGATCTAAATTTATTGAGTTACGAATCGTTGAGAATTCACAACCATTTAGATACATTTTAGGAACATCCACAACTGGAATAACACATATTGAAAAAACTTTATACTCAGAATTGTCTCCATTTTATTAACTATAGAAATCTGATCCAATGGACGTACAACATTACTGTCAAATAATGCAAGTACCTTATCACTCTCCTTGAAAGTGAGAACATGCTTCTCAAAATCAATCAGCGGAGAATGTGACTTACTAAATAGCCATTCATAACCTAATATTAAATCGGTATGGGCTAGGTCTAAAACGTGAAAATTAATTAATTTTGTGTGTCCTTGCATCAAAACTGGGAGCTTCGGGACTTTTACGTTCCAAGTCTCCAACTCTGCTCCTGAAGCTAGATAAACTTTATATCTATGATTGCTGGCTTCAGTTTCCAAGCTGAGTTTCTACACAAGATGAGAATTAATAAAATTATGAGTTGAACCACTGTCCAATAAAATACTCTGTGCCAATGAAATAGAAAAGTTCATTAGGCAAGAAAGAAGTAGTACTAAAAGACATTCACACTCACAATCAGTCAAGTTAATTTCCAAAGTCTTACCATTGCCTCCTGGGATTTCAATCATGTGAGCCGACACTTTCTTCCTTTCTAGACAAAATTTTATCATATGTCCAGGCTTCTTACAGACGAAACATAAGTTCTCTTTCTTAGCCTTTTCCCGGGACATATATTTCTTAAAGCTCTTTCTCTTCGGCTTCTTGGGTTCCGATGCTGTTTGATCTAATTCGTCAAAATATTTTGCTTGGTCTGGACTGCGCTTCTTACCCTTCTTGGTTTTCAAAGTGGTTGGAATTTGCACAAATTTGCTTCTTGGATGCCACCACTGTGGAATCATATGCTTTCGCAATCCGAAACACATCTTCAAGGTTTTGAAGCACATTTTGCCTGCATTCGTTCTGATAGTCGGCTGGCAAACCTAGGAAAAACTGCCAAAGTGCCAAGTTCACATTGAATGATAAAACTCTATTCCATAGGTCCATGAATTTTTGGATAAAAGAGTCTAAACTCTTTGTACCCACTCTGCAGTTCACGAACTTCAGATACTAGTCAACATAATCAGCAACTATGAAAGCTTTCTTAAAAACTTCCGCAAACGCATCCCAAGTAGTTGACTTCACCGATAAATCTCGCCACCATGATGACGCTTTGCCGTGTAAAAACAGCACGACACTTTCAATTTTCTTCTTATCAGGAACACCGTGCAGATTGAAGTAACTACTCCACTTGGCCAGCTAGTCCTCGACGACTTCAGGTTTCTTCTCCTTCTTCTCCCCCGCATAAACCTCTGGTTGAAAACTGAGATTGGGTGAAGACATCAATTTGACTTGATTCAGCTGAATCTCCATTTGCTGATCACTCATCTGATTACGATTATTCATATCATTGAGCGCCATACTCAACTATTGACAAATCACCATAGAAGATGGTGCACCTAGATTCGTAACTTGATTTGAAGTTTCTTCGGCCATCTCGATATATCTATCCTGGAAATTACTAAATTAGTTAATATCAGATTAGGTCATAGTGAAGTCAGTTGACCAGAAAACTGACTGAAATTGACTGCAGCATGGTCAAATCACTATTTTTAGTCAATTTTATAGATGTTACAAGAAACTGAAAAAAAAAACTATAAATTTTGAGTTTTCGCACTTTTAATTTTTTAATTTTTTAAATTACGTTTTCTAAAAATTCGTAAAAAACCACTGTCAGTTATTAAGCAATCGAAATCAAAAATTCGATTCATTGTTCGATTCTACATTAATGTACATCAGACATGCAAGACATGCGACAGTAAACTGATTTTTCACAATTACAAATTTTTTTGTAAAATCAAGTTCTACAAAAATTGTCAGCTATAAAACCCAGTTTTGTATCTAACAGTCAGAGTACATGCGTATAACCACTCAAAACAAATCTAAACCACTTATGCATGTCAGAATCAATCTAATAATCAACATGCAGACATTCCATGCTAGCACAGTGCTTCAAAATAGCAAATTGACATGCATGCAATCAGAACAATTCAAAATTCTACCAATTTTGTTCACAAAATTGCAAAAATTCAAATGATTATATCTTTGGCTACAGGACACCAAATTGGGTGCTGTAAAGCTCAGTACAGAGGGAGACCTAGTGAACAAGACACTTGCCATGTTAGCCTACCACTTAGGATTCACACATGCGAGTTCAGAACAGCCAAATAACCTGTAGAAGGGCGCACTTTTTTAAGTCCAATTTTCTTAAAAACGCTCAACCAAGCCTAAAAGTGATGATCAAAAAAGTCTTAAATGGTCTCTAAGAGTTCCATGAAGCCTTCATACAGATCCTAAGAAGCAGCAGTGGGCTGAGAACCATGAATTCTTGATTTCTAGAAGTCAAAATTGCTACAAACTTGATGGAATTGAAACATAAGCCTCTACCCATCAATTTACAAGTCTGAGAGCTTGCTAGGAAGGTAAAAAGAAATACAAATCATGCTGTAAAAAATCCAGAATGATCCCCTTATGGATTTAGAGAAATCCACCCCCCAAAATTCACCAAAATTGGTCAATTTTGGCCAATTTTTTACCTCCTACAAATCCTATGGCTGGAATTCTTGGCTCTAACTTCTTAAACAGCTTCAAAAGACTATGATTCATCTTTTCTCAGCCTCAATTGATGGTTAACAACCTCCTACCATCCAATTTCATGAAAAAACAAGCAAAAATCATGAATTTTGGCCCTTTCTAGGTTTTTTCACCATGCCCAATTGAAATTTAGTGGCAAGAACGTTTTCCAAATCCACATGCAATCCAATATACAAAGTTATAACCAACCAATTGATCTGAACTTGCTAGATTTTGAATTCTACTATCAATTTTGTGCCAAAATCATGGAAAACAAGCCAAATTTGGCCACAAAAGAGCCTAGAATCCAAATACATGAGAAAATCCAACATGCAACTTGAATTTCAACTACTTCAAAGTGAATTAACTTTCTAGAAATTTCAGATCCATAACTAGTTTTGAGCTACACATGCTAAAACTCCAAAAAGACACCAAAATTAATTTCCTAACACAATTTTACATAAACCACAATGAAATTCGAGAGAGATATGAATCATGCAAATTGAAATTGGGAAGATCCACCAACTTGCAACCTTGCTCCTCTCCTTGGATGAGAATACTAGTTGATTACCACCAAGCTCCAATGAAAAGCACCACCTCTCCAAACTTGTAAGCCTTGCTCTGATATCACTATAAGGGAAGCTCCTTAGATCTTGCTTACAAATCACAAACACAATGATAACACACTATGGAGAAACCACCCAACCAAGTAGAAGCATCCAATAAAAATCTAGAAGCCTCACCCCCAAGCCAAGGAACAAGAAACATGAATGTAGAGCGAGAGTCTGTCAATAAGTCCAAAACCATGATGAGGAGTCGGGCGAGTTTGGATCCAATCTATAGAGCCAAAAGCATCCTGGGCACATAGCCATGCATAGCCCTAAGTTCCCTATACATAGATTCACCTAGAATAGAGTCCTAAGCATGGACCAACTATTCATAGAATTGCTATTGATAACTCTACACATGCATACATTGTCTCATACCTTGTCTAAATTCCATTTAGTGTAATCTAAGCCTCACAAGGATATTAGTTACTTTCGGGTCATGTCCAGTATGACGTGGCATAACTAACAGCTTGTTTCACTAGAGTTCTGTGTATCCAAGACTAGGAGTATATTGTATCCTATATACTGGTCATGGACATAACAAAGTTTCTTAAATCACATTCCATTAAAACAAAGCATGTATTGGATCTTGTACATAGTGTTCTTTGAGGTCCAATGCCAACTCCGTCCTTAGGAGATGCAATCTATTTTATCACTTTCATAGATGATTATTTTAGATGGTCTACAGTCATGTTCATTAAGCACAAATTTGAAACCTTTGAATGCTTCAAGAGATTCAAGGCCATGGCTGAGACACAAACGTCTACAAAAGTGAAAGCACTTTGAACTGATGGCGGTGGCGAATACCTCTCTAATGAGATGTCCGACTACATGGATGAACATGTTATTAGAAGACAGTTCACCACTTCCTATTCACCTCAACAGAATGGGATTGCAGAAAGGAAGAACCGAACTCTTCTTAACTCGGCTAGATCCATGCTACATCAATCACATCTACCTATGAAGTTCTGCCATAGCCTGTTACTTACTGAACAGATCCAGCACCAAAGCCGTCAACAACAAAACTCCTTATGAAGTTTGGCATGGACACAAGCCCAGTGTCAGCCATTTAAAAATCTTTGGTTGTGTATGTTTTGTTCACATTCCTATACAACTTAGGAAGAAGCTAGATCATAAGAGAAATAAATGTATTTTCATTGGCTATCATGATGAACATAAAGCTTATAAAGTTTACGATCCATCCACTAATGTAGTATTTGTCTCTAGGGATGTAATCTTTCAAGAACTACATACTATAATTCTAAACAGCCATCGATAGACGATGCTATGTCATTTCATCCTATTTTACGTAACATGGAATCTTCCAATGATAATGTTTCTTCTACAGAACCTATAGCTACAATTATAGAAGTCGAGCAGCCGACAGTACTTGTCATCAGACCAGACCAAGCCAGCTCGAGCATTTCTGGAAAAATTCAAGAAGAAGCATCATCGCATCCTGGTCAACCAAACGTTCGCAGATCCTCACAGACTCGGACAATTCCTGAGAGGTATACATCTCAATCATTCTGGACTTCATCAGAAGAACCAGAAACCCTAGACAAAGCAATTAACTCCAAGGATGTTGTGAAGTGGCAAGAAGCTATGGAAAACACGTACAACTCACTTTTGACGAACCATACCTGGACACTAGTCAACTTCCCCACTCACAAGAGAGTTATCAACAACAAGTGGATCTTCAAGAAGAAGATCAACTCTGATGGTTCCAAATGTTAGCAGATTTCAGGAAATCCTCAGATGCCGAGCCAAGTTGAAGACATAGATTATCTCTCACCCATGACCGAGGAGGTATCAGTAGGAGGAGAGCAGAAGAAGCTGAGAGCCGAGAAATTACTAGCTAGGACGACAGTGAATTATCTATGTGAGTCTACATGGTGTATCCCAGAGAAGGAACGACCATGTAGGAGCTAGTAATATTTGCTAGGCTTTGTAAATCAATGTAGACCCCCCTTAAATAATTTAGAGTGAGCCACCTTTTGATGGTGACCTCTAGTGAAAGGGCAAATTCCACTTGTATTTTCCAAATTAGTGGAATTGCCACTTGGGCTCCACATGGGCAGCCCTCTTGCTTATTTAAGGGCCCCCCTCTCTTGTGAGGGAGTTTTGAATGTATTGTCAAGTTCTCTTGAGTGAATAAAGAAGATCTTCCACGAGTACTTGATGATTGTAAAGCTCCTTGTTCATGGCAATGTTCTTGAGTGAAATTCCTATGAGCATATTTTGATTTCCTTTTGTGTTGTGGATTAATTAGATTTCTTGCTCTCTTGTTTTTAGTTGTGGATTAGATTTCATTTCTTGTTTGTGGATTAATGTAGGAATCAGCATTCAAGTAAACTAAATAGGCTGGATTGTGGTGTAGATCTTGCATATTCTCTTACATTCCAGTTCTTGATTGTTCTTGGGCATTCTAAGCATCAAGAAATGGGTGTTTCTTGATTCTTGGGCTGCTAGATTGCTGTTAGGAATCTAGTTTTTTTGTTTCTTGTTTCTTGCTTAGTAGTTTAATCTTGTCATTGTTTTGTTCCCTGATTTTAGTAGATAGATTGTAGAATTGCTTCCTGATTTAGAACGCTGATCTATTTTGAGCGAGGACTGGTTGCATGGCTTGTATATGCATGTAGCTGAGTAACGAATCTGTCTCTCCCCACTGACAAGCTGGGGAATACTCTTTGTAATCTGAGATAACACTTCTACTTGGAAACCGTTCTAATAAGAAGACCAAACCGTAAAGAACCGTAACCTACATAAGTCACAAAAAGAAGAAGAACGGGAAAGAAACCGTGTCCACAGATTCAGTGGAATCTGTGAATATTTGGCGCCATTCCATAGCTACACAGACACTAAACCAAGCCACACCTTTCCGATCTGTGCTACAAAACCATCGCTCTAAAGTCTCCCACATGTTTTATTACAGAGCTCGTCACTTTGGTCCTGACCGACGTGCAGCTCAATTCTCGACCGAGGCTTCATGCTCATCACCAAGCCGAGGTCTACGACTCTCGTCTGGATCGGAAAACTACACACCAGCTCTCAACCGAGCCACTACTTAAAAAAATCATGCCATGTCCTAAGTTACACCTCAACCGACGTCTATTAAATCTCAACCGGAGCCCATCGCTTCCATCTCAACCGAAGCACTTGCTCAAATCTCAACTGGAGCCCATCGCTCCCATCTCAACCGAAGCACTTGCTCAAATCTCAGTCGGAGCCCATCGCTCCCATCTCAACCGAAGCGCTCGTTCAAATCTCAACCAGAGCCGAAGCACCCGCTCAAATCTCAACTTGAGCCGAAGCGCTCGTTCAAATCTCAACCGGAGCCGAAGCGCTCGTTCAAATCTCAACCGGAGCCGAAGCGCTCGTTCAAATCTCAACCGAAGTTGAAGCGCTCGTTAAGATCTCAACCAGAGCCAAAGTGCTCATTAAAATCTCAACCGGATCCGGAGCCCATTGCTCAAATCTCAACCGAAGCCAGAGCCCATCGATCAAATCTCAACCAAGAGACTCTAAATTTCGACTGAACAGTTTTGATCAAATCTCGACCGGAGTTTCTGGGTCCAATCTTAACAGAAGGAATTCCTCACAATCTCAACCAGACCAAATCCATACTAACCCACAGAACTTTCCAACGAAGATCAGAACTGACGAGTACCACATACATCAGATCCACAACTTGATTCAACAATTTATATCAAACGCTTTTCGGAGTTATACCTGACGATCCACACGAACCACAAGCTGCACCACTGTACACGATAGCAACTACACGAGCCTCCAACAAATCACCTTCCACCTGCATCTGCATTGAGCCATAGTACATTGCAACATGTCAAGCTTCAAAAGAAATTGTGTGGATCAGGTTACTACTTCATGACTTACATCACACTCATTTCAATGCTACCACCATTCTGTGTGACAACTTGAGCTATATTTCACTGTCACTGAATCCCAGAGCACATAGAAATCCAGTATCATTTCATTTGGGAGAAAGTTTTCTCAAGGCAAGTGATCCTTCAATACTGCTCCACAAAAAAAAATGGTCGCAGACATCTTCACCAACAATCTCGCCGTCATGTATCTGCGAGGTAAAGCATTTACCTGGTGGCAAGATATAAGGGGTAAGCCTGAAGTTCCAGTATGAAATGCAACTTTACTAGCAAAGGATCTATTCTAGTTGCAAAACGAGAATAGACCTCTTGAAATTCTTGCAAATACTGATCAAGGGGCCGGTTCCCCATATGAATTGTTGCATACTGACGATAAAACTCAAAATCATCAAGAATAGGAAGGAAGGCCGTCTTAAAGGCCTTTCTCTCTCTCAAAATGAACAATGAACAATTGATGGTACGTAGAGGCTGGCCCCTTCTAATGCTAGAGAGGGTTGAGGCCCAAAGAGGTGCACCAATAGGTGCTTTTTAGGAGTTGGGCCCAAACTTAAGGGTTGAGTCCCGAAACTGCTTTTAAATTACTACAGTGGCCTACGGTGAATAAAACTGCCATTTAACTGGTTTTTAAGATGAACTGGCCCCTCCTAGTTCCGATAGACCCAAGAACTAGAGGCATAGGCCTCTTAAATAAATTTAAGTCCAGCGTAAATTAATAAATAGACGGAGTTTCAATAAAAGTGCAACCAGCCATAATGGGCCATTTGCGCGTTAGTTTCAAGCAGTTTCGCATTGGCATAATAGCGCGCGGCGATGATTTTCCGTCAAAAATAACTTGAAAAAGGGGTCTTTTTCCCCGCAAACACCTGCATGTCAGCCCAATTCGTATACTCAACGAATTTCTCGAAAGTTTCAGATTTAGTGCGTATAAAGTATACTACAGCAAACTTGTTGAAGTCATCAATAAACGTAATGAAGTAGTTTGCATCACCCAACGACAATACTTCGAATGGTTCACAAATATCTGAATGCACAATTTCAAGTACCTTAGTTGCTTTATAAACATCCTTACTAAAAGATGTTCTAGTCATCTTGCCTTTAAGACAGGATTCACAGGTAGTTCGAATATCTCTACTTTTGATTTCAACTCCTTGAATTCTCTGACTTTTGTTGGCGTTGTACAAGGCTTCCATGTTCATGTGACATAGCCTCTTGTGCCACAGTATATCTGTTGATTCCTGAGTTTGATTTGCTTGTTCGATTCTTGTTCGAATGTTCAGGTGATATAAATTTTCTTCTTTGTTGCCTTTAGCAACTAGGTTATCAGAATCTTCCTCGAACAGTTTACAAGAGTTCTTTGTGAAGGTTACTGACATGCCTATATCGACTATCTTAGCTACGGATAGATGATCTTTGACAAGAGTAGGGACATAGAGAACTTTCTCCAGTTTCTTGTCTCTCTGATTCATGTCCAACCATAATACACCAGTTCCATCAACCACGTGCTTAGAACCGTCTCCAAGTATAATGAATCTTGAATAGTTCGTCTTCTTGTACTCAAACAATATTTGTTTCAAGGAAACAAAATGTGAGGTGGCTCCCGAATCAAGAACTACTTCTCGAGGTTTAGAATGAGATGAATAACATAGATCAGCACTAACATAAGCTGCTAAGTTCCTTGTTGCCTGTCTTCTACTACTCTGGAGCATTCTGGTTTGTCTTCAACACAGTTTGAATCTGAAAACTGCTGCATGATCCCGTTTATGACAATGAATGCATTCAATCTTTGGATTTAACCAACACTTTTCTTCTGTGTGACCTGATCTTCTGCATCTATTGCAGATCTTCTTATCACCAGATTCTTCTATTGTTTTCCAGATTGTTGTTCATTAGTCTTAGACTCATTCTTCTTAAATGACTCCCTCTTAAACTTAGATTTCTTAGAAGATTTATTCTTCTAAGTAAATAGAGCATTTTTGGAATTACCATTGTCATCGTAGCATTCACGAGCTTCTACGTCCTCCTCAACTCCGTCTATTGGCTTTTGAAGTGTCATAGTTGCATCTTTCGCCAATAAGGTTGTTGTTGTGTGGAATGACCTAGGTAGGGCTCGAAGAAAATAACTAAGTTGTTTTTCCTAAGAAATTGTATTTTTAGCACCAGAATTCTGCAAGAAAATAAACGGAGTTTTTATCTTTCGCACGAATGTGTTCATGTTTTTGTCGTCCCACTGTAGGTAAGTTAATTGGTCTTCCAAGAACATGATTTGATTATGAGATCGAGTCTCATTCTTGGTTTGCAATTGTGCACATGTATTTATACTGCTATAGGATAGGTCTTTGGCCTTTTATTTACAGGTCTTTTGGTCTTTTAATGCTGTAACAGTAGATATCTAACTGTTTACAACAGTTGATATTCAAATAGATGCTCTGTTTCCAGGGTCGAATAAATTCTGTTCGCGAATTATTCGCGACAATTTATCTCTTCGTCTTAGCTTCATGTTTATCGAATTATTCGCGACACTTGTCTCTTCGCAACATCTTCGTCTTTCGCGAATTGTTCATGACAGATGACAATTCTTGAGCTTGAAGAAGAAATCTAGAATATTTTGCGAACTGTTCACGACAGTTTCGTGACAAGTGAGCTTGAAGAACAGCCCGGAAGATCTCGTGAATTGTTCATGACAATTTTGCGACATCTGAGGTTTGAACAAGAAATAGAATATTTCACGACAAGATTCTATTCGTGAATCTTTCGAGCTTCAACACAAAAGCCACGAGCTTCTACGAGTAACTGTTTCGCGAATCTTTCGAGTTGACTGCAAGACAAAGTTCACGAATCCTTTGAGGTTGATCACGAATAAAAATGTTTCGAGTTCGCGTTTGTTTCTTATCCTTTGTCAAGTAAACTATGTGCTTTGTTAATAGAATCAAGATCTGTCTGATCAGTTGTTCTACAGAAAAATGCACTAGTTGACTCAAATTCGGTGTATGAAGGTCAAAATGCACCAAAAATGAGTTTTACTGTTTAAAATAGGTTCAGTATTGCCCCACACATGTGGAAAGTACACCTGCAGCCCACAACAAGATTTGGTACAAATATATTGGTTCTAGCTATCCATTCAAACTCGCTACTTCAATATCGTCTAGTTTTCAAAAACTTGCCAATTTGGGTATAGTTTAGATCCCCATGTCTTAAATGCACTTGTACTTGGCTCTGATACCATGTAAAAGTACAGCCAAAAGGACCAAGAATGGATCTAAATCAGATCCACAAGAGTGATTGGGTGTTAGATTAGATTGATATACCAATCTACACAAGATTAGACAACTTTTAGATCAAATCTACATGCATAGATCTAACAAGAACAATCAAAATTGATCAAACTAGTATTTGCTGGTTTCACATGTGAAAATTTCTCAGAGTATGGACAACTAGCAGAGAGTGATGTTTACTAAGCTTAGAAGTCAATTGATTCACAAAATTACAAGACAAATGTAGAGATTGCCCAAAATTGCTCCGACAACCAAGATTTCACTTCATTAGTTAATTCAAGCCAAATGAGACTCTCTATGTACATCAAAGCATCTCGAGCTACTGCTGATTCATCAAATCTAGCATGTGTGAAGATGCCTAGTCACCAAAGGATCCATCAATCACATCAAACTTGGCATCTGGTCCATGACTTCCAAGATTTAAGGCACCTCCTTGATTTTGGCTGATTTTCCTAACTTATAGGAACTTAAAAAAAAAAATCGTCTACAAGTCTAAACTCAACTTCTACTAATCTTTTCACATGTGTGAGCAAACCTCTACAAGTGGGAGATCAATCCTAATCTCAATATGTAACACATTATACCGATAGAAAAGTGCCATGTGGCATATAGCTAGAAAACTAGATTTTGGCCATTTTAGCCAATAGATCATTAATCAAATGGTATGTACATACTAGATGATTTATCTTAATGCTAAATGCATTTAATTCACATGTAGGAATAGGCTCCACAGATGTGTAATCGTGATACGTATATGAATTTGGCCTAGAACAAGCATGATTTTGACATTTTCAAATCTCTCTCTCTCTCTCTCTCTCTCTCTCTCTCTCTCTCTCTCTCTCTCTCTCTCTCTCTCTCTCTCTCTCTCTCTCTCTCTCTCTCTCTCTCTCTCTCTACTACTACTACTACTACTACTACTACTACTATAAAGTCCTTAATCCAAGGATCCTATTCTAAGCATGCCAAACACAAAGCAACACAAGGGAACCTGAAGGTGGACAAACCAACCCAACCAAACCTAGATCGAATGGATCTAGCCCCCAAGCTATGGATCAATCGCTCATAGAGGAATGAGGCATCACACCAGCAGCATCCTGCCACCGGTCATGCAATCAAGCATCCCCTCTGCAGCCTATCTCGGCCATTTGGTTCCCCAACGACTCACTGATAGACCCATACAAATCCACCATCAAGTGTTTAGGCCTACAACCATTAATTATGAACATGTACACATAAGGACCCCAAATCCCTTATAGTCACAATTAACTTAAGGGTTTTCGGTCTACCGGTCCCTAGCGTGGACACCCTACCTGAGACCAGTCATGGGCATGACATTCTAACTCAAAAGTAACGCTTCTGATTCGGTTAGTTGTATCGAATTTAAAAAATATTTAAAAGTCTAGGTGGGGTACCCAAAACACCACATTTAATCTAATTCTAAATTACTTTTAGGTCAATAAGCAATTCTCAATGAGAAATCACTAACCCAGCGAGAAATTGTCTTAAACACAATTCTCATCAATATGCCTATGTACCAACAACTAGTTTATGCATGTAAATAACTTAGTTCATGGAATACTTTGTACATCCACAGGATTAAAAGTTTGTACAAAAGGTTTAATGATCCCACAAAGATTCACTACATTGCGTATCTCTACAGATAACTCCTGATCTGTATACAACACTTTCATAACCAAGAATCCTGTAACTTGGTTATCCTCTAAGAGAGAATATTTCTCAAACAGTGCTATTTCACATCCAAAAAATCTCAACCGGAGAATAACTCAAAAGAGTATACTGTTAGGATGAATTTCCTTCCTTGCATCAACCCACGGATCTCAGTCCAAACTAAGATCAAGTTGACTATATCCAACAAGGAACAAGTTTGAACAAACCTCCTATCTTGCAATAGAATTCCAAGTTCTGACACAAATCAATCGGACTTGTTATCAGCTACTTTTCTACCGCAAGAGTAATTTCTAGATTTTTTCCCTTTAAATTTTCAAATCTGATATCTACTATAATCCATAAAGGATTTCTGTAATATCTAAATATCCTATCGTTTCTGATTCATAAAACAGCCCCATCATTGATATACCAGATTCCTCTTTGAATCTTTGACCGATGTTTCTCCTTGATAATTCTCTTTTCTTCCTACTTCTCCCCCTTTTTAACATGAAACGCACGAGTTTCTAAGGGGTGTAGATCATTTGAGATTTGCCCAGGAGAAGAGTCTAAGAAGAGATCCAAGAATATCTTGAAAGCCAAAAGAAGTGTTGCATAAGTGTAAGCAAATACCAATGATGTCCCAATACGACGACTAAACCAAAGATCTTCTTGGTTACCAAGCTTGAGAATTGACCCGTAAATCAGAAAAGGATTTCTTGAAGATTCAAGTAGAGAAAATAAGCTTAGAAAACGGTTTCATTAACCATTTCTGTGACATCGTCCATGGTCAACGGGTAATCAGTATTACCTTCCAAGGAATCACAAATTTTTGGGTTAATAAATGTTTTAAGAAATTCACCAATATATCCTTTATAAAGAAATAGCTTTCCGGGTTTCCGGTTTTGTAAATTTGAGATATCCAAAAATGGGGTCATGACCAATATCTCAAATTCTTGACAAAACACCCGTTTTATGACCGACAGTATTTGGCATCTCTAAGATTTACGGCCATACTACGGTCAATTGATCTAGTTAGTTTCACGCCTTCATTTTGGAATTGTCTGCGTCCCATACCACAAGTTCTTCCTCCATGAAGGCCCTCCACTTCCTGATCAAAGTGTCAAAAAAAAATTACAAGCATATGAAGTTTTGGGAATAAATTCTAACTTCATAAACAATTTCCAATTCATACATTCTTTTGTCCCTTTTTACAATCTTTACAGTCACTTAAAGGTTAAAAGTCCTAACATGCTTTGAGTGACATATTTAGAATTGGGAAAGAATGAACAGACTTTTTCTTGTCTTAACAACATACAGTGTTGGTACGCCCAGGGCTTCAAGCTCAGCAAGAAACAACTTTTTCGTTTCATTTCAATTTCCATCTTAGGCTTCTGGGCCGTTTTTAGCCATGTTTGTTTCCGAAAAAACGACACCTTGGTCAAAAAAAAACCAAGAACTCCTGTTCGCGGTTGCCCACAACAGTTAATGAAGCGAATATACCTTTCGTCAAATGTGAAAAAATCTTTTTGTTCTGGGACGTTGTGCAAGCTAACAAGCGTACCCAACGGTTTATCCAATCATCAACAACTTTGGGGCATTTTTATCGTCGGAAAAATTTTTCAGTTAAAAGCCCAAGCTGTTATGAAGTAATGGCTAATTGAATTGATTTTGCATTCGGTTTCTTCTATTTGTTGCCAAAATGAGATTCCTACACAATATGGTCTATAATTTGCAAACATGTGTTTTTAATATAACAGGGGGTCATCACGATCGAGTGATGCCGAGCGAATTTTCATTTGCCACCCCGAACTAGAATTTCATCCCCTCCATTTTCCAATAAAAACCGAAAATTTTAAAAATAAAATACATTCGTTTGCAGCCATTTCGGGTATAAACTTTCTAATAGAGCAATGTCCCAAAAAAAAAACATAGTTTTTAACGGACAATACCGTGCTTATAGAATGTATACCAATGATTTTGCAAAATGGATATGTGCAACAAACTTACAGAAAAAAACCACTGTACGCATCAAAATCTAGTTCATTATATTCTTTAAGCCATTACGAAATTACATTAACTGCATCCACAGAAAAACATAGTCCAAAATGACTATAAATAGCCCATGGAATCACCAAAAAACCAAAAACTAAATTTTTTTTTCTAAAGCACCCAACACCCCACCCCCCACCCCCCACCCACGACTCACTCCCAAATGAAACTCTAATTTAACTTAGAGTCTCACCTTACCCCCCCCTCCTCCCATTTCACACAACACGCCCAACAAATTGGGTCCAAACTCGATTTCAGAACCCGATCAGCAAGGCTAGTGAGCAACAGAGGAGCCTGTGAGAGAGAGAGAGAGAGAGAGAGAGAGAGAGAGAGAGGTGAGGACTGCAAGCGCGCCATTCCTCCCTCGTTTTCCTTGCAATCATTTCCAACAGGAAACCAACAGGAGGGCGCACGAGGAGCGCGATTGGAAGGCCTAAACTACTGGTTTTTTTTTTCAGAACCAGAGTTTAATTAGATTTTCTTTAATGCTTGAAGCTTTTCTTGCATTCCATCTGCTGTTTTTTTGCAGATACAAGAAGCATTTAGGGCGGTTTAATCCGTTATTTTACATTCATTCATGAATGAATCTGCATTACGGTAGGAAATCAGCGTTCCTACATGCATTAGCTTCATTTTGAAGCCAAAAACCATCCATACTGCTATTTTTTGGCAGAAAGAGGCAACTTTTAGGGCGCTTTTCAGCTTGATATGCTGTCAAAATTTTTCCAAACCACAGATTTACAAGCTGTCCTTCCTTTCACCACAAGATAGGCCTTGTAATTCATACCATAACAAATGGCTTTATTGATTCACATAAGCCTGCAAACACTGTTAGTTTGCCCAAAAATCCAGCATAAACTTGTGAATCACCAAGAAACCACCATGCAAATCCTGTAAGAAACCACCCACACTCACAACCAGTGATTAGTCTTTTTTGTGTCTCTTTTTCTGCTTTTCCTCTAATTCAAGCCAAAATTGGCTTATTAAAAAGCAAAAGACAGCCAAGAAAGCCACCTAAATCACTGTGTAATGAACAAAAAGCCGTAAAAACCAACATTCACTCATATTGATCCAATTGCTAACAGAAAAGTGTTCCTAATGAAGCAAACGATAACATATGTGGATCCAAAAAATCGAACCTTACTTTACTAACCATAGATTTGAAGTGCTTAAAAGCCAAATCAATTCAATACCCGATAGTACACATACCACCAACCGATTGTACCTCAAAAAAGTGATTTTCGGGAAGAGGCACTCGAATTTTCTCCACTTGTTACTTACTCCACTAATCTTCTCAAAGAATGTCGAGATTCTGGATCACACAACGAAAATATCCCCACACAATTTGAGATTTCTCTAGAACACAAATCAATGGCAAAAACGTGCTCAGAATTGGCTCTAATACCAATATAAAATCCTTAATCCAAGGATCCTATTCTAAGCATGCCAAACACAAAGCAACACAAGGGAACCTGATGGTGGACAAACCAACCCAACCAAACCTAGATCGAACGAATCTAGCCCCCAAGCTATGGATCAATCGCTCAGAGAGGAATGAGGCATCACACCAGCAGCATCCTGCCACCGGTCATGCAATCAAGCATCCACTAGTGAGAGCCCAATAGGTATACTTATACCCTCCAAGGCCCATGCACCACTAGTAGTGCACTGTGACACCTCACTGGACACCTCTACAGCCTATCTAAGCCACGTCATCCAGTTCCCCAATGACTCACTGATAGACCCATACAAATCCACCATCAAGTGTTTTAGGCCTACAACCATTAATTATGACCATGTACACATAAGGGCCCCAAATCCCTTATAGTCACAATTAACTTAAGGATTGTCGGTCTACCGATCCCTAGCGTGGACATGCTACCTGAGACCAGTCATGGGCATGACAACTAGATTGATGGACTAGTACCTAATCAAAGCCCGAATAATTGATGTTTTGCTTGTATTAATGACTTTACATTATACAATTGCTCATGAGGCTTGTGTTTAGAGTTGCACCTATGGCTTCTTTTTGTGATTATGTTAATCCATGGGAATTTCCGACTTCATTATTGTTCTATGGCCCAAGCATATCGTATACAATTTTTATTTTAAAGTGAACATACAACCTAGGTTCTTATCCTTCAAGTTTCAGAGTGTGACAATAGTACTCTAATCCAAAAGGATTTGATCTCATGACCTAGGGCTATTGTTAAATATTCACTTTTTTTTAACATAATTTTTTCCCATATTTGGTTAGTTGCATGTTATGGATGTGCGTAATTTTCTCTAAACCATACACTCTTTGATGTATTGGTATGAGACACTTTGGCATACTACTTCAACTAAACATATGAGCATGTGAGAGTATTGACAACATTGGCTATTCAAACTACATTCATCTAGATTCATCCACTTGATCTATATGGGTATCACAATAAATTGGGGATGACGCAAGGAAATAAGTATATCATTTCAGTTCATCCAATGACTGTAGCCAATACCAAACTTTTTATAAAACAAGTACAAAATGATTTCTTAGCTTATGTTTTGTCTATAAAGTCAATTGATTCACATTAAACAAATTTCATGTACATTTAATTATACACATCGCCATCAAACCAAGCTATACATAGCTATCATTGTGTCAATAAGGCAAAATTCATGTCATATATAATTCGTTTCTATTGTTACCATGCTCATACCTTCGTCAATCAAACATGACAAGACAATTAATGTCCCAAAGATGATTTCACTTGTTTCCATGTCACATTTCAATAAAATTTGCCCTTAGAAGACATCTCTCATGAAAATGTATCTATAATCTAAAACATTGGACTATAATTATGATTTGGCACTCTCACCATAGGCATGTGGCATCGTTTTCAAGGCTTCATATTGTTGCGCCGGCGCCTCAAAGGGCGCTGGGACTTGAGCGGTTTTCCCAACACGCGCTTAAGTCTAACATTCATCCATCATGCACTTATATAAAAGCCAACTCAGAAACGTAACAAGCTTAACCATTCAGACTTAAGAAAACTGGAATCCCAACCAACCCAAAAGCCAACTCAGAATCCGTCCCCAAAAGGTAACCAAAGGCAAAGACAAGCCACACATGAAATCCAAGGCATAGTGGTCGCCAAACTGACCAATTGGCATAGCGGCAAGCCCCATGTCGATGACAGGGACCCTTAGGCGCCAGCGACGCAAAAAGGTTGTAGTAAGGGTCCTTCCACTTGGACCAGTCCCGGAGGCGAAACCGAAATGGTAATCATCCCCAAGGATCAACTTTATTAGATTTGGAAGAGGTTACATTCATACATAGACTGACCGGTCTCGGGGCCACCAACACGTGCTGGGCATTGTATCTGGCTCGTGCTGGTAGAGGGAGCTGAGACCTGGCGACTAGATTCCTGGCGCTGGTTGAGCTGCCCAAGTTTCTGTCTGCCGGACTCCCCCTATAGTTCTGCTGTGATTCGGCGCACCCCCTCTGTTCTGAAACATAGTGTTTTCTGGTAAAGCACGCTTTTTGGGACTTAGTTTTTATTTTGCTGATTAAGCCTGGCAAGCCTGGCAGAATCAGTCTGGCTCCCGGACATGGGTCCCGGGAGCCATTCCGGTGGCAGAATCAACTTGCTTCCTGACTAGGCCATGACTCGAGCTCCAGAGCTAGCTCATGACTTGTGACTACTTGACTGGCTCACCACAGGTCGGAGGCTCAGTCCTTGACGTTCTAACTTGCTCTGGGACTTTAGGGAGTGTCACCCCTTAGAGTCTTACAGGGCACGTTGGGTGCACCTGAGTCAGCTTTACAACACATATGGTCCACTATACCTAGCAAACAATTTGTAATGCTTCCCAATACCCATGTGATAGTATCATATGGCTATGTCATTTATAATGATGGAGCATCACATGGTTGTGCCAAGTAGCACTTGAGATTCACCTATCTTTAAATTGAGTCTTCCTATCTCACATTTTTCCATGAGTTTAGGTGTTCATCCACCACACAAATGAGAATGTACAAGGGAAAAATTAATGTAGCTTATTGATACACTCATAAACAATGTTAAGTATTAGATGTTCATTGAGAACACAAAAGAGGACGTACAAGAGAGAGAGAAAAATGCCTTAGAAATGCTTTTAGTTGAACTTTTAGTTGGTACTAGATGAACTTGCTTTGAAAAGCGGTCAACCACCACATAAATTGAGTCGAATCCTTGGCACCGTGGTAGTTGAACAATAAAATCCATGCTCACCGAATCCCATGGGTATGCTGGTACCGGTAATGGTTGGAGTAGTCCACCCGGAGCTAGCGGTTCCACCTTCACTTGTTGACATGTCGGGCATGTTTGTACATAGGATTCAACGTCTGCCCACATACTTGGCCAATAGAAGCCTCTTTTGAGAAGTTCATACATGCGATTCACCCCTGGATGCCCGGCGGCTAGTACGTCATGATGTTCTCGCAAGACTTTCTTCCTCAGGTTGATGTTGTCTGGGACATATACTCTGCGTTGTTTATAAACAACCATTTGATCTTTCCAAGTGAAATGTTTATGAGGCTTTCCCAGCTGGAATTCGATCATTAAGTCCTTCGCCAACGCACCTACACCATAATTCTCTCTGATTTCTTGGAGTAGGTCAGTCACCTGAGTTGTCACTGTTGCCATCAAGTGTTCTTGTCTACTTAGTGCGTCCGCCACCACATTGTTCTTTCCCGCCATGTGTAAAATGTCTATATTGAATTTTGAGAGAAAGTTTTGCCATCGCATTTGCTTTGGCGTGAGCATACCTTGGGATGAGAAGTACTTGAGTGATACATTATCAGTGAACGCCTTAAAGGGTTTTCCTGCCACATAATGTCTCCAATGCTCCACTGCTTGGACTACTGCGACCATTTCTTTTTCATGAGTTGGCCATCGTCGCTCTACGTCACTCAATTTCTTTGAAAAATATGCAACAGGTTTTCTGTCTTGCATCAGCACGGCCCCAATAGCAAAGTTCGACGCATCTGTATGTATTTCAAAAGGTTTGCTAAAGTCCGGTAAGGCAAGGATGGGTTCTTGAGTGATCCGTCGTTTTAGTTCTTGGAACGCTGCTTCACATTCCGGTGTCCATGTCATCTTCAGATGAGTCTTGGTCTGCTCCAACAGTGGTGCCACAATTTTGCTAAATGCCTCAATGAATCTCCTATAAAAGTTACATAAGCCCACAAAGGATTTGATGCCATGAACAGTTTTAGGTGCTAGCCAATCCAAGATAGCCTTGATCTTCTTAGGATCCATTCGAATCCGTCCGTGGCCTATAACATGTGCAAGGAAGTCAACTTCCTCCACCACAAACTCACATTTCTCTCTTTTCGCGAACAAGCAGTTCCTCCTCAGTCGTTGGAGAACTGTCCTTAAATGTTGAATGTGATCTTTAAGGTTCCGGCTAAATACTAATATGTCATCAATGTACACAATGACAAATTCATCCAGGCAGTCTTGAAATATATTGTTCATCAACGTGCAAAAAGTGGCTGGTGCGTTTGTTAGACCGAATGGCATCACTAGGAACTCGTGACTTCCGTACCGCGTTCGAAACGCCGTTTTGTGCTCATCACCTTTAGCTATTCGAATTTGATGATATCCAGATCTGAGATCTATTCGGCTAAAGTATTTGGCATGTTTGAGTTGGTCGAATAGGTCATCAATTCTAGGCATGGGGTACTTGTTCTTGATGGTACTCTTGTTAAGCAATAATCCACACACATTCGAAGAGTTTTGTCCGCCTTTTCCACGAACAACACTGGGGCTCCAAAAGGTGAAGCGCTAGGTCTAATAAAACCTTTGTCTATCAATTCACCAAGTTGTCGTTTCAGTTCCGCCAACTCTCTTGTGACATTCTGTAGGGTGCTCGTGAAGTTGGCTCTGTTCCTGGTACCAACTCAATTTTATGGTCCATTGGTCTTCGAGGAGGTAGCTTAGCTGGGAGTTCCTCCGGGAACACATCGCTAAATTCTTCTAACAAATCTGCCACTTCTTTTGGCAAGTTTTCTTGTCGCACGCTTTTCCCTTCTGGGACTTCTCGACAGATGCAAAGAAAGCACTTTGACCTTTTCCCTTTCGCCATTCTTTTCATCACTAATGCTGCAACCAGATTTTGTTCAATATCGGTATCCTTAGCATTTCCTCCGGGCAGGGCTTTTGTCACGCAGATTTGTCCCTTATAATCCAAGAGGACCAAGTTTGAGCTCCTACCCAAAACTGCGATACAGTGTTCATTTAACCAAGGGAGGCCCAAAATCACATCGAAGGCATCCATCTCTAAAATCACAAAGCTAAGTTTAGCCTTCCATCTTCCAATCTGCACCGGGATGTTCAATGTCGCTTTGTCTGCATCTAGTGCTCCCTTCGCTGTTTCTACCTTGAGAGTAGATGTAACATTCCTGGTCGGCAAGCTGAATTGTTCCACTACGCTCCTTGAGATATAGTTATGTGAAGCTCCGGAGTCGATCATGAAATCTGACTTCCTCCCCGCGATCTTTCCTGATAAGAATAACAATCTTGAACCAATCTTGGGGGTTGCCCCATGGAAGTTCCTTTCCATACTTGTGCGTCGTCCACTCAAAAATGTAAGCTCCTCTCACAACTCCCAACTAGATCAGATCACCTGGATCAAAACAAGTAGTCAGAGATAATTCAGGTCCAGGCAAGCACACCACAAATGAACATACCAACCAAAGCTAAACAGAGGATCCCTCTCAAGTCACATTCCCCTTGAGACCGGACGTAGGATCTTTGCCTAGCCGCGCCCACACAAATCTATCACAGAATTAGCGCATGGGGAAACATCCATCCAACCATCCGTGCTTTCACCATTAAGCAGCACATTGCCTCAGTCACGCCCCACCACTTTTTGGTCGATAGCCCTTATAGCTAAACGATCGGCAGCTATCCCGCACCGGCAGCTAACCACCCGTGCTTTACACCCGAATTCGAGCAGCATCTCTGTATCAATGGTTAACCCGTACAGTTCGAATATGTCGCCCCGCACCCCACAAGGTACAGACCGTGCTTTCACCTACCTAGGCAGCACTTTGCCTCATCCGTCCTACGTGCAGACAGCGCCAGGCCCGAACCGCGAGAACTGACCGTGCTTACACCTCGAGGGTAGCACTTTGACTCATCAAGTCCCCCGTTCTGCCGACCACCCCGACCGTGGACGCACCCGTGCTTACACTGTGGGCAGCACCTTGCGCAACGGTTGTCCTGACAAATCCCAAAAACGTGGCCATCCCTGTGAGACTTGCGTAGCTGACCGGCTAGTCGGCTCTGATACCACATGTTGCGCCGGCGCCTCAAAGGGCGCTGGGACTTGAGCGGTTTTCCCAACACGCGCTTAAGTCTAACATTCATCCATCATGCACTTACATAAAAGCCAACTCAGAAACGTAACAAGCTTAACCATTCAGACTTAAGAAAATTGGAATCCCAACCAACCCAAAAGCCAACTCAGAATCCATCCCCAAAAGGTAACCAAAGGCAAAGACAAGCCACACATGAAATCCAAGGCATAGTGGTCGCCAAACTGACCAATTGGCATAGCGGCAAGCCCCATGTCGATGACAGGGACCCTTAGGCGCCAGCGACGCAAAAAGGTTGTAGTAAGGGTCCTTCCACTTGGACCAGTCCCGGAGGCGAAACCGAAATGGTAATCATCCCCAAGGATCAACTTTATTAGATTTGGAAGAGGTTACATTCATACATAGACTGACCGGTCTCGGGGCCACCAACACGTGCTGGGCATTGTGCCTGGCTCGTGCTGGTAGAGGGAGCTGAGACCTGGCGACTGGATTCCTGGCGCTGGTTGAGCTGCCCAAGTTTCTGTCTGCCGGACTCCCCCTATAGTTCTGCTGTGATTCGGCGCACCCCCTCTGTTCTGAAACATAGTGTTTTCTGGTAAAGCACGCTTTTTGGGACTTAGTTTTTATTTTGCTGATTAAGCTTGGCAAGCCTGGCAGAATCAGTCTGGCTCCCGGACATGGGTCCCGGGAGCCGTTCCGGTGGCAGAATCAACTTGCTTCCTGACTAGGCCATGACTCGAGCTCCAGAGCTAGCTCATGACTTGTGACTACTTGACTGGCTCACCACAGGTCGGAGGCTCAGTCCTTGACGTTCTAACTTGCTCTGGGACTTTAGGGAGTGTCACCCCTTAGAGTCTTACAGGGCACGTTGGGTGCACCTGAGTCAGCTTTACAACACATATGGTCCACTATACCTAGCAAACAATTTGTAATGCTTCCCAATACCCATGTGATAGTATCATATGGCTATGTCATTTATAATGATGGAGCATCACATGGTTGTGCCAAGTAGCACTTGAGATTCACCTATCTTTAAATTGAGTCTTCCTATCTCATATTTTTCCATGAGTTTAGGTGTTCATCCACCACACAAATGAGAATGTACAAGGGAAAAATTAATGTAGCTTATTGATACACTCATAAACAATGTTAAGTATTAGATGTTCATTGAGAACACAAAAGAGGACGTACAAGAGAGAGAGAAAAATGCCTTAGAAATGCTCATGAACAATGTTAAGCATTATATGTATGCGTATTTTAGTAATGGAAAACCTATGACATATATGTCAAGATTGTTGTCAACTCAAAGCATATGTTATTTATTTATTTTCCAAGTACTTGGTCTCAAGGAGTTTGCCCCAAAAATAGCTCCATCATTGTTCATTTACCATCTTCACAATTGTTGAGACCAAGCTTACAAAAAATATAAAGTGCTTTTTTAAAAAAAAAATTGCGCATAGAATTTATGGGCCTTAGCAAAGTCATGGCCCATTTGGAATTTTTCGAAGCTTTGGACCCATGCCCTTAATCCCCACTTTGAGATGAAGTCCTCAAAATCTAAGAAGTCCATGGACCATAATCCATGGCTCTTTAGAGCAACGTGCAAGGTATGACAAGAGTTTTGCCCTAGATATATTTTGCGCACACACAAAATACCTCATCATTGCTTGAATGAATGGAGGAAATTCACTGGGGGCCAAAGCCCCGTGAAGACATTCCTAATTACATGATACTACAAAATAACAAATTTAAAAATCATCAAAGAATAATAGATGGCCCGCAACCTCGTGAACAGGAGGCTTAATCTCCCCAAAGCGGAGTACTTAGCATCCTTGGGTCCAAGGCTCACCCAGTTGAGATACACCCATGGACCTTACCCTGTGACTTCTTGCAATATATAGGAGGAGCATATTATGCACCGAGACTAAGATAGCAAGTAGAGGCCTGCCCTCATCTAGCAGTGCAAAATGCTTGCAAGATTCCACCACAATCGCACTTTACCATTGTTGAATAGGGTGCGGTCTGCATGCACCTTGAAGTCATAGTGCAAACTATAGGAGCGGTTTTCCTAATCATGATAGTTTAATGAGAATTATTCAATATCTCGGATATATGATGATGGAATTTGTTAGACCTTTCAATCATTGCATGAGGATGGGACGTTCCCTACACCCTCAACTATACTGAGGGTGTAGGGAAGGTCCCACCTGGCATCCAATAATGCATGAATACCAAAAAAAAAAGATCAGCACTTGTAGAATATGCATTGCTACCGTCATTGTTTGTCCACATGCACATTCCATTAGACTTTGCATCTGCTATGTGCCAACTTTTTATAGGCTATTCACTTGAGAATTGTGATAAGAAGTGTCACAGAAACCGTTAGTCCTAGGTTTAGATGAAAATTATGCTTCCGGAGGTGCCTCCAAAATACAAAGAAAATGCAAGCGCTTGGCATTACGTGGGGGGGAAGGCCCTGCCTGAGGGCCTTCCTTGCTGGGAGGACCCTTGCCCGAGGGCGGGAGCCCTAGGGCAGGAGCCCGAGGGCAGGCCCCGACCAGCAAGGAAGGCCCGAGCGCTTCGGGCCTTCCCCTACGCAATGCCATTGTGCGAAGGTTTTTTGGCCGTACGGCCGTACGCATGGACCAATTTTTTTTTTTTTTTTTTTCGATTTTTTGCCGTTTTTTTTTCACAAATTTTTTTACGTTTGTGGTGAAATGTGGTTGTGTACAGCCAATGACGGGTTGCCACATAGCACATGCACATTCCACCGGAGAGAGGAGAGAGAACGTGCATTCCACCGGAGAGAGGAGAGAGAAAGTGAATTCCACCAGAGAGAGGAGAGAGAGTGACAGATTCCTAGGAGAGGGATGGACATTATGCTCCTGGAGGTGGTCCCAAAATACAAAGGACACCTGAGCACAAGGCATTACGTGCGAAAAAACACCCCCATTCCTATCGTGAGGCGCTTGAGATGCGACCCTCGGGCACTTCGCAACAAGAAAAATCTTGGGTACGTGGGCCTTTCCAGATCGTGATAATTTACTATTTTAAACAAAGTTTAAGAATAGTCCTCATTATTTATAGTAAACTCACCTTACAAATATGTACATACCGTTGTCCCCTTTTTCTTGACGGTAACCTCATCTTAAAAATCTGTAAGATTCATATATTGATCTGATGCTTATTTTTAGATAAGCATAACTTGGCCATTTAGAGTTCCTACAAATACATTGAAACATTTGTAGCACTAGTTTACTCTTAATTTGTGGGGCCTTCACTCAAGACAAGGACAGATTCTTGGGTTGCTTTGTCCATTTATTCCATCCATCCATGGTGCAGCTTGCTTTCCAAGTTCTAAAGTTTTTATGTTCCACAAGCATTTGCGAGCTGGGCATAATTTCAAGCTGGAACATCCTTGGTGTCTTCCAGATTGGCGAGGATACGTGGAATAAACGTGTTTGCTATTTGGATCTATCAGTTTCTTTTGATGGTTTGTTTTAGGAAGCAATATTTGTGGAGGAGTTACAGCTAAATGATGCCTCTATTGATGTGCACATAGGTCTGCAACCCTCATCTCCTTGACCCTTCACACTCCATATGAGAGTGAGGGTGCTCCCTTGACCCTTCACACTCCATATGAGAGTGAGCTCATATGAGGATGCTCCCTTGACTTATTCTGACTTCTGATCAGGCCTGCATCATGCTCTGACATGCAGCTCAAGATCAGGCCTGCGTCATGCAGCTCTAGCTGCTTGCATAAAGCTCAACCCATATTTTTGTTCTTAATATTATTGTTCTTGTAAAACTTTTGAGAGAGTATTGCTCAGAGAAACTCATGATGTTCAGAAAATTGCCAAAATAATGTTCTAGATGCCATAGCATTCTATGACGGGGTTGTTGATCAGATTTTGATTGTATACGACTCATAATTTGGATATCAGATGCAGTCGATGTCGAAAACACTTATGAGATGTGGAGAATTATTTAGTTCATGAGCTTTTTATATTATCAGCTATGCATACGTATAATCTTTATTCTTGTTATATCTAGTAGAGGATTTCTGTAGGAAGTAGTGAATCAACGTGGAGAAGTGAACGTCTGCATGACTTCTTTGAGTGCAATTTGAATGAACCAGACTGCTGTTTGAGAGAGCCTCATAACTAGAGATGGAGAAACTCCTTGCGATTAAGGAAAAGGAGATAGTTTTTGACTTTAAGCTTGGATGTAAATGCCGAAGTGTGGTCCATTTGAAGAATTTATCAGCCACAGCAGCGGTTGCCTTCAAAGTCGAAACTACTGCGCCGGAGAAATTCTTTGTGACCCCCCCATACGGTCGGATGCCTGCTTCTTCACAGCTTTCCTTGATTTTCACGTTGCGGCCTCAATCGTCCTTTCCTGAGCAATTTCCGGTGTCCGACGATCAGTTCCTCATAAAATCTGTGCGTGTCAACAGTGAGACGGACAAAAAAGCAGAAAAACCCCCTAGTGAGGGGTCGTCGTTTACAGCAGTCGACACGGGAAAGGCAGTCATGGACTCAAAACTGAACGTATTCTATGTAGGGGAAGTCCTGCTTCGATACCTCGTGGCGAAGGGGGCCGTAGAGGATGTGAAACGCATGCTTCGTCGGCATAACTCCTGCAACCAATGCGACGATAATGGCCGAACACCCTTACACCTTGCTGCAGCCAGCCGCGTCGGCAACTTAGAAATGGTTGATCTACTCCTTAAGGCGGGGGCAAAAGTGGATCATGTGACGAGCACGACACGTCTCACGCCATTGCTGGTGGCTGTACTTGCTGGAAATGACAAGGTGGTGAGACTCCTCCTCAAGCACGGCTCGGATGTGGAATACAAGAACGCCAATGGATCTTCTGCCATGCACCAAGCAGCGACCTGGAGTCATATCGGCGTTCTTCGGAGTTTAATAAAGAGGGGAGCGAGCTTGGAGATAAAAGACAACGAAGGGCGCACGCCTTTGCACTGTGCAGTGACTGAGGGGCATGTTGATTGCGTACGGGAACTCCTTAAAGCTGGTGCAGACAAGAACGCCCGCAGCTCTGATGGCAGAACCGCTCTCTTCAGGGCTGCATCCAAGGGATATGTTGACATAGTCGAAATGCTACTAGACTATGGGGCCGATCCGCAAATTCGAAATTCGAGTGGACAGTCCGCACATGATGCTGCTCTTCAAAAAGAACATGTAACATATTATGCTTTGTATCTGTAACCCGTAGCATTTACTTCACTTTGATTATGTTCATTTCTCGCTGCAATCATTTTTGTCTGGAATGTCATGAACATCAAAGCTGTAGTTACTATCTGTGTTATATATTTCGGCTTCAGCGGTTGGTTTTTTACCCACCTTCAAATTCACACGCAACAGATCTGTCGTTTCTGCGTAATCTATTATGTTGTGGCATACGAGCTCAAAAATCTCATGAGTATCAAACGAGATGACTCAAATCATCAACATTTTTAACAGTCATAGCTGGTTAAATTGAAGAACCATATAATAGTGAACTGTGATCATGTCTTTCAACTGAAAATACGAATAGCTTCGTACTAGTTAATCATGCTTTCAGCTTTTGTTTTTAGTTTGCATCGTGCTGTCTGTGAGTTATTGTTTCTTGCCATCAAAAGCGATTATACCAAGTGACTAGCTGCTTACATTCTGTGCATCTGTGCAGGTTGCAGTAATTGATGCACTTGAGTCTAAAGATTATTTCATGACGGCTGCAAGGCAAGGCAATTCAAAGCTAATCTGCGAATATCTGAACAAAGGAGTCCGAGTAGACACAGCCGACCAATTTGGGTGGACTCCATTACACTATGCTGCTTTTAAAGGTCACGTTGAAGTCGTAAAAGAGCTGCTGGAACATGGAGCTAACATTGAATCTGGGGACGAGGAGGGCCACACGCCACTGCATTGTGCTGCTGAAGCAGGAAAAGAAAAGGTTGTGCAGCTTCTTCTGAAAGTTGGAGCAAAGGCTGATGCAAAAACTAAAAGGGGAGTGACGCCTCTACACCTTTCTCAAGCACTCCAGTGTAGAGCCGTAGTTTCTGTGCTTTCAGAAGCTCTCAAAAGCAGCCCAGACAAAATGATCACAACCCACAAACCCACCAGTGATACCCAACTCAGGCCGACTGAAATTCCACCACATTGTACCCAGAAAAAGGATATGCGCCATGAATTGTTCATGAAAACAATCTGGCAACAGATACAAACTTAAAGCAATGGTGCTATCTTTACTTGATTCAAACAAAGTCCAAGTACTTTGTAGCCAATTTGTTGGATTGATCTTACTAGATTCAGTAGAACCTCTTCAATCATGGCCTGGGCACCCATAAAGAGGGGGCTTAAAACTCTTTGTAAAAGTTATCCTACCTTTCTAATGAGGGAAGACCTTCCCTTATAAGGACTACACCTATTTATTTATTGACAGAATGTAGCATTTAACTAGATTAAAAATTAAGACTTTTTTAAGATCTAATAATTGAAGTGGCAAAAAGTTTGATGAAAAATAACAAGGGTAAGTCATGCCATGTTTTCATTGACACAAGCCCTTCTCTAGAAAGAGACCACACCTTAGGATTGAGGCAAGGTGGCATTTCTTGAGAATGAAATTTAGTGAATCTTATGAATCAAGCTATTTTCTTGGAGGTAATTATATGCCAATGAGACCTGTACTCCAACAATTTTCAGGGATTTCTAAAATAGCTATTGTGAAGTTTTCCAAACCATTATTAGTTGCTCATAGTATTTATTGATTGTTGTTGGAGTTACCACCTTGGTGAACTATGTTCCCTTGAGTTCTGAGTGAGTTTTCTAGCTTTCAAGTAGTCAATCATATTAGGAGAGTGAGTATTTAGTCTTAGGAAAATTGAAACCAAAGTTGCATTTATGTGGATTCTGTTTAATTTCACACGTGTGGGAGTGCCCAAAAGTGTTATTGTGATCTCCTAAGACTTGGTGATTGCACAAAGATCAAGCATAGATTGATAATCAAGATCTATTTCACAAATCTAAGGCAAGAGCACTTGATTACATGCATATATCATTCAAACAAGTACATTCACACGTGCGGAGACTTGTACAACACAAAACTAAATGTGGAAAAGCCTTTTTTCTCGGATAGAGAGAGAATCCAAGTACTAACACTTGAGTAGAGAGAGAAACTCAAGATTGCTCAAAATGTGTAGAAATCTCAATAATTCCAAAAAACTTGATTACAAATGAACTAAGACTCATATATGTAGCAACTCGAGAACCAATTTGATGGATTTCTAGCTTTTGATTGGTCACTAACTCTTATGCCAACACATAGTAATGAGTCACACACCCAACCTCAACTTGACAAATGTCAGTAGCCTAACTTAACTCGAGCTACATCACTTTCTAATTTTGACCAAATCAAGCCTTTACATGTGTACTTGCACAAATTGCTTCTAATGCCAAAAATGGCCTAATCAACATCTAAGATGTGGCTAGATCTCTACCCCTAACTCAACATAGATCTAACATAATTAGTCTATTTTCCACATGTGGAAACATGCTCCACACGTGTGAGATTTTCTCACATACAAGAATTTGTGAAATATCCCATCTAGATTTTGCCAATCTTTCACAGATGCAACGATAATGTTTGTCTATATTTGAGTGTTGCACACACATCAATGCAATATTAATGCTCTTAAAGCTTAAATCTATTTAGATTGGCAATGTGCTTTTATAACTTGCTGACAAGCACATGAACAAGCACATCATTCAGCAATGTTTCAACATGACAATGGCATATTTGCATGCTTTAGTTTTCTAGTGTTTTCTCATCCACTCTTTTTTGTTTCAATCACCATAGAAAATTACTTCACACACACACACACACACATTTCTATTAAGACTTGCTTATTCCATTTCATAAAATCAACAACGGAATTTGTTGAGTTTGTTAGCTTGACATCCAAAGTTTCTTTGGTCTCATATTCGAGCCTCTCCTTGGAAACCAAGAAGCATTTCATAATCCAATACATCATAACAAGGCATTCGAGGCCTTGGCCCTTTCATAGAAAATATGCAAATTGTGAACTTTCAATCAAGGTTAACAATTTTCACCTATATTTGATTTTTGCACAAAAACCATAGAGAGAGACACACACGCGCGCGCACGCGCGCGCGTACACGCGCGCGCACACACACACACACACACACACACACACCCACCCCTACTCCTAGACTCTTTCCACGAGGCATGAGCATCCAAAAGGTGGGTCCCAAGAGGCACATAGGTGTCCTTCATTTGATACCCTTGAAAGAGGGCTTTTAATGGGGACTTATGCTTTGAAATTGGATGTTAGGCCTTATAGTAAACTAAATGGGTCTTTAAGCCTTTATAATATAGGACTCTACAATGATAATTTTAATGGCCGAGAAAAGGGATTTCTAACTCACAAAATCATGACACAAATTTTCATGATAAAGGATTCATGGTTGGTCCCCTTCAAATAGAATGTGAACCTCGATCAACATTTCACGTTTTGCCATATGGATGTGAACTCATCAATTTTAATTGATGAGAAAAAAATTGCATTTGTAAGCTTAAGTATTTTTTTTATTGGTATTGTTCTATTGTATATACATGTGAACAAGCATGCCAATCAACAATGTTTTATTGTGACTATAATGTGTTTGGATTCTTTGATTTTCTAGTGTTTTCTCATGCATTCTTTTTTGTTTTCTAGCACCATAGTGAATTATTTTTAACACAAACACATACATATTCTATTGATATTTGCATGTTGCACTTCCAAAAGATTCCTTGGCCCCTTTCCAAAGAGAATATGTTATGCAGTCACTTATACGATATTGGCCTTGATTTTCTATTACAAGTTGCTTCTTGCACTTCATAGTCCAATTCGTCATAATAAAAAATTCCTTGGCCCCTTTCCAAAGAGAATATGCTATGCAACCATTTATAAGATATTGATCTTAATCAAAAGTTCACAATTTGCCATATAAATGTGGATTCATCAACAATATATTATACCTATATTAAAGTGTCCCATGCATGTTAATGCAAGATTGCCACTGGTAGAGCTTAAATCTTTTCTAGATAGTATTGTGATATTTTACACACACACACACACACAGAGAGAGAGAGAGAGAGAGAGAGAGAGAGAGAGAGAGAGAGAGAGAGAGAGAGAGAGAGAGAGAGAGAGAGAGAGAGAGAGAGAGAGAGAGAGAGGTCTCTCTCTTTCTCTCATTGTAGTATGAATGCTTCTCCTTCCTCATAAAGCTATGATAGATCTATAGTTTTTATTTTTGGTTGTTGAAAACTAGCATTTAGATGTTGATATTTTAGTATATTCATAAATTGGACTATGTACATGTCTTAATTGTACAAAAAATGTGTGTGTGTGTGTGTGTTATACAAGTAATCTTCTATGGTGCTAGAAAATAAAAAGAGTGGACTAGAAAACTCTAGAAAGTTAAAGACTACAAAGACATTGTAGTCTTCATAAATTGGACTATGTAGTGGAATAAGCATGTCTTAATTGTACAAAAAGTGTGTGTTTGTGTTTTATACAAGTAATCTGCTATGGCGCTAGAAAATAAAAAGAGTGGACTAGAAAACTCCAGAAAGTTAAAGACTGCGAAGACATTATAGTCACATTGAAAGATTCTTGATCGATATGCTTGTTCACATGCATGTGAAGTATATAAGATAGAAGAATACCAATTAAAAAAATTAAGCTTTAAGAGTGGATCTAGCATTGATTTGTTTGCGACACTCAATATTAACAAAAATTCTTGATGAAACCACATCCATTTGGAAATTTGTGAACTTTTTGCTTTCATAGCATATTCTTTTCAAGGGGATAAGGGAATTTATTATAATGCATTGGAAGCATGTCTTGATACAACTTTGTGTGTGTGTGTGTGTGTGTGTGTGTGTGCGCGCGCGCGCGCATGCGCGCGCATGTAAGGGTGGAGACACGAAAACACGATATAATTAAAGACTACAAAGATGTTATAGTGACATTGAAATATTGTTGATCAATATGCTTGTTCACATGCATGTGAGGTATACAAGATAACTAACACCAACCTAGAAAGATTTAAGTTCGTGTGTGTAAGAGTGGACACAAAAACTCTATAAAATTTAAAACTACGAAGATGTTATAGTGACATTGAAATATTGTTGATCAATATGCTTGTTCACATGCATATGAGGTATATAAGATAGCTAAACACCAACCTAGAAAGATTTAAGTTCAAAGAGTAGCAATCTTGCATAGATGTGTGTGTGACACACAAATATGGGCAAACATTATTGATGACACATTAATATAGTTGTGAGCTATGGATCAATGCTAATATGTTTGAGATGATTGCTTAACAGATTGTCTTTGAAAGGGGGCCAATGAACTATTTGGAGTATACAGTAGAATAAAAAATGTTTTTGTTTGCATGTGTCTTACAAGTAATTTGTCATGGTGCTGAAAAACAAAAAAAAGACTGGATGCGAACACATAGAAAATCAAAGCCTACAAAGATATTATAGCCATGGTGAAACATTTGTTGGATTTTTTCACATGCATGTCAAGTATATAAAATAGCACAACAACACTACCTAGAAAACTTAGGCTATAAAAGTGGCAATATTGCAGTGACATGTGTGCAACACTCAAATGTAGACAAACATTGTTGATGAGTCCACACACAGATGACAAAATGTGAGTTTTTTTTATTAAGATTAATATCTTATAAGAGGTTGCTTATCATATTTTCTTTGAAAGCAGGCCGAGAAATCCTTTTTTATAATGAATTGGACTATGAAGTGAAATAAGCAGGTCCTGATACAAAGTGTGTGTGTAACAAGTACTTTTTGATGGTGCTAGAAAACAAAAAAATGTGAACAAGAAAACACTAGAAAATCATGGCCTACAAATATTTTTGGTCAAATTGAAACATTATTGATTGGTATGCTTGTTTACATGCATGTGGGCAAATTCAAGGTGACCTAGCCATACTCACACGAGGAGACTGGCGAACTTTGGACCTAATAAGTTGACAAGTTTTTGTTGTGGAAAGGAAAGTTTGTTATAGGCTTTCTCTGGACCAGCAATGATGAGGAAACATATGAGTACGCTGGCTTGTGTTACGTGTAAGGCAGCTGATCAATGAATGAACTGTGAAAGTTGAGTCTTGCATGAGAGACTTGGTATTTCGAACGGACGCTAAGGGACAGTTCGCGTTGAGATCGGATTAGTGCAAACTCTGGGTGCATGTTTTTGATTCAAAGAGAGCTACTTGAAGCCAAGCTCGATGTACACTTCTTGTTTTGACTGTGAGGCAACTAACCAGTGATGGAATTGTGAAAGTCAAGTTTTGCGCGACGGACATGGTGCTTCAAACAAACGCGAAGAGATAGTTCGGACGCGGATCAAACTGGTGCGACCCTTTGGCTTTCCACGAGGTCAATGGTTACATTTGGGCTGATTCAAAGAGCTACTTCAAGCTAAGTGAGAGGTGCATTGCGGAGTACTCAATCTTTGCCTACCTTAAAGAGCCAAGATTGAAAAGTATCAAGATCAGGCTTGGACAAGGAGAGAAATCAAGGTGCAGAAGCAACAAGGCACGGAGTGGAGCATAAAGTGGGCAATCAAACGATAAATCCTTCGGCTCAGGGAGCCTTGATACCTGTGCGGAACTGAACAAATCTGGAGCTCAGGGAGCTCAACACAAAGTGCATCAAGGACAAATCAGGAGCTCAAAGGAGTTCCAAAGTCGAAAGTCAGAAGCGACAGGGGCGAACATTTCAAAGAAAGGCCTCTGTCACCAGTTAATAAGGTTCTCGGGTTTTACGAAAGCGATATCAAATCTACGCTTTTCCCAGACAAAGATATATTTTCAAGTTATGTAATTTTTCAGTACAAAGAGCTGAGCCTCCGACTTGTGGTGTGCCAGCTTCAATGTTAATAAAAAGTGGCCAGTAAATTGAGTACTGTGCCAAGTAGCTTAAATGTATAGTTATTTTAATTGGGAGACACCTTTACTTTAATCTGACATCTGATGAGGACATCAGATTTTATAAAGGTGAGGTGGATGTTGTAAAGCTACCTTTACAAGCTTTACTTCCGACGCCAGCTATGTCCCCGGCGCCAACGGCGCCGGCGCCGCTCCCGGCGCCACTGTGACCAGAATCCAGCCGGCGCCAAGTTCCTATGGCTGAAAATCTTTGATCGGTTCTAGCGAAGTCCAGAGAGCTCAGATCGATGTGCAATCACCTCACACGATCTAGGCATGATTAAAGGAAGCCTGGGGATCAATAAAATCTAGAGAGAGAAAATGACTTTCTAGAAAGAGAAAATCCTAGAGAGAGAAAAACGTGCTTTACCAGCTTGGGTAGAGTGCTTGGTATGAGGGGGGGTGCTGAATCACACCAATACTATAGGGGAGTGCGGGTTGCGACTCAGGGCGAGCTCCAACCAAGTCTCAGCCTCCCTTGCTGGAATGTTGTCATGGCTCTCGCCTTGGCATGCTAGCACCCCGGAGACTAGGGTCGGTCACACACTTGAAATGTAACCTTCTCAGATTTATCAATAAAGTGGGATTTTCCTCAAACTGACTCTGATTACCTTCTGGGTTTCAGTGTTCGGTAAAAGCGCCAGTTGTAAGGCCGCTTTCAAAATTTTTTAACTTGGCACATAGCTGAGGGTCGCATCCCGGGATGCCAGCGGTATGCCGTCGGGACCATTCGGTCCGTGGCGCCAGCGGTATGCTGTCGGGACCATTTGGTCCAGGAACTGGTTGTTTCCATATCTGTCGCGGCTTGTGGTTCTGAGTGTTCCTTGCATGAATGTGAATGGGTTAAGCTCTTGGGGAACGGGCTCTAACCTGTTGGCTGAGTTGGATGGCTTGCTTGGGTGGATGTTACCTGTTTATGGCTGTCCAGTGTGGCGTGGCGCCAGGTTGGCTTCCAGCGCTCGTGACAAAGCTTTGAGTTGGTTAAGTCTGATGTAAGTCAGACCGTTTGCTTGGAATGGATGTTACTCGTTTGTAACGAAGCTTCGAGTTGGTTAAGTTTGATGTATGTCGGGCGGCTTGCTTGGAGGGAAGTCACCCACATCGGGACCCCCGATCTGGCATGGCGCCAGGTTGGATCTCAATGTTGGTTTTCGGAACTTCAAGTTGGTTAAGTCTGATCGTTGTTGGCGAGTTGGTTGCTTGTATGTCAAGTGGGTTTGGATGGCAAGAGTTGAAGGCTGGGAAGCTAAGTCGTGGTTCCCGGCTCCCTTTGGGATGCCTACGCTACACCAAGGGCGAACCAAGGGAAAGAACAAGTGCTAGGATCCAAAAACAAACTAAAAAAAGTCGTCAAAAGAAGCTAGAAAAACTGAGTCCAGACAACCATAAAAGACTCAACGCAATGCGAAGAGACAATACAACAACAAAGTACCAAAAAAGTACTATAGTATAGCAAAAATTAAAACATGTTGTACAGTTCCAAGGTTAACAGCCAAGGAATAAGTACTTGTATTTGTTTCAAGAAAATTTTCACCAACAAAAAGCAAACAATGAAAAATAATCCAAATTTCACTATTTCTAATCTACCAATGAAAAAAAATCTTATATATCGTCAAGTATCAAGTCTAGGGAAACCGCCCAAGGTAGTGATGTAAATATAGCACGAAGTGCATGACAAACTGCATACTATGTTAGTACAAAACAACAATATCCATCTAGCATTTACCTGAAACGCATAACAACATTGATCCATGTTTAGGAAAAAAAATTGCGACTCAAGTTAAAAGTGTGACAACCAAGGCTGCCAAAAAGAAGAGTACCCTGGTGCATTTATTCATAAGAAAAAGTAGTAGGTACATTGATGAAAAAGATATATACACCCCGAAGGGGAAGTCTAAACGAAAGTAAGCTCAAACCAGAGCGAAGCTTGCAGTAAAGTTAAGATTAATCCACATCCTGACATTAAAAATAAAAGTGCATAAACTATGATGATGTCAGTGGGAGTCTGCCAACTGACTGCAGCAGATCAGAAAAGTGAAGAGGTGGTGAGTCGGCTAATGAAAGGAGATGAGATGTAGCAGACCCAGCCACCGTCGCCCGTTGTAAAATTGATAGGGCCTGAGCACGTTGCAGGGCAATGGAAATACGTTTTTTGAAAGAAGCCACGAGAATAGAACTAGGAATACCTTGACGCTCTGCCGCCTGATGAGAACACATGCGAAGAAAATTCTCAAAGCGTCGATGCAAGGTGCCATAAGTCTCAATTGCTAGGAGAAGGAAAGCATCAGTGGGGTGCCAAAAAACTCCCAAATCAAGCCTTCTGCCTGTCCAAATAAGCTAGTCGCAGTCACTTTTTTAACTTATCATCACCAATAATCTCCACAAGAACAAAAGCCATTCTTAAAACGGTGGTATTTGTTTGCATCCATCACACTGATGTAACCCCCGACAATTTTTGAGATGATCTTTGTGGCAGTGTGACAGTGAGTCACCGCAGACCCGAAGATCCTTTTTGATGCAAATAAGTGTGTCCTAAAAGGCGTGTTGATGACCCCAAAAGCAATGGCCAGGTCCTCCACATCATCCAGCACAGCTTAAATTAGGTTTATACCCTGCCTTCTTCATCAACCCACCAATCTATCCAGTTCAGCCTGAATCTCCTTGCTTTGTGGATGAGTTGCATCACCTACAACAAAGGCATGCAGTTGGTTATCAACTTCGATCCAGTTGCACCCAGGCATTTTTTTCACACCTGCCTCCTTCATTTCATTTCTGATCTTTGCTAATTCATCCTTCCTACCAGCAGCTGCATAGATGTTTGATAGCAGCACATAAGGTGCAGCATCTTTTGGTTCCAACTTCACGACACGATCAAAGGCACGTCTTCCGATCTCCACATGGCCATGGTTTCTAGCAGCACCAAGCAAAGTCATCCAAACCACACTACTAGGCTGAATTGGCATTTTGTTGATAAAGGACTCAGCATCGGCCAAGCAACCTGCACGCCCTAGAAGATCAACCATACATGCATAGTGTTCCTTGGCTGGTGTGACACCATGATTTTTACACATGGAATCAAAGACATAATGACCTTGATCTACTAGGCCAGAATGGGCACATGCAGAGAGAACACTAATATATGTGACCTCGTCAGGTTTCGTGCCTTCCCTCTGCATTTGCTCAAACAGAGCAAGGGCCTCCTGGGCAAGCCCATTCTGTGCATATCCCGCAATCATCGCATTCCATGAAACCACATCTCGTTCACTCATGTTGTCGAACAGCCCACGGGCATCCTCTGTGCACCCACATTTTGCATACATGTCAACAAGGGTGCTGCCTACAACCACATCCGACTGAAAGCCTCTTCTTATGATCTCAGAGTGGAGCTGTTTGCCCTGTTTCAGGGCTGCTAGGCTGGCACATGCTTTTAGGAGAAGAACAAACGTGACATTGTTTGGCTGCAAGCCTTCCTGTTTCATTTGCTCATACAGAACAAGGGTCTCCTTGCCAAGCCCATTCTGTGCATATCCTGCAATCATCGCATTCCATGAAACCACATCTCGTTCACTCATGTTGTCGAACAGCTCACGGGCATCCTCTGTGCACCCGCATTTTGCATACATGTCAACAAGGGTGCTGCTTACAACCACATCCGACTGAAAGCCTCTTTTTATGATCTCGGAGTGGAGCTGTTTGCCCTGTTCCAGGGCTGCTAGGCTGGCACATGCTTTTAGGAGAAGAATGAACGTGACATTGTTTGGCTGCATGCCTTCCTGTTTCATTTGCTCATATAGAGCAAGTGCCTCCTTGCCAAGCCCATTCTGTGCATATCCCGCAATCATCGCATTCCATGAAACCACATTTCGTTCACTCATGTTGTCGAATAGTTCACGGGCGTCCTTTGTGCACCCGCATTTTGCATACATGTTAACAAGGGTGCTTCCGACAATCACATCCGACTGAAAGCCTCTTTTTATGATGTCGGAGTGGAGCTGTCTGCCCTGTTCCAGGCCTGCTAGCCTGGCACATGCTTTTAGGACAACAACGAACAGAACTTTGTCTGGTGCTAAGCCTGTCTCTTGCATTTGCTGAAATAAATTAATAGCCTCCTCAACTTCTCCCCTATCAGCATATGCTGAGATGATAGCAGTCCACGAATACACATTGTGTTGAGGCATGTTGCTGAATACTTTGTGTGCATGCAGCACACTACCGCATTCGGAGTACATGTGAACAAGGGTGTTTGCTAGGAAAATATTTGAACCAAGTTCACTTTGGACTATAAGGGCATGCACTTGCTTGCCCTCCGCCAGGGCCTTCCTTCTGGAACACCCCTTCAAAAGGCAAACATAGGCGTGAATTGGAGGTTTAGTAGTTTGCTGGACCATAAGCTCCAACATATGTAGGGCCTCTTTCAAGCGTCCCTCCTCACAGAGTTTGCTCAGCTTATCACCATTGTAAAAGGAGTCGGGCACCCTGCATGATTCTTATAATGATGATAAAGAAATATCATGATCCATATAATGATGATAAAGAAATATGAACGAGTGTCAATTTTGAAAGAGCAAGAAAAGGAGGACATGTGGTAGTCTCACACCCGGACCTAGAGCTGCACATTCCACACTGAGATTAAAACCATACCGTGATCTCAATCCATCACCAGATTGTATATGACCCAATGTCATAGAAGCCATCTTTTCTTTTACCCAGGAGGGATTTAGCCAACCATCAACCCATAAGCCCTCAAGCGTCCTCTTATGTTTAAAGTCCGGGTGTTTTGGACTTTTCTGCATAACATTATACAGATCAAAGTCAAAGCTTCAACTTAAGGAAAACGACTACACTAACCAATCCGCCTAATACCCATGATATCATAGCAACAATAAAATTCAAGTGAGAGGTGATTAGCCAAAGCAAGAAATGAGGCGCACCTTAGTCAATCTATTGTCCCACCACTGCGATGGATCTGAGAAAAACTCCTGCCAGAGCTGCTCGATTCTAACTAGTCTGCCTGCATGCCCTAAGGGTAAACCGGAATGCATCAGGACATGATTAAGCATTGTCGATATGGCATTGAGCATCTCTGCAATTACATCTCCCCCCTCAGCCAGCATTGAAAGAGTATGACAGAAATAATAAGCATACCCGTGCCCCGAGGTGTTGAAAAAGCAGATGGTTTCCGTTGTTGAAATTGTAACATGACAGGTAGCCTGGCACGAACCCAATGAGGATTGGACCGATTGTTGATCCACAGTGCCTCCTTTCTGGTGACGTCCATCCGAGGACGACCTTTAGAAGGAGGAAGAAGAGCAGTAGTACAAGTGAGCGAAGCAGAAGAAGATGAGAGGGCGTATTCATTTGTGGGTCTGATGATGATGAGGCTATGGGGGCACAAAAGGAGTAGAGATCGATGAGGAGGTGGAGGAAGAGAAGGACGATCAGCAGAGAGGAACAAGAAGAAGAGGCTGCCATGACGACGATCATCGTTGGGGTTGAAACAAATTACTTCTCCTCCTCCTCCGCCTCGTCCTATTAACGTTGTTGTTGTTGTCGTCGTCATTGCCATGGCGTGCTGCTGCTGCTCTCCTTAACCTCGCACGCCCCCTCTCCTCCCTCGTTCCATGAACGATCTCCCATCCCATTAGTCCTTTCCCGTCATCCCATCCCATTAATCCTTTTCGTCTATTTGGTCCCAAGTTCGAGCCTTTCCTTGGTGCAAACCAAGAAGCATTAATCCTTTTCGTCCTATCCTCCCTCCCCCTCTCCATCTCATTAATCATTTCACACACACCGCGGATTAACCTTGTGCCTCCCATTTCACATATATATATATATATATATATATATCTCGGCCCATTAATCTTTTAAATCGTATAAACCTAGTGTCACCCATTTTCCTACTTTTCTTTCAATTCTTTTTTTTTTCTAACGTGTAAATTTATTGTGTTCGGTTATATACAACATACACAACATAACAATGTTATAGATGTAAAAAAACAAGTGAGAGAATCGATTTCCAATGGCGAATTTTTCTTTTGCCAATCTCAAGTTCTTTCTGATGATGAATTGATTGCAAATATTGTTGTTCTTTCAACATTTAGAAAGCTCAAAGATGAGAAAATTGATCTTTTGTATGGCTAAGCTATTGATTTGCCTGAAAGTTTCTTTTTAATGACAAACTAATTTGCAATAAAAATAAATTTTATAATTCTTTAACTATTAAAACACATATAGAATAGAAATTTGATCTTTTGCATTGCTTAAGAAGCTTTTGATTTCTATGAAAGTTACTCTGAATCATTGATAATATGAATTGAATAAAGCTACATAGTGATGTCTATCATGCCAAAATGATATCTTAAGTGTACCATGAAATCTAGATATAATCCACAAACCAATTGAAAATCACTTCTGAACAAGACAACTTAAAATCATAGAAAAACTTGTATAACCTCAAAATCATTTCTTCAATCCTTCAATTGCTTACAAAGAAAAAAGATATGGAAAATAAAAACATTTCTCAAGTCACCTCCTCATTTGGTCCAATCCTTCAATCATGTCTACAATTTTCGGTGACTTCGGATGATGAAAGAACTCGAGTGACTTGATTGTTGAAGAAGTCGAAGACTTCGGAGACTTCGAGTAATGGAAGAAGTCGAGTGACTTGATTGTTGAAGAAGTTGAAGACTTTGGAGACTTCGAGTAATGGAAGAAGTCGAGTGACTTGATTGTTGAAGAAGTCAAAGTCGAGAGACTAAAGCCGGACACTTCGGTTGATCAACGAAGTTGGACACTTTGGTGGTTGATGAACGAAGTTGTCGAGGAAGTCGGAGACTTCGATGTCGAGTGACTTGATTGTTGAAAAAATCGAGGGTGATTAGGCCTTTGATGTTCTTCATGATTCTTTGACATTCAAATGTAGAATTAGATGAAAATGGATACCCTTTGATGTAGTTCAGCTGAAAAGTTGATGAAGTCGACATCGACTGATTCGACTCTGTGTAAAATTGTTGGTTGTCGAACTGCTAGCAGAAACCCATGTGTTTTACCAGGTATTATTCAAGGAGACAACTATGGACTTAATTTCCAACAGATTCTGGACCTCATTCAGCTCTTCGGCTTCCTTGGCCATTGTTGGAAATTAAACCCACAGTTGCCTCCTTGGAATTATAACTTAGACAACCAATTTATTTGAAGGACGTCTACAACGGACTTCCGACTGATCTCCAGCAAAGGGTAACCAATCTCATCATAATTTTTAAGTTCAAATGTTAAGTTTAATAACTTGAAGTCATTGAAGACTTGGCCATCTTCAAGGACTTCCACAAAACTTGCATTTAGAACAAGTCTGCGGATTTACATTATAAGAAGACAACTTGTTCACAGATCAACAGTTTAACTATTTTCAGCAACTTCATCCCTTTTTGCATTTTTTCGAAAAATGCGAAGAGAGAGAAAATTCCAGAAGGTCTTCTTTCTTTAAGGGTTAAACTATTAAAGACACCTTTGCCAACTTTTAAGGGCACCTTCGGCTTTCCCAAAAAGAGTGAAAGAGTTGAACTGTTAAAGAGATCTTCACCTTTTTAAGGGCACTTTCAACTTTCTAAGGGCACCTTAAAACTTGTTTAAAGCCACCTTCGGCTTTTTCACAAAACCCCGAAAGGAGAAAAAAATGCCGAAGGCTATTTGTTTTGAACGAGGAACGTTCCCAGCCACTTCCCATAATTTGCGAAGTGAGAGAAAACCACTTCACGTAAAATGCGAAGTGAGAGACTTTGCGACGTCCTCGTCCACGTCAACGATCCTGATTTGTTGACCGTATATATAATATGTATAGTTGTCACAAAAGCCATATACTTCCAAATACAACGGCTTTCCTGAATAGATGGCAAACATTCAATGTAATTAATACATGGATGAAATATATAAATAGATCATCCAAGCACAAATTAGTGCTTGCTTCGTCCATGAGACGTATTCTTTGAGCCTCCCAGTTATGCCGTCAATTTTTGGTTGTAATTGCTATTTGTATTGTGCTTTAGTGTAATATAGCAGCAGCAGTTTTTCTATCTGTGTATAACGTAGATGAATGCTTCTTGTGATTGAATGCACTCTATCGCTGTTTGATCGCACTTGTTTACTCACTCTAATCTGAACACAGACGTCTATGACTCCTCAGCTTCTGATCAGACGATGGCTGTCTTTGACGCTTGAGAAACTCGCGATATCATACTGCTCTTCCATTTATTTCAGAACTATACTTCACATTGAATCTAATTTTTAGTAATACCACATACAAACCATTTCTAATCTCTTCGGTGGACTGTACCTTCGTTTTTGAGAGTATGAATTAATTTTTAAGATTCTGTTGGGCAATTAGAACACTTAAAACTGTGATTCCATTTAGCATAAGCTGTCTATTAGACTGTTTTTGCATCTAGCAGCTGATTAGAACGGGAGAGCTGTTTCGCAATATTCCTGCTCTCTTCTTCGTTCGTGTTCTTTTATCTCTCTTGCCCCATCAGATTGGTATTAGAGCATAATTCAAATAAAGCGAGAGATTAAGTTTGTTCCATTTATATTATTGTTATCATGTCTCATCATGGTAGCTCTTCGTCATCATCCAACGAGGCTAGAATCATTGACAAGTTCAATGGTTCTAACTTCTACATCTGGAAGTTAAAACTCCAGATTATGTTGATAGATAGAGATCTTTGAAATGTAGTAGAAGGTTCCGACCTGGGGTGATCAAGCAAAGGCATGGAAGATCAAAGATTAGAAAGCCTTAGCATGTATCACACTCAATCTGGCACTCCCAAATATCCCATGTTACCAAATGCAAAACCTCTAAGAATGCTTTAGATTTGTTATCAAATCTCTATGAGACCCATGATGTAACCACTAGATTACATCTTAGAAGGAAGTTCTCTACTCTTAGCATGTCTGATTCTACTGCCGTCACTTCTCACATCAACAACTTCAAATCTTTATTGGATCAATTATCAGCTGTAGGATGTTCTATTCAAGATGATGATGTCGTTATGACCTTGCTTTCTTATCTTCCAAAGTCGTATGAACACTTTGTGGTGATGATCTCCACACAACCCAACCTCACTCTTCAAAAGGTGATTAGTCATCTTCTTCAAGAGGTATTTGCAAACAATTCATCTGACTGCAATGTTTATTCAAAACATATAGGCACCAATTCAGTTCACATAGCTCTTTACGTAAATAATGCATTTATTCTGTCTAATGACATCGATTACAAAAAGCCTTAGTCAGATCAAAAAATCTGGTAGGGGACAGTATCCTAGTTCTCCCATTCGATTCTCAACAACCTCCACATGAGCCAGAGGATATTCTTGATAGTAGAGAGATGCAGACTCGTCATACTCTATACCGCGAATATCTGGTCAAGTGGAATGATCAGCCTGTTGAGAATGCCACTTGGGAAAGAGTCAGCGTCCTTCGCAAGATTTTTTCAGACTTTGTCTTAGAGGACCAAGACGATTCTCAAGGCGGAGGGAGTGTTACGAGCTCGTGACCAGTGCCGAACCCTAGAGAACACAGATAGGTCAGATACCACAGTTAGGGTCGTGTCCAGCGTACATGACCAACAGGACAAGACAGTGTGAGTAGTGTGCCCCAGCACGGTCCATAGCTATGGCGAGCCTAACACAGTCTAGGGACCCTGTCAGTAGGACAGGGCCCCCAGTTGGGTCCCGACGTGCAAGCGGCCATGTCAGTGCCACATGGCTGACACTTGGCAGATGCATGCTACTAGTTCTCACACTGGGCTAGTAGGGGCTTACTCTATATCAGGGAGTAGGCAAGGTTGGGTGGATCAGTTAGTGTTTGCCCTACTGTGGTGTTAGGATCTATTACACCCTGCCAAATAGAAATAGAACCCGAAGGTAGATTTTCGGGTAGAGACTATTCCTCCTCAATCTGAGTCAGAATAGCCTCGCCAGATGAGTGGGTTGATAGCATTTCCATCATAACATAAGATGTGATCTAAACTTCCTTGAATATATCTCATCACTCTCTTTAACGCTTTCCAATGAGAGATCCTAGGATTAGATATAATTTGACTTAACGTTCTAATAGTGTATGCTAAATCTGGTCTAGTACACAACATTGCATACATTAAAGATCCTATTAGTGAATAATAAGGGTACTTCACTATGTCGAGTACTTCACTATTAAAATCAGCACAAGTAGATTTAGTCAATACTATACTTGGATCCATTGAAGTATCAATGGGTTTGCAATCAGACATATGAAAATTTTCTAAAATGCCTTTTAGATATGTCTGCTGGCTAAGATAGATCTTCTTTTGAAGCCTATTTCTAGTAATGTGAATTCCTAGTAAAGAATGGACAGCTCCTAAATCAGTCATGTCAAATTCTTTTGACACATCACTCTTAGTGGTGTGCAGTTTGGAAAAACGTTACTGCTGTGTGGGAGTTCTAGTTCATAGGTGACCTCGCCTAGTCTCCTACTGATGGTAAAGGGACCAGAATACCTTGGAGACAACTTAGCACACACTCCTGATTTGAGGGTTTTAGAGTCAACTGGAACTTTCAAGTAGACTTTCTCACCAGTGGAAAACTGCATATCCCGTCTGTGTGGATCTGCATAATGTCTGGCTCAATCATGTGACTGCCTGATGCTACGCTTAGCATGTTCTATCATCTGGTTTAGGTCCTCTAAAAAGTTTCTGGCTGCTTCAACTTTTTCTTGTTTAAACCCTATAGCTGTGGGTGAGTTTTACAAGTAGAGGTGAGAAAGTCCTCCAAATCCAAGGTAGAGCCTCCAAATGTCCTCCAAGCAACCTGCAAGCTTCAAGATGCTCTCCAACTCCAAGCTAGGATGCCTCCACCTGCAAGTAAGGATCTGCAAGTCTCCAAGGATCTCTCCTCCACCTGATAACAAGCTGGCCTCAAGTATTCACCACCCAACCATAGCTAGATCCAAGCTCCAAGCAAGACCTATCTAGTACCCCCTTGCTAACCATAAACAAATCACAAGCATACCACAACACTCCATAGCATACTCAAGATCCAAACCCTACTTATGTCCCATACCATAAGCAAGATCCAAACCTCAAGCATACTACCACAAGAAAGCACTCTACACAGTAGTAACAACACTAGAGCATAAGCCAAGCAAACAAGAGAGATCTCTCCCCCTCAATGGGTGCCCTACTACCCTCATATAGATGGCCCATGGACCCCTCCAATGCACTATGGAGTTCCATGCTCATCCAATGAGAGAGAGAGAAGACTAGGGGAGTTAAAGAATCTCCAAGAGCCTCCATAGGCTTATGGAATGTCAAGAGACTCCTTCCATAACCTATGACTCTTTGAATGTCTTTCTTGTGGGAGTTGGGAACTCAATGGACACCTTAGAAGGGCGCCCTCCTACTAGGTCCCATTGCCCAAGTTGTACAAGTATACTTTGGTCCTGGACCAATAAAGTGATATGGTTCAAGGTTGAGGCCCAAGGTTTGAAAAAATAGTCATCCAATGACTTTCTAACCCCTCACTAGGTTCCATACCTCCATCCAAGGCATAGACACCTACCTGCCCTTAATCAAGGACACTAGTACCTTAATCTAAGGCACCTACCCTTAATAGTAAGGGTACCCCTTATCCAAGGGTCACGCGACCCCATACCTCCAACTAAGGTATAGTCACTTGTCTGCCCTTATCCAAGGGCACATACCCTTAATTCTAAGGGCACCTTGCCATATAGCCCCCAACACTAAATGGACTATTAGGGGTCTGAAGTACTGCTAGTTACATAGGTATTTAACATTCCTTCCCCCTAAACTTAAATTTTTTCTTGTAGGGAAAAATTTGGAAAATTTTTCTAGAGATCAGCCCTGATTTGCCCCTCCACCTGACTAAAAATTCTCGAAGCACTCTAGAGTTCTCTGCCGGCTATTAACAATCGCCTCGGGTTCATGTGGTCCACTCACGGAATTATCACGAAGAAGTTCCACTAGATCTTCCACAGGGACCAGGGTCTCCCCAACCCCCAACGAGGGTTTCAACTTACTAACGTGGAAAACAGGATGAATTCCAACATTAGCTTGAAGTTCTAGTTTGTATGTGACCTTGTTTATCACTTGGATAACCTTAAAAGGACCGCAATACCTAGGTGCCAACTTTGCACAGTTAATAGTTTTCAAGCCCCTAGAGGGACTAGGGACTCTAAAAAACACCCAGTCATTGACCATGAATACCTTGTGCTTCCGAGATAGATCAGCATAGTGCCTTGCCCTGTCCTGGGCATTTCTTATGCTATCTTTAGCCAGCTGTAACATTTCTTGCATATCCGCAAGGAAATCAGCTGCGGCTTGCACCCGTAGGTTTTTCATGCCAACACTAATTGGTGATCGAGGTTAAAAACCATACATAAGCATGAAAGGGCTGAATCCGGTCGCTGAATGTTTTGCACTGTTATATGCAAATTCCACTAGTGGAAGGTACTGTTCCCAATCAGACTGCTGATGGCTTACATATGCTCGAAGCATATCCTCCATCGTCTGATTAGTCCTTTCCGTTTGACCGTCTGATTTCGGATGATTTGTAGAACTTAAACTTAAAGTTGTTTCCAACTTTTCAAATACTGCTTGCCAAAAATTTCCAGTGAATTTTGGGTCACGGTCACTGACAATATCGCAAGGCAGCTCGCACAGTCGAAAAAGCTTCTCAACAAACAGTTGATCTAGTTCTGAAGCTTTAACAATAGTATACGTTAAGATAAATTGAGCAAACTTCGTAAGTCTATCAACAATGACCCAAACCGAATCGTGGCCCTTCCCTGTACGTGGAAGCCCGACCACAAAATCCATAGATATACTTTCCCACTTTCCGGTAGACATATCTAAAGGATGTAATAGGCCACTAGCTTTTAGCCTCTCTGCTTTATTTAACTAGCAATTAGTACATTTAAGTACATAGGCCTCTACCTGACTTTTCATCTTAGGCCACCAAAATTGCCTTCGAACTAAGTCAAGTGTTCTTTGTATACCCGGATGTCCTGCGCATGGACTATCATGACACTCATGCAAAATTTGGGCCCTTACAATGTCATTCTCCAGTACACACACCTTTCCTTTACGAAACAAAATCCTATTTCGAATTAGGAAATCCGTTTTAGTCTTTCCCTAATTCGAGGAATCTTGCAAACCTGAATCGACCCCCGAAAGTACTTGTTGCCAATACTTTTCAAAAAAAGGATCGGACTCATATAGTCCTTGAAGAGACTGAAACAACTCCGGTTCTATAACAGTAAAGCACAACTGATTAATAACCGGTAACCGACTCAAAGCATCCGCTAGAGTATTTTGACTTCCTTTACAATAACGTATACAAAAGTCAAAGATTTGCATCAGCTCAGCCCATCTAGCTTGCCTCCCCTTTAAATCTGTAGCATCACAGAAATATCGAAGAGTCTGATGATCCGTCAAAACTTCAAATCTGGCTCCATACAAATAATGTCGCCAAATTTTCAAGGAATGAACAATTGCAAATAGTTCCTTCTCATAGGTACAATACCTAGACTGAGCAGGATTGAGTTTCTTGCTTTCATAAGCCACAGGATGTCCATCCTGCATCAAAACAGCTCCAAAAGCATAATCACTGGCATCGGTCCTAACCACAAAAGTCTTATTAGGATCGCCAATGATTAGTATTGGTGCCAAAGTGACACTTTTCTTAAGCAACTCAAAACAATTATTCATATCCTCCTTCCACACCACTAGTGGACTCTTAGCCCTCCGGCTTAGCTTCTTATAGCCTTTCAAGGCCTAGGTAAGGGGAAATGCCAATCGAGCACATTGGGGAATATGCCGACGAAAAAATCCCACAAACCCCAAGAAAGACTTGATTTTCCGAACTGTGGTGAGGATAGGCCAATCAATAACCCTCTGGATACGATCAGCCTCAATCTCCACCCCCCGTTCAAAAACCTTATGCCCCAAGTAGGACAAGTCCTTAGCAAAAAAGTCACACTTAGACTCCTTGGCAAAGAGCTTTTCCCTTCTTAGAATGTCCAAGACAATCCTAAGATGCTCTTTATGTTCCGCCAAAGTCTTACTGAATACTAGGATATCATCTAAAAATACCACTCCGAATCTTCCCAAATATGGCCTGAACAAATCGTTCATCATTTGTTGGAAAGTTGTCGGTGCATTGGTCAAACCAAAAGGCAACACCAAAAATTTGTACCAAAGCGAGTTCGAAACCCGGTTTTTGGTATATCTTCTGCCTTAATGCGTATCTGATGGTAGCCCGATCTTAAATCTATCTTGGTAAAGTACCCAGCACCACCAAGATAGTCTATTAGATCATCCATCCGCGGCAGTGGATATCTATTCTTAACGGTTACCTTGTTCAATTTCTTATAGTCGACGCAAATCCTGATAGTCCCATCCTTCTTGGCCACCAGAACCACTCGTGATGCCCAAGGAGGCTTACTAGGTTGTACCCACCCCTTTTTTAGGTAATCATGTGATTGCCTATTTACCTCAGCCTCTTCCGATGCACTCATCCTATAAGGACGCTGTGCAATTGGAATTGCTCCAGGTATTAGGTCAATTTTATGATCAACTGTCCTTTCTGGTGGTAAACCTACAGGAAGGTCTAAAAAAACATCATTGAATTCCTACCTAAGTTCATTATAGGCTTCAAATTCTGTAGTGTTCTCACTGGGTATATTCATGGCATTTATGTTAAGTTCTTCATCATTGGAGCAAATGATATCATTATGAAAACATAAATAAACTTTAAAATCAAAATTTTTCATAATAGAATTAAGTTCCTATTTAGAATAAGGGTTAACATTTTTAGTGTCAACACTTAAACTAGCCTTGATCTTAATTAAAGAATTCTCATCCATAAAAGATAAAGATTTTTCAACAAAATCAATTCTCAATGATTTGTTCTTATCAAAATGCCATTGTTGCGGGTTGGCTCAGTTGGTTAGCTTGACATCCAAAGTTTCTTTGGTCTCAGGTTCGAGCTTCCCCTTGGAAACCAAGAAACATTGTTGCCCAAGAACAATATCTACATTAGCTAATTGAACGGCATGGAATTCTAGTTTTTTCAGAGTAATCGTGAATGTGCAATTCTACACCAAGAACAATAAAATCCATCAAATCGGAATTACTTCCCGATGCCATTGTCACACGGTATTTTTTCTCACTTTTTTTGGTAGGAAGGTTTAGCGTCTGCACCAAATTTACATTAATAAAGTTATGAGTGGATCCCGTGTCAAAAAGAACATTAACAACTTGATCATTAACTTTACCTTTAATGCAAATAAGGTCATTAGGACCAAAAACTAAAGAACTAAGGAAACAAACATCCATCTCATTACTTCGAGATAGATTACCTGAGGTTGAAGCTTGTTTTTTGACGCAATCACGTGCAAGGTGACCCTCGCCATTGCACTTGAAGCACAGGTTCTTCTTACGAGCTTCAGCTTTATCATTGCCACCATGATGTTTTTTAAAGTTTTTCTTGGTTTTCTTAGGATTGTTGGAATTGGGATGTGTTTCATTAACGACTTCCCTATCCTTCCTCTTAAATTGAAAACCTTTTTTCTGCTCATTAGGCTGTTGACCCCTAGGTGGCTTAGGTGTGTCATCAAAGTATTTTGCAGCCCTAATAGCATCTTCTAGGGTTTTGGATGGTTCCTACGAACATCCACTTGATAATCTTTTGGTAACCCATCAATAAACATTAACATTTGTACCTTAGGCATAATATCACTATAAAGTGGATTTAGGTACTCATGAAAATCTTGAATAAACTGTTCCAAACCTTTATTCATGGTTAGATGGCTCAACTTTTGGAAGTGTTCATAGTCATCTAAAAGTGGTAGAAAATAATCCCTAAAAAGCTTGCAAAAATCATCCCATGTACAAGGTTGATTGCCCTTTGCAACTAAGTCATCCCACCAAACTAGGGCTCTTCCTTCAAGGAACATAGTGACAGTGGATAACTTCTCAGATTCAGGGAATTGGTTCATGGCAAAGTATTTGGTCCAAACATTCAGCCAAGAACTTACCACTTGTAAGTTCCTATCCTTCTTTTCTCCCTTAAACACTTTTACAGGAGGTGGAACTACATGTTTCTTCTGATTGGCTAACCTAGACTCTAAGTCTTGGTTTCTTTGATTAGTTTCAAGAAGCTGCTTATTAGTGGCTTGAATTTGTTGGTATAATAGTTCAAGAGCTTGTGCCACATTGGATGGGTTTGATAGATCAAATGTTGGGTTTTCATTGGTTTGATCCATTGGGGTTGCTTGTGTGTTTTCCTATTATGCAAATACAACAACAAGTGCTCAAATTAGAATGATAGAAATGTTTCAATTGTTACATCCAATGCAAATAAAAAGCATTTACTTCTAATCATTCAATCTTATTGTTTGTAAGCTCAATCCAAGCCTACTATTTGCAAGCTTAATCCACGCTTAAGAGGAAAACAACAACAAGCTACATTTGCCTTAATCAAAAACAAAAATGAAAACCAAATCTTTATGTAAACTTCAATCAACTAATCCAAGCTAATGTTTACATAAAGTTCCCATTCCATTCCCATTCCAATTCTATTTGTCATTTCAACAGCAACCAAAGTTTTCACATTTCTCACTATTCTAGATTTCCAAAACCAAGAAACTAGTGTCTAGAAATGGATAACTAATGAAGCTTTATGAAAACTTCAATTTTCAGATCTGATTTTCAGATTTACATGTCTGAAAATCAGAACTTCAAAATGACAAAAAATAGAATTTCAAAACTTGTTTTATGCACAAAGTTACACTACCATTCCCTTCCTACATTGTCATCTTCATGAAACTAGGAGATAGAAAGGTGTAACTAATGAAGTTTGAATGAAAACTTCACTTTTCAGATCTGATTTTCAGATTTACAGGTCTGAAAAACAGAACTTCAAAATGAAAATCAGAACTCCAAACACTTCATTTATGCAAAAAAAAAACACTAGTTTTGATCAAAACACAAAGCTAGAATCAATCTTTTTGCCAAAAAAAGTTTGTGTATGTAGAGGAAGACTTCCTCTACCTATCCCACAAATCTTTTTTCAGAACTTTTAAAAATCCAAAGCCCACTTTAAAACTTCTCTAACATTATCAAAAATCAGCCCCTAAACAATTCTATAAGCATCACTACTCTCTTCCAAAGAGAACTAGATTCATTGGGTACTTCAACTACAAGCTTCCTACAACTAGAAAAGCCTATAATCTTCCCCAAAAAATTTTTTAGTTGGTGATCTTAATAGAAATTAAATAAGGTTAGAAAGGTTACCATCCTTTGTCTAGCTCTGATACCACTTTTACAAGTAGAGGTGAGGAAGTCCTCCAAATCCAAGGTAGAGCCTCCAAATGTCCTCCAAGCAACCTGCAAGCTTCAAGATGCTCCTTAACTCCAAGCTAGGATGCCTCCACCTGCAAGTAAGGATCTGCAAGCCTCCAAGGATCTCTCCTCCACCTGTGTCCCTACTCTTTAAACACAAAGATAGATAACAAGCTGGCCTCAAGTATTCACCACCTAACCATAGCTAGATCCAAGCTCCAAGCAAGACCTATCTAGCACTCCCTTGCTAACCATAAACAAATCACAAGCATACCACAACACTCCATAGCATACTCAAGATCCAAACCCTACTTATGTCTCATACCATAAGCAAGATCCAAACCTCAAACATACTACCACAAGAAAGCACTCTACACAGTAGTAGCAACACTAGAGCATAAGCCAAGCAAACAAAAGAGATCTCTCCCCCTCAATGGGCGCCCTACTACCCTCATATAGATGGTCCATGGACCCCTCCAATGCACTATGGAGTTCCATGCTCATCCAATGAGAGAGAGAGAAGACTAGGGGAGTTAAAGAATCTCCAAGAGCCTCCATAGGCTTATGGAATGTCAAGAGACTCCTTCCATAACCTATGACTCTTTGAATGTCTTTCTTGTGGGAGTTGGGAACTCAATGGACACCTTAGAAGGGCGCCCTCCTACTAGGTCCCATTGCCCAAGTTGTACAGGTATACTTTGGTCCTAGACCAATAAAGTGATATGGTTCAAGGTTGAGGCCCAAGGTTTAAAAAAATAGTCATCCAATGACTTTCTAACCCCTCACTAGGTTCCATACCTCCATCCAAGGCATAGACACCTACCTGCCCTTAATCAAGGACACTAGTACCTTAATCTAAGACACCTACCCTTAATAGTGAGGGTACCCCTTATCCAAGGGTCACGTGACCCCATACCTCCAACTAAGGTATAGTCACTTGTCTGTGCTTATCCAAGGGCACATACCCTTAATTCTAAGGGCACCTTGCCATATAGCCCCCAACACTAAATGGACTACTAGGGGTCTGAAGTACTGCTAGTTACATAGGTATGTAACAGTGAGCGTGGCTGAAAACCGTACATCAGCATAAATGGGCTGTATCCCGTAGCTGAATGTTTGGTACTATTTTAAGCAAACTCTAATATTGAGAGATACTCATCTCAATTAGTCTGCCTCTTGCTTACGTATGCATGAAGCATATCCTCTAGCACCTGATTTACCCTCTCTGTTTGACCGTCCGTCTGTGGATGGTCGGTGGTACTCATATTAAGTTTAGTATGGAGATGATGGAATACTGCCCTCCAAAAACTTCCATCAAACTTATTGTCCTGGTCGCTGACTATGTCGGAAGGTAGACCGTACAATTTAAATAGCCCGTCTACAAACAACCTCGCTAACTGTGGAGCTCTAACGGTAGTTTTGGTAGGAATAAAATGAGCCATTTTGGTCAGACGGTCAACTATGACCCATATAGCTTCATTACCCTTTTGGGTTCTAGGCAGGCCTACTATAAAATCCATGGAGATACTCTCCCATTTACTAGCTGGTATCTCTAAGGGCTGCAACAACCCTCCTATCTTTAAACGCTCTACTTTGTTTACTTGACATTTCTGACAACTGGTTACATACTGTTGGACGTCCTTTTTCATATTGGGCCACAAAAATTGCCTACGAAGAAGCTCATAGGTCTTCTGTATGCCTGGGTGTCCCGCACTAGGATTGTCATGACATTCATATAGGACCTGCTGCCTATAATCCTTTGAATTGGAGACACATACTCTATCTCTATAGAGCAAGTACTCATCTTGAATGAAATATTGTTTCCATTTGAATCCTTGAGTCAACTGACCCTCAACCACTGGGGTTTGCTTGGGTATTAAAGGCTCAAAATCCTCAACGTCATCTGACGACATATACTCGGACTCGTCATCATCCTCAATGGAAGTTGTCATATTCTTGGATGAACTGGCACCAGCTGTGGGGACTGGTTCTGGAGTCTGTAACTTTCTACTCTGGACTGAGTTCCAGATAGTAGAGAAGAATGCATCATGCTGGTATTTCCCTCTCAAGGACTAACTCATTACGAATTTGAGTAAAACTCAGCTCGTTTATCATAGGCATTCTGCTAAGGGCATCTGCTACTGTATTGAATTTCTCCCGTCTATATCTAATAGACATATCAAACTCTTGTATCAACTCTGCCCAATGAGCTTTCCGATCTCTAAGCTCAGGTTGATTGCAAAGGTATCTGAGACTCTCATGGTCTGTCAGGACCTCAAAGTTGGCACCATACAAATAATGCCTCCAAGTCTTAAGGACATGGACTATAGAAAAGAGTTCCTTTTTGTGAAAAATGCAAAAATAAACTTGGTAGAGGCCAAAAATCTTGTATATAGATAAACACACATGTGTGGAGCCTGTTCCCACGTGTGAAAATAATGTACTTGTCATGTACCATAATCATATAGGTTGTACATATGATTTAATTCAAGTTCTAGTGGCTAAAAAGGCCAAGAACTAGTTTTCTAGACATATGACACATGACATCAATCTATTGATTGCATGAGCCACATCCTTTGGTTAGGTGTCATATCACATGTGTAGAGGACAACTCACATGTGTGGAATAAGCCGAAGTAGGCGAATTTTGACTTCTAAAAGATTTCCAAGTAGATCTCCATATAAAAGAAAAATGGACCAAAAGTGCTCAAAATAGAAGGTGTTGTCCAAGTGTCAGTTTTGCATGATGAATCATCATATGACAAAACACCTTCACACATGTGAGATCAGAGGGATGATCAGTACCATGAGCTCCCACTTATTGTATATATAGAGCCACATTTGGCCATAATCAATGTGAGACAACAATCTTGGTTTTGGAAGCAATTTTGAGTGATTCTCTCCATTTGTCTACATTTGTTTTGATTGTTTTGAGGTTCTATCAATGTGTATTTGATTTTCAGGTTGGAGTCCGTACTCAGACAGTGTTTCACACGTGTGAAACCAGAAAGTACACCTACCTTCAATTAATGATTGTTCTTGTTAGGATTTTGTGTCTAGAATTGATCTAGATTGATCTTAATCTCAAGTAGATTGATAGATCAAGTAATCTGACAACCAATCCCTCTTGATGATTAGATTAGGATCCACTCTTGGTCCTTTTTGTACTTTTTGCACATGGTATCAGAGCCTAGTACAAGAGGTTTTGTTGAAATTGATAGGGTTAATCCAAATCAAGGCCAAAATTTGCAGTTTTTTGGAAACTAGTCAAATTTTGTGTAGCAAGTTGGATTTGATAGCTATCCTCAAAATTTTTGGTCCAGATCTTGTTGTGGGCTATAGGAACCCTTTTCACACGTGTGAGACCATACAACTCTGATTTTGATTGAGAAATTTAAAAAATTTGTAGAATTTGACTCACATATCCAATTTGAGTGATTTTTGGTGCAAAATCAAGCATTTTCTATAGTGAATCTAATACTTTCATTAGTTCTTGGATTAGATCAGCCAAAAATCAAAATTGAAACTTGAAATAGGTGCATTAATTGATCTTCCCTGATTTTTTGAGTGTATGTTGAAGTTAAGAGAGATTTTGCTAAAAATCATAGATTAAGGAGTGATATGCAAGGTGAGAGGTTGAAATCCATTGTACCATCACTCTAGATTTGTTCAAGAGTGATAGGGTTAAGTTTAGAAGCATCAATTTGCTAGAAAACATCTGTCCTCCAAGTGAAACCTTTGAGAGTTTTTAGTGCATATAGAGCATCTATGCAAATCTTTTGTAGAATTTGACATAGATTGGCTTCAATTGAGAGTTCTAGAAAAGAGATTGAGATCCAAGTCATATTGTTCAACCCTACTCAATTTGTTTTAGTGATTGCAAGGTTTGAAAAGATTCATTAAGGTGTCTATGGCAAATGTGTAGAGAGAGATCCAATTTTCTAAGAGTTTCTTCCTTTGTAGAGGGCAAGATCTAGAAGCTCATTATGTGTTGTTATTGGTGGAGAATTTGTATTCTCCTAGGTGATCAAATCTTTCTAAGTGGCATTAGATCTTTGAAGCACAATATCTTAGTGAGAAAAATCACAACTTTTGATTTTGAATTTCACTCCAAGTCTTAAAAAGTAGAGTAATTGGTGGAATCCAATAGGAGTGATTGAATTCAATTTATTGAGCAAAAATTGACATAGTATGTATGAAACTCAAATTAGTTCTATTCAACTTTCTTTGTGAGAGTGTGAGGGTCGATTTGAGATCCCATTGGATGTCTAGAATGAGGAGGAGTCCATATTTGAGTATTCATGCATGGTTGAGATCTTTGTGAATCTTTGGTTGTCTAATTTTTTAAGCTTTGTGAAAAATTGGTGGTATAGTTTGTTGTCAAATCAAATCAAATTCATTCTAAATCTCAAGTGTGAGATTATTTGGGTCAAGAGTGAGTCCAAAAGAAGTGATTAAGTTTGATTTTCATGTATTTGAAACAAAACCCATCTTTTGTTTAAGAATCTCAAGTGTTGAGAGAACTAGTCAAGTGAAAAGGAAAATCTAGGTGTCAAATCTTTTTCATATCCATTTCAACTTTCAAAAGAAAGAGTCATTGGTATTTGATGAGTCCAATAGGAGATTGGATCTGATTTCTTTAGTGATTTTATTCAAAGATTGCGTGCTTTTGTCTTAGTGATCAAAGCAAAGTTTCCAAGTGACTAGTCATTACTGTGAAGATTGTTTCTTAGGTTTGTGAGCTAGATCTTTTGTAGATCCTTCTAGATTGTTGAAGATGTTCAAATCTAGTCTCTTGAAAGTCACAAATTACATCTGTAGAATCATATCACAGGTTTTTATGCACATGGCATCAATAGGTGGTATCCTATTGAAGGAAAGAAAGGATCCTGACTGTAACCTTTGTGGCAAGGGAGGATATTTTTTCTCAAGATGCTACAAAAAGAAGACCAATCCATCCAAGGAGAACCAAAGCAAGGGGGCCAAGGTGAAGGATGGAGCTTCAAGTTCAAAATGCAAATATAAGAAGGACAAGTCCAAGGAAAGGTGTTTCCTTTGTGGAAAGGTGAATGAGGCTTGGAATCTCACAAGGACTTGCAAGATTTGTCTTCAAGAGTCCATCACAACACATGTCAAATCTTTTGAAATTTTTCATTTGGAAGTGCATTGTTTGGTTCAAGATGCAAAGATAGATGTCACTTTCATGAAAGTAACTTGGATTTATTTTATGTCCTTGGAAAGTATTTTGCTTGGAACTTTGGACAAGTTCAAACTTATTGTTATTATCCAAGAGAAATCAATCAAGAATAAGGAGCAATCACAAAATGAAAATAGTTTCATTTATGCTCTCATGTCAACTTATGAAGAACCATTTTGCTTTGAAGAGATTTTTGTATCTCAAAGGTGGATTAGGGCAATACTAGTTGAGTGTGATGCCTTAAAAGATAGCAAAGCATGTTTTCCTTGTAAACTTACATTAGATCTGAAGTCAAGGAAATGGAAATGTCTTCATAATGCAGGATCTTTTGGTTTCAATAAGATCATGAATGATGTGTTCATTCGTAAAGATGAAAATTGTAAGTTTTCAATCTTAAAGGCAAGTTGTAAACTTCTTATGAGAATAAGTGAAGCATCCAAAGTGGACACTTATATCCATAAGCAAGTAGTTAGCCTTATTGAGATGGAAATACCTTTTGATTTCAATATTGGAAAAATCATGCCAGGTTGTGGTGATTTTTGGACTCATGTTTCTAGCATAAGTAATCTTGATAATCATAGGAAGTGCATATTGAATGGTCATACTTGTTGTGATCATTATGAGACATGGAGGTCTCGGATTTCCATAAAAAAGGAGCATCATGAAGAGGATCTTAAGGAGTCATCTCAAGGTTCAAGTGTGCCAAGGATTGAGGAAGAGAGTCCTTCTCAAGGTTCAAGTATGTCAAGGATTGAGGAGGAGAGACCTTCTCAAGTTGTGATTCCAAAAAGAATCTCAAGAAACATGGTTGAGTCCATGTGGCTCACATTTCAAGGGAAAGAGGAGCATACCTCATGTGGTATACATCTCATAATTACTTCTCCTATGTCATTTGATAAATCAATTTGCTTTAGTGAGATCATTGCATCTCAAAATTGGAGTAAAGCCATACTAGTTGAGTATGAAGTCTCTCTTGAGAACATAGATGATGTTCTTAAAAGGTTGAAATTGATTTTAAATCAATTAGAAAGCAAATGGTTATTTCATCAAATGTATGCTCTTGAGTCATGTAAGAGCAAAAGTGATTTGTTTACTCATAGTTTGAAATTTTGTATTGAGGCAAATTGTAAACTCTTTATGAGAGTAAGTGAATCATCTTCTAAAGACACTTATCTCCATAATGAAGTATTTAGCCTCATTGGATCTGAGATTAGCATGGTAAAGAAGCATGAAGATATGATGCAAACACTTTGTTATTATAGCATGCATAGTCTTGCCAATTTGGATAAGTCTAATTCTCTAGATCATGGTAACATGATGCTAGATCTTTGTGATCCTAATAAGTCAAGAAGAAAGATTTATTTTCTCATGGAGGAGCACGCACATGAAGAAGGAACAAGCCTCAAAGTCAAGCATCTACATGAAATTTGGAAGGAATCAATTTCGAAGATGCTAGGATGGTGCAAAGCTCTCAAGTTCATCAAAGATGTCAACATCAAAGAAGCACTATCATAGATATGGTGATTTCAGATCAACATCAAGCTCATTGGCTGATCTTCACACCTTTTGAACCAACAAAGTCCAATTCAGCCCATGGAGTCAAGTTCAAGATCATCATGTTTTCCATCAAGCTAAATTTACCAAGCTAGATTTTTGAGGAGGAGTGTGAAAAATGCAAAAATAAGCTTGGTAGAGGCCAAAAATCTTGTATATACGTAAACACACATGTGTGGAGCCTGTTCCCACGTTTGAAAATAATGTACTTGTCATGTACCATAATCATACAGGTTGTACATATGATTTAATTCAAGTTCTAGTGGCTAAAAAGGCCAAAAACTAGTTTTCTAGACATATGACACATGGCATCAATCTATTGATTGCATGAGCCACATCCTTTGGTTAGGTGTCATATCACATGTGTAGAGGACAGCTCACATGTGTGGAATAAGCTGAAGTAGGCAAATTTTGACTTCTAGAAGATTTCCAAGTAGATCTCCATATAGAAGAAAAATGGACCATAAGTGCTCAAAATAGAAGGTTTTGTCCAAGTGTCAGTTTTGCATGATGAATCATCATATGACAAAGCACCTTCACACATGTGGGATCAGAGGGATGATCAGTACCACGAGCTCCCACTTATTGTATATATAGAGCCACATTTGGCCATAATCAATGTGAGACACCAATCTTGGTTTTGGAAGCAATTTTGAGTGATTCTCTCCATTTGTCTACATTTGTTTTGATTGTTTTGAGGTTCTATCAATGAGTACTTGATTTTCAGGTTGGAGTCCGTACTCAGACAGTGTTTCACACGTGTGAAACCAAAAAGTACACCTACCTTCAATTAATGATTGTTCTTATTAGGATTTTGTGTCTAGAATTGATCTAGATTGATCTTAATCTCAAGTAGATTGATAGATCAAGTAATCTGACGACCAATCTCTCTTGAGGATCAGATTAGGATCCACTCTTGGTCCTTTTTGTACTTTTTGAACACTTTTCATAGGCACTGTACCTAGTTTGAACTGGCTCGAGTCCTTTACTCTCGAACGCAACTGGTCGTCCACCCTGAGTCAGTACAGCACCAACTGCAAAGTCGCTAGCATCTGTTTCGACCACAAATGGTTGATTGGGGTTGACAACTTTGAAAACTGGTGCTGTAGCTAAGGCTGTTTTGAGAGCATCAAAGCTCTCCTGCTGTGCGGACTCCCAAATGAACTCCTTTCCCTTCCCCTTAAGAAGATTTGTCATGGAAATTGCTATCTAAGCATATTCTTTGACAAATCGTCTGTAATATCCCGCCAAACCAAGAAAGATCTGAAGTTCCAAAATATTCTGAGGTCTCAGCCAACTGAGTATGGCTTTAACCTTATTTGGGTCCATCTTAATCCCATCTGACGAGATAATGTGACCCAAATATGCTACTTCTTCAACGAAGAATTCAGACTTGGATTGTTTAGCATAAAGCTTATGCTTTCTAAGCAGTCGAAACACCTTTCTAAGGTGTTTTAGATGCTCCTTCCTTGTTTTATTGTAGACGAGGATGTCATCTAAAAATACGACTACAAACTTACCCAAATATGGTCTGAGGACACTGTTCATCAAGGTCATAAAGGTAGCTGGACCATTTGTGAGCCCAAATGGCATTACCTTAAACTCATAATGACCGTGACGAGTCCTAAAAGCTGTTTTTGAGACATCTTCCGACTTTATACAAACTTGATGATATCCCGATCTGAGGTCTATTTTACTGAAAAACTTAGCCCCGTCGAGTTGATCAAACAACTCGTCTGCCCGAGGCATAGAGTACTTATTCTTAATTGTGACTTTATTGAGGGCTCTGTAATCTACGCAAAGACGCGTAGACCCCTCTTTCTTTTTCACCAATAGGACTGGTGAGGCCCATGGTGAACTACTGGTCTGAATTTGGCCTTTTCCAAGATAATCTGTTAACTGCCTAGTTATTTCTTCATCCTCTGTTCGGCTGACCCGATACGGAGGTTTAGAAACAAGTGTTGTACCTGGTACTAGGTTTATTACATGATCTGCCTCTCTGCTAGGTGGTAAACCATGTGGCAAGTCTTCAGGAAAAACATCTTTAAATTTAGACAATAAAGTTTCTAATTTACTGATTTTCTGCTGTATAGAACTGGAAATAGAAACTTCAGGAATAAACTGAAAGTCACATAAGAATACCCGATGGTCTTCATCTCCGATTAGTTGGCAGAGCTCTAAACTGCAAACCATAGGACTATTGGGAATATCATGCTCCCCATGCAACTGGATCTCTTGGTCTTTATGCTAAAAGCTGAGGGTGTTCTCCTGATAGTTTTTGTGAAGGGAAGGTCCTAAACTGTAGAGCCAATCTCTCCTAAGAACAATATCTGTGCGATTCAGGTGCATTATCTGAAAGTTTATTTCATCTTGGTACCCCTGAATACCAAGATTCAAATTACTCACCATAGTTTCCCATATTTTTTTTATCTTCACCCGGCCCTTAGCTAATGAAACTATGTACCTATGTTGACTAGGTACTTCTGGTAGTTTAAGCTTTTTAACCAGGGTGTAGTTGATGAAATTATGGGTTGCCCCATCATCAACCATAACTCTTACTGACTGGTTACCAACTTTCCCATGCATACGTACTAGGTCATGCGGCCCAAAGCTGAAGGGTCTCGCTAGCATTGCAGAGGTCAGCTGGCAACAATGTTCATGATCTTCATGATACACTTTGATCTCGGAAGCTGCCGAGTCACTGGGGAAACTTACAGTTTGAACAAGATGAACTTGTTTCTTATCTTTCTTATCCTTTTTAGTGAAAGGCCCCTTGGGACACTGTTTGACTGTGTGTCCCTTGCCCATACACACAAATCACAAACGTTCTTGTTTGGCTTTCTCAAAATCATCTGGTTTTAAGGGCTGTATGAGTGAAGGGCGTTTCTGAAGAGCTTCACTTTTAAATTTATCTTGATTCTTTCTTTTAAAATTTTCTTTTTAAATTGAAAGTCTTTCTGAGGAGGCTTCTCAGAAAGTGGCTGTTGTCTCGCCCTCTTCCTACCCACTGAATCATCATAGATTTGAGCATATCTGAGAGCTTGCTCAAGGGTAGTAGGCGAGTTTCTTTGGACCTCTACTTTATATTCATCTTTGAGGCCACAGACAAATCCCCTGATTTTTTGATAATCATCCATATTTTTAATCTTTAAAATTGCTTCTCGATACTGCGAGATATATTGGATGAGGGACTTGTCCATTACTGTTCTTTCCCAAGCTTCCCAGGCTCTATCAAGTTCATTTTCAGGTAGGAATTATCTTAGGAAGGCTTCTTCAAAAGCTTTCCATGACCGGGGAGTCTGCCTAGTCTCCTAGAGATTTAACCACCACTTATAGGCCATAGGCCCTAAGGAAAGACTGGCCTCAATAGCTTGCAAATGGTCAGGGGTCTGTTTAAGAGCATGAATGTTCTTCCATTGGTTGAGGAAGGTTTGTAGAATGTCTGCATTTCTATCCTTCTCTTCCCCATTAAAAGTAGGAGGCTTTAAATCTTTAAAGACACTGGGGTGAGACCATAAAGTCTCACCTGAAACTGATGGAAGTGCAGAGGGGACAACTGAGAAGTGGAGGGAAGGCTTCCTTTCGCGAAACTCAAAATCAAGCTCTTGAGTTCAGCGAACGAGTCATCCACACTGGACTTGAAATTGGCTAATGCCAACTTCAGTTCATCCACTTCTGTTACCAACTGGAGAAACTGCTCCTTGGTAACCAGTTCGTTGAGTTCTTCGGCGAACTGTTCCTGTTCTTCCATTTCCATGGGTTCTTTCCCTTTACTATAGGCCAAGGCTTTTGTTTCAAGTTCGTCGAAGCCTCTCTCCGGAGGTTGATCAGGTCCCTGAGGAGTGGTCATCTTTGGAATTGAAAGAGAGGTACCTTAACTTCTAATGAAAAAAAGTCAAAAAGGCTAATTTACAACTGTACAAGGGAAAGGAAAGATGACTTAGCTGTTTCTGAGGACTATACTTCCAAAGAAATTATGAAGAGGAACCCTCTTAGCTCTTCCACCCAAAATTTCAAACCTGTTGTCCCGGAAAATCCCAGTTTGTGGCTCCAAAATGGTATCAAAATTTTCGGTTCCTTGAGTATAGTAGCTCGTTGATCTGATTGCAGCTGTGAGGTTCCAAAAAATCGAGTAAAAATCAAAAAAGTGCAAAAGAAAATATGGAAATTTGATGTCTTTGCCCTCGTTGGTTGGACAGCAACATGTCTGGCCCAATTTTCTGAAATTTACGGCCCAATACTCGCTAGAATTTCTGATTTAACCTCAGTTGGTAGGTCGTTGGTCTGTGGCAAATTAGTTTGAAGTTCAAACTACTGAGAAATCCCAAAAATCAGGGATGAAAATTCACTTTTTCACCTCCCTGTCCAGCGCTGACCTTGCTACTCTATTTCTGATTAGAACTTACTCTAATCTATTCAGAACTTGCTACCAATTTTAGATTTGAGGGCTAGCTACACAACGATAGATCTGCCCATCCTTTCCCCTTGAAGTTCTGCTCAGATGACTCAGAATTATACTGAAATTGTCTTGTCAGATAGCTATCTCTACAACGATGGATCTGTCTCAGAAATCTAACTCATATTCCAAATGTAAGAAAGATGATTCAATGTAAAAATTTTCACAATAGAAAGCTACTCCTCCAACGCTGGATCTGTCTCTCTTATTTACCAAAGTTTTTTTAAGAGATTCTGAGCACTCTCTCTACTTTCTCCCTGTTCCCAAAGATGGAGATGGCTCTGATACCAGTGTAATAGATCCTAACGCCACAGTAGGACAAACACTAACTGATCCACCCAACCTTGCCTACTCCCTGATATAGAGTAAGCCCCTCCTAGCCCAGTGTGAGAACTGGTAGCATGCAACTGCCAAGTGTCGGCCACGTGGCACTAACGTGGCCGACTGCACGTCAGGACCCAACTGGGGGCCCTATCCTACTGACAGGGTCCCTAGATTGTGTTAGGCCCGCCATAGCTATGGACCGTGCTGGGGCACACTACTCACATTGTCTTGCCCTGTTGGTCGTGTGCGCTGCTGGACACGACCTTGACTGTGGTATCTAACCTATCTGTGTTCTCTAGGGTTCGGCACTGGTCATGAGCTCGTAACACAAGGGGACCGATTTTGTGGAACTCATGGAAGCAAAAATCAGTTGCGCTTTCTTCGACAAAGACAGAGTACATCGCAATATGCCGAGCTTCAAAAGAAGCTGTATGAATAAGGTTATTACTTCACGACTTACATCACACTCAGATCAATGCTACCACCATTCTGTGTAACAACTTGAGCTGTATTTCACTGTCATTGAATCCCGGATTTCATGGCAAATCCAAGCACATAGTATCATTTCATTCGGGAGAAAGTTATCTCAAGGCAAGTGATATTTCAATACTGCTCCACAACAGAAATGGCCACAGACATCTTTACCAAAGTGCTTTCCAAGATCAAGCACCAGAAGTTCTTCAACATGTTGAACCTGACAAAGATACCAAGGCACCAACCGTGACCTTAAGGGGGGACTAAGGGAAATTAAGCCCACAGTTGCCTCTTTGGAATCATAACTTAGACAACCAATTTATTTGAAGGATGCCTACAACAGACTTTCGGTTGATCTCCAGCAAAGGGTAACCAATCCCATCATAATTTTTAAGTTTAGATGTCAAGTTTAATAATTTAAAGTCATTGAAGACTTGGCCATCTTCAAGGACTTCCACAAAACTTGCATTTAGAACAAGTATGCAGATTTACATTATTTTTGAACAGTTTGCAAAAATACACTAAGTGTCGCAGTTCGCATTTTTTGCACTTTTCCGAAAACTGCAACACTTACCTTCGACTTTTTCTGTTCAATTATTTTTTGAAGAAGTCAACTTGGTCACAGTTCAACAGTTTAACTATTTTCAACACCTTTGTCCCTTTTCGCATTTTCTCAAAAAATGCAAAGAGAGAGAAAATTCCATAAGGCTTTCCCGAAAATAGCGAAAGAGTTGAACTATTAAAGAGATCTTTGACTTTTTAAGGGGATTAACTTGTGAAGCAATGGCTGTGTCTACAGCTATGGATGTATTAGCACCATGAGTACCATCTACACCATCTGTTGCATGAGGTGGTGACGAATGTTGTTTGGAAGGTGTATCCGACGTAGAGTCATCGTCTTGTGAATCTTTGTCAGACTCCATACCATCAGACTCTGTTTTATCCGGGGAGGCATGGCATGTCATTTGCATCTTTGGCCTTGCCCGTAGTGGACGTGCTGGTGGGGCTTGAACTTGTGTGGTGACGTCTTGCTGTTGAGCCGATGACTTGTCTGTAGAAAGGCCCTTTGTCTATGATGTCAACGAGGTGGGCATCTTTCTTGGTTGTGAAGCTTTGCTTGGCTTGTTTTGACTTGTTTTGTTGCTGGCCTTGTATGAGAGGATGGGGCTTTCCTCTTCTTAGACGTTGGTTGTGTGTTGTCTTGTTTGTGTCGCAAGCTTGGTTGGAGACTTGGTTGTCTGGTCTGCAGATATCTCCCATGCTTTGTCAGCTAATAGCAAATTTGCTCTCATGTGTGGATGGTGATTGAGTTGCTGCAATGTGATGTCCGCGTCAGAAGATAGCCCAAGTATGTTGTGGCTTTCTTGGTTCAGATGCAGTCATGAAGGCAATTTGACGCAAATTGGACCCAATCATAGAGATTCTGACTGTGCAATCTGAAATCGGCCATCATATGGAACAGCATCATAGGGATACGCCTGATCATAGGGATACGCCTGATCAGGGACCTATGACATTGTGTATATCGTGTGATATATGCACAAGCAGCAGCCAATTGTTTATTGTTGATGGCGCCGATAAGCCAGCCGACCTTGTTCCTCCATTTGTCCATTGATGGATCAATAAACTTGAAATATGCCATTGATTCAATCTTTTTGAAAGTTCTGCTGACTGTGTTCAGTCCTCTTGGAAAACCAAGTGCATGAAGGTCAGCTCCAAAGATGGGTACGACGAACACAATGCTCCTGGTAGGAGGTAATATGAATTGGAAAGATCTGTGAGTCTACTTATACTAGGCATAAGCAAGATGTAACAAGAACAGGCTTTGATAACCAGTGAAAGGAGGTAGTTGGAATTCTATTTTGGTGAGGAACTGGTGTACTTCTTGGTACCAATTAGTCATCTCAATAGTACCAAGTGTGCCCATAGTGATGTCTATTTTCTCAGATTGTTGATCTCCAGAACCGGAAGGGAAAATGGCAGACAGTGTTTGTATCTACTATGGTATGGAGTGTTGCTCGGTTGAGACCTGCGGAGGTTTTGGAATGCTATTTGATCGAGACTGAATATAACAAACTGAGGTTTGTTCGGTCAAAATAGATCGAAGTACTGAAGCTCTGTTCGGTCTAGACAGATTGAAAACAAGGTTTGAACAAGTAAGAAGATGTCTGCTTGGTCGAAAGGTTTGAACCACCCAACACATCTCTAACAATCTCTAACCACCCAACACGGATCCAGAGCGCACCATTTTCACAGAAAACCTAATGTGCCAGAGTTTTCTACATTCAAAAAATTGCTAAGGCAAGACCTCTGAGGGGTAGTGATACTGGAGCTTGCAATCACACTTGCTTCTAGTACGCCACTGACAAGAAACATCATCATCTTATCAAGAAAGCATTACTCCACAAACACCCATGCCTCCAGCTCAAACACGACCTATACACCTGTCAACTCCAGATCAACCAGTGACTCCAGATCAACCACGACCAAGCAGACACCTTCTTACTTGTTCAAACCTTTCTCTAACCATCTCTCTTAGTCGATGGTCGTGGTTGATCTGGAGTCACTGGTTTTTGTGGAAGAATAGGGTGTGAACAACATGGAGTAATGTTTTTTTGATAGGATGATGATGTTTCTTGTCAGCAATGTACTAGTAGAAAGTGTGATTGCAAGCTCCAGTATCACTATCCCTCAACGGTCTTGCCTTAGCAAGATTTGACAATCTGTTGAGTGTGCAAGCTCTAGCACATTAGATGTTTTTTGAAAATGGTTTATAATGTCGCTCTGAATCCGTGATGGATGGCTGGAGATGGTGTTCACTTATGTTAATCAGTGATCAAGGGCAGTTGTCATGAACAACAAATCGTCAGAAAAGAGGCTGTTTGTGCAACAATTGCCAGTAGCATTCGCCAAAAACATCAAGAACTTGCACATCACTGAGGTGCGACTGATTTCGTTCTGGGCCTCTTTATGCTCGGTGTGTAGTGCTTGGTGGACTGTTGAGTCGGTCGAGTTTTTTTTAACTTGTGATTCGGTCGAGATGTCTTCGTTGGAGTCTCGGTCGAGTTTTTTATCCGGTCGAGATGGCATCCGGTCAAGATGTCATCTGGTCGAGGATTTCTATCGGGTGTCATCCAGTTGAGATTTTGTTGTCAGTTGGGCTTGTGGTCTCAATGACCAAATGTGTCTATGGATGAACAAAAATGGCATCTCTGAATATCAAAATGAATACTGACTCTAAAAAGTGAAAAAACTTAATTTCTGAAGTTGTACTAGATGATGTTGACCTTGAACACAATAAATAAAAATAAAAAATTCAAAATTAAAATAAAAGAAAGGTAAGCATCAAAGGGAACATGAAAATTAAAAAAAATAAAGAATAAATGAACGAGCATGTTTTTTTTTTTTTTTTTTTAAATGGGGTCAACAAAGAATAACTTTTTGTAGTTCCGCGTAGACGACTGCCATTGATGACATTGTCGAGGATTACTCCGTCAAGTGTTTCTAACTGGACTATTCCATTTGGGAAGACTTTATCGATTACATATGGTCCTTCACTTTTGAATTTTAATTTTCCAGGGTGCTTTTTTGAGGTGTAGAGAAGCATTTTATCACCTTCATGTATATCTTTATTATGTAGGTGACGATCGTGCTAGGCTTTACTAATTGTGCATGATACGAGATGAGACGAGTCTCGCACAATTGGGCTAACAAAAAAAGCATGTTTTGTACCTCTTGTTCGATTGCAACTTTCTCGCATAGATCAATAGACAAAGCTTGCATGACACGCAAGGAAGGAACTAAAAATTCAACAGGCATTACTGCCTCTTGACCATAAACGAGGTGGAAGGGTGTGACCCATCCAGTGACCATCTTGAGAGTTGTACGATATGCCCACATAGTTGAGAACAACTTGATTTCCCAATCTGATCTACTTGTCTCAACTATTTTGTCAGAATCTTATAGATGGCCTTATTAGTGGATTCTACTTAGCCATTACATCGAGGGTAGTATGGGGGGTACTACGAGGGGAGGTACTTTTGTGATGGACAACAAGGTAATGGCATAAGAGAATATTGACCACTTCATTTAAGAAGTGTGATCCTCTGTCACTAACAAGCTCTATAGGACATCCAAAATGCGTATGATGTTTTCATATAGAAAGCGTGTGACGGTTTTTGCATTGGCGTCCTTTGTGGCTCTAGCCTCAACCCATTTGGTAGCGTAACCTGTGGCAATAGGATGTAACGGGCTTGAGTGTTTTTGGCTGCTGGGTTGATGGGCCCAACAAAGTCTACACCCCACTTATGGAAAGCTTTGCCTTTTATAATTGGGATAAGCGACGTAAAGTCAGCTTTCGTTGTCTTTTTGGCTAGTTGGCAGACATCACATGTTGTTATAATATCCTTAAATAGTGATGGCCATCATAATCCTGCTCGGAGGATGATCTTAGCAGTCGCTTCGGCAGAGAAGTGACCACCACCAATGCCTTCATGTGCCTGAGATATGATAGGTCGTATCTCGGATTCATAAGCGCATCTGCGTATTATACCGTCAGCACCTCTTTTATATAACTGATCGGCAATAAGTTGAAAGGTGTTGCTTTTATTGAAAATTTTCTTTTCGCTACTTGATTTAGTCCTTCTTTTAGTCTACTAGTTATTGAGTGATTTCCTCAGCCCAAAGTGGTGTTGCGTTAATCTGAAAAAGACATGCATCAGATAGTTCATCGTTGACTAGAGCATTGATCTTTTCAGCCTTTGGAAGTCGGGAAAGGTGATCGGCCATAAAGTGTTGTATGCCTTCCTAACGACTACGCGAAAGGTGAACTCCTCAAGGATTAACAACCATCTTGCTATCCGTCCAGTTTTACATGACTTATTTACAATATATAGTAGGGCTTGATGGTATGTGTAAAATGCAAAGGTTTGGCCTAGCAAATAGTGTCGCATTGTTGTATGGCGTAGACCATGACCAGTGCTTCACATTTGGTTGTTGTATAGTTTATTTCAGCAGGCAACAATTGTCTGCTCAAGAAACGTAATAGAAAATCTTTGTTATACTCTCCTGGTGGTGCTAGGATGCTGCCAATAGCGTACTTGCTTGCATTAGTATGCACATGGAATTCCTTCGTGCAATCAAGGGAACGTAGTATAGGTGTGGTAGTGAGCACTGTTTTTAGTTCCTCAAAAGCTTTTATTCGTTCCTTGATCCACCTAAGATCAACTACAACTAAATAAATGAGCCATGCTTTGCCGGCATAGTCGATTATGAAGATGCGGTAGTAGTTACTATGGCCTAGAAAAATGTATACTTCCTTCACTATCGCAGGTAAGGGCATCTCAACTATAACCTTGATTTTAGAAGGATAAGTAGAAATACCGTCCTTTGATATGATATGTCCGAGTACAACCCCATGGGTTACCCAGATTTGGCACTTTTCAGGGTTTAGTGATATTCCAAATCGTCGATAGTGAATGAAGATTCTTTCAAATGCTTCGAGATGCTTTTCTGCTGAAGAATGCACCCCAAATCATCAAGATAAATCTCGACGATGCGATGGAGCAAATCTTGAAATGCCATTTGCATGATGCATTGGAACATAGAAGGGGCATTGCATAAGCCAAAAGGCATTACGTTGTAAGCATAAACGCCATATTTCATGGCAAAAACCATCTTATGTCGGTCCTCAGGGGCTATCTGGACTAGGAAATAGCCACTAAAGCCATCTATGAAGTTGAAAGTTTCATCTCTTGCCATTTCCTCTAGAATTTGTGTCGTTAAGGGCAACAGAAAGTGTTCTTTTTTAGTAACCGCATTAAGATTTTTGAGGTCAACGCAGACACAAAACTTGTCATTTTTCTTGGGCAATACCCAATCCGTATGTTGGACTTTATAAATGAAGCCAACATCAAGCAGCTTCTTAATATCCTCGTCAATCCTTTCTTGATAAACTGCGTTACAACGGTAAGGCTTAACCCGAATAGGCTTAGTGTTTTTATCAAGTGGAATGGTATGGACTGCTACTTCAGGTGGGACCCCCTTCATTTTTGTGTAATTCCAAGCAAATACATCTCTATATTTTCTTAATAAAGTCTCCAAACCAGTGAGCTGGTCTGGTATCAGGTGGGCTCCAATACGAATGAAACGATCCATGTCTTCATCATGATTCTTAAGATTGAGTGGGACTGTCTTAGTAGGTCCTTCAAAAGATGGGGACACCTATGTAGGCTCCCGCTTGGGTTGTGGCAGTTGGATAACAACATCGTTGATCATGAAATACTTGAAATGTTACAAAAGATCATAAGGTGGTTCTACAAAGTTCTCAAAAACTTTGGGAATTAGTGATGGGGATTTGCTACCGAAGCTAGACACTTTTTTGCTTGGATGGGCCTTTTGAGACAATGGTTGAATTGGCTACTTCAGTTTTGCAAGCATTTGTTTTTGACGCTCGGTTAGTTTCATATCTATGATTTTTTGTTTGTTTATTCGAGGCTTTTTGATATGTTGTGGAGGCGGTGTGGTTGCCTTTCGAATTAACTCTTCGGCAATGGCCTCACAGATCTCGTCTAGAAGCGCTTCCCAGTCATAGACTTTGGTTTTGGGCCTATAGGTCACTATGTTCACTAGCTTAGAGGTAAGTTGTACATGAGCTAGTGGGCCTGGTGTCTTGATTTTCTTTGGGATCGATTTAGGTGCAAATCGTTTGTGATCGAGATAGTTGACTCGTTTCCTCATCATTCATCGAAAGAATTCCATCTTCCGAAACATGGGCTGTAGAAACAATACTTTTCTCGGGGCACCAAGATATTGGAATAGGATCTATCATCATCAGGGGAATGATGGGTGTCTTGATGTCAATAGAAGACGGTAGGATAGCGGTGTCTTCTTCGATGGTTTCTATGAGGCATATGTTGGAGTCAACACAATCCACAGTGGCCAATGCATGACCCCAAATCATGATATCGGTTGAGCGCATATAGTGTCCTTTCGGCATGATTGGAACACTATCGGATGCATCGTATGTTGTTGAGGACCAATCATCATAAACCTTGGCTAGCTTCATGTGGCATGTGGAGTCAACATTGACTCGTTTTTCATTATTGCCGAAGATTATCTTACTTTGCTTCCAATCTTGGATGACACCTGTCATTTGCAGCCAGGGTGTACCAAGGAGTTTGTATAATGGTAGGTCTAGGATAACATAGTCAACGGTGAATTTGACAACTGCTATACGTACGAGAATATTTGATAAATTCCTGGCTGGATCAGTTACTCTCTGATTTGCCATGTGTTACTTGTACCTTGGTAGATCTAACTAGGTGAAAGCCCTTGACTTTGCTAGTGACAAAGCCATTATATTTATGCTATCTAAAATTGCGGATACCACGAGATAGTCTTTGTAGAGCATAGGGAGGGTGATGCAATTCCCATTAGCAACACCTATATTCATCAAATTCATAGGAATATGAGGTATATCTGGAATCTCTTTAGGTTTTCGTTGTTCATCCTGTACATTAGGTAGCTAAAAACTACACTAATTGAGTTGTAGAATCTGCAATGTAGCTGCAAATGCCTCGTAGGTTATGGACATGGGCTGATAGCCTGATGCACCTAGACCAAGATATTTTCGAGTTAAGTAGAGTACTTAATTGCGATTGATTATGTTACTATTATTATTCACTGGAAGCATCTGCAGTTACTAAATGATCTCAACTTCACTTAAGAAGTACACTATGATCAAGCCTGTCACAAATTTACCAAAGCAAGAAACATGAATGACCCTTTTTTATGATGATTGAAAAGCAAGTTTCAGGAGAGGAATCGCTCGCATAGGCTAAATGATTCAGATGTAAGATAGTGAACATTATGCTTTGTGGTTTGAGTAGGTATTTGCATAGCTACTTTGGCACTTGTATCACTCAACGAAGTAGAAACCCATCAGTATAACAGATGCTTAATAAATTCATAAATCAAAGACCAAAAAAACATGCATTGATTTTCTAAGAAACTTTTTCATTTTCATCTACAAACCTCCACTCCCAAAACTTCGCTCACTGCGAGCTGAACTAATTGTTGGTATAACTACAAACCGATTGCTTGTCTTGGCAGCCAATTGTTGGCTTGTGTGCCAACGAACAGACTGATAATCGATGTGGCAGCAACACGAATAACACTGGAAAGCCTGTTGATCATATTACTACTCCAACTACCTCACATGTGCAAATGCAAGCACACTTCTCTACCAACTTAGCTTCTCGTATGCGGACGAAAAAAACTGACTGCTTCGCTGCCTTTGTAGGCAAAAGACATGAAAGAAACAACATGCAAACTCCGCTCCTCTGCTGCCAACATCCAGCTCTCAGTAGGGGATATTAGAACTCAAAATGGGCCTTTGTCAAGATGCTTTTGATGACTTTGCACGCTTTCAAGTCCAAGTGGCCCAATAGATTGTGTCCATCTGTGACGAATTGTAACAGTGTTTGACAGACGGAAATTCTTTTGGCTTTCTCAGCCAAAATTTGGCAATTTCAATAATCCCACTGGGCAGAACAAACTATTGTGATTGGACCTTCGTTATTGCCTGAATACTCCTTTGTTGTCTGTATTGTACACTTGAGGTTAATTTGGATTCAATGTTCATGAATTGTAGGTAACTAATCCATGTAGTTTAGGAACTTGTCATTCTTAGGTATACCTCTCCGTTCTTGTGACCTATCTGATTGATCGCTTGATGTGAGCTTTAGGAATCAGAAGATTGTTAGTCTTCTGTAGCCTCCGAATGTCCTTCAACCATGGCGGGCATGTCATGCGGTCTGCTCCTTGGCCTAGAAGGCGGTGGTGGAGGGCGTTGCGGTGGTGGATTTCCCTGCCTGCTTGCATTGGAACCCTGCCAAGATGAAGACGAGCAGTTTTCTTGGTGCGGGCCATTCGTTGTCCTAGTATTGGATCAACGTGTGTGTATAGAGACCTGCAGTGAGGCAGTATAGGAGGCACACGTTGAACCGATATCCCGAAAATGAAAGTCGGTAGTCGATAGCGCATGTGAGAGTATTGAGATTGCAGTACGTAGGTCGTGCGCGTTGAAGCAATATCCGGGTCGTGCGCGATGTATTCGATAGCAGAAGGTAAAGTTTTTTTTAAGTACATGTTTGTGCTTATATAGAGTTGGAGTTAACAGTGTTTGGAGTTGCATGCAAGTAGCAAAAGCAGTGCATCTTGTGACAATGTTCTTGGCATTCTCGTGCGGCTTTTGTGTACCAGAGAAGTATTTACTCAGCCTTTGGGATATTGAATCAATGCACAAACAGCCAAGTCAAGGACTAGGAGTCGTACCTGTGCGTGCTGAATCGATATTTGGGAGTGAAATTTGAACGTAACCTGAATATAAAGTTTTTTTTTATGGTCATGTTTGTGCTTATGTAGAGCGGAGCTTCGGAAATGATTGACCTTCACAAATGTATCGTATCTCTAGGTACGAAATTTGGTGACCATTAGGCTTTAATGATAGACCGTTCATTACTTTTCGGCTCGGGTACCATGTTGTAATATTATTATTGGTGGACATTTACAGCCCCAGACACAACTGTTGTTTATACAAGCACGCTTAACTAATTAATGCCTGAAGTTAGAGCTAGTTTTAACCACAGAATAAGGGCATTACCGGAAACTCAACAAATGGCAACCAAACGGTACCGCTTTCCATTTTCTCTCAAGTAACCTCTCTCTAAAGTCGAACTTCTTAAAGGGACCACTTTGAGCCCATATTTCTCCTAATGCCACTACTTCTCTATGAAAACTAAAAAGCTCACTTCTTTGTTACAAACGTTCAGTTCTCCGCTGCTTTTCTACGTGAAAAGAAATCAACCACGTGATCGCTAGCCCGTAGCATGCACCTCTTGGCAAACTGGTTGATGGACTTCCTATTTATGGACCATGAAACTACAGCCCTTGATTTTAATGCATATCGACGGTCGACAACATGCCATGTGCCTATGCTCTTTCAGCAGATAGCACAAATCGAGGCATAGGACAAAATTGTAACAAGGTGTAAAATGAGTTTGCATGCATACGGAGGTAGACTAGTCTTGCTCATGCTGGCGCTAATTCTCAAACCGTTCCCCACACCTTTTAAGTTGGGTGACGATTTTGATGTCCATGCACTTTATAAAAATATAGAAAAGAAGGTAATTTGCTTGTGGGATTAATGTCAATATACTTTCTCCATGTGGTGCTTTCTTGTGGGCAAATGACACAAAGCAGCTTGAGCAGCCTCAAGATCCCCAAGGACCCACCACCCAAAAAGCCAAAAAGAGAGGGAGGGAGGGGGCGAGTGACCGAGCCTAGTGTTCGTTTCTCTTCTTGGTCTGTAGTACTGGTAGTTGATCAAAGGAACAAAGAAAGGGAAAGGAAAGGAAAGGAAAGGAAAAGGAAAAGGAAAGCAGGAGGAGCGATGACGACGATGGTGGCGAGAGCGTTATTGCATTATTATAATGATACTGAACAGGAAGAAGAAGAAGAAGAAGAATGATGCTAGTGCGTGGACGAGCGCTGGTGGGGAGGAGGGAGTGCAGAATTAGCAAGGCTGCTTGGCTTGCGCTTCTGCTGCTGCTCATGCTCAGCGCTGCCTGGCTCTGCCTCGTCTTCTCCGCCAAGCGCTGCTGTTTCCATCGTCTGCAGCTTGCGGAGGATGTCCAGGAGCTGCTTTTGAGTCCGCCCATCAGATTGAACTGGCCCCGAGATGACGAGATGGAGGATGCCACTTTCAAGGCGGCCATTGCATCTGCGTGGACTGAAGGCAATGTGGGCAGCATGAATCTTTCGGTGCATAATATTGTGTTCGGAGTGGCCGGGACTGTGAGTTTCTGGCCTAATCGCAAGGAGCTGATCAAACTGTGGTGGAAGCCTCCGCGGATGCGAGGCTTTGTGTGGCTGGAAGAATCTGTTCCCTATGAAAAAGACCTTCCTTTGGTGATGGTTTCTGAAGATACATCTAGATTCAGTTATACCAACGCCTTTGGGCGTCCCACGGGCATCAGGATCGCACGCATCATCTTGGAGACTTTCAAACTACGCATACCAGATGTCAATTGGTTTGTGCTCTGCGACGATGACACCATTTTTTCTGTTGAAAATCTTGTGCGCGTTCTCAACAAATACGACTCCTCTCAGCTCTATTACATAGGCAGCACGTCGGAGAGCCATGGACAGAATCTAGCTTTTAATTTCAACATGGCTTATGGAGGAGGTGGGTTCGCTATCAGTTATGCCTTAGCGGAAGCTCTGGTTAAAATGCTGGATAATTGCTTGGAGCGCTATCCGGAGCTTTTTGGTAGCGATGATCGTATACATGCCTGCATTTCTGAACTCGGTGTGCCACTGACACGAGAGCCAGGCTTCCACCAGGTAATCCTTGTAGATTCTGTAATTCAGTTTTGATGATCCAATATCATTCCGAAGAGATATTCTCTCCTAGATTGCGTCTGAGTCAATTACAGATCGTCTTAATTCGCTCTTCCATTGGCACCGAAACTGATCCGAAATTTGCTTTTCCCCGGTTGCGAGTCTTAGGAAGCGTGCTATATAGAATTTTGAAGAAACCATTCTTGTAGGATTGAACTTTCAACTGTCTGTGGCTCTCGCAGTGCGATATCATGGGTAATGCAATGGGTCTCCTAGCAGCCCACCCCGTCGCTCCCTTCGTCTCATTGCATCATGTGGAGGTGATGGAGCCCTTGCTACCAGGCCATACTCTGCAGGAAAGCCTACGCCTTCTCACAAAAGCAATGCGGACGGAGCCTGGCAGCTTCTTACAACAGTCCATCTGCTACGATCAAGAGCAAAGCTTGTCTTATTCCGTATCCACAGGATACGTCGTTCAGGTTTATCCAGAAATTTTGTACCCTAGTAGACTGGAGCGAGTAGAGGTGACATTCAGAGCTTGGAATGAAAGGAATGGCCTGAATGAGTTTGATCAAGACACAAGGGAGTCAAAAGGAATCTGTAGGCAGCCATATCTGTTTTATATTGAAGGGATGCAGTATCAAAAGCGCAGTGGCTCAGTAATCAGCAACTATAAGCGAGATTTACTTGTTGATCACCACAAAAGATACTGCTGGTCTAGGCTGTTCTCGCTAGATAAAGTGCAAAGAATACGTGTTCAGAGTGAACCCCTAACCATGAACTGGTACAAGGTAAGGTTCGCTCCCCCCAACTCCCACCCCAAGGGATTGCTCTTTAGATTGATTTTTCCATCACAAATCTCTCATGTTGCAAAAGCATGTTTCAATTTACTTCCCAGGTGACTGCAATGGAAATATAATAGTGATTTCACTTGTCTTAGAGCGCTTGTATAAGTGACAGCATTTCCCTGGTTGATACGTGTGGTACAAACTTTCTCATCGTGGTGATCGATATCAGGTACCAAGGAGGCAATGCTGCAAAGTAGCGAGTTTGAGAGATGGAGTTTTGAATTTGAGGATCCAAGCATGCCAGCCAGGGGAAATTATTGCTCTGTAAAGTATGATTTTTCAAATGTACAGAGAATATTAGCAACAACCCTCCCGTCTTCCAAAGCACGACATCCCTATTCGTGCAATTCTTACACCATTGATCAGACACTTTTGTACTTATATTGCTATCATATTCTTGAGATCATCATACTTACAAGTTAATTAAAAGCTTCAATTGGAGATGCATGTTAATCCAGCAATCTACCTGAATTAAAAGCATCTGCTTAACAATGTCGAACTAATCAATCAAAATGCATACAATCCAGGTTCAAATTTCACGGTAACTTAAAGCACACTGAGATTTCATGCCTGATATGAATTTACGTCACCGTTGGAGACATCAACTGCAAGTATATCACTTTGCAAAACCTTCCCACTACAATGGGGAATGAAATAGTCTTAATCGTTATGGCCGAGACAAATTGTCTAGGTTTGTATCTAAATTTTTTTTGTTAAGACATGCAGATCTTTTATGTCAGGAAAGCTGAAGACAGAATGAAAGCTTGGAGGTTGTTAACCGATTCTAGATTCAACATCTGGAGTGGTTCTAGGCTAAATGTGGACAGCGTTTCAAGTTATTTCATGTCAGGAAACTGGAGTGATTGAAAATTTGTGCACTGGAAAATGTACATGTATGAGGAATTATAAGTTGAGTGACTGAAACTGTTGATACTTTGAGATTTTTTTGTTCCTTTTTTGTGACGCTTCATTAAGCTTACCTCTTATTGAAATCAAAGAGTGCCTTCATGGCTAAAGTTTGAAATGACTTGAATGACTGAAGTAAATATATGTAAGATCCAGCATAGCTTAAGTACTCAAAATTCTAGAATCTTTTCTCAAAGAGCTTGACATGTCCTCTAACATCACATATGTAGAATTTACCATGTTCTTGCTTTTAAGTAGTGTGCTTACTAAGATTCTGAGATTATAGCAAGTAAAGCATAGGTTTGTTGGGCAAGGTAATTCACAATAGTGCTCGTGGAAGAGAGGGAGATATTAAGGGAGGAGAAAGTGAATTATACTACAAGAGAGAATTTATTCCGAGGATTATTTTAATGCTAAACATGGAAAAAAAAAAATTTGGGAACTACAAGCGGTACAAGAATGCTGTAAAATGTCAAGTGATTTTAACACATAGGTGCTCATAAGAGAATAATAATATCCGTTGTCAATTGTCATGTACTTATATTCTTGCCTTAGTGTGAACATCTTGGACTGTAAATTGTACATTAAAGTGGCTCATGTTCTCCTGTGGCATATTTTAAGAAAATTTGAATATCATGTTCTGGTTAACTTGTTGATTTTGATTGTATTTGGTATGGGGTACCAGGTCTTAAGCTAGGATCTTGATATGTACTTTATAAAGTAGATATTTGTTGACTACTTTGGTGTGCTTGGGGTTTAGTTGAGATAGCTTTGTGAGATTTGGTATTAGAGCAGTTCCTTTCCAAGGTTTTGTTGGGGTTTTGGCATCACTTTTACGTTAATCTAGAATTTGATGTGGGCTTGGTGAGTCAACACCCCACTGTAGGTGAATTTTTGAGTGTTCTGAGAGCCCATAAGCTTACAAATTGGAACCCTCTCGTGAATTGTTCGTCTTTGGATAGCCTTTGAGTATTTTTTGCCACCTTGCTTGTTTTTTCTCTTTGCTTTTGTAAAAAATCAGCCTTCTTTAGATTTGCAAAAGTATTTGTAACTTTCTAAATTCTCAGTATTTTTTGGATCTGGTGATAGGTTGCTGGTAGGGTAGAGCCTATCGCTTTCCTATTCAGTGTTCCTTACTTTTGTTTATTGTCAATTTCAAAAAAAAATTTGTTAATTTTTGAAGGAAAAAATTTTGTAGGTTGCTAGAGATGGGCTATAAAAGATCTATTCTATCCATTCCTTTTGCACAATTTTTCAAAAATTGCTTCATTTTTTACGGCTAGTCTTTTGCTATGGCATCCTAGACTAGTGATACCATTCATGATTCTCAAAGGATCAATGCACTTTCTGCCAAGGTTGATGGCATGGAACTAATGTTAAAACATAGCTTAGAGCAATTGAAGCTTGGCTATGCACCTGAAAGAGTCTGTGGTATAGGTAATTTGGGTGGTGAGCCTAGTTCAAGTGAAATAGATGTGGATTTTCGAACAAAGTGCAAGTTGCCATCCATCAAAGACTTGAAACCTCCAAAGTGTAGAACACCTGATCAGACAGATCTCGATTCTACTAACAAAGTGTGCAGTTTACTTGACAAAGGATGAGAAATGAATGCGAACTCGAAACATTTCTATTCGTGATCAACCTCAAAGGATTCGCAAAATTTATCTTGCAGCCAACTCGAAAGATTCGTGAAGTATTCACGAAACAGTTTCTTGTAGAAGCTCATGGTTTCTTGTTGAAGCTCGAAAGATTTACGAATAGAATCTTGTCGCAAAATATTTTGTTTCTTGTTCAAACCTCAGATGTCGCGAAATTGTCGCAAACAATTCATGAAATCATCTGGATTCTTCTTCAAGCTCAAAGTTGTCATTTGTCGCGAACAATTTGCGAAAGATGAAAATGTCGCGAATAATTCTCGAAACACAAAGTTGTAATGAAGAGACAGACTGTCACGAAATATTTGTGAACAAAAATTATTCGACCCTGAAAACAGAGCGTCTATTTGAATATCAATCATTGTAAATGGTTAGATCTACTATTACAGAATTAAAAGGCCAAAAGACCTATAATTAAAAGGCCAAAAGACCTATCCTGTAGCAATATAAATACATGTGCACTACTTGTTGTAAAGTACTCACTCTCTCACACTAAAGTGAATCTCAGACTCATTCAATCAGAGACACAACAACGAGATAAGATAGCAAGAGATGTATACTGATTCAGATTCAAAATTATAAATTTGTTTTTGATCAATAGATTCTATTTGTATAAAATTGTCTCGTAATTTCGCATATTATTTCCGCACGCATATTCAATCAAGGCAAAAACTGTTCTATTAGTACATAGACCAGAAACAAACCCGATTGAAGACACTGATATTAGTTTGATTTATTCAAACTTTCATCATGTTCTCATTTTACCCAAACTTACAATGTAGCACATCCGTTTAGCTCCACCCATATAAATGTTTATTAGTATGTGAAGGAAAGTTGTTTAGTTTTTATTTTGATCATGTTCTTAAAACCTTTCTTGTTAAATGCTATAATATAATAAGATGTGTCCTCCAAATAAACAGCTTAAAAAATTGGCGTTTCAAATGTGTTTGAAACAGACATGTTTGAAACGTGTTTGAAAAACCATTGGAATGCATACATTGATTTCAAGAAGTGCAGAATTTTGTTGTTATGGTGTTCGAATCCTAATCATCCCATTGACAGGCTGGTTAATATGTAGTAATAGATTGTAAAACCCTTTTGCCTGAACCAGCTTAATCCCAGAAGATAAATCCTAACGAGCCAGCTACCTGGAACAGGCAGAAACACCCGGTTTCCAGAGATTTGGAAATCAAGATAAGAGAATAAACTTTTGTTGACAGATTCTTTGGAGGAATCTGTGGACATTTGGCGCCATTTCCACCACTACATAGACACACATATTCACAAAACCATCTGATGTGGAAGAATTATTACTATTTTTCCTACACAAAGTTGAAAGGTGCAACAACTGTGGGAACCAAACATATAGTGAAAAATTGGTTGTAGAAAATTTAATGGGGAAAGGCCTTTGGAATGTGTGGTGTTACCAATTATCCAGAGATGATTGTTGAAGCTACCTATTAGTTACAAGAATCATTACAACAATGGTGGAAGAAAGTTGAAAAAAATGGCTTTGTACCAGATTCATGGGAGGCATTTTAATAGACGTTTATACAAAATTGGGTACCTCTCGATGAGAAAATTTGAGCATTGGACAGGCCTCAAGCAAGGGAACTGGTTGTTTCAAAGAGTATGTTGTAAATATAGAGAGGCATTGCCGAGAATCTATGAGAAAGTGCCTAAGTATTTATAGATGTTTCATTTCATTGAAGGCCTTTTTTGTGAAAGGAGCAAACACATATTGTCATGATGGAAAGAAATCTTATGAACTGGTTGTGCAAACCTCGGGTGGTCAGGCCTCACGAGGGACAAATGCCTTGGGATAAGAGGAAATTCAAGAAGCTCAAAGGGCAATGGCAGGGACAAGGACAAGGACAAGGGCAAGCTCCATGAGGCCAAAAGGGTAAGGGGATTGGTGCTCCATGTAAGAAAATCAGGTACAAAACACACTTAATGGATGAATTAGATCTTAGCTAAATTTGGATGCACATCTAGAATCATTCACAAGTTAGAAATCATTCATCTACCATGCCATAAATTAGAAACTCATGTAGATCTAATCATAATCACTAAGATCTGATATTGTACTATTCTTGTCCATACAACAGCAGCAAAACATTGTCCTTCACATGTGTGAATTCACATCCTTCACGATCTCATATAGTGTTATCTCCGTCCATACAACAATAGCAGCACACTGTCCATGGAAAGTACAAGGACAAAGACAAGCTCCAAGAAGACAAAAGGTTAAAGGGGTTGGTGCTCCATTTAAGAAAATTAGATCCAAAACACACGTAATGGATCAATCAGATCTTGGCTAAATTTGAATGCACATAGTATAATCATTCACAAGTTAGAAATCATTCATCTACCATGCTAGAACTTAGAAACCCATGTAGATCTGATCATAATGACTAAGATCTGATATAGTACTATCCTTGTCCATACAACAGTAGCAGGACACTGTTCTTCACAGTTGTGGATTCAAGTACAACAAGAAAATTCACATTCTATACATTAGAACTCAAGATATCATGAGAAATATGAAGAGATGGACATCGAATCAAAAGAGAAAATTTCTCCATAAAAAATGACAACAACAAGATTAGTTCTCCACGATGGTATAACTATTTATAGCAGCCATAATGTCACTTGTCCACTTGCCTTAAATTTGCCCTAAAATAGCAACTTCTAGGTATTTCACCAAAGACCTAGTTTTAAGTGACTAAATGCAATGTATCTATATCAACCAATGAGAGTAGGTCTAGATCTAATCTTATGTACTTCACTACTTGTCAAAAATAGTACAAACACTATTTATGGCCTTATTGACATTAAAAAATCTATCTCTAAGTCAAAACTTCAAGTTGGCCTCCAAATTACCAATTTAACTCAACTTAAATAGTTGAATTTTTCACACTCCCTCATCGACTAGTTTTAGCATAGATTTTGATAGTACTCCAAGATGAGTTTTATGCTTCATAAACAAGTCCTTTCCCAATGCTTTGGTGAAGATATCAACCACACACTCCCTTGATGAGACATGTTGAGGCTCCACTTCCATTGTCATGACTTGTTCTCTCACAAAATGATAAGCCACTTTGATATGTTTGCTCCTTGCATGAAAAACAAGATTGCTTGCCAAATTTGAACTAAAAGGTTATTATTAAAGATGATTGGACACTTTTGAAAATCCAAAAATTGTAGATCTATTACCACATTTCCTTGGTGCATGAAGTCAAGGCATTGTACTCAGTCTCAATTGAGGATAAAGAGATTGTTGCTCGTTTCTTCGACATCATGAGATAGCTCCTTCACCTATAAAAATAGCATGTGCATTTATGATTTCCTATCCATTCGATCTCCAGCATGTTGGATTATTCTACTATCAGAATGATTCATCCAAATAATAGTTAATCTTCATCCATTTTTATTATCCAGTTCTACAGTTTCATTCGAAGTGTGAATATAGGTGACCGGAAATCGTTGAAGTACTAGTCATGAATGTCGCTTTTGGTCTGAGGTAGCTTTGCCTTTGTTCTTCAGAGAGTCGTTTGCACTTGTCGTTTTCTGCCGATACTTGAGCAGGTAGCGAGATCAGAGAACAAAAACTTTACCACAAGTCATTGGAAGGATCCACAGGGCACCGGGAAAATCAGTAGGCAGGCAGGCTTTGTAGGTCGCAGACAACTGCTATGCGACTGTGGGAAATGCTCGCATCAGTGGACAGGTCGCAACAGGTCAAGCAGATCTGATTTTTCGCTCAGAAGTCGGATTTTCCTTCTCTTAGAAATCGTGCTTGGAGGCTGGAACCAACTAGGCAGGTTGCAAACAGGTGAATAGGCAGACACAGACAGGTTGTAGATAGTGATCAGAGGTGTGTAGGCAGAAATCCGCAGGCAGACAAGTAGAGAAGGTGGCCTCCAGCGAGCACCCAGAGAGTAGAGGACGGACGGGCAGATCGCAGGGCCTGCAATGCAGAACACAGGGCAAGCAGGGCAGCGATGAGCTGCAGGCAGCCAGCAGGTAGGTCGTAGACCTTAGATAGGCAGTCCGCAGACAGAACAGACAGGCCACATGCAGGTGTAGGCAGCGAGGAGTAGGAGTAGGCAGGTCGAGGCAGGCAGAAACGACCGTAGACAAACAGAAAACAGCCACTCCGAGGGCACACAGAGGGCAGAGGCTATGAGCAGGTGATGAGGCAGCCTCCAGCGAGATGTGACAATGATTGCACAAAGTGGTATAAGCCTTCTCCACAACTTCTTGCTTTGAGGATAACAAGTATACGACGCACATTCACCAATCAACCTCTCAACGGTTACTAAACATCAGTTGACATTCACTCATCTCCAAACAACCATGCCGTTCTTTCAACCCTACAACACAAGGTGATTGCTTTTCAATCACACATCCTAATATGAAGTAAACCAAAAATAGAAGTAACACACATTTGCATTCGATAATGGCATTAATCCTTCAATGGACCAGAATCTTTCAAACATATGATGAACAATGATAGTCACCTCACAAACAAATGCAAACACTAAACCCTTTTAAGCATTGAAACCCTCCAACTCTCAACACATTCTTCCATCCATCAATGAGCAAGAAACAAACATCCACTATCCTTCTGATGTGTGAAAGACTGTGAAAAATACAGATCCTAAGTGGATCTAAACTCCAAGATCATTGGCTTGAATGCTTGCACTCCAAACTACATAAGCTAGGAATTGGCAACACATTCTATGCTACCTAGAATGCAAAGAACTTGATCAAAAAGCATTTATCACAAATGGAAACTTCCATAAACATCAAGTGCGGCCCAAAATAGCATTATACAGTCCATAATACATCAGCCTATCACTTTTGGAAAGCACCTAAGTTCATACACAATAGCTTGAAGACAATACACACAACAATGCTCTCAATGGAGGAAGAAACAATGACAATGATCTATTGATCTCAATGAAGCATACAAAAGGTTTCTCCAACCTGTTTTCCACAACTTCCCTACTATTTATGGATGAGGAAGATGACTCTCTCTCCTCTCTCTAGAAGGTACTTGACCCTAGATATTCCCTATATAGGAAAAATAGCTAAAAATGGCTTATATGACCAAAATACATCAAAATGGTCTCATTTTGAAGGGTATGAAGTTTGACACTTCATCATACTGAAAAAATACAGTAAATAAAAACATTGTGGCCTGGTTCACACGTGTGAAACTCCAGAACAAAAACTATTTACAATTTTAGCCAATTTAGGCCTCAAACTAGCTAGGAAATGTTGACAATTTTCACACTCCCTCTTCAACATTGGATGCTAGTTTCAACATAGTCTTTGAGCACATTCCAAGATTAGATCTATGAATTAAATATAGGTCCTTTTCCAATGGTTTGGTGAAGATATCAGCCACACACTCCTTTGAAGAGACATGTTGAAGCTCCACCTCTTTGGCAATGACTTGATCTCTCACAAAATGGTGAGCAATCTCAATGTGCTTGCTCCTTGCATGAAAAACAGGATTGCTTGCCAAGCTTTGGGCTGAAAGGTTATCACAAAGTATGATTGGAGTCTTCTCTGGTTCCAGCAAGTGAAGATCCAATAACATCCTCTTGATCCAAAGAATCTCCTTGGTGCATGTTGTTAATGCCTTGTACTCGGCTTCGGTGGAAGATAGAGAGATAGTTGGTTGCTTCTTTGATAGCCATGAGACCACTCCATCTCCAAGATAGATTGCAAAGGCACTTGTTGACTTCCTATCCATTTGATCACCTGCAAAATCTGAATCTGAAAATCCACAAAGGTTAGGTGTAGTACCTCCATACAAGATGCCAAAATCTCTAGATCCCGAGATGTATCTAAGTACTCTCTTTCCTAGCTTCCAATGAGCCTCACTAGGATCTTGCATAAATTGACTTAGTTTACCAACCACAAAGCTTAGATCAGGTCTTGTGATGGTTAACCATATAAGAGATCCTATTAGCTTTCTATAGAGAGTAATGTCCTTGAAGGATCTTTCATTACTTCTTGTAGTTAGCTTTACATTTGATTCCATAGGAGTAGAAACAACTTTACAATCTTCCATATGAAACCTTTTTAGAATAGAGTTAACATACTTTTCTTGACATATGAATGTAGATTTAGAAGTTCTAATAATCTCTATTCCTAAGATATAATGAAGTTTACCAAGATCTTGAATTTCAAACTCTCTTTTGAGTGCCATCTTGATTTCATCTATATCTAGATTGTTACCACCACTTAAGATAATGTCATCAACATAGATCAAAAGTAAAGTGATATCATTTTCATTCAATCTAAAGTAGAGAGAATGATCATACTCACTCATAACAAAGTTTTGAGAAAGTAAGAAGGAATTGAGCTTAGCATACCAACTCCTTGGTGCTTGCTTTAGCCCATACAAACTCTTTTGGAGATAGCACACATGATTAGGCTCATCATGTGAAACATAGCCCTCGGGTTGCTCCATGTAAATATCTTCTTCAAGATCACCATTCAAGAAGGCATTAGTAACATCCATTTGCCACATATCCCAATCATAAAGAGTTGCAAGAGAGATTAGGATTCGAATAGTTACCATCTTTGCCACGGGTGCAAAGGTCTCATCATAGTCAATACCATATTCTTGAGCATACCCCTTTGCCACCAACCTTGCCTTGTACTTGTTGATTGATCCATCTTGATTTGTCTTGATCTTGAAGATCCACTTACAACCAATTGCCTTCTTGTCCTTTGGAAGCTTTACCAACCTCCATGTGTTGCTTTTGATGAGTGCTTGATGCTCATGATCCATGGCTTGGATCCATTCCTTCTTTTGAATTGCTTCACCTACACAAGTTGGTTCATCAAAAGAGGTAAGAAAAGCAAAGTTAGAGTTGTCCACCACTTGCTTTCCTTTTTCATCATAGGTTAGCCTTGATGGCTTAGCCCTTTGCCTTTGAGTCTTCCTTGAAGTTTGCTTTGGAGTGGTATCTCCATCTTCATCCAAGACATCTTGCACATCATGATGATTAGTAGGCACATCAACATCAACATCAACAACATTGGAAACATTCTCTTCATGAAAGATGACATCCCTACTTATGACAACTTTCTTTGTATAAGGAATGTACACTTTGTAAGCCTTGCTTACTTCACTATAGCCAACAAACACACCCTTCTTTGATGAAGGATCTTCTTTAGTTCTATCATCAAGTGTGATATTGACAAAACATGTACATCCAAAGATCCTACAATGCTTGACACTCGGCCTTCTACCATAAAGAACCTCATGAGGAGTTTTACCATCCAAGGAAGCACTTGTCCATCTATTACATAGATAGTTAGCACATGCTAAAGCTTCCCCCCAAAAAGACTTAGCAAGATTAGCATGTAGTCTCATTGCCTTGGCACATTCACAAAGGGTTCTATTCTTCCTCTCGGCCACTCCATTCTGTTGTGGAGTCCTAGGACTAGACATCTCCCTCTTAATCCCATGTGCTATACAAAAGTCTTTGAACCTATTTGAGGTGTATTCCCCTCCATTATCAGATCTTAAGCATTTGATCTTTGTATTGAATTGGTTTTCCATTTCATTCTTGAACTTGACAAATGCAGCAAACACTTCATCCTTACTTTTAAGAAGATAGATCCAAGTATACCTACTAAAGTCATCAATGAAAGTTGCATACATCTTTGCCCCACCATTGCTAGTTGTACTAGAAGAATGAATATCAGAATGCACAAGTTGAAAAGCTTCTTTAGATCTAGAAGTAGATCTAGAATAAGCAAGTCTATGAGATTTGGACAAGGCACAATGTTCACAAACACTATTGTTTGCAACAAGACTTTTAGGGAGACCAAGAACAAGCTCTTTCTTTGCCATTACCTCCAAAGATTTGAAGTTGGGATGGCCCAACCTCTTGTGCCAAACTTCTTGGTTTGTCAATTGCTCCCTAGCCATACATCCTTCATGATTAGAGATCACACATGCATCAAGCTTGAAAAGTTTACCATGCCTCCTACCTTGAGCAATCAAGGATCCACATTTACTTATCAAACATGCATCTCCAATGAACTCCACATCAAGTCCTTTGTCAATCATTTGACTTACACTAAGCAAATTCTTAGTGATTGAAGGAATGTACAAAACATTTTCAAGATTTGCTTTCCTATTTGTTGAAAGGGAAATAGGAATAGTGCCTATGCCTTTGATGTCACATTGACCATCATTTGCAGTGTAGATGATGTTACCTTCTCCCTCATAAGACAATAAGGATGTAAAGTATTCCTTATGTCTTGTCATGTGAGATGAGGCTCCACTATCAATCCACCAAGGATCATTATCATCTATGTTGGCTAACAAACTTGAAGTCATAACAAGTGATTCACATGTGTTATGTTCTTCCTCATCTATTGTAAGATTTCCTTGCCTCTCGCCTTGCTCTCTTTTCTTCTTATAACATTCATTTGCAAAATGACCTTTTATCCCACAATAAAAGCACTTGAACTTTGACTTATTGTTCTTAGTAGAAGAGGAAGAGGAAGAGTGATCATCATGATCAAAGTTACCACCTTTGGACCATTTCCCTTTGCCTTTACCTTTGCCCTTGAATTTGCCTTTTGTGAAGAAAGCCTCTTCACCACACCTTGCAAGGATGCACCATCAAGCTTTGATTGCAACCTATGTTCTTCAGCCAATAAGATTTCTTGCAAGTCAACCACACTTGGCAAGACTCTTTGAATGGCAAAACTTTGCACAAGGTTAGCATGTTCATTTAGCAAACCATTCAACATAACTTGGACTATTTCACCATCTTTTATGTTCTCATCAATGCATGCTAAATCATCACTTAGGGACTTAACTCTCAAGATAAATGCATGAGCACTTTCACCCTCTCTTTGCCTACTAGAAAATATTTGTCTCCTTAGGGTCAATACCCTAGATGTGGACTTTGATTCAAAGAGCTTCTTTAAGGCATTCCATGCCTCACTTGCACTTTGACACTTTCCAACTTCCTTGAGAAGTTCATTTGTAACATTCATTTTAATGATATGAAGAGCCCTTTTGGCCTTCTTATCAAACCTTTGTTGCTCTTGAAGTGTGAGAGGTCTCTCTTCAATTTCTGCAACTATGTCCATGAGTTCATTCAACTCAAGTAAGGATTCCATCCTCACTTTCCAAGTAGAGTAGTTTGATGAACTCAACCTTTCACTAGACTCTAGCATGATCCCACCATTGGAAGCCATGATTCTAATGTTTCTTCAACTTTTAGGTTCTGTCCTAAAGCACTTAGCACTCACTTTTCTCTCAACAAATGATAGATAAAGAGATCTATGAAGATTTAGGACCCTAAAACACTTCTATCTTGAACCTAGATGGTTTCCAAGCATAGAAAGGAAGATTGAAACACATACAACACTTTGCACACACTAAGAATGGATTACAAAATCAAACCAACCTGAACACACTCTTGCTTAAGCTCTCAAACTTTCCAGCAAGTGACCAAATCAAGTTATGGTGTGAAGAGTTACTTGCATTCTTAGAAAATACCCAAAACTAGGATGCCAAGATTACCTAGTAATGAACAAACTTGATCAACATATGATCAACACACTAAGATATTGATTCAACCTGTAAAACCACATGTAAACCACACTTCTAAAAGTTTATAAACTCCAGCAAGTGATAAATACAAGATTTAGAGGTGAATGAATGAGCACACTTAGTGAATCACAAGACTAGCTTCACTATCTTGTCAAATCTTGGTGTTTAGATGTAGATCTAAGATCACTTCACATGAGAATGTTCCTCAACCTGTTAAGAACCTGAAAACACACTTGCATAATGGTTAACACATTCCAGCAAATGCTCCAATCAAATTACATAAGGAGAGTTACTTACATGCTCAACAAAGTACACCAAAATTTATGCCAAAATTGATGACAATCTTTACAATATGCTCTTCACAATGGAGCTTACAATATGTTCACCCAAAAAAGGGGATCTTTCATCCAAATGGGAGCTTTGCTCAGCCTTTAGGAGAATTACAACTCACTCAAAAGAGCATTTGTCATCCACTTAAGGAGAAGTTTCATCCACTTAAGGAGAGTGTTCATCCAAGAATGGAGATTGTCAACAATAGGATTGAAAAGAACATTGTTAGTATTGAATATGCACAAGCCTCACAATCACAAATGATTAGGTGTTATGATCTGATCCAAAATAGTTTCTTTTCAGCCTCTGATCTTCAATAGACCTGAAATATGCTTTTGATCCACAAGTTCAACTCACAAAACAAAGGTTAGTAAGATTTGATCAACAAAGCAATGCAAAATCATGCTAGAACTTGATCAAACATCCAAATATCACCAAAAATGGAATACTTACTGTAAATAGAAGCCAACCAGCTCTGATACCATGTGAAAAATACAGATCCTAAGTGGATCTAAACTCCAAGATCATTGGCTTGAATGCTTGCACTCCAAACTACATAAGCTAGGAATTGGCAACACATTCTATGCTACCTAGAATGCAAAGAACTTGATCAAAAAGCATTTATCACAAATGGAAACTTCCATAAACATCAAGTGCGGCCCAAAATAGCATTATACAGTCCATAATACATCAGCCTATCACTTTTGGAAAGCACCTAAGATCATACACAATAGCTTGAAGACAATACACACAACAATGCTCTCAATGGAGGAAGAAACAATGACAATGATCTATTGATCTCAATGAAGCATACAAAAGGTTTCTCCAACCTGTTTTCCACAACTTCCCTACTATTTATGGATGAGGAATATGACTCTCTCTCCTCTCTCTAGAAGGTACTTGACCCTAGATATTCCCTATATAGGAAAAATAGCTAAAAATGGCTTATATGACCAAAATACATCAAAATGGTCTCATTTTGAAGGGTATGAAGTTTGACACTTCATCATACTGAAAAAATACAGTAAATAAAAACATTGTGGCCTGGTTCACACGTGTGAAACTCCAGAACCAAAACTATTTACAATTTTAGCCAATTTAGGCCTCAAACTAGCTAGGAAATGTTGACAATTTTCACAAAGACTACCACCACAACCTAAAACAAAAGTAAGATAGCAAGAAGTAACTACCTTAACACCAAAAACACTAATCAATGAAATGCCCACTCACCCTCTCCGTCAAGCATAACATTACTCCCAAAACTACTTAACACCCTCAAAATAGGTAACCACAAAACCACTAACCTTTTTTCCACAACATCATGCAACACAATGATCAACCCACCAAACAACCAATTGTAAGAAACTACAACCGTTCAATCAACCATACTATGTTTCAGCACCCCACAATCTTGCACTTTGGTACAAACCCTAACGTCCCCATTCAAACAACTAGCATTGAGCAACTAACATTCACAATAACAAAGTGGACCTAACCAACAAGCCCTCTCATTCAAACAAGCTCTCAATAATACTAACACCCAAAAGCACTAACTCACAAATACACTAACATCCAAATACACTAACTCTCAACACACATCCACAAATACAAAGAGTTGGCTCCTTTTATAGGAAAACCCAAGTGTCCCCCTTCAAAATGAGGCTTTGCCAATTTTCATGCCCTTCAAGCCCTCTCTGCCATTTGTCCTCAACCCATTTGATAGTACACCTAGTGGCCTCCATAAGAGAGTGGGGGAGTGGTGCATTCAAGGCTCTCTTCCAAAACTAGCCAAGAATGCCACTTCTGTCAAAGGCTAGGGAGGCCATTCAAGTTTCCCCTTTTGTACACCCTAGAAGCCCAAAATGTCAATGGCTAGTGGGTGTACCTCCCAATTTTTATAGTCTCCAAGGTGTTTTGGCATTTAATATCCAGATTTTGGGTGAGCCCCTTTTTCAACCCCTACTTTTAGTAGGCGGCCTTCATTCTTTCTTTGGGTACTTTTGTTTTTGGCCTTTCTTCGATTTTTCAAGGGTCGTGCGCCTATTACTCATTCGTTTGGATTTTTGGCCTGTTGGGTAACCACTTGGCCCGTACATTTTGTTAATTGCCCGTAAATTGTCCAAACTTTGCCGTTAGGGTTTCTGTGACTCCTTGACACTGAATTTATATTACCCGGTCCCATTTTTACCCGAAACTTTTCTATCTCGGTTTTTTTTTTTTTTTTTTTTTTTTTTTTTTTTTTTTTTTTTCTGTGGTTGACTTTTTCGGCATTCATGACTAGGGCTCCCACAACAACATGGTTTCCCTGAAAAATACACTGAGTGATCATATATTAGTAAAAATGGACTCTGTACATGGTGAGATTTTAGCACGGTCATACCGGCTATTTTTTACACTGGCCATTTTTTGAAAAGCCGTAAAATATTTACCGGCCATTTTTAAGGCCGCAAAATTTGCTCTAGCCTCATTTAGGGCGGGCTGGGACCCAATTCTAGGTGGACTGACACTTTTGGCTTGGTCTTTACAAGAATTGACCACAAAATATTTTTGATGATTTTTTCGAAAGTCAGTTTCTTACTGTGTCTAGCCACTTTAGGGCGGGCTGGGACCCAATTCTTAGGCAAATTTGTGCCGATTTTTCTCTAATAACCGGGTTTTACATGCCGATTTTTTCAATTATTGCAAACTTAAACCTCAATATTAGTCCGATTTTCTGTGCAAAAATATCGGCTAACATTGGCGACTACCACTGGGTAGTATGGTCCCCATACGGCGGACCCAGAGTCTTTGGTTTCGCAGACCAGCTCCTGGTGGTGGATCAAGTTTAGTGGGCTCAGCACCCTTGCTAGGTGATGCTAACCACAGTGAGTTGGTAGGATGTTTTCAACAGCTTCCTACCCAAAGGCCGTCGATTTAGCCCTTAGGATCCATCTGCAACCGGATTGGATTTAACCACAACATCTTTGAACAGTTTGGTGTCTTCATACCTGCAAAAACCCACCTGTGACCTAAATGGCAAATGCTCCCAATTCTATCAGATGTAAGGCAATGCCCACTTTCGGACCCATGCATGGAGGGATATGCAAATGCAAATCTCAGGATTGGAGATGGGATGATATGGATGCAAGTCATCAGTATTGTGTCTAACACCGTGTCATTGATGTGTGTGTGAATGCATACGCAATGAGGCTTTAGTGCCCCAACTCTGAAACCGGTCCAGACTGGTGATTATTAATTTTTTTTTCTTGTTTAGACATTCAACTTATACTCTCTAAGAACGGATTCAACAAGGAATAACCATCTAGTCTCCTCTCTATACTGACTCTTCTCTCAAGCCCTATATTCTGACAGTAGTCCATGTAGGACAACTTACTATCCTAAGATCAAATACACAAGACGCTAGGAAGTACTGGTTTTCCACTAGTCTATGGAATCAATTAGGAAAATCGTCCTCACCTCTTATGGATGTGCGAGGCGTCACTCATCCTCACAAATTGGTTCGAGATCTGATAGATACAGTTGAAGTCTTTTTTTTTTTCTTTTACTTTTCCCTCAGTCTTTCTTTCTCTCTCTTTTTCTGTTTTTATTTTTATTTTTATATATATTTTTCTTTTGTGCCCTACCCATTGGGCGATGGAGTCATTCCCCACCCCACTGCACTGTTTTTGTTCCCACTTTTTCCTTTCTCAACCCCCCCTCAACTATGCGTCTATACAGTCATCTATGCCCATAGAAGTTAGCAAATGTCCAAATGCAGCTCAGAGTTTTTATAGAGATGCAATAAAGATGTATGCATAGAAAATTGAGACTTGCAACAGATGCTCACCATACCGTGTCTAGTGTATGATGCATAATAGTGAGGTGGGTGTTACAGTGCATTCCTGCACATTACTGTTCGTTGGTTTTTCAACTCCCCGGTGTAATTGGGGTCCACTTCTGCCACATCCACAAGGGCTGGATCGGCACATTCCAGGAAGTTAAAATAAAACATCTCATTTAGGGTTTTGCGTTCCTTGGAAGTTCTGTCACGCATCCGCAGGTACAACGCTAGGTCCGCTCCTGACTCCATGGACTCATTGGGGTTGTACCACCATTTGGTAAAGTGAATCCTGGTGGGTTTAGTCTTAGCGCCCCAAGATTGTAGTAGCCAATTCTGTAGGCAGTAGGCATGCCAATCTAATGATATCATCTTTCTGGTGCGCGACAACAACTGAGAACCTACATAAGCTCTCACAGGAATCTTTGTAGTTTTCAAAACTACCTAGAATGAGTGGCCATGTGAATCTGAGGGTGGAACTCGTGGATGATCGTAGCTCAAAAACCTGGATATCTAGCGAAAACTCCATGGGCGGTAGATATAAGCTGTAAGCATCAAATTTTTTGTAGAACAGACTGTCCGACAAAATTTCCTTGTGGTGCACAGGGTAAGCGAGTAAAGGGTTGCGGGAACTCTAAGGCCTGATTGGTCCTCTTGCAGCTTCTTTTCTTTGATACTCATGTAATTACCTAGCTAGCATGGCTACGGTAGTTTCGGTTGCAGCTAGTTCCACCTTGGTGTTGGCTAGGATCTTTTTCTGCCCTTTATACCCCTCCCTATGGCTTATCTGTCGTCTGTCAGTAGCCTCCTTGAGGTCATTGTACTTTTGCTTCCAGGTATCTCGCTCCTTATTGGTGCTAACCTGCTCGTTAGTGGCTCTGATTCGTAGGTTCTTTTGTTTTTTCAATCCTTCTTTCAGACGTTGGATTTCTATGTCGGTCCTCTGTCCTTCCTTCAGTACGAACCTCATCAGTTTTCTATGGCGTTGGTCGGGCTGATTACTGCTTTGTGGGTCTTCCATACTCTTTTTAGCAGTAAATTCCATCACCTGTGTTTTAGCATTTATATACATGAATATACAATGTGTTGAATGTACAAAAAATCTTTAAACCTTTACACCTCTCTCCCCCTCCGTGTGTATCTGTCAGGTTCGTACTAGGGCATGGGTTTTTACTTAGGCCGTGTGCATTAACCCATGGGTTATGCTACTATGGTGTGACCTAAAACATGTTCTAGATAGTTCATGGCTCATTAAATGATGTAATTGGACTAGGAGTTGGGGATTCTCTAGACCTACTTGGTTTATCAGACTTCTGATCCACCGAACTCCATACCATGCTTGGGCTTTTAGGATTGTCCATAGCTCCGCATCAATGGTTATGGGCGAAATGACTACCCTACCTGGCTCACATTGCCAGTAATGATCATGGTTGTAGGCTATCGCAACTAGACTATCAGCACGTTGGTTCTGTGCTTGTGGAATATGCATCCATTCGATGTGGGAAAACTCTCTAGTGTATTCGTTGATGGCAATTGCATAGGCCTGTAAGATCCTACTTTTGAGTCGGTATACGCCAGTCATACCTCGCATTAGGAGTTGTGAATCCCCCATAATTCGGAGGTTGCCTATAGTTTGCGCAACTCACATGGTCATTTGTAGACCGATTAGAAGGGCTTTGTATTTGGCAGTGTTGTTCGGGAATCCTTTCCCTAATAGGACTCCTATATAGGCTAGTTCAGTCCCATTGGGATTCTGTAATACTGCTCCTATGGCACCTTCTCTATTCGAATGTCTGCAGGCTCCGTCTACCTTCAACGTATATGTCCCAAGTTCCTGGGTGAGTTCCATATCACAACAATAATCTTTTTGTATTTCTCTTGACTTTATGAATTTTTGTTTTGGTTTTTCGCACCCTTCCTTTCAGCGTATATGTACAAGGCCACTAGGGCTAATTTTGATTCTCTGAGTGTTCAATATTCGTGAAGCTTCTAGGTCGTTCACTCCGATACCTGAAAAGGTGAAGAGAAAAGGTGTTACATACTGTACAGGTGACTTCGGCTTCTCTTTAACTATTGTAAGATTTTATCTTGTTTATGTTGGTTTGGTGCTTAAAAATTTCACCGTTCAACTCGGCTAGCTTAACCGTGTTATTTTCATACAGTTTCACTATTACATACGGATTGTTCTAGCGTGGCCCCAACTTTTGAGGCATCAGCTCGTGTCTAGCGTCATAGAACAACACTAACTGCCCCTGCCTGAACTGGTAATTGCGCATGTTCCTATCATGAATCTTCTTCACGCATCTTTTGTGGGTTTCTTGGTGATTTAGAGCAGCTATTCGATGCTCGTCCAGGTCTTGTAAAGTGTCCAGTCAGTGCTGTATTGATTCTTTCTCTCCTAGGTCATGCTTCATGGCAAACCGCAAGGATGGGAGCTCTATTTCTATTGGTGGTACACATTCTTCACCATACACTAGAAAAAAGAGCGTGTGGTTGGTACTGGTCTTATAGGTGGCATTATATGCCCACAATGACGAATACATTTTTTTGTCCCAATCCCTCTGTCGGTCTGATACGGTTTTCCTTAGGACTCCTACCAGTTGTTTGTTCGTGCTTTCAGCCTGATCGTTGGCTTGCGAGTGGTAGGGTGTGCTTTTTCGGTGCTTGATCGTCAACTGATCGGTCAAAGTCTTGATAGTTTTGTTTAGGAAATGGGTACCCCTTTCAGAGATGAGTTCTCTGGGTGTACCGAATCGGCCTATCACCTGTTCTAGTAAGAACTAGGCGGTTTCTTTTGCATTGTCTTTGGCCACATCACGTGCCTCGGCCCACTCTGTGAGATAGTCAGTGGCCACTATGATATAATGTTTCTGGCTAGATGAAGCTGGGTGTATTGGGCCAACGAAGTCGATGCCCCATTTTGAAAGGGGAGACATGTCTGTATTGGAACTAACGATTGCACCCTATTATCCGTCTTGTCAACTCGTTGACAGGTGTCACAGTTCCAAGCATGTGAATGAGCATCTTGGAATAGTGTCAGCCACCAGTAACCGGCCCTCAGAATTTTCTGCCCTGTGAGTTGGCCGGCAAAGTGGCCCCCACAGGCAGAATCGTGACACTCCTCTTGTATAAATTTGGCTTCTTTAGGAGTGATGCATCTTCGATACAACCCTTCTACACCTCGTCTATACAATGTGCCCCCTATAAAGGCGAACTTTAGGACTTGTAGACGTAGCTTTCATTTTTCTGGAATCGTCATACTGCTGGGTGTCTCTAGTGTGGATAGGTAGGTTGCTAAAGCTGTATGTCTATCCTCAAAAGTTCTCTTAAGTGATCAGTCTCCCACTCATCGTCTATCTTAGTAACTCCTCCCAGCTCGCAAATACAATCGTTTAACCCTGTAGTTTAGGCGGCTTGCTTTGGAGGTGTGAAAAAAGTACAAAAAGGACCAAGAGTGGATCCTAATCTGATCCTCAAGAGGGATTGGATGTTAGATTTACTTGATCTATCAATCTACATAAGATTAAGATCAATCTAGATCAATTCTAAACATAAAATCCAAACAAGAACAATCATTTATTGAAGGTAAATGTACTTGCTGGTTTCACACGTGTGAAACCCTGTCAGGGTACGGACTCCAACCTGAAAATCAAGTACACATTGATAGAACCTCAAAACAATCAAAACAAATGTAGACAAATGGAGAGAATCACTCAAAATTGCTTCCAAAACCAAGATTGGTGTCTCACAATGATTATGGCCAAATGTGACTCTATATATACAATAAGTGGGAGCTCGTGGTACTGATCATCCCTCTGATCCCACATGTGTGAAGGTGCTTTGTCATATGATGATTCATCATGCAAAACTGACACTTGGACAAAACCTTCTATTTTGAGCACTTTTGGTCCATTTTTCTTCTATATGGAGATCTACTTGGAAATCTTCTAGAAGTCAAAATTTGCCTACTTCAGCTTACTCCACACATGTGAGCTGTCCTCTACACATGTGATATGACACCTAACCAAAGGATGTGGCTCATGCAATCAATAGATTGATGCCATGTGTCATATGTCTAGAAAACTAGTTTTTGGCCTTTTTAGCCACTAGAACTTGAATTAAATCATATGTACAACCTATATGATTATGGTACATGACAAGTACATTATTTTCACACGTGGGAACAGGCTCCACACATGTGTGTTTACGTATATACAAGATTTTTGGCCTCTACCAAGCTTATTTTTGCATTTTTCACACTCCTCCTCAAAAATCTAGCTTGGTAAATTTAGCTTGATGGAAAACATGATGATCTTGAACTTGACTCTATGGGCTGAATTGGTCTTTGCTGGTTCAAAAGGTGTGAAGATCAGCCAATGAGCTTGATGTTGATATGAAATCACCATATCCATGATAGTGCTTCTTTGATGTTGACATCTTTGATGAACTTGAGAGCTTTGCACCATCCTAGCATCTTCGAAATTGATTCCTTCCAAATTTCATGTAGATGCTTGACTTTGAGGCTTGTTCCTTCTTCATGTGCGTGCTCCTCCACGAGAAAATAAAGCTTTCTTCTTGACTTATTAGGATCACAAAGATCTAGCATCATGTTACCATGATCTAGAGAATTAGACTTATCCAAATTGGCAAGACTATGCATGCTATAATAACAAAGTGTTTGCATCATATCTTCATGCTTGTTTACCATGCTAATCTCAGATCCAATGAGGCTAAATACTTCATTATGGAGATAAGTGTCTTTAGAAGATGATTCACTTACTCTCATAAAGAGTTTACAATTTGCCTCAATACAAATTTTCAAACTATGAGTGAACAAATCACTTTTGCTCTTACATGACTCAAGAGCATACATTTGATGAAATAACCATTTGCTTTCTAATTGATTTAAAATCAATTTCAACCTTTTAAGAACATCATCTATGTTCTCAAGAGAGACTTCATACTCAACTAGTATGGCTTTACTCCAATTTTGAGATGCAATGATCTCACTAAAGCAAATTGATCTATCAAATGACATAGGAGAAGTAATTATGAGATGTATACCAAATGAGGTATGCTCCTCTTTCCCTTGAAATGTGATCCACATGGACTCAACCATGTTTCTTGAGATTATTTTTGGAATCACAACTTGAGAAGGTCTCTCCTCCTCAATCCTTGACATACTTGAACCTTGAGAAGGACTCTCTTCCTCAATCCTTGGCACACTTGAACCTTGAGATGACTCCTTAAGATCCTCTTCATGATGCTCCTTTTTTATGGAAATCCAAGACCTCAATGTCTCATAATGATCACAACAAGTATGACCATTCAATATGCACTTCCTATGATTATCAAGATTACTTATGCTAGAAACATGAGTCCAAAAATCACCACAACTTGGCATGATTTTTCCAATATTGAAATCAAAAGGTATTTCCATCTCAATAAGGCTAACTACTTGCTTATGGATATAAGTGTCCACTTTGGATGCTTCATTTATTCTCATAAGAAGTTTACAACTTGCCTTTAAGATTGAAAACTTACAATTTTCATCTTTACGAATGAACACATCATTCATGATCTTATTGAAACCAAAAGATCCTGCATTATGAAGACATTTCCATTTCCTTGACTTCACATCTAATGTAAGTTTACAAGGAAAACATGCTTTGCTATCTTTTAAGGCATCACACTCAACTAGTATTGCCTTAATCCACCTTTGAGATACAAAAATCTCTTCAAAGCAAAATGGTTCTTCATAAGTTGACATGAGAGCATAAATGAAACTATTTTCATTTTGTGATTGCTCCTTATTCTTGATTGATTTCTCTTGGATAATAACAATAAGTTTGAACTTGTCCAAAGTTCCAAGCAAAATACTTTCCAAGGACATAAAATAAATCCAAGTTACTTTCATGAAAGTGACATCTATCTTTGCATCTTGAACCAAACAATGCACTTCCAAATGAAAAATTTCAAAAGATTTGACATGTGTTGTGATGGACTCTTGAAGACAAATCTTGCAAGTCCTTGTGAGATTCCAAGCCTCATTCACCTTTCCACAAAGGAAACACCTTTCCTTGGACTTGTCCTTCTTGTATTTGCATTTTGAACTTGAAGCTCCATCCTTCACCTCGGCCCCCTTGCTTTGGTTCTCCTTGGATGGATTGGTCTTCTTTTTGTAGCATCTTGAGAAAAAATATCCTCCCTTGCCACAAAGGTTACACTCAGGATCCTTTCTTTCCTTCAATAGGATACCACCTATTGATGCCATGTGCATAAAAACCTGTGATATGATTCTACAGATGTAATTTGTGACTTTCAAGAGACTAGATTTGAACATCTTCAACAATCTAGAAGGATCTACAAAAGATCTAGCTCACAAACCTAAGAATCAATCTTCACAGTAATGACTAGTCACTTGGAAACTTTGCTTTGATCACTAAGACAAAAGCACGCAATCTTTGAATAAAATCACTAAAGAAATCAGATCCAATCTCCTATTGGACTCATCAAATACCAATGACTCTTTCTTTTGAAAGTTGAAATGGATATGAAAAAGATTTGACACCTAGATTTTCCTTTTCACTTGACTAGTTCTCTCAACACTTGAGATTCTTAAACAAAAGATGGGTTTTGTTTCAAATACATGAAAATCAAACTTAATCACTTCTTTTGGACTCACTCTTGACCCAAATAATCTCACACTTGAGATTTAGAATGAATTTGATTTGATTTGACAACAAACTATACCACCAATTTTTCACAAAGCTTAAAAAATTAGACAACCAAAGATTCACAAAGATCTCAACCATGCATGAATACTCAAATATGGACTCCTCCTCATTCTAGACATCCAATGGGATTCACCTAGCTCAGCTAAATTTAGGTTGCGTCCGTGCAGGTCCTTCGAAGGCTTGTTCCGCTGGTTCTTGATTTTGGTCAGACTCTCTTTGTGCTTGTGGCATTATGATTACCACATCGTCTAAGGTATAGTTCTTGAGGGTTTCTGGCATCTCATGAACTGGCGTTTGGTGGAATTCCTCCTTCAGCATATTGACCTTTAGCGCGGCTTGTAGTCTTTGGATTATTAGTCATCTGTGAGGATGATGACGCTGCATCTAGGTCCATTCGGATCGACTTCAAGGAGTCCAAGACACTTTCTTTTTTTCTTTTCTACCCATGTAGCTGGGTTCATCCTTGTTGTCTTTCTTAGGAACTGGTGTGATATTCGCTTCATGATTATGAATATCAATATCCACCGTGACAATTGCTTCTTCTAGTAGATTGCTCCATCAGATCACTTGACTGTATCGCTGTTTCAGCTGATTCTTCTTGTTGACAGATGCCTTGGGTGGATCTATCTTGGAAACTTTTGCCATGACCGATCTCTGATACTTTCCTCATTTCATAGTGATCGGGGTCCATATGTTGCAAGACCTGTTCATCAATAAGTTCAGTCTCTTTGTTGTAGGTAAAAGCATGTTGCCAAGGGACTAAATAATCGTCCACAAAATTTTCAATAGCTTCCACTGACAGCCATGCTACATTGACCATATTCACCCCGAACTTTGATTAGCTTGTCCAGGGTATAGCACATGTGCTGGGTTCTAGATCTGAATCTAGTTGACAAGCATGCCTAGCCATACAGTCAACGATTGCCAATGCATTTGTCCATCTCACAGTATCTATTTTAGAGTCGTAATGACCTCCTCCCCAAGAGATAAGTTCATGCGACTAGACAGTAAACTGGTGAGCACATCTGTCTGTGGGACCTCTGGCACTTCCATATGGAACGGTGGTTCGTGATGATGCAAGTAATTGTTTTGATTCGTCCGTACTGGGGAGGCCATCGGTGGTGCTAGTTTTTCCGTAATTTGAGATGCTGTAGAAGCTTCTCATGCTTGTGCAACTTTCTCTTCTTGTGTTTTTTGTACCCAATGGCGAACCTTATGGTATATCCTTCCTTCTTTCCTCACATTCGGGTATGGTTATGTAGCTAAGGGTTGGTCGTCGGCCACTGATTCTGATGGCGGTGGTGATGGGACCACTCCTTTTCGTTTCTATGCTCGTGTGATTGCTAGCACTGTAACACGAGGTTTTTGCTATTCTTGTGGCGTCCTTCTTGGAACTACTATCAGTTGTACTGAGACTAGATTCAAGGACGTGGGTGCACTCGTTCCAACTCATTAGAGAAACTTAGAGTCCGAAGATGGCCTTTGAAAAATATGCTTTTTTAATTTTTTTCTTATTTTCGTTGCCATGTGGACCAATTGAAACCTTGAAATCGGGGTTCTATATAGCATAGAATTTTCCAAATATAAATAAAATAAAAACTTTTAAAGTATACTGCTGTTTCGTCGGGCAACATGTGGAAATGCTATTGGTTGATGAGGTCTGCCCTTCCAGCTCATCATTGCCCGAAGAAACCCAAAAATATTGAAAATGAATATGACAGATGGTTGAGATGAGAAAATCGATGTACCATTGATTGTAAAAATCTATATTGATATAAAAAAACCCATAAACGGGCTGTTTACATGTAAAATGATTGTATTTTTTTTTTATGTATCTCTATTTACAAATAGATCTCTATTCAGTCAATTTTTTTATATTTTCTTTATATGTATTAGGAACTGATAAGGGAACAGCTCCTTCTATAATCTCGCCCTCCTCTGTTTCGGGAAGGGCCTTAATGCCTTTTAAGACAAGAGGAATCTTTGTTATAATATTGCCTTCCTCTGTATTAGGAAGGACTTTTATTTCTTTTTGATCATATAAAATAAGATCTGCAACCTGAGCAACCTCAAAGGTTGTTAAGACAGGAACAACTTCCTTTTGAGGGCCCTCGATCCCAAGTGCAATGCTTACACCATACTGGGCATAGGTTTTGATCAACTCTTGCCGAAATCTATATACATCATCAGGAGTATACGGCTCAAGAGTGAACTGTCATCACAAAACATGAGAATCAGCAAATTATAAACAATGATAGTAAAAAATTATGAATCAGAATGAAAGGAACTGCAAATGAACTGAATATTACCTTTTCAATATCTACATCCACTTGTAAATTATACCACTCAAAAAATAGCTTCGTATTGTACAGGACGAACCATGCAGAACTAAAAGCGTTGTTTTGCTGTACACACTGCATATATAGAAAATTAGTAGTATTATGATAGAAATTTCATTTATTCTATGACGATACATTTAAATTAAAAAAGGAATACATGCATATCAGAGATAAATTGAATATACCTTGAGAGATCTAATGGTTATCTCTCCAATTGAAGTTGTCGTTGTCGGTATTTCTCGAACGACATCATAAAGTAGAGAATCAGTGTATTTGTAGCTGAGTTTAATTCTATACATAGAAGTTTTGATACTCCCTCCTTATTTATCTTTACAGAAAGAATGTCCAGGCTCCAATGCCAACTGCAACAACCAAAATACAAATATCGATAAATCCATATTTATGAAAAACTTCCTTACTTATTAAAGCAATGAAGCATGCAACAATCTAGATTAAAGCAACAAAAACAAAAGAGCAATCCTTACTTATTTTCATATGGAATCAAATAAAATTTCGCCATAAGACTGCATTCGATAAAATAGAAAGCCTTCTCAAAATTGGCTTCTTTCGCCTTTATCGCTCCCATGAAAAATAGACTAACAACAAAAATTGTACCATGGGAATCAAAACTAATACTATTCTGCAAAAAAGATACTCCGGCTTCTACTATTACATCTGAAATTTCTGAGGTTTTATCTTTCAGCTCGGCACAAAATTTGGGACCTAATCTAAGTACGTGTATCTGGAAGAAAAAAATCAAAAAAATTGTCAAGAAGATCAATTTTATTAGCTAGGTAGGTCTCGTATTGATTATAATGGTCATAATCAAAATAAACTTGGGCTGGATCATATGGAATTCTTACAAAAAGATTATGTACAGGAGCAGAAACAAAAGTGAAAATAATATTTATAGATTTCTTTGTTATTTTGTCGAGCTCCTCTTGGATAATCAACACTTTTGGTGATGAAATCTGTAGAGGAGCTAGACGAATACAGGAGGAGGAAGGGGTGAAGATTCTCAGTCCGAGTCAAATTCTTTAGCATTTGACTCAGAGCTCAGGAAGATACGGGGTCTCTTGGCCGGAATACGTCTAGGAGGAAGGGAAGCAGCTGTCCTTCAAGATCCAGTCTTCTTGGGGACAGGCTGCTTCATCTTCCTCCTAGAGATAGTCGGCAAATCGGTTCTATCCAGAGGCAGGTCTCTGGAGGTGCTGGCATTATCAACATGCAGACTAGAATATCGGTCCCGAAGCCTTTTGAGAATGACGAAATTCGTTGGCATGATGGTGACACGTCTGATGATTTGGAGGCAATCCCTTCCACTTCTGAAGCTGCTTCTTCTAGTGGTACAAAGTCTGAAAAGTCAAAGATTGTAGATATAGATATTTTTTTTATTGATACGAGCGTTAATTTAGATGATTGTTCTGATTTTGATCCTGCTTGAAATAGGACATCGTTTATAGGCCCTAGAACACCCACTACCCTTTCTCCTTCTGATAAATCTTTGATCACTTTGCCTAATTATAATATAGATAATAATTTTTTTTTGACAATATCGGATATATTGGATCTTTTTTACTTCACTGAAGCTGAGAGTCTTTGCATTTTGAGCAAAGAGCTTGATGAATTTTTGGATATAATTGATTTTGATGCTAATGATCTTCTCCCTGGTGTTGACGATAATACATAATGATAAGTTTTATTCAAGGAAAGATTGCTTGAAAATGGCTGTGGAGGAAATGCGCAACAAAGAAGATGATCTATCTTCTAAGGAGGACTTTCTTAGAATCCAAAGTCAACTTGGTTTTCCACAACCAACTGTTTATTCACCAACAATATTGACATCAAAAGGTGGACATAATATTGATGGAGAGACAGTAATCAGGGAAGACAAAGCCGAATGCGTACGTTTTTGTATCTTATCATGTACTAGTAGATTCGTTATGTCTAATTATATACTAGAGCTTACTTTGTTTTTTATCATTTCAGAAAACAATTTTCCTTGATGATTCCGCAATTCGTTGAGGAGGGCAGAGATCTTCTGCTGGAGAATTTTCAAGAGATCATGCACTGGGGCACTATCTGAAGTTCTTCAAGAATAATGAGATAAGTGTTGTCCATTCAAAGTTTCATCAACATGGTGAGACTATGATTATGGCAATCAAGGCACTGTCTCATTTTCTTGGAGGACATAATTTCAATAAGGTGCATAAAATAATTTTATGTAAAGAAAACCATTGCGGTTAAAATTTTAGGATATGGACCAGTAAATTCCATGTTCAGATCATCTCATTTTGCATTGTATGCTACTTACGTTGATCTGAGTAAGCATGAAAACTATGAGCTATTGGATCCATACAAAAGAAGAAAATTGTTGCATGATGTCTGCCAATGAGACTTTTCCATTCCTTGCAATGACCATATGCTAAGACTTCCACTATTTCTTGCAAAGAATGTCGAATGATGTCGTAAGATGTGATGCATGTCATAAAAACATAATCTAAATCAGTACCAAAAGTATCTAATTTAATTGCACATATTTGTCTATCGTAATGTAAAATCAAAATCTTACCATCTAATGTGTTATATGATCAACAACGCATGCATTTTGAACTGCATCCACAAATTCATTGGTTGTTTTCTGTATCATTTGTATATCAATATTTGAATATTTATCTTTTCTCAAGTATTTCACATGTTGTCTAACTTTTTCCAAACTTCTACTCTGTGTATAAGACTAGAACCTTCTTCTTCGAAATCTTGAGTTGCTGCAATAATTTCTTTCCAAACCGTATATTGAACCTTGGATTGTTTGCCAGAACAATTTGATAAAAATCTTCGAGCTTTAGATCCTCCAATGCTCGGCTTGCATGGAATATTTCCTGTTTTACCTGATAGTTTGTCATATTTTTTTATTTTAACGTGGCCTTTATGTAAGCTTGCTTTGGACAACACATCCTCTAATTTGGAAATAGCTTCCTTTGTAGAGGCCTCTGGCTCGGAATTCCATGCAAACAAGATGTGAAGATATATTATTTTTTCTATGATATGCACCTCTGCATGCAATGTACAAATACGAACATTTCGTAGAGGAATCGGTAGCATAGATTTCCAATTAGGATCTTCTCGCGATCGATCTCTTGATATTCTTGTACTCCTTGTCATGTGTTTTGTTGTTTTCATGCAGTACAAACAAGGGTGTTTAGAGTTAGCGCTATGAGATACATTGAACATACATTTTAATGTCTTCAGATCTCCTGCTAAATGCCATTCAATGTTGAAAGTGCCAGTTCCAGGAATATTGAGTGGAACTCCCTCCATGTGATTTTTTATGTTCTATTAAATATACATGAGAGAATGTCATGGTCTTCTTTCATCACCTATAAGAGAATACAATAACGTGATTAGCCTCATAATATTAACACAGAGAAGATTTTCCATATGAAATCCATATTCAAATGATTATCCCTATTTATTATGCGAAGGAACTACTATACCTGAAATGTTGCCAACCACCAGACATCATTTTCTAATTGAACACTGAAATTGAGGCCTTCTGAGTCTTCTGAATTTGAAAGTGCTACATTCATGATCGTGAGACTGACCCTTTCCATTTTTTGTCCTTTTATAATTTCAGACTCATCTAACTTGAGAACAACTATCAACTTGTTATTGACATTCTCATTTGTAATACCGTAAAAATTTATGATGAATGTTAATAACTGATTAATGTCAATAAATAAATGTCCGAAATTGTTATAAGCTAGACTTTCTCCTTTCGAGCAATACACTTCATTGATATGAGATGGATTATCAACTATTGTTTGCATACCTTGGTTTAACATGTCCCTCTTTTTTTTAAGATGAAATGGTCGTGGGATTGGAAACTTTTTAATATTTACCTGTGCAAATGCCTCCTTTATCATCTTAAACATTGTTGCATATGCTTCCCTACTGATGCTAGAAAAGTCACATGCTCCCTGAAGCAATGTAGTGTCTAATATTTTTCCAACTTCATCCATATGCTATCAGTAACTGAAGCCTTAATCTTTTTCATTTTGTTATTATTTAACATTGATTTCATAGATTTAGAAGTCAAGATAGAGCCTAGTGAGTTTCCAATTGAGATCTCATCGGCCAAATGGTCTTCAACAACCAATGCTGATCTGCATTGCAAACATAATGTTCATGAAAATGTCAGTAGAAATTAGGACAATCATAGTATTCACAACAATATATAATAAGCAAATCAACAGAAAGTTTTGAATGAATAAATAACAAAATTAGTGAATCAAAAAGTTCAAGCAATACTCAATACCAAATAAGCTATAGCTTACTTGAATACACGGATTCGTCTTTTTCTATGACCTCCTTTGGATGATAGATCACATATATCCTTGACTACCAGTCTTTTCCTCTTGTTGCTTCGGACCTTTTTGTTGAGCACATCCATATCTTTAACAAGAGACAAATATGAGATACGCATGGATTGAAATGCAGTTTTTATCTCATCATTACTAGTTGTATAATGATGCAAAGAAGATTTCAACCTTTGGATCTCCTTCTTGAGCATCTCATTTTCATCCAAACAAAGTTTCATCTTTGTAGATTTTTCTTCCCACTCCTTTGATATTTTCCTTGATTCCTCTTCCAAATAATGTATTCTTTGCATTGAATGTGCATTCCCATAGAGCATCAAATTCTCATAGTAACCCAAAAGGCCATTTTTACCATGACACATATAGATTATTAACTGACTCACCGAATGAAAATCTAGATGTTGCAATGAACATGGATCAATAGGATACAATGTTCCTGATGACCACAAATCTACAGCCTTTAGCTTTTCCTCCCTGTATTGGACCATATCAGAAGTTGACAATTTGGGTTGCTTTGAATTTCTTGTCTTGAGCGAAGCATATTCTAGTGACAGATCCACATGAAGATGATAAAGCTTTGTCATCAATATAGTAGTATAGTAACAAACAACACAATTACAATAACAAAGCTGGAGATGGCACTAACGACTCTGTTGGAGATAAAGATGGTGCTAAACACTTGTTTTGGCCCTGGAGATAGAGATGGCGAAGGCTTTTTTCAGAAATTTCACTCCTAATTTAAATTTTTGAGTGTTCCCAACTATTGGGAGGGAATATTTTAGCATTTTGAAAAATTATATTTTAACTATGGTTAAGCATCAGTGAAGTTTGATGTGACTAAACTAACGTGCATTCATTTACATGGAAAGTAGTGCGAGCAAATGCGTAAAGAAGTTAGAAAATGATATTATTATTACTTTATAGTGTTTTTTCTCTCTCCTACATGGCATTTCTTATAGGGCCCTCTTTGGGCCCATATTTTCTCTAATGTTAACCGGGCAATTCTTGTAGCAATGCCCATATTCTCATTCTCTACAAAAGGCCATATACTGTCCCTTATAAGGACATTCAACAATTATGTGGCCTTCGCCGCATCCATAGCAGCTATAGATCCTACCTCCCTGATGTTGAGGTTGCGCAGCGTAGGTTGCATAGTATTCTTTGATTGCCAGATCGACAAACGCCTCATTTGAAACGTACCACTGCTGCTACTCAGGTTGGAGTGGTGGTTCTTGTTCTACCGCTACCAAATCTACATGAGCCACTTGATTGTTAGCTAGCCTAGGTGGTGCAGGTAGTGCCATGCGCTGCTGATTCATTGGTGCTCCATACCGTGGTGCCAAATTTGATGCTCTCTGATGGTAGGAATAAGATGGTTCTGGGTGCAAACCGGACACCATATGTTTTCTCATCGAAGATACAATAGTTGATTCTATCCGATGGATTTGGAGTTGGTGCTACAGCTCCCTAAAAGGCCTTCAGTTTCTGATCAAACTACGCCGTCGTAAGTTGTTCCATCTGCTGCTTGTGTAGCTTTGTCATTTGCTCCATCAGCAGATATGTTGATATGTTGGAAGCACTGGATGATGATGCTACCGAAGGAGAATGATTATGGGTAGTTGATCGGATATGATCTATCGTCTGGACCCTCATCTTCTTCCCTGATGGCGTCTTCCATTGCTTCTTGCAATGTAGCATACTGCTCTCATCTTTTCAGCTCTCTTCTGATACTTTGTGGTAACCCCGTGAGGAACCACATAATGACTGCATGATTGGGAGTTAGGGCTACATTGCATTCGGATCTTAAATGCTTGACCTGTTCAATGTAGTCCCTGACCCTTTCTCTCTTTCCCATTTTGACCTTGCTCAACAGGAGAAACAGGTCTTCTAGAAACTTTCTTGGTTTAAAGCGCATGATGAGAGCCGTTTTAAAACCTTTCCAGTGGACTTTTTTCATTTGAGAGATTAAAGAACCAGTCCTGCGTTGATGTAATCAGTGACATTGGAAATGACATCAACTTTTCCGCCGGTGTCTACTTGCCATAGATCTCATACGCTTGCTCATAGATATGGAAGAATCTGACTGGATCTGACAATCCATCATATTTTGGCATCTCGAGTTGAGGTGCTCTCCAAACTGCTTGAAGGGGTGCAACAGGAACATGTGGGTCCATTGGATTCAGTTCTGCTGGTTTTAATTCTGCCTCGATTTGAGCGGCTGCTACTCTAGGTAGGTTTGGGGCTTGATTTGCAATCCTTCTCGGTACTGATCGTCCAGATCTCAGATTCATTCGACGAAGATGTCCAGGTTAACTGGATCTTGATAAATTTGTGGAATTCAATCTGGATCTTTAGGAATCTAATCAGTCTAGATGGCCGAAAGTGTAATTTTAGGCCTCTTACGGTGGTTTTTCCTTGATAACTTTTTGATCTTTGCTTTGATTGGCCTGATATTTTCAAAGTAGCTGGATTTGGTGCATATCTAACTATTGATCTCATCTACGAAGGTTACTCGTGTGAGAAATTGGCTGTGCGAAGGTTCTTTCACTATTTTGTAGTCAAAAATCTTGATTTCTTCAGATCTGTTGGGAATTAACCTTTGCAGGCTTGTCAGGAGCTAGATCTAGTGTGGAGCTGGCTCTATTTCAAGGGGGGAAGGTTCTTTCATATAGATAAAGATGTTATGGTTGTCTTTGAGGCTTCAAAAGCACTTTTTTTTTGTCACAAATGAGTCATCTCTAGCAACTAACATTTGTAGGCTTCATCACTGATGGAAAAAGGCATTTTGAAGACATTGGGATGGTCTGCGAAGGTTACTTCTATGAGGATTTGATGGATCTTCTGATTTTAGTGATTTTTAGGCACTCAAATCCAATTTTTTGCTCATTGGAATCAAACTAACCTTCGTAGGCTCTTATGTGTCTTTGTTTCATTGATATGGAACTTCAAAATTCTCTATGAAGGTTCTTGGCCACTAGAATTGAAAATTTGGGTGTCTGTGAGGGTTTCACCTTATTTTTCCATCTTTTTTAACTAGAGAACCTTCGCAAAAGCACTTATACTAGGAATTAACCTTTGAAGTTTCTCTGTGCCCTGGTGTCACTAAGATGGAACTTCAGAGAGGTATATGAGGGTTCTTATAAAGATCTAATTTTTTTTTTATTCTTTCAAGGGAATCTTAAATTTTTATAGTTTTTTTTGAGATTTTTCAAGATCTGATTAGTAGTTCTATGCAGGTTTGGGACAGTACCCTGGAGCTATTGTCAGTCGTGCGAAGGTTGTCATCAAAATAAACAACTAGAATGATAATTTCATCTTTGACATGTTTGATATAGACATTCGACTCAACAAATAAAAGTTCGAAGCCTAAAGAACGTAATGCTTCATCCTTCTTTCTATACCATTGTTTGGCTGCTTGTTTTAGACCATAGATGCTTTTATTCATCTGACATATGAATTCTGGATATTCTTGGCTTATAAAACCAAGTCGTTGATCCATGAATAAACCTTCTTCTAATTCTACATGCAGGAAAGTAGTTTTCTCACTCACAATATGGATTTTGAGATCATGAGCCACTACATAAGCAAATAACAAGCAAAATGATGTGTGTTTGACTACTGATGAGAAAGTATCAGTGTAGTCGATCTCATATTTCTGTGAAAAACCTTTCGCAACCAACCTTGCTTTGTATCTGATTTTATCTCCATCAGGACTTGTTTTGATCTTGTAGATCCACTTGCATTTAACTAGCTTTCTTCCATCAGGTATAGGTGCAAGTGTCCAATGATTGTTCTTATACATTGATGACATTTCATCCTGCATTGCTTGAATCCAATGATCTTTATTTGGTCCATCATTAGCTTTCTCAAATGGCTAAATTCGATGGCTATATTTGTTGAAACGTCCTGACCAAACCTTACAGGTAGTTTTCTTTGTCTATCAGATCTTCTCATAGTTTGTATAGGTCTCGAATTCAATTCTATATTTTCCGGTTCGACCTGTTCTGTCTGAATTCAAACTGGTGATTCGAGTCATTCAGGTACTCGATCTTTAACTCCCTCTGAATCTGGTAATTCTTGTTTATCATCTGCTTGCTTTGCTTCTTTTGTTGGTAACTCATAATAAGTCTTGAGAATTTCATAGCCAATTAAGTCACTGTCTGCTATGTACTTTGACTCATTGAATTTGACATCTTGAACTACTTTTATTCTACCAGTTTCGGGTATGTAGACTCAATAATATGATGAATGTAACTCAAATCCTACCAAAAAACCTTGTTCTATCTTTTCATCGAGTTTCTTTCTCAATTTGTCTGGTATGCGCATATAAACTGCACATCCAAATGTCCAAACATGAGCCAGATTTGGCTTCGACTTCCACCATATTTTGTGAGGAGTTTTATCCGGTATTCGAGATTTCAGAATTCGATTATGAAGATAGTTCGACGTAGCCACTACTTCTACCCACAACTGCTTTGGTGTTTTTTCATGAGCCATCATACACCTGGCAGCTTCCATTAGTGTACAATTTTTTCGTTCAGCAATTTCATTGTGCTGAGGTGTGTATGATGCATTCTTCCTATGCATAATACCTCGATCAGTATAGAAAGTTTTGAATTTGTTCGAAATGTACTCACCTCCATGATTTGTGCGAATTTGCTTCAACTTGTTGCATGTCTGCTTCTCAGTCCAATTCGTATACTCAACGAATTTCTCGAAAGCTTTTGATTTTGTACGAATAAAGTATACTACAACGAACTTGCTGAAGTCATCAATAAACGTTATGAAGTATTTTGCATCACCTAAACACAATACTTCAAATGCTTCATAGATATCCGAATGTACAATTTCTAGTGCCTTGGTTGCTTTATAAACATCTTTACTGAAAGGTGTTCGAGTTATTTTGCCTTTAAGACAAGATTTGCAGGTAGTTTGAATATCTCGACTCTTGATTTCAACTCCTTCGATTCTCTGACTCTTGTTGGCTTGGTACAAGGCTTCCATGTTCATGTGACATAATCTCTTGTGCACAGAATATCTGTCAATTCTTGAGCCTGATTTGCTTCTTCGACTCGAGTTCTAATGCTCAAGTGATACAAATTACCTTCTCTATTACCTTTAACAACTAGGTTATCAGAATCTTCATTGAACAATTTACAAGCGTCCCTTGTGAAGGTTACTGACATTCCTATGTCGACTATCTTTGCTACGGATAGAAGATCTTTATCAAGGGTAGGAACATAGAGAACTTCCTCCAGTTTCTTGTCACCTTGCGGCGTGTCTAACCACAGTACACCAGTTCCATCAACTACATGCATAGAACCGTCTCCAAGTATAATGAATCTCGAATAATTTGTTTTCTTATACTCGGACAAAATTTGTTTCAAGGAACCAAAATGTGAGGTGGCTCCCGAATCAAGTACTACTTCTCGAATTTTCGAATTTGATGAACAACATAGATCAGCACAAACATATGCTGCTGAGTTTCTTGTCATCTTGTCTTCTACTGCTCTGGAGCATTCTGCTTTGTCTTCGACAAAATTTGAAGCTGAAGGTTTGCTTCGATTCTGTTCCTTGTTCTTGTGTTAGCCGATATTTCCGCACAGAATATCGGGCTAATATTGAAGTTTAAGTTTGCAATAATTGAAAAAATTAGCATGTAAAACCATGTTATTAGAGAAAAATCGGCACAAATTTGCCTTAGAATTTGGTCCCAACCCGCCCTAAAGTGGCTAGACACAATAAGAAACTGACTTTCAAAAAAACCGTCAAAAATATTTTGTGGTCAATTTTTGTAAAGACCGAGCCAAAAGTGCCGGTCCACCTAGAATTGGGTCCCAGCCCGTCCTAAATGAGGCTAGAGCAAATTTTGCGGCCTTAGAAATGGCCGGTAAATATTTTACGGCTTTTCAAAAAATGGCCAGTGTAAAATAGTCGGTATGACCGTGCTAAAATCTCACCATGTACTGAGTCCATTTTTACTAATATATGATCACTCAGTGTATTTTTCAGGGAAACCATGTTGTCGTGGGAGCCCTAGTCATGAATGCTGAAAAAGTCAACCACAGAAAAAAAAAACCGAGAAAGAAAAGTTTCGGGTAAAAATGGGACCGGGTAATATAAATTCAGTGTCAAGGAGTCACAGAAACCCTAACGGCAAAGTTTGGACAATTTACGGGCAATTAACGAAATGTGCAGGCCAAGTGGTTACCCAAAATGCCGAAAATCCAGACAAATGAGCAGTAGGCGCACGGCCCTTGAAAAATCGAAGAAAGCCAAAAACGAAAGTACCCAAAGAAAAAATGAAGGCCGCCTACTAAAAATAGGGGTTGAAAAAGGGCCTCACCCAAAATTTGGATATTAAATGCCAAAACACCTTGGAGGCTAAAATTGGGAGGTACACCCACTAGCCATTGACATTTTGGGCTTCTAGGGGTACAAAAGGGGAAACTTGAATGGCCTACCTAGCTTTTGACAAAAATGGCATCTTGGCTAGTTTGGGAAGAGAGCCTTGAATGCACCACTCCCCCACTCTCTTATGGAGGCCACTAGGTGTACTATCAAATGGGTTGAGGACAAATGGCAAAGAGGGATTGAAGGGCATGAATTTTGGCAAAGCCTCATTTTGAAGGGGGACACTTGGGTTTTCCTATAAAAGGAGCCAACTCTTTGTATTTGTGGATGTGTGTTGAGAGTTAGTGTATTTGGATGTTAGTGTATTTGTGAGTTAGTGCTTTTGGGTGTTAGTATTATTGAGAGATTGTTTGAATGAGAGGGCTTGTTGGTTAGGTCCACTTTGTTATTGTGAATGTTAGTTGCTCAATGCTAGTTGTTTGAATGAGGATGTTAGGTTTTGTACCAAGTGCAAGATTGTGGGGTGGTGAAACATAGTATGGTTGATTGAACGGTTGTAGTTTCTTACAATTGGTTGTTTGGTGGGTTGATCATTGTGTTGCATGATGTTGTGGAAAAAAGGTTAGTGGTTTTGTGGTTACCTATTTTGAGAGTGGTGTTAAGTAGTTTTGGGAGTAATGTTATGCTTGAGGGAGAGGGTGAGTGGGTGTTTCATTGATTAGTGTTTTTGGCGTTAAGGTAGTTACTTCTTGTTATCTTACTTTTGTTTTAGGTTGTGGTGGTAGTCTCTCACACATCAGAAGGATAGTGGATGTTTGCTTCTTGCTCCTTGATGGATGGTTGAATGTGTTGAGAGTTGGAGGGTTTCAATGCTTCAGAGGGTTTAGTGTTTGCATTTGTTTGTGAGGTGACTATCATTGTTCATCATATGTTTGAGAGATTCTGGTCCATTGAAGGATTAATGCCATTATCGAATGCAAATGTGTGTTACTTCTATTTTTGGTTTACTTCGTATTAGGATGTGTGATTGAAAAGCAATCACCTTGTGTTGTAGGGTTGAAAGAACGGCATGGTTGTTTGGAGATGAGTGAATGTCAACTGATGCTTAGTAACCGTTGAGAGGTTGATTGGTGAATGTGCATCGTGTACTTGTTATCCTCAAAGCAAGAAGTTGTGGAGAAGGCTTATACCTCTTTGTGCAATTGTTGTCACATCTCACTGGAGGATGCCTCATCAATTGCTCACAGCCTCTGCCCTCTGTGTGTCCTCGGAGCGGCTGTTTTCTGTCTGTCTGCGGCCGTTTCTGCCTGCCTCGATCTGCCTACTCCTACTCCTCGCTGCCTACACCTGCCTGCGGCATGTCTGCCCTGTTTGTGGACTGCCTATCTGAGGTTTGCAACCTACCTGCTGGCTGCCTGCAGCTCATCGCTGCCCTGCTTGCCATGTGTTTTGCATTGTAGGCCCTGCGATCTGCCCGTCTGTCCTCTGCTCTCTTGGTGCTCGCTGGAGGCCACCTTCTCTACTTGTCTGTCTACGGAAGTCTGCCTACACACCTCTGATCACTGTCTACAGTTGTCTGCGTCTGCCTGTTCCACCTGTTTGCAACCTGCCTAGTTGGTTCCAGCCTCCAAGCACGATTTCTAAGAGAAGGAAAATCCGACCTCTGAGCGGAAAATCAGATATGCTGGACCTGTTGCGACTTGTCCACTGATGCAAGCGTTGCCCACAGTTGCATAGCAGCTGTTTGCGACCTACAAAGCCTACCTGCCTACTGATTCTCCCGGTGCCCTGTGGATCCTTCCAATGACTTGTGGTAAAGTTTTTGTTCTCTGATCTCGCTACTTGCTCAAGTATCGGCAGAAAACGACAAGTGCAAACGACTCTCTGAAGAACAAAGGCAAAGCTACCTCAGACCAAAAGCGACATTCATGACTAGTACTTCAACGATTTTCGGTCACCTATATTCACACCGAGATATGGGTTTACCTCACATCGATTTTTATTCTCGTGTTTACTTGCTTTCAATTGGAATGTGGGTGCTTGACGTCCGTACTTGCTTTCGCTCATTAAATGAATGATAGGATACTGAGAATGCATTGTGTAACTGTATGAGGACCTAATCATTTCAATAATTCCGCATTTGCCATGTCTCTATCGGGACCTAAATGATTGTGATCCTTTTCTTGAACAAGTAGACATTGAAGTATCAGGTCTATGCGTATTTGTGGGTTTACTGGTAGTATGAACTCAGAATCACTTACTTGCAATGAGAATGTTGTTTGTTTGAGTTCAGTAATTGCAAGTACCTAACTAGTGAATGGATTGTCGTAGAGTATGGGTCGATTGTGCATTATAGTGAATCGTTTTGAGCACAAATTCAAATTCAGTCCGGAATCGTAATATTTTATAAACAGATGCGACATGGCTAATTAGAACGATGATTGCCTATTTCCAACTTGTTTAGGGAAGGTGTTAAGTAAATAAATTTTGTTTTGTACTGATTTAGAATGTGTTGTATGGAGAGAACCGTAGGCTGGGTAGTTAACATCTTGCTGAGTTAGATTTTAAACGGCTATATGGAATCGTCAAGTTTTGAAGTGTTTCTTACATTTTTTCCATTATGAAGCGTATTAATTGGACCCGACCTCTGTGAAACACCAGATCAGGCCGTCCACCATCCATGGTTGAAAAACACCACCTTGGTTAAAGCGTCACACTAGTCACACCCGCCGTTGGTATTGTCTAGCAAAATACCTAGACCAGACGGTTGGCGAAAATACCGCCACTTAGCAAACAAAGCGGTGCGTATAACTTGCACCCCACGAGCACATCATAGACAGTAAATCAGGTTTCCAGCCCATGTAAGATCTTTACTAATTGTAAGCCGAATTCAATGGGGAAAGAGACATTATTGAATTAGCGATCAGAAGTTTTTACGGAACCATAATTCTAGAAAGCTAGTGAATCATTTTGCACCAAAAGTACTAGCACCCCCTCCTTGCAACCGTATCTCTAAGAGCCTGGAAAACTCTTATCGGTTGGGGAGCACGGGGTAACAGAGGAAGCCCCCAGGATTGGATGTGGCAGGACCTTCGTTTTTCATGTAGGGCATAGCCACGATCAGAAGTGGTGCCCTTGGCTTTTTTAGGACATTTTGGCTGGACCAATCCCCTGCCAAAAATGGCCCTAACATTGGTGCGTCTGCCGGGAGTCAAAATTTTTTCCATATCATTGCCCTCATGGTTTAAAAAGATGTTGCTTGAAAGAGTAGTTATCCATATTGTTGTTCTACAAAGAACTAGTTGTCATACTACTAGAAGTTTACACGTTTCGTAGGTCCTAGATTGCGTGTGTTGAAAACAATGCCACTATCTAAACCGTCAGCCGCAAGCTAGCATAACCGTACAAGCGGCTAGTACCACGTTGATCACAGGACAAAGTGGTTAGCATCACACAGTGATGTGTGCTGATCTCACACCTAGAACATACGTTATGAGTTCACAATCCAACCCTAGCTGCATGTGATCCGACTTCGCCAAGGCCATTCTACTTCCAACAGTTTGGAATACAGTTTGGACTGGAGACTGCATACAATTTTCACCAGCAGGGAGTTTAGGTTGTGATGCCAAGTACTACTAGAAATCTTTCATAGAGTGACGGGACAGGTCAGAGAATGGGGTTCTGTATGAAGCCTAGGGTGAAAGTGAAAACCAGAGCCCTAAGTCGAAAGTCATTACCCTACAACCCACCAACCCTAATAGTTGCTGAAAAGCAATGTATCATCCACGTATAAAGTGATAATGATAAAATACTGCTGCACTGCTTTGAGATAAACATTTGAATCTGAAGAGCTAGGTGTGTAGCCGTGATCAATAAGAAAAGTATTGGTCCTTTGAAACCATGCTTGAGCAGTGTGAACTCGAGGGTGAAGGCCTATCCTAAGATCTTAAAGGCCACAAGAACTAATTGGCTTATCATTCACATGAAGCTAGTCTCAAATCAACTTAGTGAAAATCAATTAAGATTTTAAATCAAAGCTCAAAAAATATTACATCACATAGATTCACTCACACAATAGCGGAAGCACTGAGGGGTCAAGATGGGGACCCCCCCCCCCCCTAAAGGATTCTTTTCTTATCATTTTGCAAATCCAATTGGCCAATGCCAATTACATATACAATGGATTCCAATAGGGTCTCAGATGTAGGACATCAAAGTCTTAGTTCATATTCAATGATCTTAATTCCATATCTAGCTTAACAAAAACATAGAAATCTCTTCATCAGTCTCAATAATTCCAACATGCAATCATGTTGGATCTTAAATTCCTATCATGCAATCCAAATGGATCTTAGATTCTTGACATGCAATCATAATGGTTCATAGATTCTTGACATGCAATCATAAGGGTTCATAGATTCTTGACATGCAACAGTCATGAAGTGACATGCATGTTCATTTGGCAATGCATGGTGTGACATGCAAGCTTCAAATCTGACATGCAAGCTCTAGATCTAACATGCATAGACAATAGATCACTGATGCTATGACATGCAAGCTTCAAATCTGACATGCAAGCTCTAAATCTGACATGCATGGACAATAGGCCACTGATGGCATGACATGCAAGCTCTAGATCTGACATGCATAGACAATAGGCCACTGATGGCATGACATGCAAGCTCTAGATCTGACATGCATAGACAATAGGCCACTGATAGCCCGACATGCAAAAGTACTAATCAGCCATTCTTACACAGTTTCAAGAGCATACCATGGTTTCGAGGGAAGGTGAAAGTGGTAGAGGGAGAGAGAGAGTGTGTATGTGGGTTTGTGTGTGATGTGAAAGAGAGATAGAAATCCGAGAGTTTGAGCTCCAAAAATCCTGCAATCACAAAATAACATAGTCTCCTTGAGGTGATGCCTCAATCCCCTTCTCCATAGGACCTGTACACAACAAACAACAAAATGGCAGAGTTTGGATGCATTATCCTTCAATCCTCCTGGTAGAGAGGCACAGTTTCACTTATATAGAGAGTGGAGATTCCTTCCAAAGTGAGTGAGGTGTCAAGTTCAAGTGCATGAGGTGTGAGGAAGACTCCAATTGGACTTAGGGTGAAGTGGAGTGCATGGATGTGGTGTATTAGTTGGAGAGGGTGAATGGGTGATGTGTATTAGCCTGAGAGAGTTATTTTGGTGATTTGGCATATGAAGTGAGAGTGTAGGAGGGCGCCCCATTCTAGGTGTCAAAATGCCTGGAATGCATGAGGAAAAGTAGGTGGGAGGTAGGTGGTACAAGGTTCAAACTTGACTTTTAATTACATATAATTTTACGTGGTTACAACTTGGGAATTCACCCAAGTGCAATCTTCCTAAGGAAGAGCCAAGGTATATGTCCATCTTGTTTTTGCATAATGTCCATCAATTTCTAGACACTTATTTTCTAGAGGTTGCCCATCCTCAATCATATTCATTGGCACTTATTTTCTAGAGGTTGCCCATCCTCAATCATGGTGGAAAAAGTCACTAGGGTGATCAGACCCTAGGCCTTGTCTAGTTCTTTATAGACTCCATTGAGCCTTTATTATAGACTTAGTAATAAGCCTTCTTTATAGACTTTATCAAAAAGCCTTCTTAATACTGTCTTTAAGCTTAGAGAGCTTCTTGTTTTGATTCTTGTTCTTCTGGCACTTTCTCGAGTACCTACACATACCCTCAAAGAGAAGTCAGTCCTTAAGCCCAGAGGGCTTCTTATTCTTGTTTAGATTCTTCAGGTTGTGTACCTACACATCCCTTCAAAGAAAGGTCGGTGTTCATTATACCATAAAACATGGTTCATAGAAAATTCTTAGTTCTACAAGTGTCAATGCATGTTACTCAATTCATTAAAGTAATCAAATTCATACAATATCCTAATAGAATATTGATCAATAACTTGGACTTTCTTCATTCTTTTGCAAACAAGAAAAGATTTGCCTTCTTAGAGTCAACACTCTAGAAGTAGACTTGGATTCATAAAGCTTCTTCAATGAATCCCAAGCCTCACTTGATGAAGTACACTTACCAACTTCCTTGAGAAGCTCATTGGTAACATTCATCTTGATCATGTGTAGAGCCCTTTTGGCCCTCTTATCATACCTTAGTTGTTTTTGTTGTGTTTTTGGTCTCTCCTCCAAACCTACAACAATATCCAAAACATCATTCATCTCAAGAAGTGATTTCATCCTCACTTTCCACAATGAATAGTTACTTGAGGTAAGCCTATCATTGGCTTCCAACATGACTCCACTTGATGTTGCCATATAGCAATGACCTGATTTTCTCTTTCAATTTGTTTCAATGCAGAAAGCACTCCTTTGAACAGCAACAAATGTTTTCAAAAGAAATCACAAAGATTTGAAACTACTCAAAAATTCTCTTCTAGTACTTATACCAAGCAAATTAACACATAGAATCATGAAATCTTGATGAACGTATGATCTATCCTCAATCTAATGACTCTTTCCACTTCCTGAGATTGAAACACACTCAAATGAAGTCCAGCAACCTCACTATCTAGAGATTCAATCAAAATTAGGGTTTTGACAAAATCACAAAAATTGATTATTCCAAATCTACATGCAAATGCTGAAAATTTGATATGCAATCTAGTAGCCACCACTTAGGCTGATCTAATAATCCAAAAATTGGCCAAATCCAGTATATGAATTCAAAAATCGGAATTGATCTACAAAAGATCCAATCTACAAATGCAAGAAACTCGATTTTGGTGTAGAATCCTCTCTAGCATGCTCTAGCCTTGATATTTTCACCAAATCATTGATAGATATGATTTCCTCCTTCTCATAACCTGAAACAAAAGCTCTGATATCATGTGAAATGTTTCAGATCATTGATGATCAATGAATGAGATGCAAACTCTAATAGAACTTGATCAAACATGAACCAAATCACCTAAACCCAATAACATGAGTTAATGTACTATTGATGTCACCTTGAGCGGTATTTCATGTGAAATATTTTTTGCCTATGTTTCCTCCGAATACAAATGCTCTGGGCTCTGGGACTCATCCTGTGCACCAGCCTCTAAATCATCCTGTGCATGCGAAATGTTTTTCGGCTTAATGTTTATTTTTCCAGGGAGCAAGATTATCTCCGACTTGAACCGGAAATAGTCAACAACAGGCGAGAAAGACTGATTTAGAGCTCAGCTTTATATGGCACAAAACATTTATTGTAAGTTTCATATTGAGTTCTATATGCATTTGCATTTGCATCGATGCTTTATTTTGAGCAAAGGTGAATGTAAACGAATGTTATTTCTAGTTACTAGCTTGTGAAAGGTGCGTCTCAATATTATGGCTTGTTTGTAATATAACTAGTTATTACATGTCCATTTTAACACGTTGATGGTTGTCATCCGAATACATTGAATTAATATGTACTCAACATTTTAAGTTATTTGCTTGTTTACACAATGGATATGCATAAGGAGGTTCTATGCATGAAATGTTTTATTGTTTATCATTTTAGCATGATCTTACTAATATTTTCATGCAGGTGTAGGGGTGGCCTGGTGGGCATGCCACATTTTGGTTTTGCTTGGGGTTCGATTCCCCATTAACCTTGCATGCTCCCTGGATACATATTTATATGCATTTCTAGTCATTGAACCAACATATGCATCATGTTGCTTTTAACCTGAAATCTGAGAATACCATGGACTTGAGGACATTGCACTGTTCAGGCATGAATCAGTGTGATGGTGTTGGAAGAACTTGTGATTGCTATTGAGAAACCATTTAGAAGTAGGCCAAACAAAAATTTTATAATACTCATCGTTTGAAAATTCATGACATGCATTGGTAATTTCTTTTTCTTGTGTCATTTTAGTCTTTGTAGTGTACAATGCACATTCACTGCAGAAAGCGCCGTTATTGAAAGTAAACTTACCGTCTAATACCCTTAATTTCAAGTTAGCTCTTCGATTGTCTTTGGTGATGTTTTGCTAATCTCTGAAGCGCAACATTCTTACAAAGGTTACAAAAATGTCAGTATCGTCAATTTTTTACGTGTAAAAAAAAGTAAAAAATTTTACGTGCACCTTCAGTGCCTGTAAAAAAATTTTGTTATAAAAAAAATTTGTCCGACAATATACGTTTTGGGAGGTTGGTCCATTTTCTTTGTAAAAATGTGAAAACTGATTTTACATTTAATTGATTTTGAAAGGTTTACATGCTAGAGCCTCAATTACTTGACAATCACTTGAAAGCAAATTTGTGTGCAGTTCACTCCAAGTTCCAACAACGCATATTAATGAGTATTTAATTCAATTTTGTAGACCAATGTTTTGAATTGCTAAAGTTTTCAAAAGTTGAGTTAAAAGCCTAAAGGGCATTTGCAAAAGTGGGGGAGGCACAAGGGAAGGGTGAATGTATTTGGAAGGTGAACTAAATTTTTTTAAAAAAAATAGGTGACTATTGTGCTTTTAGTGTATTCAGAAATGGGCAGAATAATCAGCAAAAATCCATTAAGTATATAGGGTAAGGCCTCCGGCCTTCAGCGCCTCGAGGCTTCCAAGCATTCCCCTGCCGTGACAATCTCTGATTTTTATTTTTCTAACAATAACCCGCAATTTACTAAAAATAGTAAGTTTCTTCAGCAGGTCTCTCTCTATGTGAAAAATTGAATCATCTGGACACTCGTCTACTCAAAACCTCTCCCAAATAAACCAAGAAACTAGTGCAATTCATCAATCTGTTGGTGACATCGGAGTATATCAACCTATTTCTCAGAAAAGGTACGATGGATCGTTGGAAAATACAAGATAGATAATGACCAGTTTTGAGAAGCAGTCCGCAGATACTGTGACAAAAACGTAACCATGGTAACAAGCATATACCTCAGCCGACTGCTGAATTGAAAAGTAGGTGGGCTAGTCAGCTTCTGAGAATTGACAATACTGATAGGAATGAAACGTTCAGTACCTCTTGAATAAGAGTCTTCTGAAGTTGACAATGAAATTTACTTGCTGTCACACTCTGTCAAAACTAGTTAGTAGTCGCATGGCAGGATAATCATGAACATTTGAACGTGAATTGTTGCTTATGCAATGCAGCAGAGGTTATGACATCTGCAAATACTGTCAGCTGAGACCAATGCCTGCTGGAATGCGGTCTTCTGAAGTTGCATTCAAACTACTGACAGTCCTAAAAGAAAACAAAAATAACCCGTAGGATCTTCAAACGCATTCATTATACAGCATATCCTATTAAAAGTACAGCACCATCAGTGCCCAGCATTGACTAGATGACATAAAAGTCCAGCTTTAGCCCATCAAATGATCATGATCAGGCTGAATACCAGGTCGTGTAAAATTCACACGAATAATTAGCACTCAAACATGCCCGATATTCAAGGAATTGGGTTTTCGAGTTTTCAAACTTTCAGTCTCGGAAGTATCCTGAGATTTCTTAATATTTCCTCTGGCCTTATTCTCCCACAGTTTTTCGACCTCCTCAAAAGATAGCCCTTTGGTTTCAGGAACAAAAAGGTATATATAAATGAATGCCACGACAGAAATACATGCAAAGAGAAGGAATGTCATTGAAGTTCCTATCGCTTTCGTAAGAGAAAGGAAAGACTGAGACACAACCAGATTGGATATCCAGTTTGCTGTGGCTGCGATTCCTCCACAAACGCCTCTGTATTTCAGGGGATAAATTTCAGAATTTACTGCCCAGGGTACAGGACCCATTCCAGGAGAGAAAGAAGCAATATATGCAGCCAAGCCAATCAAGGCCAACCACCCGTAGTGGCTTGGGCAACCTCGTTCAAACCAAGAGCGGTGCTCACCCCGACAATAATCGCCCACGGTCTTATTAGAAATGAAGCAACTTCCAGGTAGATTCTGCACAAAGACCCGATTTAGCAAGCTTGCTTAAGCTGTCAAAAATCTAATGGCACAATAAAAGGCAAACCAATCGACATTTTCTAAGCATTTGTATGAGAAATCAAATGGTAATGTCATTCACCTGATTCCCTTTTATTGTACAGAAACCACAGCTTGCTTTCAAACAGCTCATGCAATCCCAGGAAGATGCTTTTTGTGAGCTTAGATAATCTGGGCATGTGAACCCAATGTTCTGAATGGAAGCGGTTCTGTCAATGGAAGGTGCATCGTTGGCAGTGACATGAAAAGCTGCTGTTAGTAGGGCCAATGAAAAGATGACACCAGTCAAACTGCATAAGGCGAGCCGCCGTCTTCCTACGCGATCTATGAGGACAATACCTACAATTGTACCAAGAGCATTCATTCCGGCCACTATTAATGAGAGCAGCAAAGCAGTCTGATGTGATGCAAAACCAGCCTGCTCCACAATTGAGGGACTATAATACATAACCGTGTTGATGCCAACAAACTGCTGGAAAACCTGCACCAAATCATTTGCTGCTGTCAAAACCTGCAATCTGAATGAGAATTTACCATGCGAAATGCAAGCCCCAGATTTAGAATGTCTATGGTCATTCTATTAAGTACCTGAAGTCCAACACCAGCTCTCAGGGCAAGCCTAATCTCCCGTGAACCTAGTAAGTCCCTTACACTAAGAGACTTCAAGGATCCTTTCTCCTGAATTTCTGCATCAACTGCTGTTTGCAACTCTTGAACTTCATCATCTAGCAGTTCAGGGGGGTAAATTTGCTTCAGAACTGCAACTGCTTCATCTACTCTCCCCTGTTTGCAGTCATGAAATATACATAAATTAACCCAAATTGGATGCAAAATGCAGCCTTGTTCTGAAGTTACGCTCACCGGCCTCAAGACTACCTTCCTTAGACAGTAAGTTTGAATAAAATCTCATCTCTACAAAGTAGTAGATTCAATACCTGCCGAAAGAGCCAACGTGGCGACTCTGGCATAAAATACACCAAAATCGCTTGACCAATTGCAGGAACGGCTGCAACACCAAGCATCCAACGCCATGTACCAGGTGCCTGTTGAAATCGTGCAAGAAAAATAAGCGTCAAACGTAACCATACATTAATGTACAAATCTCCTCACAGGTACTAAGCTGTATAGTGTCTATAATTCGACAGCGACAAGCACCTGACTTGGATGTTGGGGTGATAGCCAGCAGACTTTTACTACTCTATTGCAAATACTGCAATTTTTTAGTGCTTCATTTGTGAAAGTGAATGAGGGCAATCCAAAAACAGCTAGGCTGAGTGAGTGTGGCTGACAATGCTTCCTATCTGAATTCTGCATACATTATTCTGTTCTATAGCAATGGAAACCCTGCTCAACTCTCTTCGAATAGACAACATAACATATTGATGAAGCTTGAGGTGAATGAGAAACCTTGGTGAAAGCAAGATTGATAAGGTAGGCAACAAATTGACCCCCAGTGATCATCAGTACATTGAATGTCACTAGTGCGCCTCGCTTACTGGCAGGTGAAGCTTCTGCTATGTATAAAGGAGCACTCATGGATGCCACCCCCACACCCAAACCAACAAAGATCCGACCCACAATCAATGCAGAAGGATTGGGTGCAGCTGCCATCAGTACTGCACCAACTGTGAATACAATATCGGCTAACAAGATGGACGGCTTTCGTCCGAAACGGTCACTCAAACGTCCACCAATCACAGCACCAATAATAGCTCCAGCGATGGCCATGCTCACAATAGTTTCCTGATCCATGCAATGACCATTTGAGAAATGTGAGCAGCTACATATATCTAATTGTGACATTGAAATATATCCAATTGGTTTCACAAATTTAATTTTAGAAGTCAGTGATGTCATAAGGCAAAGCTTAGAAAAACCATACATGCAACTAAAAAAGTCAAAGGGTCTATATCAAAACGGTAACATAGAATTCACGAAATAAAGAAAGAATCTTAGCCAACCAACATTGCTTATATCTCATCAGTACCCTAGCATAAGTTAATATCTGGGTTTCTAAGAGACCCAAGATTCTTTTGGGTTCTTAACTACAGAAAATGTTCCTCAAATGGACCCTGGTGGACGTTAACAAAACATGTTCTCTCTCTCTCTCTCTCTCTCTCTCTCTCTCTCTCTCTCTCTCTCTCTCTCTCTCTCTCTCTCTCTCTGTGCCAATAGATGCTATGTCTATACAAATTTGCACAGGGTAAAGAGCTGAAATTTACCATCAATATCTATCAACAGACTTTAACAGGGTGAAAAGCAGAAAGCTGCCATCTATTGCTGAGGAAATGCATCAAAGCAAAATGGAAATAGCAAGCATAAGTTAGCAATTTTGATGGCTACTGCCAACGAGAGGGAAAAGGCTACTGGAGCCGTCGAATCAGCTGATCTCTTGTATGCCGGATTTTCAGCAATATTGGAGAAAGATTTAACAAGTATTTGTAGGAGAAACTAAACAAGAACTAAACTAAGTTGTTTGGTGGCAGAAAAGCATCAAATTGAGATAAGATAACAAAACGTTATTTAAAAAGTAAAAGCTTAGGATGAAATGATGTATACCATCATCGTTACTCTAAGAAGGTTGAAGAAACAAAGATAGAGATAGCCTCATTTTACCAGACAAGGAGATTACTCCTTGAAGCTAAATAAATTTACAGGTACAAGATTAGAACACAACTTTACATCAAAATAATGACTAACATGCAAAATACAGCGAAGAACATGTTTTTGCTATGCGACCTAGCTATCAACCTTAGTAACATGGAAGTCGACAATTGATCAGTTTTGCTAAGAACATGATAGTCATTTCTCTAGAGAAAACGAAATAGGTAAAGGGTCTAGCTCAAAACTATTTAATAGTTGCAATGGCAGTGATGGCATACTAGGTGGAAATAGACCAAGTTGTTCAAATTGGGAAAAGAGGCTCTGGATACCTTACATAGCAGAGATTTTCCATTAGCCCTGAAAGAGGGATTTCTACATGAACATAAACTATTTTCTACATAGAGGGACTCGAGAAATATGGTTTACGGGCGAGTAGTAAATCTCTGTTATGATGTTATGATGCAATGCTAGACTTCTAAAGATTCATACTCTAAAGCACTTGTCACAAGCATAGCTTTTAAAATGAGTACTGCACAGGGTGAGTTTCTTCTTTTGCCTACACTTATTGATTAAAAATAAACTCAACAATTGGATACATACAGCAATGTACTAATTGTTAGATGCTTGATAGGTGCTAGAACAGGAATTGATGTACAAAACTGTTATTGGCAGACACTGATAATTGTACTAATGGAGGCTCTGCAAAAGCTCCTAGCCTACAAAAACAGGAGTACAATGAAATTCTACAAAAAAATTTCCAAAAGACTTTCCCACAGATTTGTTGTCACCTATCAACTGAATATCAGCAGCAAAAATATTTCACCTGGTGGCGACTACAGGAGGGGCCGTGGCATAAGGGAGAACATTTGCGGCAACTGTAGAAAGACAGTTCTGGACTGGATTTCGAAGTGTTTTTGAAACATTAAAGGGAATGCTTTAAAGAATGACGAATCCCACCAAAAGGAACTAATCAGTGACGGGTAGATCAAACTCATGTATCTGAACATGAAAGATTGTGTAAAACTTGATCACTGTGGAGATTTAGGTTGTATGTAGAAAGTAAGCAGCAAAAGGCTAGGAACCTTTTAGCTGGAGCAGAAAATTATGAAAAGTTTGCAAATCTGCTTTTCAAATAGTTCCTTGCCTCCAGTTCAATCTTTGACATAAGTGATTTACGTAAGAATAATACCGTCTTTAAACTGGGAACAGTGAATTGGGTCCTTGGTGGACTGTGTTCTATCCAAATCTCTCTTTGTGACAGAAATCTTCCAATACAGCTTTAATGATTGGCATACTTCATGAACGTCTGAATGTTAAGCAAAATTGAAGAATTGCTATTGAAGAAAAACTGTATACTCTGAAGAGTCCTCAAGCACATTATGCCTGGAAACGCAGAGCCTTTCTATTGAAAGCTCCCATCTGCACTAGAAAGAAACTAGCCACCCGTTGTTCTACATCACACAAACTCCCAAAAAAGGGCCACGAGTGAGCACACAAAACTTGAAAGAAAAGGATTACTTCATGGAGACCAAGATCAAACGCTGATGCACAGCCCAAATAAGGGAAGAAGGTCCGCCTTTAAAAGTCTTTTGCAAATATAGCAAGTCTTGTGCATATATAGCAGAGCACAATCTTACATAAGCATGTTGCTAAGACATTTCACAGGAATAGCTGATAAATACTGTTAAGTTCGATTGATAGCGTCTAAAAAGGTCAGAATCGCTTTCAGTATTCTGTTTTCCTTAACAGATATGCAGCTTGATTTTCATAAAGCGTAGTCCTACAATTTCATCAGCCTAGTCCTAGTATGTCACAAACCTACCTGTAATTGGGTGCTGCGATCCACTGATGAGAAGTCATCACGAATATACAGCAGAGCGCCAGAAATGACACCTGCAAGATCACACAGTAGCTGAATGAGCAGGATTTGTTGCTTGAGAGAAAGTTTAATCTACTCAACGAGAGTGGGCATTGTTTTCCAGTTAGAAATGTCAAGTGATCAAACGGGCAACTAATTTCACCCAAAACGCAAAATTTGATAGAAGTTGTGCTTGAATATCCAAGAATAAGCGTTTTCTGCCAAGGACAAAAGCATGGACTCTACCTGTGTCATATCCAAAAAGAAGACCACCCAACCCTGCCGCAAGCGTCAATTTTGCAACGAAAAGGTTAGGCAGATAATTACCGCCAGTACCTCTCCTTCCAGGAATCTTTTCAGAATAGTTGCTTTCTTCAACCTTCTTCATCTCAAACTAGTTGTTTTGCAGGGAAGAATACTGAAAATAGTAGGATCGAACCTTCTCTACCTGCTCACATGTCTTGATAGAACTTACTCATGCCAACATACCCACACCAAAACGCCCCCTCAAAACACACACGCACACACACAAACACACACACACATATGAATCAATTCTGTTTCTGTCTATCTGGGAGATCGGATGCCGTCAGCTGCTGATTAACCCTACACATTCTCTGTGCAGACTCCCGCTCTGAACCTGCACCTGCATTATTTAATCAAAAAGTTCCAATCATTGTATATCTTATATCCATCAAACTAGAATAGCAAGAGCAAGTACCAAACTCAGCAGCTTCCTGTTCTTCTTACACACAACCTTCACTTGAGATCACAGCATCCCCAGACTGAAACCCAAAAAAAACTATATCTGGACTGGAAAAATAAGAATTATCAGCTCACACATGAATAGAAGGGGATTAAAGAAACAAAACACAAGCACGTGCAGTCTTGCACCATCATCGCTCTGACAAAAGATACTGCCCTCACATGTTAAGGCTGAGGCGAGAGAGAGAGAGAGAGAGAGAGTTCTTCACTACGTGAAAGAGACGATGCCGTTAATAAGAGCTCTTGGAGAAATGGTGGGCCAGTGAAAAATAATAGCGGTTGACCAAAGGTCCCAGGGCTGACTCGACAGTTGTACTGGACCATGGATGCATGGGTCCCACGAGGATAGCGAACATTCGCCCCCGCCCCCCTTCCCCCCGCTCTCTCTCTCTCTCTCTCTCTCTCTCTCTCTCTCACTCACTCACTAAGCAAGGTGAAGGTTGTAGGTTTTTGTCCATCACGAGTCCCAATTATTTGGCATCAAGGTAGTGGATCCCAGGGTTTTGGCATCAAGGTAGTGGATCCTAGGGTTGGCTTGGCTCGGTTATTTAGCTTGGTCTAGATTCAAGCCCCCCTTGGAAACCAAGATGCTTTTGAGTCAAGAATCGTTCACCACCCACAGTCAACATGGGAGTTTAGTTAGACAACCATTAGCATCAATTGGTGATTAGGGGCTAATTGCTAACTGAATGTCAATGTTAGGGCTTGATTGATTGCAGCTAATTGTAGAGTTGCCCCACTTATATATAGTTTTATGCAAAGTCAATCAAATCCATGAGCAAGCATCACGGACAACTTCCTCAAATCTGTGGACTACTTTCCAACTATAGCTCTCAAAAAAGATATGGATAACTTATTCAAGTGCCTCGAATGCAAAAATGATGTTAAGTATGAATTGATGTTCAATTGGTAAGGCTCACCCATTAGTTAAAGGACCTCAAAAAGTCTTTATAAATATGGCACAAATTTATTCTACAATTGGTAGTATTTTTATTAAGCTGAATGACAACCATCACTCTTGATAATAAGTAGGGCCACCATCTATCTTACTTAGGCTAATGGACTGGGGATGAGCGTATTTCACACCATGACCAATAAGTCAATCATGGTGGTGACTGAGTGCAAGAGAGGAGAGGATCTTGGCTTTTGAAAATAGAAATTTGAATGAGGAGATGGGTGAGTTCCTACAAAGATATAGACCCCAAAAGCTAAGGGATATTCTCTCTAAGATATCTCAAGACCATGCAAAAGGAATTTCATCTCCTATTCTTGCACCAAAAGGTGTCAATCACCATGCATTAGCTCCATCGGTCCAATTAGAGCATCTGGGCCCTCACAAGGCTATTAATTCATTACTGGCCTAGTCTAGAATGATGTGGCGTAACTAGTAATTTCCTACACTGGAGAACCGAATATCCATGTCAAGGATTGTTAGTAGATTCCAGAGAATCCCCAGATGCCGAGCCAAGCCGAAGACATAGAATACCTCTCACCCATGACCGAGGAGGTCTCAAAAGGAGGAGAGCAGAAGAAGCTGAGAGCCGAGAAATTACTAGCTAGGATGACAGTGAAATATCTATGTGAGCCTACATGGTGTATCCCAGAGAAGGAACGACCATGTAGGAGCTAGTCATATTTCCTAGGCTTTGTAAATAAATATAGACCCCCCTTAAATTAGTTAGAGTGAGCCACCTTTTGATGGTGACCTTTAGTGGAAGGGCAAATTCTACATGTAATTTCTAATTTGGTGAAATTGCCACTTGGGCTCCACATGGGCAGCCTTCTTGCTTATTTAAGGGCTCCCCTCTCTTGTGAGGGAGCTTTGAATGTATTGTCAAGTTCTCTTAAGCAAATAAAGAAGATCCTCCACGAGTTCTCGATTATTGCTAAGCTCATTGTTCATGGCAATGTTCTTGAGTGAAGTTTCTATGAGCATGCTTGATTTCCTTGCATTGTGGATTAACTAGTTTATTGTTTCCTTGTTTCTTGCTTAGTTGTGGATTAGGATTCATTTCTTGTTTGTGGAACAAGGTAGGAATCAACACTCAAGTAAACTAAATAGGCTGGAATAGTGGTGTAGATCTTGCATACCTTCTGATTATTCTTGAGCAATCTAGGCATCTTTGAAGGACCTGCTAAGACAATTCCACTAAACCTTAAAGATCCTGACGAGGAGATAGATCGAATAGTTCATGTTGGTGCACATTTGTCATCAACCTAACTTTCTGATCTGGAAACTTTACTTCGCAAATACAAGGGTGTATTTGCATGGAATTATACAAAAATGAAAGGAATCCCACCTGAAATAGTCGTCCATAGGATTCCTGTTGTAAAGCTACCTTTACAAGCTTTACTTCCGGCGCCATCGGCGCCAGCTATGTCCCCGGCGCCAGCAGCGCCCCTGCTGCTCTCGGCGCCAATGGCGCCGGCGCCGCTCCCGGCGCCACTGTGACCAGAATCCAGCCGGCGCCAAGTTCCTATGGCTGAAAATCTTTGATCGGTTCTAGCGAAGTCCAGAGAGCTCAGATCGATGTGCAATCACCTCACACGATCTAGGCATGATTAAAGGAAGCCTGGGGATCAATAAAATCTAGAGAGAGAAAATGACTTTCTAGAAAGAGAAAATCCTAGAGAGAGAAAAAAACGTGCTTTACCAGCTTGGGTAGAGTGCTTGGTATGAGGGGGGGTGCCGAATCACACCAATACTATAGGGGAGTGCGGGTTGCGACTCAGGGCGAGCTCCAACCAAGTCTCAGCCTCCCTTGTTGGAATGTTGTCATGGCTCTCGCCTTGGCATGCTAGCGCCCCGGAGACTAGGGTCGGTCACACACTTGAAATGTAACCTTCTCAGATTTATCAATAAAGTGGGATTTTCCTCAAACTGACTCTGATTACCTTCTGGGTTTCAGTGTTCGGTAAAAGCGCCAGTTGTAAGGCCGTTTTCAAAATTTTTAACTTGGCACATAGCTGAGGGTCGTATCCCGGGACGCCAGCGGTATGCCGTCGGGACCATTCGGTCCGTGGCGCCAGCGGTATGCTGTCGGGACCATTTGGTCCAAGAACTGGTTGTTTCCATATCTGTCGCGGCTTGTGGTTTTGAGTGTTCCTTGCATGAACGTGAATGGGTTAAGCTCTTGGGGAACGGGCTCTAACCTGTCGGCTGAGTTGGATGGCTTGCTTGGGTGGATGTTACCTGTTTATGGCTGTCCAGTCTGGCGTGGCGCCAGGTTGGCTTCCAGCGCTCGTGACGAAGCTTTCAGTTGGTTAAGTCTGATGTAAGTCAGACCGCTTGCTTGGAATGGATGTTACTCGTTTGTAACGAAGCTTCGAGTTGGTTAAGTTTGATGTATGTCGGGCGGCTTGCTTGGAGGGAAGTCACCCACGTCGGGACCCCCGATCTGGCATGGCGCCAGGTTGGAACTCAATGTTGGTTTTCGGAACTTCAAGTTGGTTAAGTCTGATCGTTGTTGGCGAGTTGGCTGCTTGTATGTCAAGTGGGTTTGGATGGCAAGAGTTGAAGGCTGGGAAGCTAAGTCGTGGTTCCCGGCTCCCTTTGGGATGCCTGCGCTACATGTGGTATCAGAGCCGACTGGCCGGTCAGCTATGCGGATCTCACGGAAATGGCCACGGTTTGGGGTTCATCAAGACAACTGTTGTGCAAGGTGCTGCCCACAGTGTAAGCACGTGTGCGTCCACGGTCGGGGTGGTCGGCAGAACGGGGGACTTGATGAGTCAAGGTGCTGCCCTTGAGGTGTAAGCACGGTCAGTTCTCACGGTTCGGGCCTGGCGTTGTCTGCACGTAGGACGGATGAGGCAAAGTGCTGCCTAGGGAGGTGAAAGCACGGTCTGTACCTTGTGGGGTGCGGGGCGACATATTCGAATTGTACGGGTTAACCATTGATACAGAGATGCTGCTCGAATTCGGGTGTAAAGCACGGGTGGTGAGCTGCCGGTGCGGGATAGCTGCCGATCGTTTAGCTATAAGGGCTATCGACCAAAAAGTGGTGGGGCGTGACTGAGGCAATGTGCTGCTTAATGGTGAAAGCACGGATGGTTGGAGGGGTGTCCTATGTGGGCTGATTCCATGATTGATTTGTATGGGCGCGGCCAGGCAAAGGTCCGTTGGCAGGACCATCTCAAAGGGGGACCTTGTCTTTGTTACTTGTTAGTAAACTTGCCTGAGTGTCTTACTTGTACGTATTCGTGGTGAGTCTTAGTACTCGTGCTTTGCCTGGTTTGCATGATTGCTTGTGATACAAGGAGCTGATGGCTCGAGAAGGAACCTTTTCTTTTGAAGGCTGATACCATCAAACAAAGAGGACTACAGAATCTGTGGGGCGGATTTGCAGTTCAAGTACTCACACGTGAACGACAACGAAACGACTCAATGTTTGCAAAGGATGGATGGCTAGCCTGTTTCTTGGGTTAGTTTCATTTGCGACAACGCCCACCAGACGCAAGCAGGAAGTCAAAAGTTGGAAAGGGCCATTTCAGGGGAGATCTTCTATGGAGCAGTTGGTCTTCATTTTGGGACGGCCACCTTCGGAAACTGAAACTCACTGAGCATGGGCGATATCCAGAATCTGTGCGGCGGATTTGCAGTTCAAGTACTCGCACGTGAACGACAACGAAATGACTCAATGTTTGCAAAGGATGGATGACTAGCCTGTTTCTTGGGTTAGTTTCATTTGCGACAACGCCCACCAGACGCAAGCAGGAAGTCAAAAGTTGGAAAGGGCCATTTCAGGGGAGATCTTCTATAGCAGTTGGTCTTCATTTTGGGACGGCCACCTTCGGAACTGAAACTCACTGAGCATGGGTGATATCCAGTATCAGTTGGGTTTTTCCTCAAAGGGGAAAAAGACTAGGATCCTCTTCAGAGATTGGCAACAAGTTGGATCGAGCCATAATCCTAGCAGATGGGAAGCAAAGTGTTGGAAAGGCTTTTGTCCGAAGAACTCTACTCTAAAGTCCGATCAGCTGATTTATTAAGTGGAGGGGAACTATCACACACACCTCTCTCTTGGGGCAAATTTTGAATTAAAGTTGATCAAAATGGGGGCAAATTCAAGGTGACCTAGCCATACTCACACGAGGAGACTGGCGAACTTTGGACCTAATAAGTTGACAAGTTTTTGTTGTGGAAAGGAAAGTTTGTTATAGGCTTTCTCTGGACCAGCAATGATGAGGAAACATATGAGTACGCTGGCTTGTGTTACGCGTAAGGCAGCTGATCAATGAAGGAACTGAGAAAGTTGAGTCTTGCATGAGAGACTTGGTATTTCGAACGGACGCTAAGGGACAGTTCGCGTTGAGATCGGATTAGTGCAAACTCTGGGTGCATGTTTCTGATTCAAAGAGAGCTACTTGAAGCCAAGCTCGATGTACACTTCTTGTTTTGACTGTGAGGCAACTAACCAGTGATGGAATTGTGAAAGTCAAGTTTTGCGCGACGGACATGGTGCTTCAAACAAACGCGAAGAGATAGTTCGGATGCGGATCAAACTGGTGCGACCCTTTGGCTTTCCACGAGGTCAATGGTTACATTTGGGCTGATTCAAAGAGCTACTTCAAGCTAAGTGAGAGGTGCATTGCGGAGTACTCAATCTTTGCCTACCTTAAAGAGCCAAGATGGAAAAGTATCAAGATCAGGCTTGGACAAGGAGAGAAATCAAGGTGCAGAAGCAACAAGGCACGGAGTGGACCATAAAGTGGGCAATCAAACGATAAATCCTTCGGCTCAGGGAGCCTTGATACCTGTGCGGAACTGAACAAATCTGGAGCTCAGGGAGCTCAACATTAAGTGCATCAAGGACAAATCAGGAGCTCAAAGGAGTTCCAAAGTCGAAAGTCAGAAGCGACAGGGGCGAACATTTCAAAGAAAGGCCTCTGTCACCAGTTAATAAGGTTCTCGGGTTTTACGAAAGCGATATCAAATCTACGCTTTTCCCAGACAAAGATATATTTTCAAGTTATGTAATTTTTCAGTACAAAGAGCTGAGCCTCCGACTTGTGGTGTGCCAGCTTCAATGTTAATAAAAAGTGGCCAGTAAATTGAGTACTGTGCCAAGTAGCTTAAATGTATAGTTATTTTAATTGGGAGACACCTTTACTTTAATCTGACATCTGATGAGGACATCAGATTTTATAAAGGTGGGGTGGATGTTATAAAGCTACCTTTACAAGCTTTACTTCCGGCGCCATCGGCGCCAGCTATGTCCCCGGCGCCAACAGCGCCCCTGTTGCTCCCGGTGCCAATGGCGCCAGAGCCGCTCCCGGCGCCACTGTGACCAGAATCCAGCCGGCGCCAAGTTCCTATGGCTGAAAATCTTTGATCGGTTCTAGCGAAGTCCAGAGAGCTCAGATCGATGTGCAATCACCTCACACGATCTAGATGTTGTAAAGCTGACTCAGGTGCACCCAACGTGCCCTGTAAGACTCTAAGGGGTGACACTCCCTAAAGTCCCAGAGCAAGTTAGAACGTCAAGGACTGAGCCTCCGACCTGTGGTGAGCCGGTCAAGTAGTCACAAGTCATGAGCTAGCTCTGGAGCTCGAGTCATGGCCTAGTCAGGAAGCAAGTTGATTCTGCCACCGGAACGGCTCCCGGGACCCATGTTCGGGAGCCAGACTGATTCTGTCAGGCTTGCCAGGCTTAATCAGCAAAATAAAAACTAAGTCCCAAAAAGCGTGCTTTACCAGAAAGCACTATGTTTCAGAACAGAGGGGGTGCGCCGAATCACAGCAGAACTATAGGGGGAGTCCGGCAGACAGAAACTTGGGCAGCTCAACCAGCGCCAGGAATCCAGTCGCCAGGTCTCAGCTCCCTCTATCAGCACGAGCCAGGCACAATGCCCAGCAGGTGTTGGTGGCCCCGAGACCGGTCAGTCTATGTATGAATGTAACCTCTTCCAAATCTAATAAAGTTGATCCTTGGGGATGATTACTATTTCGGTTTCGCCTCCGGGACTGGTCCATGTGGAAGGACCCTTACTACAACCTTTTTGCGTCGCTGGCGCCTAAGGGTCCCTGTCATCGACATGGGGCTTGCCGCTATGCCAATTGGTCAGTTTGGCGACCACTATGCCTTGGGTTTCATGTGTGGCTTGTCTTTGCCTTTGGTTACCTTTTGGGGACGGATTCTGAGTTGGCTTTCGGGTTGGTTGGGATTCCAGTTTTCTTAAGTCTGAATGGTTAAGCTTGTTACGATTCTGAGTTGGCTTTTACGTAAGTGCATGATGGATGAATGTTAGACTTAAGCGCGTGTTGGGGAAACCGCTCAAGTCCCAGCGCCCTTTGAGGCGCCGGCGCAACACTAGGCATGATTAAAGGAAGCCTGGGGATCAATAAAATCTAGAGAGAGAAAATGACTTTCTAGAAAGAGAAAATCCTAGAGAGAGAAAAAAACGTGCTTTACCAGCTTGGGTAGAGTGCTTGGTATGAGGGGGGGTGCCGAATCACACCAATACTATAGGGGAGTGCGGGTTGCGACTCAGGGCGAGCTCCAACCAAGTCTCAGCCTCCCTTGCTGGAATGTTGTCATGGCTCTCGCCTTGGCATGCTAGCGCCCCGGAGACTAGGGTCGGTCACACACTTGAAATGTAACCTTCTCAGATTTATCAATAAAGTGGGATTTTCCTCAAACTGACTCTGATTACCTTCTGGGTTTCAGTGTTCGGTAAAAGCGCCAGTTGTAAGGCCGCTTTCAAAATTTTTAACTTGGCACATAGCTGAGGGTCGTATCCCGGGACGCCAGCGGTATGCCGTCGGGACCATTCAGTCCGTGGCGCCAGCGGTATGCTGTCGGGACCATTTGGTCCAAGAACTGGTTGTTTCCATATCTGTCGCGGCTTGTGGTTTTGAGTGTTCCTTGCATGAACGTGAATGGGTTAAGCTCTTGGGGAACGGGCTCTAACCTGTCGGCTGAGTTGGATGGCTTGCTTGGGTGGATGTTACCTGTTTATGGCTGTCCAGTCTGGCGTGGCGCCAGGTTGGCTTCCAGCGCTCGTGACGAAGCTTTCAGTTGGTTAAGTCTGATGTAAGTCAGACCGCTTGCTTGGAATGGATGTTACTCGTTTGTAACGAAGCTTCGAGTTGGTTAAGTTTGATGTATGTCGGGCGGCTTGCTTGGAGGGAAGTCACCCACGTCGGGACCCCCGATCTGGCATGGCGCCAGGTTGGAACTCAATGTTGGTTTTTGGAACTTCAAGTTGGTTAAGTCTGATCGTTGTTGGCGAGTTGGCTGCTTGTATGTCAAGTGGGTTTGGATGGCAAGAGTTGAAGGTTGGGAAGCTAAGTCGTGGTTCCCGGCTCCCTTTGGGATGCCTGCGCTACAATTCCTTTAGAAGACAATGCTAAGCCTATTAGGGCTAAACCCTATCGATCTAACCCTGTCTATTGTGAGAGGATCGACGAAGATATTAAGAAATTGTTGGATGTTGGTTTTATTTATGAAGTTCAACATACTGATTGAGTATCATCCATTGTGGTTCTACCCAAGAAAAACGGCAAGCTTCTTATCTGTGTCGATCTCAGAAACCTTAATGCGGTTACAAAGAAAGATCATTTTCCCTTGCGTTTAACGACCCAAATCCTAGAGGAAATGGCAGGAGCTGAAGCTTTTAGCTTCTTGGATGGATTCAGTGGGTATTTCCTTGTTCAAATAGCCCCTTAAGATAAACATAAAGCGGCCTTTGCAACAGAAATTGGGGTTTATGCTTATAATGTTATGCCTTTTAGCTTATGCAACACCCCTTTAACGATCCAAAGGATCATGCAGCTGGCCTCTCAAAATCTGTTACATCGGATCGTGGAGATTTATCTCGCCGATCTAGGTGTATATTCCTCCGCAGCTACACACCTTGATGCCCTGGAGAAAATCTTCATTCGCTGTCGTAGATTTGGAATCTCACTAAACCCTGATAAATGCCAAATATGGGTCACCCATGGGGTCGTACTCGGGCATATAATTTCAAAGGACGGTATTTCTACCGACCCGTCAAAAATCAAGGTTATAGTAGAAATGCCCTTACCTGCAACAGTGAAGGAAGTATATGTCTTCCTCGGTCATACAAATTATTATCGCATCTTTATAATCGACTACGCTGTCAAGGCACGCCTCATTTATTTAGTTGTGGTAGATCCTCACTGGACCGAAGAACAAATTAAGGCCTTTGAGGAGTTGAAAACAACCCTCACCACGGCTCCCATACTCCGCTCGCTAGATTACATGAAAGAGTTCCATGTGCATACTGACGCAAGTAAGTATGCCATTGGAGGTCTTCTTGCGCAACCGGACGAGTATGTCAAAGACTTCCCAATACGTTTCTTGAGTAGGCAACTGGTGCCTGCTGAAGTAAACTATACAACAACCGAGAGAGAAGCATTGGCGATGGTCTATGTTGTGCAACAACTAAGACATTATTTATTAGGCCAGACCTTTGCGTTCTACACAGATCATCAAGTCATTCTATATATCGTTAATAAATCCTGTAAAACGGGTATAGCTTGATGGCTGTTGATTTTAGAGAAATTTAATTTCCGCGTAGTCATCCCAACATTTCATGGCGGACCACCTTTCCAGACTACCAAGTGCTGAAAAAGCAACTGCACTAGTCAACGATGATCTCCTTGATGCATCCCTTTTTCAGATCGATGCTACACCCTTATGGGCTGAGGAGATCACTCAGTTCCTCACAACAGGCAGACTCAAAGAAGGCCTGAGTACGGCGACAAAAAGAAAATTTTTGCTAAAAGCAGTGCCCTTGCAGTTAATTGTGGGACAACTTTACAAAAGGGGCGTTGACAGTATCATTCGTCGATGTGCTTATGAATCTGAGATACAACCTATCATATCTCAGGCTCATGAGTGCATTGGAGGTGGCCACTTTTCTACTGAAGCCACAGCGAAGATTATCCTTCGAGCAGGACTGTGGTGGCCATCTTTATTTAAGGACACGTTTGTTGTCATTAAAGAGTGTGATGTCTGTCAACGAGCCAAGAAAAACACCAAAGCAGACTTCACGCCACTGACTCCCATTATAGAAGACGAAGCCTTCCATAAGTGGGAAATTGACTTTGTTGGACCAATCAGTCCAGCAGCAAAACATACCCAAGCTCGTTACATCCTCATAGCCACAGATTACGCCACTAAGTGGGTGGAGGCTCGAGCAACAAAGGACGCCAAAACAGTCGCGCGTTTTCTTTATGAAAACATTATTACATGTTTTGGCTGTCCCATTGAGCTAGTTAGTGATCGCGGCACGCATTTTTTAAATGCTGTCATTGATAACCTCCTATGCCATTACCTTGTTGTTCACAGAAAAAGTACACCGTACTACCCTAGATGTAATGGCCAGGCTGAATCAACTAACAAAACGATATGTAAAATTTTGACCAAGATAGTTGAAACCAGTCGCTCTCATTGAGAAACAAAACTTTTCTTAGCTGTTTGGGCTTACCGCACCACCCCGAAGAAAGCCACTGGGTGGGTTACTCCTTTCCACTTAGTATATGGTCAAGAGGCAGTAATGCCAGTAGAATTCTTAGTCATTACGAGTCATGGAAGCTTTTTCAATAGATCTCTGTGAAAAAGCTGCAATCGAACAACAACTCAAAACCAGGCTATTTACGTTAACCCAGTTATGCGAGACAAAACTTATATCTTACCACGCACAACTAGTTAACAAACGACGCCAAAAGGCCTAGCATGACCGTCACCTACGCAATAAAGATCTACATTTAGGTGACCAGGTGCTTTCTTATACATCCAAGAAGCACCCCGACAAATTGAAATTCAGAAGTGAGGGGTCGTATGTTATTAATAAAATCTTTCCTAATGGTGCAGTCTAGTTGCAAACACTTGACGGAATCCTCCTAGACATTGTCGTAAACGGTGGTTGTCTAAGGCGGTATTACGAAGAGTTGTTTTTTATTGACCCAATTTAACATCTTTTCCCTAGTAGATATTTTACATTTTTTATTCTTTCTTTCTATTTTTCTTATGTTCTTGCTTGTAGTTCTAGTTTTGCATGCCTATTTTTCACCTCGTTCCTTGTTTATACTTCATACCATAACTTATGTACTTTCTATGCATTCTCTTCTTCTTGTACATACTCATGGGTCATGGATGTTCTAGATCAACAAATGATAGGCTACACCATCGGAAATGATTTTCACACTGTAGCCACCTCATCTCTGTCTAACTGGTATCTCAGGGATACAAGCATTCCCGGGGATACACTCTTTTCATAAGAATTTCTACTCTGGGCCACAGTCATATTTTCCTCTTGAAGTTCTTCACTTGCATCACACAGATCCATTCCTTCATATTGGGATTTTGTCAAATCTCAACCGACGAGATTTTGTCAAATCTCAACTGACGGGATCCGTTTAAATCTCAACCGACGGGATCTGCTCAAATCTCAATCGATGGGGTCCGCTCAAATCTCAACCGACGAGATTTTGTCAAATCTCAACTGACGGGATCCGTTTAAATCTCAACCGACGGGATCCGCTCAAATCTCAATCGATGGGGTCCGCTCAAATCTCAACCGACGGGATCTGCTCAAATCTCAACCGATGGTCTTTCCGAACTTCTACCTTCCATTGTTCACACCATACTTCGTTTGCTACACATCCTCCATACCCTTCTATCCACAACACCTCCACTTTCACACACCTTTCTTTCCAACCTCAGTTCCTCACAGACCATTCCTTTCCATTACATCTTAGCCGACGCCTTTCCATCACATCTCAGCCGATGCCCTCCGCTCACATCTCAGCCGACGCCCTCCGCTCACATCTCAACTGACACCTATTAACCCTGTCTGAAATCTCAACCGACACCCTTTTTCCAGATTCTTATTTCCCAGATTTTTCATCATGTCTACCAACCTTGCCTCCAGTTATGATGACTCTGATGCCAATAAGCTCGACATCCAATTGTCTAAATTGGATATTACTGAAATGCAACACTGGTACCAACATGCAGCATCCTTCTTTCAAGCCATTGAGTTTCAGATGCCAGTCTTGACGGGGTATCAAAGCCCGTACCTCGTGCATATGATATATGCCAACTACAATGCTACAACAAGGTCGTGCCAGCTAATAGTTCCTCCTGTGAGGAACTATGTTTACAACATATCATTTGCACCGGCCGACTTGCAACCTTTTGGGTTCCCAAGAGGACCCAATGCTGTCACCAAGACACTTAAAAAAATCGAGTAGACAACATATTTCAAATTCATTGACCCATCCGTGGCCAAGTGGAAAAACAAGGACGAGTATTGAGTCGAGGCAAGCAATGACCCACAACTACAAGCGGCATGTGCGTACTTGACAAAGTGCACACAACAACCAAGAACCAAGTTGCAGAGGGTACCCATGTCCCTATTTCACATGATGGCAGATTCACGACTGCATGCCCAGAACCTCTATGATTGGGCATAGTTTGTTTCGAATTGCCTTCATGAGTGCATTAAGAACAAGCAGCCGATAACAATACTCGGATATCTCTTGACAGATATCACCCTCCACTAAGTCCAAAACGGGCCAAAGCTTCAACAACACTTGCAGCTTGCGGACAAGGCATGGGAAATTCTCATTGAGTCAACAAAGTCCAAGCATACACGATCAAGGGCCACTTCACTATCGGGATCCCAGCCTAAATGAGTAAACACCAGTATTCTCCCTCTGGTACAAAGAAGCCCACAACCGGACCCACAAGCAGCTGCAACCTCCGGAGCTCAAGAGGCCGATACCTCCAAGGCCCAGTTGCCAGACACAAGGCAACAAAGGGTGCAAAAAAAGCTTCAAGCTGGAAGCACATCACCAGTGGGATCAGTTTCAGATGGTTCCACCTCAGATAATGGAAGCTCATCCACGACCTCACAACAACACTCATCACCCTCACATGTCATCGACAGGGGTGATGGAGCAACTACCTCTACACCAGCACCTGACACGACAGTATCTCAAGTCATAGGTCAGCCAGATCAAGTCACCACCCCATCCACACTGATTACTACGCCAACGCCACCAACATCAGCATCGGCACAAGTTCTGGGTGGGGATATCCAGTCCCCAGGTCACGGAAGCGGCTCAGCAACCACAAGACCAACAACCACAGGACTAGCAAGTCCACACATTAGACACATCACAATATTTTGATGCTGCAGACCTGATGGAAATAAGCGACAACGACCAAAGAAGAAAAAGCAGCCAGGAAGAAGTCTGACCCCTCCACTAACCACCACCACCACAACAGTTACTAACATCATCCCTCCACTACCTCCACCTCCACCTCCATCTTCAGCTCTAACACCACATTTATTTTTTGGTTTAGCCTCACCATCCCACACTCCAGATCAGTACCCAACCCTCACTAACCCTCAGAAGCTCACCAAAGCAGCCAAATGCTCAATGATCGGCCTATCTGAAACGAGCTACCATATGCATTGGTTGGTTAGCCAATATCAAATGCTCAAGAGCAAGGTCCAACATCAAGACTAGGAAATTACACATCATCAGAGGCTGGCCAAAGAAAAAGAAAGAGAGACAGTGGAAATCAAATCCGTGATGGCCGGGCGAAAGACCACTCTGGAAGAGGTCCAGCAACAACTGAAACACCAGATGGTCCAAATCGACCAAGTACGAGATGGATCATCGGGTGCAATGACAGTCGACGCTCCTCTAGTCAAGCTCGAGGATATTCAATTCCAGGCCCCACAGGCCTCAGCCATCTGAATGGAAAAATATGTAAGGCTAATCCAAGAACGAGAGGCCGAAAAGAAAAATTTTGAAAACATTGTGGCCAAGCAAGAGAAGATCATCCTGGGGTCCCAGAAGTAGCTGGAAGATACCACGAAGACCCTGCAGCAAGTCTTGGACAAGGTGAACCAACTATGGGACATGGCGTGCAAGGCCCAAGTAGGCGCTCAATCAACGAAGTCACGGGACAATGATGGGAATGATGGAGCAAAAAATAAGGACAGGCAGAACCAATCTTCAGACGGTAGCTTTGGATCGGGTGGCCAGAGAGCCGGTGTTGCTTTCAGAACTTTTCCCCGAACCCCTCCCACCTTTAATCCCTCCTCCTACTCTGCATTTAATTTTTTCGAAACATTTATTCCAACTTACCTGATTCTTTCATCTCCCCTCTCTCCATCACCTCCTAGCAAAATAATGGGCCCATCAAAAGGTCCAGCTGACACATACAAGGCCCGACGGGACGAGTTTCTCCAACAACTCCACTCCCCCGGTGCGGCGTATAATTTGTTAAACCGACCCCCTCCGAAACCTGTCATTCTCGCACCCCTCTCTCCAGATCATTCCATCCCTGACCTTCCAGAAACTAACACCGACATGGGGGGTGATGATGACTTTCTGGCAGATCAACCAGAGACAAGAAAGTTCTCGTCCAGACAAGATATGGACGCAACTGAGCCGTCGACAAGCGAGAAAGCCAAAGAAAAAGACACGGACCAAGGCCCTAGATGATTATCTGGCGAGGCCATTCCAACCGTGTAGGACAACTTCCCCTACTAGGCCCAGAGGCAAATTGGCTGACACAAGAGAGTCAGAAAAGTTTGAGAGGTAATACCCTCCCAACATGAGGGGAGGCAAAGATCATCGCAGCGCTACAACCACAACCGGAGTGGCGGAATAAAGTCTTGAAAGATAGCAGGTGACTCCAAGAGTATCTGAAGGCACCGATATGGAAGCGAGTGGATCCCTTCTACATGCCACTCAAACGCAGAAATCCATGGCCGGTAGAAAAGCCACGAGTGGAGTTGGTAAACTGGCCAGTCATTCCGGGAATTTTAGAGAGAATCTCCCCGGATGATCTGAGGCTGCAATTACTCAACTTCGGGCACAAGTACAAAACAAGTGCCGATCTTTGCGTGCAAGAAAGTGCTGAATATTGCAGATCTATGGTCTTTCTGATGCAACAAGATTGTTTCTGGGATCGAGGCTTGGATCCCATTAAGATCAACCCGAATATAGCCCTCCAGTTGGAAGAAGATCATGAAATGATGGCTAGGATATACTATAGAGCGGCCTTCATGTCATCGCGTTATGTGACCATGGTGGAGGACTGGCAAGAAATGGGCTTTCTGAAAAAGATAAGAGAATACCTGGGGCCTCTCTAATTTGGAAGTAAGCTTCGCTTCCAAGTTTTTGAAGCCTTGGGACAAAAGATGAGCAAGAGAAAGCAAACGGCATGACGACGAGACGAGCATGACTCACAAGAAGTTCTCATGAAGGCTGGAATGTAGCGGCCAATTGAGAGACTTCCAATTTAAAAAAAATAATAAGTTTTGCGAATAATAAGCACCTGGTTTTACGAAAGCGAATGAAGATCCACGCTTTTTCAAGTGCCAAGCGGAAAGACATCACTGGTGGTGGTAGTGGGTCCTGCAACAGATTAGGGGTGGATAATGTTAGCAGATTCTAAAGAATCCCCAGATGTCGAGCCAAGCCGAAGACACAGAATACCTCTCACCCATGACCGAGGAGGTCTCAGAAGGAGGAGAGCAGAAGAAGCTGAGAGCCGAGCATGAGAGCCGAGAAATTACTAGCTAGGATGACAGTGAAATATCTATGTAAGCCTACATGGTGTATCCCAGAGAAGGAACGACCATGTAGGAGCTAGTCATATTTTCTAGGCTTTGTAAATAAATGTAGACCCCCCTTAAATTAGTTAGAGTGAGCCACCTTTTGATGGTGACCTTTAGTGGAAGGGCAAATTCTACATGTAATTTCTAATTTGGTGGAATTGCCACTTGGGATCCACATGGGCAGCCTTCTTGCTTGTTTAAGGGCTTCCCTCTCTTGTGAGGGAGCTTTGAATGTATTGTCAAGTTCTCTTGAGCAAAAAAAGAAGATCCTCCACGAGTTCTTGATAATTGCTAAGCTCCTTGTTCATGGCAATGTTCTTGAGTGAAGTTTCTATGAGCATGTTTGATTTTCTTGCATTATGGATTAACTAGTTTATTGTTTCCTTGTTTCTTGCTTAGTTGTGGATTAGGATTCATTTCTTGTTTGTGGAATAAGGTAGGAATCATCACACAAGTAAACTAAATAGGCTGGAATAGTGGTTTTGCATACCTTCTTACATTCCAGTTCTTGATTGTTCTTGAACAATCTAGGCATCAAGAAATGAGTGTTTCTTGATTCTTAGACTGTTAAGATGCTGTTAGGAATCTAGTTACTTGTTTCTTGTTCCTTGTTTCAGTAGTTAATCTTGTTTTTGATCGCTTTCTGATTTAGTAGATAGTGGTAGGATTGCTCCCTGTTTCAGAACGTTGATCTTCTTGAGCTATGTCTAGTTGATTCTCTCTAAATTTCTAGGCTGAGAAATACACACTGCAATCTGAGTAACGCTTCTGTTTTGTAACTGTTCTAATAAGAGGAAGAACCATAAGAACCGTAACTACAGAAGAAAGAAGAAGAAGTAAAGAAACAATAAAACCGTGTTCACAGATTCAGAGAATCTGTGAATAAGGACTATTCTGAATCTTTCATGGAGGACATGATGTCACATTCTTCCCCCCTTGAACTACTTCTATCCTCAGAAGTGAAAACTAGGAAGTTCTTCTCTATGCTTTCAACCATTTCCCATGAAGCATCATCCTCAGTCCCCGACTCTTCCACCTAATCAAGCACTCAAAGATAGAACGATTTCTCAATTGTTTATCTTTAGTCTGAGTACTCTTTCAGGTTCCAAAAGTACGCTAAGCGACAAATCCTACAAATGGGTAAAAACCCCATTAGATCCAACTATATTACCTTCATGTAAACTTAATTTTAACTGGCTTACATGAAACATTGGATGAGCAGTCAACTTATCCTGAAAATCAAGTTTGTAAGCTAAAGAACCAATTTTCTTCATAAACCGAAATGGTCCACAATATTTGGTAGACAAGTTATAATGCTTCCTTGTACGCATAGTCCAAGAATCTTTTGGAATTCTAAGATATCAACTTAAAAATCTCTTGGAGATCTCCTAAGATCGGCACATTGCATAGCTCTGTCCTGAGCACTACGAATACTATCACGTGCTACTTGCAACATTGACCTTAACAGACTTCGTCTCCACATTGATTGGAGATCTAAGTTGAAAATCGTGCACTAGCATAAATAGAATATAACTTGTAGCAGAATTTTTTCTACTACTGTAAGCAAACTCAATTGAAGGAATATAATTTTTCCATTGAGACTGCCTGTGAGCACTTGTTTTCTTAGTTTGTCCATCTGATTCAGGATGATCAATATAACTAAAACTAAGCGAGGTTTCTAGCTTATGGAATACAACTGACCAAAAGTGACCTATAAATTTAGAATCTCTATTACTAACAATATCACTTGGCAGTCCATAAAGCCTAAATAATCTTTCAACAAATATTTGGGCTAAATTTGAAGCCTTTGTAGTTGACTTTACTAGTATGAATGTAGCTAACTTCCACTACAACCCAAATAGAATCATTTAGTTTGGATTTTGGAAAATACAACTACAAAATCCATAGATATGCTTTCCCATCATTTTTGAGGGATAACAACCCTCCAGCCTTTGAGCGTTCCACTTTGGCTAGCTGACAAGGTTTACATTTAACCACATAAGACTCGACAAATGGCTTGAGTTTTGGCCAATAAAACTCTCTTCTAACCAAGTCCAAAGTCTTATATATACCTAGATGACTTGCACAAGGTGCATCATGACATTTATAAAGAATTCTCTTCTTTATCTCATCGTTTGCTAGTAGACAAACTTTTCCATTCCGAAATAGCAAACCACCTTGAATGGAAAACTGTTCCACAATCTTCTTATCTTTCTTAGGAACCTAAGATCTCTGTGAGTTAATCTCGATTTTATTCTCATTTTTTCGAGCGTCTGCAACATGGTTAGAGCTACCTTTGACATATCATATCTTATGATCAAATTCTTGCATAAGCTCAGCCCAGCGAGATTTATGACATCTCATAATGTGTTGATTGCAAAAGTACTGGTGATCTGTATACAATATAAATTGACTACCATAAACATAATGCTTCCAAGTTTTTAGTGCATGTATTAAAAGCAAATAATTCATTCTCCCGAGTTGTATAATGCAAATGAGGTCCGTTAAGTTTCTTTTCAAACTATGGCCTATTAAGAACCGCTCCTGTCGTTGAATCACTTGTGTCAATTCATACAACATAAGGTAAATCTGGATTGGCAATCTGTAGGGAGCTGAAGCAACCATATGTTTGAGTTTCTCAAAACATTGATTCAATTTTTATTTCCATTCAATAGGCAGACTAGCTTGACCTCTCTTCTTTTTCTTATTAACTTTGCCTTTAGTTAGATTATTAAGAGGTGTAGCGACCTTCGCATAATCTTCAATTGACTTATGAAAGAAAACTATAAAACTAAGAAAAGATTTAACTTTTTTAACCGTCTTCAGTATTGGCCACTCAAGCACTGTCTTGACCTTACCCTTGTCTATCTTCAACCCTTCTAGGGTGATCTTATGACCAAGCTATACTAGCTCATGCTTAAAGAATTCACACTTGGATTCTTTAGCAAATAGCTTTTCTCTTCTAAGAATCCTCAAGCCAGTCTTAAGATGATTCAAATACTCCTTAAGAGTCCTACTGTAAATGAGAATCAAGCAAACTTTTCGGGAGATCGGTGCCTAAGCCTCCCACCACCAAATTGGGTGCATGGGGGCTCAAATCAGATGAAATATTACCTATATTTCAGCTTGTATGTAGGTTCAGAGGTTTCAGATCCACAATCAAGAGTTATTCATGCTAAAAAATGACCAAAAATACACTAATGTTTGACTTTTTGAGGCCCTTAATGGTGTCCAATTCTACCAAACTTTGTAACAGCCCCTGGACATCTTCATTACACACCTGAGAATGTGCATATTTGTTCAAGAATTTTGAGAAAAACTCTGAAAATAGTAAAACAAAACCATAAAAAAAAAAAACCTTGGATTTTAACTTTTTTTTTTTTCGACTTTTCCAACATAATTCTGTGGATATGATCCACATGCAAGTGCAATAAAACCCGATCTACTATAATTTGGCAATATGAAGCACAAAAAGTTTTGATTCGGATAAATATTGGTTCATTTAGTCCACATCTAACTCAAAATTGTGAATTTTGACCAAAAACTCTACCTAGATCCAATATCTCTAGCATGAAGTCATTAGATACTATCATAATGACTGTAAAATAGCAAGTACAAAGCTGAAAAACATTTAGAAACAATGCCTTTGACAAATTTTAAGACAAGACACTGAATATTCGGTTTGGCTACCATTTGGGGTACCATTTGACGCTCAAGATATCAACAATTTCTTTATGGTTGGACAATGATAAGAGAAAGTCTCGGGCTGCAACATGCCACTTTGTAGATAGTGTCTACTCCAGCCTCCCTGCACACTTCCATAGGCTGTCTCCAAAAAATTTGAACTAAATCAACGCTTCATGAGGACAGCCTACGTGTTGAGATCCTTGGTTTTCACAAGCAAGATGAGATATCACCGTTCAAATGCATTTTTACATAGATATCAGCAAGCAATTGACGCTCTCTATTAACTTTACAGAACTTTGACACTAAAAATTTCTGCCAACGTTAATGCTTCAGAATTCTATCCCCTAGTTGATCGATGGAAACTACTCCATGCCAAGATTGCGTAGAGTTTTTTAATCCCTGCTCTAATACCATGAGAAACATCTAATACCATGAGAAATAGAAGAAAGAGATCAAAGCACACAAAATTCATTTTGACAAAATTTCCAGATTTCACACGTGTGGGGAATGTCCACAAGTATGATGGATCTAATTAAGCCTTGTGATTGGCATAGTAACCTGATTCTAGATTGATTAGCAAGATCTAGTTCAGAAGAAGTGGCTTAATCACAATCTAGCATGCTAAGCAATTGAGTATGATAGCAATGAATCAGTAATGAGCAAAAGTACAAGATATCAATGTATAAGCATTAGCTTCAACACGAGTTAGAGAGAGAAAAGTAGAGAGATAACAAGCAAAATAGTTTAGATCCAAAATGGCATGAGATAGCTACAAAACTTTGGTTCTTCATCATTGATTGTGAGGAGAGCTACACATATTTATGGAGTTTGAGGTAGCTCGAGGTAGAACCACATCCATCCATTACAAAAGTGACTCGTGAAGCATTGTTCATATGTGTATGTCAAACAAACCGATGGTCAAACTTCTTACTGTAAATCGTTGACCTGAAATGAAATACAAATCGTTTACAGCTTAAATCTAGTTGGTACTTTGGGTGCTCAATGCTCTCTTGGTTAAGATTATTGAATATATTACTTAGTTATGTCTTGCTGAATTAGTCTTGAAAAAAGCTAATTACCCCTCTGTGGTGTGGTGGTAAAGGATTCTTGGTGTGGGGTTGCTTAACCACATGGGTAGTGTCTGAGGAAAAAAGAAAACCTAATTTGTTAAGCGGTTTGTTGAATTTGGTAATAGGCTACCATATCAGAAGCAAAATCAATGAAAGGGACTCCACATTGAATAGCGCCTAAGGTGATTAGACAGACAGCCCACAATTGGTACTTGCATGCTAACCACCTATTCGTTTGTCACTTTCTTTTCACAATTGGTTTAAAGCTATATTTATATCATGGAAATCAAAATGTATCATTCGTACGTATGCAATGAATTTTGCTATGTACAAAATGGATCATGATTAAATCTATGTTGATCAAGTTTGTTGCCTATTCTTGTAGCTCATTACTGCAGATGGATCTATAGTTCTGAAATATAAAAATCGTTGCCCAATTTTGAAGCATGATTCTGAAGCATATTGTCTCTTCTAGAAGCTGGTTACCTCAGATTCATTTGTAGCTCGGCAATATAAAGCCAATTTTCTCTCTTGAAGTCCAATGACCTGTTCTTGAAGGCCATTGAATCTTTTTAAAGCCCGTTCTCTCTTCTTGAAGCCCAATTCTAGAAGCTGCTAAGCTATGTATTTGATTTAAATTACTACGGATTTTAAGGTTGCAAGTCTTTCAATGGATTTTCTAGACGTTCTGTTAGGGTTTTTGAGCTACAGTCAGCCTACATTTCAATTTTTTTTTAAACGATTTTAATGTATTTTTTTAAATATGTATAGAACACATACAGAACGACATTTCTTACGTGCATGTTTAGTATACTACGGAACTATTATTTATTATAAAGAAGTAAGAAAGTTGAATGTCAACTAGGTTAAACTATGTTTTCATTTATCATTGCATAATTAGAGTACTAAAGTCACCAACATATGAAACATTATAATGATGTCGCATATATCTTGCCAGGTTATATCATTTTCAAATTGTATTGGATGAATTTCCAAGACCAAAATACATGTTTATTAAATTCTAGAACACTGATCAAGCCTTAGTTTAGATATAAATGTCTATGAGGCTGGCCTTCGATTCTAGTTATTTATTTATTTTATTTGTTGAAGTACATGATCTTTTCAAAGTTTAAAGTAATGTGTGAAGGATGTTGTAAACTTCATGAGGATAATAATCCAATCTTTTCATCTTTTGGTTCTAAGCCAATTCCTTGAGGAAAAGACAAATGATCTCTCTTCATTGCTCTAGTCAGCACATTGAAAAGTATTGGAATTATAATTCTACTTCAAACCTTCAAACCCCATTTGATCTAGTTGTCTCTATATACATTCATGTATACATTACTAGCTATTCCTTTCAGTATCCGCGACACTTGCTCTTCGCAACATTTTCATGTTTCGTGAATTGTTCATGACAGATGGCAATTTTGAGCTTGAAGAAGAATCCAAAATATTTTGCAAATTGTTCGCGACAATTTTGCGACATCTGAGGTTTGAACAAGAAACAAAATATTTCGCAACAAGATTTTGTTCGCGAAACTTTCGAGCTTCAACAAGAAACCACGAGCTTCTACAAGAAACTGTTTGCTTGCATCTGGTGGGTGTTGTCGCAAATGAAACTAACCCAAGTAATAGGCTAGCCATTTCGCAAATTTTTCGAGTTGGCTGCAAGATAAATTTTGCGAATCTTTTGAGTTGGTCACGAATAGAAATGTTTCGAGTTCGCGTTTGTTTCTTTCTCATCCTTTGTCAAGTAAACTGCGCACTTTGTTAGTAGAATCGAGATCTGTCTGATCAGATGTTCTACATGATGGTGGTTGTTTCCACCTTCTTTTTTTTTCATGTATAAAAATTGGCTTTTCATTTTTTAATACCAACAAAGGGTTTGGACGCCATAACATGAGCCATTGTATCATGTGGATTATTGACAACCACTCAACTTTCTCATGTAAAACAAATTATATAGTCTATGTGATAATGCAAGTACCAAATTGTGTAGTCTATGTGGCCATTCAAACCATCATTGTCATGATCAATATCCACTTTTAAGGTATTACATCATATTTTTTTTGGATATATTACAAGATTAATAGGCTAGAAATTCAATCTATAAAACAGAAAAGGTATTTTGACACATTTGAGAACCAAATTTTGAAAAAAAAACATTATTTCAAAATAGTCTTCATAGCCTCCAAACATAGCATGCCAACTTGCTAAGTGATATAGCTAGAAAAAATTTTATTTGTAGTCTTCAAAGATTGAATTTTGGCATCCTAAGCGAAATAGAAAACTAAATAAATTTGCAGCCTCTGAAGGTGGCATGCCGACGTGCATAGTAAAACAGCTCAAAAAAAATAAATCGGGTTGTTTCACTATGCAAGCCAACGTGCCACCTTTGGAGGCTACAAAAGAAATTTTAATTTCAAAATTTTCTTAGTTATGAAATTTTTACCATGTACCAAATCACAAATTCTTAATAATATACATTCAAGGAGTGGCATAAAAAAGGTAGCACACCATGTGCTATCTTTTTGTTGAATTTTAGTAAGAAAGAAACGCACAAACATTTTACTCGCAAAATGCCAAGGCCCACAATTAGATGCTTGAAAGCAAGAGAAATAAAACAATTGGAGCTTAGAGTTCTTTGCGCTCAAGAGACGGGCTTGTCACCTATGCAAAGCCTAATAAGATAAGACAATTGTTTTTAACTAACTTCCAGAAGTTGACAAATAAGAAAAATTTATATGCTCAAGATGGTTCTTTGATTTTTAAATATGTTAATATTTAATTTGTTACGACTTTCTAACTTGATTCTTTTAAACTTTTGCTATGCTTAACATAGTTATCTTATGTTTAATGTTTTATAATTACTTTCTAGCTTGATTCTTTTAAACTTTTGCTATGCTTAACATAGTTATCTTATCTTTAAAATTGTACAATTGATTCTGCTAAATTTATTTATCTTCAATTATGTTCACATTTTAGGTTTGGTCACTTGTTGACAAGAGTATGTTATAAGTGGGATTGAAATTAAAGGTCAACCAAAATTCGACTAAAAAAAAAAAAGAAGCCACCCTCTACTACACAATTGTTAAAGCCCATTTCTTCTAATATGCACATTTTTGAATAAAAACCTATACAAGACATGAACTCTAGAGAGTTGATTGTAAGTGTTCTTTCCAAAGTTGCAAATGTCCAGCTCTCATAAGCAAAAAAGAGAAAAAAATTTCAAAGGTCAATTTTTTTTTGTTCATATATGTTTTCTTTACACTAAGTTGAATTTTGTTTTTTGAAAATTACATTTCAAATAGTTTATAAAGATTAGATTCTTATAAGATTCCTAAATTACAGTCACAAGTTATTTATGAAAGTTCAAGAGGCCTTGGTTATGGGTCTTAAGTACTCGGATTTTGATGAATTTTAGAGGCTTTATCTTTTGAATTCAAAAACTAAAGCATTTGAACTTTTATTCTTGATTTTGTCTGGAGACATGGTATGTTCTTGTTTCCATGCTAAGAGGCCTTGGTTATGGGTCTTAACTACTAGGATCTTGATGAATGTTAGAGGCTTTATCCATTGAATTCAAAAATTGAAGAATTTTCTCCATTTTTTATTTTGTTTGAAGACATGGTATATTTCTCTTTCCATTTTAAGCATAGCTCATGATTCTAAATAGGACAAAATTTTCACATTAATTTTTTTTTTTCCCATCAAGTATAGCTCTTTTTATTTCTAGAGTATTGAAGGTAGAAAGAATAATAATTCCTGCCCAAGCCATTTAGACACGCAATGAAAACTAAAGCAGAAAAAAGCAATAGAGAGCGACTTATACAGACCTTGGCACTTTGCTAGTTTTACGAGTTTCTCTCTGCTCATGCTCCAACAAAAAGGTAGCACAGGTACGCTACTATTTTCATGCCATTACATGATTTTCTATACATAAGGATTGTGTTTTGTTACATAGTTGAAAATCTCACTAGCCAATCAAAATTTACATAGGTTTATTAAAATACACTTTGGTATCCTTTAAATATATGTTTATTCATATTATTAAAAAATGTTCTTGAAGTTGTGAAAGCTAGCACACCGACATTCAGATCCACATCGCAAGGTAGTGTCATGTAGCAAATGAATAAGCTGGTCGTCAGATAACTCATGTTCTTCCACAGTAAGAATGCCATCCCTCTCTGGTGGATATTTTTTAAGAAAAACATCCTCAATAGGGAGTGCATCTATCATGTATAAAGGCATGATGGGAGTATTGATATTTGTGGAGTGTATAGTGATTTCGATTGGTGCCTCTTCTTCAACCTCACGTCCAGAAAGAGTGCCATTGACACAATCGATAGTTGCTAAAGCATGACCCCAGTTAATGATATCAGTACTCTCTGCACATAATGATCCTTTATGGTCGAATTGATACTATCGGGGTCATCACAGGTAGTTGAAGACCAATCGTCTTCAATGCATGCAGGTTTTATCTTTCCTGTGGCATTGGCAGAGATTCTCTTGTCTCTGTTGCCAAAAACAATTTTGTTTTTCTTCCAATCTTGAATCACTCCAGCCATTTCTAACCAAGGTGAATTGATAGGTGTGCGGTTCATCGAGAAAATCTAGGACTACACACTCTATGGTGAAAATCAGACCAACAATTTTGATCGGTAAATTGCTTATGTGACCGGCGGGTGTCGTCATTCTTTGGTCAGCCATACGTAACTTGTACTTGGACTTTTCCAATGTGGATATTCCCCATGCCTTGGCTAAGGACAGGGCAATAATATTCACCCCATACCCACTATCGAGAATGGCTTGTATAGATGGGTAAGATTTATAATGCACGGGTAAAGTGATGTTGTAACCTTTAGCAACACCTATATGAAATAAGCTCATACAACATTATGAACCACTTCAATGTTTTCCAGACGTCATCTCATCGGGTGGCATCAGACTGCTGGGAGATTTGCAGTATGGCATCTCGCAGGGGTTTGGAAAACTTCACAGCCGTGTAGAAGGGCATGGTGATTTGGGCTTGTAAAAGATCGGAAAGAACCTCTATTCCTTATGGTGGTTGCGCCTGCGTAGATAACTGGGCAAATGGCGAAATAGAAGTCCTATCTTCAGCTCTATTAAATTCATCTCGAAACTCATGGTATTGCCTTTGAGCTTCTATAGGGTTAGGGTAAGATTGTGGAATCATGGAAGTATTAGCAGAAGGGTGAGGTTGTGTGGGGTCCTGACTGATCTAAGGCCTTATGTTGTGCATGTGTGACTGCATGCAACGGTTCTTCAGATACCCTATGTGCTGGAACTGCCTTCTTGGTTTGGTTAGGGCAATCTTTATAGCAATGCCCTCGGCACTTGCCTGCAATTGTTGCGTAGGATGGCCCGTTTATTGCTGGGACATGGATGCTTCAGAAGAAGCGTGGATAGATATCGCTTACATAAAACTTGAGGCTTTATTGGATGATGGTGAGTAGCAAGAACTTGGACTTGCTAGATTTTCAATAATGATCAGGTGGCCATTCCGAATAACCTTGTCCCACCGATAATTGGGTAGTCGACACCATCCAATAGAGGATCCCATGATGAGTCGTGAAGATATTAATCCTCATAGATTGGTGCCACTGGTCCCAATGTCAGGCACTCCTAATTTGTAATGTGGATAGAATGTGCTGGCTTGACTCTCTTGTCTATCCAGGTATTCGTGGTATGCTTGACCTGAAGACTTTCTTCTGTCGTCAATATAAAAGCTTTAGGACATGGCTTTGATACTGGTTGTGCCAGTTCTTGCTGTCCATTAGGCCTTATGGGACTGAAATTTTTTGGATCTGGCCGTTTAAGCAATGTGACATCCGGATTTAGCTTTCTAGTGGTCTGTTGCTGAGTGGGACATTTAGACTTTGTTTGAATCTTGCTATTGGTTGGCGTCAAACGTAAAGGGCAATCTCCAACCTTAGTCTTTCCCTTCTCAAGGCACTGCTTTGTTGAAGGTTGCATGGATGTAGCTTTGTGTTGACTCTGGGCTGTTTTGCCTTCAAGAGGCACTGTTGATATTGGTTCCCTTTGTAATTCATCAACCAGAAGTTGTTGCAAGGATTGTTTTAGGAGGCTCGGTAAAACTCGCTGGACTGCATCTGTTGCCAATTCCTTAACTTCTTCTGCTATCCCTGGTTGGAGGAATTTTACCCACTCTATCTTCTGTGATGTTGGTGATTCACTTGTGGTCGTGTCAACATGCGGGGTTTTTGTCACATCCCTTTCATTCTCATATGATTCATACCAAGGTGGCACTAGAATTTTTTGTTTGTAGTGCAGCTTCTCAGTGGGTGGATTCGTATGGTTCTATGGAGTTCATCGATGCAAGCAAGCAGTAGTCATAGTGTAATTTGTAGAGACAAATTGCCCTAAAGTAATAAAGGCCTTCCTAGCTTCAAACTCCATGTAGACATGGATGATATGAAATTATCAATGATCAAATATTGTTTTTGGATATTGCTTGAATTTATTACTTTATTGATTTGAGTAAAAGACATTGATACCTGTAGAACTAAAAACCTATTGTGAGCCATATCTGATGGTATGAATACTGACCTTACTTTGAAGATGTGTGCAGGTACTTATGAAAGTACCTGAAGAACAAGAACAAGAATAAGAAGCCTTCTGGGCTTAAGGAGTGACCTTACTTTGAAGGTGTGTGCAGGTACTCATGAAAGTGCCTGAAGGACCAGAACACGAACAAGAAGCTTTCAAAGCTCAAGACTGTTATCCAAAAAGGCTTACGACAAGTCTATAATGAAGGCTCATAGGAGTCTATAAGGAAGGCTTATTACTAAGTCTATAATGAAGGCTCAGAGGAGTCGATAAAGAACAGGACAAGGCCAAGGGTCTGATCACCCTTTTGACCCTTTTTCACCATGATTGAGAATGGGCAACCTCTAGAAAAAAGGGCTTAGGAATTGATGACTATTATGCAAAACAAGATGGGCATATACGTCGGCCTTCTCCCTACTAGGACGATTGCACTTGGGTGAATTCCCAAGTTGTGACAATGAAAAAATTTATGTAAATAAAAGTCAAGATTAAACCTTGTACCACCTACCTCCCACCTACTTTGCTACATGCATTTTAAGCTATTTGACACCTAGAATGGGACGCCCACCTACACTCTCACTTCATATGCCAAATCATCATAAAATCTCTCTCAAGCTAATACACCTCACCAATTCACCCTCTCTAAGTAATACACCTCATCCATGCACTCCACTTCACCTTAAGTCCATTTGGAGTCTTCCTCACATCTAGTCATGCACTTGAACTTGACACCTCACTCACTTTGGAATGACTCTCCACTCTCTATATAAGTGGAAATGTGCCCTACTACCAAGAGGATTCTATGATTTTGCATCCAAGTTCTTCCCTATTGTATGTTCTTGTGTACAGGTGCTTTGTAGAAGCAAATAGAAGCATTGGCACAAGGAGGCTATGCTGAATTATGGATTGGAGGATTTTGAAGCTCAAACCCTCTTGGATCTCTCACTCTCTTTCACATTCTCTCACACACACAAACACACTCTCTCTCTCTCTCTCTCTCTCTCTCTCTCTCTCTCTCTCTCTCTCTCTCTCTCTCTCTCTCTCTCTCTCTCTCTCTCTCTCTCATCCTCTTCTAAAACCATGGTACGTTCATGAATTTGATATGCATATGTATGAATGGTTGTTTAGAACTATTTGCATGTCATAAGAAACTATATCCTATGTCCATGCATGTCAGTTTAGACTCTTGCATGTCGTGCCAACCTTTGTCTGATGATCATGCATGCTAGACTCTTGAATGTCATGCCAACCTTTGCCTGATGATCATGCATGTCAGTTTAGACTCTTGCATGTCATGCCCTCCTTTGCTTGATGATCATGCATGTCAGTTTAGATTACTGCATGTCTTGCCATCCTTTGCCTAATGATCATGTGTCACAGTCGTGGGAGGAGGCTATATGAAAGATAGAGTTGCTCACCAGCGAGGCTTAGGTTCTTTTCCAATTTTTAGTTTTTTTTTTAGGTCTTAAACTAGGAAGTAACTCTCGCAAACTCGCTTGTGTACCTATCTCAGTGAGATGGAGCTTCAGGAGTCTCTACGAAGGTTACTTATTAGTATATTTTTTTATTTTTATGGGTTTTTATTGAACACAATCAAGCAAAAATCACAAAAAAAATGCAAAACTATCTCCTAATTGCACTCTACTCTACTCTCCACTAACTCCTTGCTCTACTCTAACTCCTAACTGCACTCTACTCTACTCTACTCCCCACTAAATCTGATTTTTTGGTGAAAAGGAATGGTGAGAGAGAAGAAAAGAGTTCGAGAAGAATAAGAAAGCTATGCGACGAGGCAAGTGTGTGGCACTCCCCGGCAACGTCGCCATTGTTGTGTCGTCTTCGTAGTATAGAGGGTCGTCGCTGGGAGCGGCAACCTTGCCTTCACCTACATAGCAAGGAGAGAGAGAGAGAGAGAGAGAGAGAGAGAGAGAGAGAGAGAGAGAGAGAGAGAGAGAGAGAGAGAGAGAGAGAGAGAGAGAGAGAGAGAGAGAGAGAGGTTTGGGAGGCCCGAGCACCTTCCCCAATCTATTCGGTCGCTACTTAGAGAGAGGAGAGAAGAGAGAGAGAGAGAGAGAGAGAATTCCTAGGTTGAGAAAGGCTTTGGGGGCTTGAGCACCTTCCCAAAGCTATTCGGTCCCAATCGAGAGAGAGAGAGAGAGAGAGAGAGAGAGAGAGAGAGAGAGAGAGAGAGAGAGAGAGAGAGAGAGAGAGAGAGAGAGAGAGAGAGAAAGTTCCAAGTAGCGAGAGGTTTGGGAGGCCCGAGCACCTTCCCCAATCTATTCGGTCGCTACTTAGAGAGAGGAGAGAAGAGAGAGAGAGAGTGAGAGAATTCCTAGGTTGAGAAAGGCTTTGGGGGCTTGAGCACCTTCCCAAAGCTATTCGGTCCCAACAGAGAGAGAGAGAGAGAGAGAGAGAGAGAGAGAGAGAGAGAGAGAGAGAGAGAGAGAGAGAGAGAGAATTCCTAGGTTGAGAAAGGCTTTGGGGGCTCGAGCACCTACCCAAAGCTATTTGCTCCCAACCAAGAAAGAGAGAGAGAGATAGCTAGAGATGGAGATAGAAATAGAAAGAGCTAGAGCTTTATTAATAATAGAGATGATGTTTTATAATGGAAAATGGCCTCCTTATATAGTTGAGAGAGGAGGCCATCTTGGCTCTCATTGGCCTTTTCTATGGCTAGGATCCTAATCTTAGCCATTCAAACTAAAATGATTGCAATCTAATGGTTCAATAAGAAGAGGACCAAACTCACATGATTCATGTGAGATTCCCTCAACTTAGAACCATGTAACTTGACTTTGGAGTTTTTTATTATTTTATTCTATTTAGGCCCCAAGTCTTTTATTCAAGTTCTACCTAGCATTTTGCGTGCTCATTGGGTTGGGCTTACACACGCAGGACAGTGCTAGCACTTATTATTCTTACTATATAATGTATTGTGGCGGGACCCACTTATTAATTTATGTACAGAAAATACCCACAATAGGTTGTGGATCCAATGATGTTTTCAAAGGCAATGCGTGCTGGTAGAAAATCAATGAATGCAAAAACACATGCAAGCAAACAGAAGCTGCTAGAATCGAAAGATAAACTGGTTAAAACGAATTCTTAATGAAGATAGAAGAATATTATCAGGAGCAGCGGCACCAATATTTGCTATTTCCTCTCTCTTCAGTCTCTAAACGCTCTGCTTCTGACAACCGAACATATTCCAACCAGCTATCAACCGACATGGTCTGCTTGCTTCTACACTTCTCTGATTTGCAGTATAGTAGTAATGCAATGGTGATGTACCTGCTTTTTAATTAATACATCTACGACCTGATCTTGATCCTACTGATAATGGATGCGCAACTTCAATCTGGATCTATTAGAATTCGGATTCCTACATTTTACAGTCTATTTCGGTTCCTTCTTAAATGCTTACAGATTGTAGCTTATTACTAATCTAATCTAAGCAATACAGAGAATGAGATTGAAACATGTTCCTAATAAAATCAACAAAATCAATAACACAACAGCTACACAAAAACAATGTGAATCCTACAAAGTACTTGCTACAACTCTCACTCAACACTTGTAACAAAAACTCCTCAGGGAGTCAAGCACCAGGCAACATCAGATTGGAATGATATTGATCTACCACAAGGCCCTGCACATCTATCTGATCTTAATCACAAATCCAAATTTTAAAGGGGAAGAATCAACAATAAAACACATTCATACATTAGTACTCAAACTTAATGCATGAAAATAGAGCATAGATGGAAATGCAAATAGGAAGATCTTCAATTAACAATGCAACAACATTTCAGTATAGTATCTAGTGCTTGCAAACTTGTGGAGGAGGCCTCTATGTATACCCACGAGCTGGTGAATCCAATTTTACAATACTTTGGATTCCACCTCTTACAACTGGGTGAACCCCATTTCATATAGATTTGGGTTCCACCTCTTACATGATAATAGGAGGCCTCTTTATTAAAAATATAACTTAAGTTGAGAGAGTCTAAGTTACTAGCTCCCACATGGTTTTTCATCTTTTGGGAACTACCATGGGGCTCACAGAATATACATTTTTAGCCTAGCACTAATGATTCTCGTGCTCTCAAATTCGGCTCTCAACTTCATCTCTGCTAGAAGCCCTTTTGAGTGGAGAGGTTCTACATCGACACCTTGGGGCATGACATCAGTTAACATCTTTCCATCATGAAATCTTATATTCAATGATGGATCATATGCACTCATTACAAAATTGATGGAAATGAGAAAAGAGTTTAGCCTAGAGTACCATGCTCTAGGTGCTTGCTTGAGCCCATAAAGGCTCCTCTTCAAGAAACACACCTTTCTTTCATGCTTTTCCTTGATGAAGCCCTCGGGTTGCCTCATGTAGATCTCCTCCTCCAAATAACCATTGAGAAAAGCATTTGTGAAAGCAAGTTGGAATAGTGGAAGAGACTGAGAGTGGAGGCACCAAGCACAACAACTTCTTCTCCTTCCTTCTCTCTTCACCTTCTCACCAAGAGCTCTCTATACACAAGTTTCTCTCGACAAGCTTTTCTCTCTCTCTCTCTCTCTCTCTCTCTCTCTCTCTCTCTCTCTCTCTCTCTCTCTCTCTCCAAGAAGATGGCAATGAGAATGTTGTCCCACACCCCTCCTTATACGTAGGGGCTCAATGGGCTGGAGGTGCACCCCTTCAAGAAATGGGACACCTCCTGCCTCTAAAAATAGGGCACTGGCCCAAATTCATTTTTTAGCACCTCAACTTGCAATTTCAAAGCCAAGTTGGGTCCTATTTACGGTTTCAATTTTTATGGGCTCACAGCCAAGTTTTTAATTACTAGAACTGTATTACAAAAATACTTGGCACCTCCTAGTCCCGACAAATCCGAAAACTAGGGGCATATAAATGAAATTTTCATACAACGTAAATTAACAAATGAACAGTATCTTAATAGCAGTGCAATCGGCCATTATGGGCCATTTACGCGTCATTTTTTAAGAGTTCCGTGTCAGCGTAATAGCATGCGGCGATGATTTTTTGTCAAAAATAACTTGAAAAGGGGGTCTTTTTCCCCGCAAACAATATGGAGTACTCCTTAGCTTCAATAATACCAAAATTTTCAAGAAACGATCCGTACGCCAACGGACGAAGATCTTTGTAATTTCATCGACTGCTGTTGGATCTCAACCTGCCACTACTTTTGCTGGTGATTGATCTCCTCCTGCTGCTACTACTTCTATTGGTGGTAGATCTTCTGCTGCTGCTGAATCTCCTCCTGTTGCTGGATCTGTTGTTGTTGATATTGGTGGTGGATCTCCTCTTGGTGCTACTTCTGCTGGTGGTGGATCTCCTACTGCTGTTGAATCTCCTCTTGTTGCTGAATCTCTTGTTGTTGCTACTGCTGCTAGATTTCCTTCTCATTAACAGCCACCCTGGATTGGAAAGGTCCAAGTTGAAATGCTTCTTCTGTGGAAAGAAAGGACATTTCGCATCAGAATGTCTCAAGAAGAAGAAGGCACAAGAGAGCAAACAAAGCAACATTGCACATCAAGAGGAGGAGGAGGGTGAAGAATTCTCTACTAAAACCATTTTGGGGTGAGGCAATAACTTGTGCTAATTATTTGTGCAATAGATTGCCCAACCAAGCCATTGGAGGAATCACACCATTTGAAGCTCTATTTGGAGAGAAGCCCAATCTCAAAGATCTCAAAGTTTTTGGATCCATTTGCTATGTACACCAATCCTTGGATACAAGGAAGAAGGATGATGCAACCTCCATCAAAGGCATCTTTGTGGGATATGTTGAGAATAGAAAAAGTTATAAAGTCTTCAATTCCATCACTAGCAAGGTGATAAAGATGCTTGTAAATCTAAGAGTTGGATGGATGTTATGCAAGTAGAGTATGATGCTCTCATTGAGAATCATACTTGGAATCTTGTGAATCTTCCTCAAGGGAAGAAACCACTTGATTGCAAGTGGGTGTATGGATTGAAGTATAACCAAGATGGATCAATAAGTAAGCATAAAGCTAGGCTTGTAGCAAAAGGATTTTTACAAACCAAAGGCATTGATTATGATGAGACTTTTGCTCCTGTGGCTAAGCTTGTTACTATCAGGTTGATCATTAGTCTTGCTACAACCTTCAATTGGGACTTCCACTTTGTTGTCTATCCCATTTCACTGCTATTGATTCACTAGTTTGATCTTTAGCATAGTGTTTCTTCCATTTCATTTGTGGAAGCAGATTTGGTGTTGTTTACTTTTGCAGTCTCTCTAATCTTGATTGTCGGTCCTGCTATTGTGGGACTTCATTGTGTATCTCTTTGTTGTCTCTGACATTTGTGTGCAGATTGTGGGGATTAGGAGATCACTTGTTATTCATTAATAGATTTATTTTTTGTCTTTGCTGCCTCTAACCCTGAGGTTGCAGGTGTTGAAAGTGTGGGAAGCCTTATTACCCCATTTGCAGGGATTTAAGTGTGCAAATTAATCTCTAACTGTTTTAGAAGTGTTGGAACCACTTTTCTTGCATATCTATTTGGGATTAATTGTGTGTTTGAGTCTGTCAGTTTTCCTCCAGAAAATTGTAGGGGGAGTGAAGCTTTATTTCCTATCCTACAGACCTGTCTTTTGCTTGTATGCAAAGTATTTTATTGTATGTAGACTATAGACAGAGCCAAGATCCATTTTAGAAGCCCATTGACAACCGTAAAGCAAAGAGTCAATCATTTGGTGTCCTGCCAGTCAGTATCCAGATAATTGCTAACTAAAGAGAAAGACATAGCCCATATTCCAGGCTTAAGGATCATTGCTCAAATCTTGGAAGAACCATCTTTTTGACTTCTATCATGAATTTGAAAATAATTCTACAACCCTGACTGCTGAGAATCATTAAAGCAGGAAAAAGTCTGCTAATCACTGGTTTCTGGGGCTTGATCTGTGGTTCATTTCCTACGCTGTCCTGGTATTCATTTCACTATCTACAACCAAGCATTCTCTTTCTTTCCATGCTCTGTGATTTGGTGAAGGCTGTGTCTGAGCCCAATCCTTGTTACTAACATCCGACCCGCTCATTACCTAACCTGCGGGCTGTTTACCTATTCTTGAGCGGCCACTCCACGATTCTGCATGCGGACTCTTCTGCCTGTGCATTACCCTTACTCTATCTACGGATCTGCTATGACCTGTTTTCTCACCAGTGACCCACAATCTGCCTGTCCACGCTCTTTCTGCCCTATCAACGGATCTGCTGCTTGCCTAGTTTGTGCCTATTTTCCCTCTTTACCTATGGCTCATTCAGAAGTCCGCTTGCCCACAGCCCCAGCCAGCGACCATTTTTGAATGCCCGTTGAGGCTCGTTTTCTACCTATTGGCTGTTGAATTCGTGAAGGATTCGATCCTCTATCAGCGGATCTTCTGTGGGCCGTGTCCTCTGCTTGCGGATTTGGCTAAAGCTCTTGTCTTGCGACCTCTTCCCTACCCTGCTTTCCCTCATCAGTGGCCAACTGTGTCTAATCTGTACAGTTCTGCTTGCAACTCTGCTAACGTGCCCACTGATCCTCTTCTTAATTTGCCTGTGCCTCCTCAATCAACCGCCAATCTACCGCGGCCTGTCTGCTCTTTGAGGTCTACCCTGCTAAGAAAGGAAAGGCTTTGTTTGTGGCCATCCTACTCATCATCTGTGCTATCTACTCATCATCTGTGCTATCTACACTGATTGCAACCATCTACAATTCCGAATCCTTGATAGCGGCTCCTTCTTTTTCCCTACTTATGGTTTCTTTTGGCCTACCTATGTTCATCTCATAGGCTAGCCTGTGGGCTTACCAAAGATCTGTCATAGAAGCTGTCCATAACCCTGTTTGTGGGTTTGCTTGAAGCCCTCCCTATAATTAGAGGCCCATTCCAAAACTTTGCGAACCCTAGCCTGAAGCCAAACACTCTTTTCACCCCCGACCTCATTCTTACTTTTATTTGACCCACAGTTTCATCTAATTCACTACTTGCAACATGTTGGATGTCGTGCTATCACCCAGTTGAAGATAGGAATCCAAAAATTTCTTAACAAAAACCCTTAAGTATCTTGGGCATTTATTTGGGATTCGAAAGGACTTGTAAATTGCATTATTAAAAGGTCATTGTACTGATCTCTCATCATTGCTCTAACCATAAACAACTTCCTGGACCGATTTTGAGTTGGTTTCGACGATTGGTTTGACTGATAACAACAATTATAAAATAAATCCCAGATTTGAGAATCAATCGTTTGCTGCAGGTTTAGTATTTGTCTGACAGTTTAAATGCTTGGCATTTGGAAGGCCAATCTAGCTGCATATAGGAAAGTCATTGAACTTGTATATTTCCTTGAAATACTCTAGTAACTATAACCGTCTGATCGCTAAGGAAGAACTGGATTTGGGTGGTTGTCTTTGTTATTGCGAATCACTAATAAGCAAGGTACAAGTCGATTGATTCTAAAAAACCCTAGCGGCCATTGCCCAACCCATATGACCTTGACTGACCGGAAGTGATGCTATCCCCCACCACCGTGCAGGAGTTACGTTATTTCCTAGGAAGAGCAGGTTATTATAGGAAGTTTTTGAGTAACTACTCTTCTCTCATTTCTCCATTAGTGAGACTCTTGAAAAAGAACGAATCTTTTCCTTGGATTGTAGAGAACCAGAAAGCCTTCGAACAATTGATTGGCTCGACCTCTATGATCAATCAGCCCTAAGAATTTATGTTAGCTTGAACTGTATATAGATTGACTCCTTTACCATTTTCTTCGCATCGATAACTTATTTAGGGGTCATTTTATATCCCATCATTGGTGCGTCTGCCGGGAGGAGCACGAGTTCCTTTCGTTTTATGGCTCTATTGTACTTGGAGGTATAGTGAGGTGTCAACTGAATGATTAGTTCACAAATCCTATTGTTGGATGTATGATGAAGATTCACTCAGTTCATACTTAAAGTCACTGATTGAAAAACAGAAAACCCCTGGTCTTGGTGCGGGCATTGCACATCGCACAAGAAGTTGTACCATCTTAGAGAGATTAGGACAAACTTCTATATCCCTTCCCCTAGAGCTAGAGTTGGCGGACATAAGTAGTACATTTAGAGACCCTGAAAATACCGCGGTTGAACTACCTTTGGATGAAATTTCTGATTTATCAGCCAAGACTATAGACGTTGTTCCTAATTCCAAGGAAGATTTTCTCGAAAGTAGTGAGGAGAATTTAAATCCAAACCAAATGGCGAACCAAGTCGTAAGAGGTGCTCAGGCCATACTCATTGGTCCGAATGTGACCAAACTTGAATCGTTAACCCAAGCTATGCCTTCTTATTGGGCTACTTCTCAAGAAGATCCCGAGAAACATGTAAATGACTTTTACCGGTCCTGTTGGATTAATAGGATAACGGACGAAGATCATCAAATGTTGTTATTCAGTGGGACATTGTTTGGGGGAGCTAGTGATTGGTATTACCTTTTGGAACCATACTCCATATTGAGTATGGGTGCCTTTATTACTAAATTCCTAGGAGAATTTCAAGTACCGAAATCTAGAGACCATTTGCTCTATGCTCTTATGGGTTGTAGACAGGAAGAGTGGGAGACAGTGTCTCAGTATAATTGGAGAACTAAGGAATTGGTGAGACAATTTGGAACCAATGCCCCTCCTAAAGACTGGATTCTGTTACTTTATTTAAAAGGATTGAAGTACGATATTCAAGTAGATGTGAGGAAATCAGCTCCAAAAACTATTGAAGAAGCAATCACTAGGGCGCTAGAAATTGAAAATTATATGATATCAACCCAAGAGGTGGTGGCATTAGCCAATGCCTCTAGGTCCTATTCATGGGGTGGACAACAACCAAGCCCTGGAAGGATGAATGGTTATCCTCAAGCTGTACCTTATGCTGCTGCAACTCAAGCAGCTGTATCACATTCTCCTTTTGTTAGAAATGCAGAGTTGCCTCAACCGTCTATTAGCAATCAAAAAATTGAAGTCCAAAACGCAAGTGTAGGTAAAGCTGCTGCGTTATCTTGTCAAATTTGTAAGGGTGATCATCTAATAAGAGATTGCCCCAACCTTAAATGTACTATCTGTGGGAAGAAAGGCCATACTAATGACCATTGTTATATGAAAGTTAAAGTTTCAAATGAACAAGCCAATCAACCTGGCCCTGAAATCCATAGAGTTGTTGGACCTTCGAAGGACTCTGCTGAACCAATTCGAATTCTCCAGCGTGGTGATTCCGATGAGGGACGACCTATGTGCCTAATTGATGTTGTACCTGAAGAGGCGCAACCTGAATGTTTAGTGATGACTAGAGCGCAAAAAGCAGCTGCTCTGAATAAAGGAAAGCATGTTCCCGATGATAGATTACTAGCTATAGCTGATGAGCCTGTGATAGAGAACCAAGCTGTGAAAGACGTTATTAATGATCCGACGAAGACCACTAAGAAGCATCTGGATGTCCCGATTAGGTCTGAAAAAAAGAGCTGGAGAAGGAGGATGACATTAGAATCTTATGAACCCTTCAAGTTAGTAGACCATTTGCATAAGACCAAAGTAGATATCAACTTACTCCAATTGCTGAGATTCTCCAAAGAACAAAACTTGCCATATGAGTCTACTATATTGGTATTAAACAAACTGGATGAGAAGAGGTCTAGAGCCTTGTTGCAAATAGAACGGAAAAAGAAAAGGTTGAAGGAACTCCACGTTCTCAAAGCTAAGAAGTATCAGTTTCGGAAAGGACAAATAGACCTATTTTATGATGCTAGAAGGGAATTATTCCCTGTATAATTAATGCCTATTTGGTTAGGTCCATATGTTCTCAAAAAAGTTTCTAAGAATAATACTGTGATTCTTAGTGACATGCATGGTAGAGATATGGATACCCCTGTTAATATCAATAAGGTAAAACCCCATTATGTGTGACCATGACAAATACAACCATGAAACCGACAATGAAAGTGAATATATGGTTTGATGGCGGTAGCCGACTTGTTGGCTTCGTTGGAGTGATCCTGAAATCTAAACACGGAGTTCTTATTACTAAACTAGGAGCCTGTTTAGGTAAAAGGTTCACCTGTAACATGGAAGAAGCCAAAGCGCTATTAGTAGGAATGAAAATGGCCTTTCATAAAAAAGTGACTCACTTGACGGCTAGAGGAGATTCTGCACTTATATGCAACTTGGTTACTAGCGTGTGGGATGTGAAAAATCCTGTCCTGGTTGTGTACATTAGGGAGATTCAAAGACTAATGAAGCTGTTTGTTGAAATTGATATTCAACATATCAGAAGGGAATACAATCATGAAGCAGACAGACTAGCTAATGAAGCATTTGATCACAATGTCTTCTATGGTTGTGGACTTGTTTTTGATGAGAGCAAATTTATCCAAGGTGAGGCAGACGTGTGGCTAGCTTTGAAACCTTATGCCCACTACGGAATCCGTTGGTTAGAAACTACTATTGTAAGAATGGAAAAACTGAAACCCCGAGCTATCAAGAAAGCAGTAAGGGTAGTGAGCGAATTTCTACAATTAACTCCTTTTAGACATACCAAAGGGAGTCTAGTTGCAAATTTAGCAAGAATGACATGACAAAACTTTTGGGGTTTATGCAGAAGTAACAATGATAGACCAACCCCAAACGCTACCAGTAGTATAACTTACTACTTTATCAGGCCAGTAATTCCACAATGTGAGGTAACCAACATTTATGTTGGTTTTCAAACTTAGCACCTGGTGCTTCTGAACTCCATATGATATGTGAAAATCTAAAACCCTATGATGATTTGCCCTATGATTTGTGACCGGACTCCATAGCCCAATGGATAAGGCACTGGAACTTTAAATGATGATTGAAAATGAACTAAGCTGCTAATTGTGATCTGATTGTGTTACAATATTATCAAGCCTTGTATGTAGGACCTGAGATGTTGTTCTTCATGAAGATCTGATGTTGATTGGAACCCTTTTGGGTCGGCCTAGGATGCTATTGGCCGGTCCAAGAGGGTAATCTGTTGTTGCTTATCTTGAAGACATGTTGCTGTATGGCTTTTGGGACAGCCTAGGACGCTATTGGCTAGTCCATTGGTCTTGTGTAACCAGAGATGTTGAGTTCAAAGAATTGGGACCATTCTTTACCCGTGAAGGTCGCCACTGTTTGCGGGGAAAAAGACCTCTTTTTCAAGCTATTTTTGATGAAAAATCATCACCGCGCGCTATTACGCTAACATAGAACTGTTAAAAAGCAATGCCTAAATGGCCCATAATGGCCGGTTGCACTGCAAAAAAAAAATACTGTTCATTTGTTAATTTACGTTGTATGAGAATTTCATTTATGCGGCCTATGCCCCTAGTTTCCGGGTTTGTCGGGACTAGGAGGTGCCAAGTATTTTTGTAATACCATTATAGTAATTAAAAACTTGGTCGTGAACCCATAAAAATTGAAATCGCAAATAGGACCCAACTTGGCTTTGAAATTGCAAGTTGAGGCCAAGTTAGGTGCTAAAAAATGAATTTGGGCCAGTGCCCTATTTTTAGAGGCAATTTTTGAAAAGTCATAAGGAGGTGTCCCATTTCTTGAAGGGGTGCACCTCCAGCCCATTGAGCCCCTACGTATAGGGAGGGGTGTGGGACAACATTCTCATTGTCATCTTCTTGGAGAGAGAGAGAGAAAAAAAAAAAGCTTGTAGAGGGAAACTTGTGTACAGAGAGCTTTTGGTGAGAAGGTGAAGAGAGAAGGAAGGAGAAGAAGCTGTTGTGCTTGGTGCCTCCACTCTCAGTCTCTTCCACTTTGCTGTCTATCCCATTTTACTGCTATTGATTCATTGATTTGATCTTTAGCATTGTGTTTTCACCATTTCATTTGTGGAATCAGATTTGGTGTTGTTTACTTTTGCAGTCTCTCTAATCTTGTGATTGCAGATCCTGCTATTGTGGGACTTCATTGTGTATCTCTTTGATGTCTCTGACATTTGTGTGTAGATTGTGGGGATTAGGAGGTCACTTGCTATTCATTAATAGATTTATTTCTTGTCTTTGCTGTCTCTAACCCTGAGGTGGCAGGTGTTGAAAGTGTGGGAAGCTTTATTACCCCATTTGCAGGGATTTAAGTGTGCCGATTAATCTCTAACTACTTTGCAAGTGTTGGAACCATTTTCTTGCATATCTATTTGGGATTAATTGTGTGTTTGAGTCTGTCAGTTTTCCTCCAAAAAATTGTAGGGGGGAGTGAAGCTTTATTTCCAAACCTACAGACATGTCTATTGCTTGTATGCAAAGTGTTTTATTGTATGTAGACTATAGACAGAGCCAAGATCCATTTTAGAAGCCCATTGACAACCGTAAAGCAACGAGTCAATCATCTGGTGTCCTGCCAGTCAGTATCCAAATAATTGCTAACTAAAGGGAAAGACATAGCCCATATTCCAAGCTTAAGGATCGTTGCTCAGATCTTGGAGAAACCATCTTCTTGACTTCTATCATTAATTTGATAATAATTCTACAACCCTGACTGCTGAGAATCATTAGAGCAGAAAATAGCCTGCTCATCGCTGGTTTCTGGGGCTTGATCTGTGGTTCATTTCCTATGTTGTCTTGGTATTCATTTCACTATCTGCAACCAAGCATTCTCTTTCTTTCCATGCTCTGTGATTTGGTGAAGGTCGTGTTTGAGCCCAATCCTTGCTACTAACATCTGATTCACTCATTACCTAACCTGGGGGCTGTTTACCTATTCTTGAGCGGCCACTCCACGATTCTGGATGCGGACTCTTCTGCTTGTGCATTACCCTTACTCTATCAACGGATCTGCTATGACCTGTTTGCTCACCAGTGACCCACAATCTGCCTGTCCACGCCCTTTCTGCCCTATCAGCGGATCTGCTGCTTGCCTAGTTTGTGCCTATTTTCTCTCTTTACCTATGGCTCATTCAGAAGCCCGCTTGCCCACAACCCCAGCCAACGACCATTCCTGAATGCCCGTTGAGGCTCGTTTTCTACCTGTTGGCTATTGAATCCATGAAGGATTTGATTCTCTATCAGCGGACCTTCTGTGGGCCGTGCCCTCTGCTTGCGGGTTTGGCTAAAGCTCCTGTCTTGTGACTTCTTCCCTGCCCCGCTCTCCCTCATCAGTGGCCAACTGTGTCCAATCTACATAGTTCTGCTTGCAACTCTGCTAACGTGCCCACTGATCCTCTTCTTAATTTGCCTGTGGCTCCTCAATCAACCGCCAATCTACCTGCGGCTTGTCTGCTCTTTGAGGTCTACCCTGCTAAGAAGATAAAGGCTTTGTTTGTGGCCATCCTACTCATCATCTGTGCTATCTGCACTGATTGCGACCATCTACAATTCCGAATCCCTGTTAGCGGCTCCTTCTTTTTCCCTACTTACGATTTCTTTTGGCCTACCTATGTTCATCTCATAGGCTAACCTGTGGGCTTACCAAAGATCCGTCATAGAACCTGTCCATGACCCTGTTTGTGGGTTTGCTTGAAGCCCTCCCTGTAATCAGAGGCCCATTCCAAAACTTTGCGAACCCTAGCCTGAAGCCAAACACTCTTTTCACCCCCGGCCTCATTCTTACTTTTATCTGACTCGCAGTTTTATCTAATTCACTACCTGCAACCTGTTGAATGTCATGCCATCACCCAGTTGAAGATAGGAATCCAAAAACTTCTAAACAAAAACCCTTAAGTATCTTGGGCATTTATTTGGGATTCGAAAAGACTTGTTAATTGCATTATTAAAAGGTCATTGTACTCATCTCTCATCATTGCTCTAACCGTAAATAACTTCTTGGACCGATTTTGAGTTGGTTTTGACGATTGGTTTGACTGATAACAACAATTTTAAAATAAATCCTAGATTTGGGAATCAACCGTTTGCTGCAGGTTTAGTATTTGTCAGACGGATTAAATGCTTGGCATTTGGAAGGCCAATCTAGCTGCATATAGGGAAGTCATTGAACTTGTATCTTTCCTTGAAATACTCTAGTAACTATAACCGTCTGATTGCTAAGCAAGAACTGGATTTGTAATTGGTTGTCTTTGTTATTGCAAATCACTAATAAGCAAGGTACAAGCCGATTGATTCTAAAAAACCCTAGCGGCCATTGCCTAACCCATACGACCTTGATCGACTGGAAGTGATGCTACCCCCCACCACCGTGAAGGAGTTACGTTATTTCCTAGGAAGAGCAGGTTATTATAGGAAGTTTATGAGTAACTACTCTTCTCTCATTTCTCCATTAGTGAAAAAGAACGAATCTTTTTCTTGGACTGTAGAGAACCAGAAAGCCTTCGAACAATTGATTGGCTCGACCTCTATGATCAATCAGTCCCAAGAATTTATGTTAGCTTGAACTGTAATCGAGATATAGATTGACTCCTTTACCATTTTCTTCGCATCGATAGCTTATTTAGGGGTCATTTTATATCCCATCACATATCGTTGTTTCATCCCTTTCTTGATGTTTTTGCTATAGCTCATCGAAAAAGACGTGTTCTTTGAGGCTTACAAGATATTCAAAAGTTTTGCTACATTGCCCTTGCAAACGTTTGAGAACATGACTTTTATGCATTACACTGATATTGTCAAGCACGTTGAAATTCATATGAAAAATAGATTGGATCGATTATGTACAAAACTTTATGAGAAATTGAAGTTCTCCAGTTATTGCCAAATTTGTCACAAGAAGTGTAGATTAGTTGAATATCAATAAGCATATATATTATTATATTTGATTATCTGAATCCCAGATGATTTGGATTGCTCAAACTCCATGCAGACTTCACCTCCCTCCTCTTCACGAGATCAGACGATCAAGGATATAGTCAAGTTTCTTGAAGAAACTGGCATAAAATATGACAACATTATAGACTTTGACCCAAGTGATAATCGATCTGCATTTGTAGGAGAGACCAAATGTGCTATGGATGAATAAAATGAAATTTCTTCTCGTTCTTTTTTTCATTTACCTAAATATTACATAGATAATGATAGTTATATCATTGTACCTAACTTGTGCGATTTTTTTTATTATCGTGAAGATGAAGTTTTACGTATTTTAGCCAAAACATTAGGTGAGTTTTCTGACATTCTTGATTTTGAGTATGATGACATTGTTCCTGGAGTAGATGATGAGATCGATGATGATCATATACTTTGTCTAGAAGAGTGCTTGCAACAGTCTTTGTCGAAGACCCGTGAGCATCAAAAAAATATTCCCTCAGAGGATGAGTTCATTGCTCTCCAGACCGAACTTGGTTTTGGGCCTCGAAAAATGTATCAATCAAAAGAGTTAAGCTTGCAAAAGAGTCACATAATAGACCACCCCAAATTGATTGAAACAGCAAGTAACATACTTTCTTTTTTAGTTTTTAAAATATCATATTTCAAAGGCTGCCAACCACCAGATCTCATTCTCGGACTGAACACTGAAGTTGAAATCTTCTTTGATCGTTTGTGTTTTGAAGAGCTCCATTTATGAGTGTTATACCCGCTCTCTCCATTTTTTGTCCTTTAATAAGTTTCGATTCATCCAACTTTAGTACCAAGACTATCTTTTGGTCTCCCTTTTCCATGGAAATATCATAGAATTGTATATTAAACCGTTTGAGGGACCGGCCATTCCACTACCATCTTCACCTTTTCCTCGTCAATCTTGATCCCAAAAGAGGTGATCTTATGACCAACGTAAAGAAGTTCCTTATTAATCTTGCAGTTAATGAAACAGATATATAACTTAGAATTGTCTATCGTCACGAAAGTTTTACGAAATTCCGCTAGGAATCCAGCCCAAGACACCGGTTTCGTGGAAAGTTCCCTCCACCATGAGGAGGCCTTGCCTTCCAGAAACAATAGAACCAAAGATATTCGCCTATCCTCTGGGACATTGTGCAAGCTAAAATAGCTTGACCAACACTTAACCCAGTCTTCAACAACTTCTGGACGCTTGAATTTTTTATCACCGGAAAATACTTTCGGTTGGTAGCCCAAGTTAGTTGAGGTGATAGCTTGATTGGCTAAAAAGGTTCTGCATTTGGTTATTATGTTGCTTATTACTTTGGTGAAGTTCCAGTACCGCTTTGCCCAAAATGTGCAATAATTTATTAGAGTCGAGGGCCTCATCATTGTCTGGTGATGTCGGTTGGATTTTCGTGTCATCACTGCCTAGTGATGCGGACGGATTCCTGTGTCCCCCGTCACTGGAACGTCATCTTTGTGCATTGGAAGTAAAACTGAAAATTAAAAAAAATTCATTCAGTTTAATTTCATTATGGGTAGACCCATGTGCTTATTAAATTATACCAATGAATTTTGCAATTCTGACTTAAGCAACTAAAAACGAAACATAACTATATAATGCCATCAGAATCTACTATAACACCATTTCAAGCTATCACAAATCTACTGCATCCATATTTACGTAGTCCAATATGAGCTAGAAATACCCATGGGAAAACAACAAAAGCACTAATTGCGGAAATTAAATCCATTATTCATCTAGAACCAAGCAAGCCCCCCCCCCCCATTGTAAAGCTGACTCAGGTGCACCCAGGGTGCCCTGTAAGACTCTAAGGGGTGACGCTCCCTAAGGTACCAGAGCAAGTTAGAACGTCAAGGACTGAGCCTCCGACCTGTGGTGAGCCAGTCAAGTAGTCACAAGTCATGAGCTAGCTCTGGAGCTCGAGTCATGGCCTAGTCAGGAAGCAAGTTGATTATGCCGCCGGGACGGCTCCCGGGACCCATGTCCGGGAGCCAGACTGATTCTGCCAGGCTTGCCAGGCTTAATCAGCAAAATAAAAACTAAGTCCCAAAAAGCGTGCTTTACCAGCAAGCACTATGTTTCAGAACAGAGGGGGTGCGCCGAATCACAGCAGAACTATAGGGAGAGTCCGACAGACAGAAACTTGGGCAGCTCAACCAGCGCCAGGAATCCAGTCGCCAGGTCTCAGCTCTCTCTACTAGCACAAGCCAAGCACAATGCCCAGCACGTGTTGGTGGCCCCGAGACCAGTCAGTCTATGTATGAATGTAGCCTCTTCCAAATCTAATAAAGTTGATCCTTGGGGATGATTACCATTTCGGTTTCGCCTCCGGGACTGGTCCAAGTGGAAGGACCCTTACTACAACCTTTTTGCGTCGCTGGCGCCTAAGGGTCCCTGTCATCAACATGGGGCTTGCCGCTATGCCAATTGGTCTGTTTGGCGACCACTATGCCTTGGGTTTCATGTGTAGCTTGTCTTTGCCTTGGGTTACCTTTTGGGGACGGATTCTGAGTTGGCTTTCGGGTTGGTTGGGATTCCAGTTTTCTTAAGTCTGAATGGTTAAGCTTGTTACGTTTCTGAGTTGGCTTTTACGTAAGTGCATGATGGATGAATGTTAGACTTAAGCGCGTGTTGGAGAAACCGCTAAAGTCCCAGCGCCCTTTGAGACGCCAGCGCAACATGTGGTATCAGAGCCGACTAGCCGATCAGCTACGCAAGTCTCAAAGGGATGGCCACGTTTTGGGATTTGTCAGGACAACCGTTGCGCAAGGTGATGCCCACAGTGTAAGCACGGGTGCGTCCACGGTCGGGGTGGTCGGCAGAACGGGGGACTTGATGAGTCAAAGTGCTGCCCTCGAGGTGTAAGCACGGTCAGTTCCCGCGGTTCGGGCTTGGCACCGTCTGTACGTAGGACAGATGAGGCAATGTGCTGCCATTAGGTTGGTGAAAGCACGATCTATGCCTTGTGGGGTGCGGGGTGACATATTTGAACTGTATGGGTTAACCATTGATACAGAGATGCTGCTCGAATTCAGGTGTAAAGCACGGGTGGTTAGCTGCCGGTGTGGGATAGCTGCCGATCGTTTAGCTATAAGGGCTATCGACCAAAAAGTGGTGGGGCGTGACTGAGGCAATGTGCTGCTTAATGGTGAAAGCACGGATGGTTGTATGGATGTTTCCCCGTGGGCTAATTCTGTGATAGATTTGTGTGGGCGCGGTTAGGCAAAGGTCCTACGTCCTGTCTCAAGGGGAATGTGGCTTGAGAGGGATCCTCTGTGTTTGCTTTGGTTGGTATGTTCGTTTGTGGCGTGCTTGTTTGGACCTGAATAACCCCTGGTTGCTTAACTTCTTCCAGGTGATCTGATCTAGTTGGGAGTTGAAGGAGGAATTTACATTTGTGGGTGGACGACATACAAGTATGGAAAGGAGCTTCCATGGGGCAACCCCCAAGATTGGTTCAAGATTATTATTCCTATCCAGAAAGATCACGGGGAGGAAGTCAGATTTCATGATCGACTCCGGAGCTTCACATAACTATATTTCAAGGAGCGTAGTGGAACAGTTCAGCTTGCCGACCAGAAATGTAACATCAACGCTCAAGGTAGAAACAACAAAGGGAGCACTGGACGTAGACAAAGCAACATTGAACATCCCGGTGCAAATTGGGAGATGGAAGGCTAAACTTAGCTTTTTGATTTTAGAGATGGATGCCTTCGATGTAATTTTGGGCCTTCCCTAGCTAAATGAACATTGTATTGCAGTTTTGGGTAGGAGCTCCAACTTGGTTCTCTTGGATTACAAGGGACAGATCTGTATGACAAAAGCTCTGCCTGGAGGGAACGCGAAGGGCACCGATATTGAACAAAATCTGGTTGCTGCATCTGTGATTAAAAGCATGGAGAAAGGGAAAAGGTCAAAGTGCTTTCTTTGTATTTGCAGAGAGGTTCCAAAAGGGAAAAATGCACAACATAAAAACTTGCCAAAGGAGGTGGTAGATTTGCTAGAGGAATTTAGCGATGTGTTTCCAGAAGAAATCCCAGCTAAGTTACCTCCTCGAAGACCAGTGGACCATAAGATTGAGTTGGTACCAGGAACAGAACCAACTTCACAAGCACCCTATAGGATGTCCCAAGAAGAGTTGGTGGAACTGAAACGACAACTTGGTGAGTTGATAGACAAAGGATTCATTAGACCCAGTGCTTCACCTTTTGGAGCCCCTGTACTATTCGTGGAAAAGGTGGACAAGACATTGCGGATGTGTGTGGATTACCGCATGCTTAACAAGGGTACCATCAAGAACAAGTACCCCATGCCTAGAATTGATGACCTGTTCGACCAGCTCAAACATGCCAGATATTTTAGCCGAATAGATCTTAGATCTGGATATCACCAAATTCGAATAGCTAAAGGCGATGAGCACAAAACGACTTTTCGAACACGGTATGGGAGCCACGAATTCAAGGTGATGCCGTTCGGTCTAACAAACGCACCAGCCACTTTTTGCACGTTGATGAACAACATTTTTCAAGACTGCTTAGATGAATTTGTCATTGTGTACATCGATGACATCTTGGTGTTTAGTTGTAGCCTCAAAGATCACATTAAACATTTAAGGACTGTCCTCCAACGACTGAGGAAGAACATCTTGTTCGCGAAAAGCGAAAAATGTGAATTTGTGGTAGAGGAAGTTGATTTCCTTGGACATGTTATAGGCTACGGACGAATTCGGATGGATCCTAAGAAGATCAAGACTATCTTGGATTGGTTGGCTCCTAAAACTGTTCATGGCATCAAATCCTTTGTGGGCTTATGTAACTTTTACAGGAGATTCATTGAGGCATTTAGCAAAATTGTGACACCACTGTTGGAGCAGACCAAGACTCATCTGAAGATGACATGGACACCGGAATGTGAAGCAGCGTTCCAAGAACTAAAACGACGGATCACTCAAGAACCCATCCTTGACTTACCGGACTTTAGCAAACCTTTTGAAATACATACAGACGCGTCGAACTTTGCTATTGGGGCCGTGCTGATGCAAGACGGAAAACCTGTTGCATATTTTTCAAAGAAATTGAGTGACGTAGAGCGATGATGGCCAACTCATGAAAAAGAAAGGGTCGCAGTAGTTCAAGCAGTGGAGCATTGGAGACATTATGTGGCAGGAAAACCCTTTAAGGCGTTCACTGATAATGTATCACTCATGTACTTCTCATCCCAAGGTATGCTCACGCCAAAGCAAATGCGATGGCAAAACTTTCTCTCAAAATTCAATATAGACATTGTACACACGGCAGGAAAGAACAATGTGGTGGCGGACGCACTAAGTAGACAGGAACACTTGATGGCAACAGTGACAACTCAGGTGACTGGCCTACTCCAAGAAATCAGGGAGAATTATGGTGCAGATGCGTCGGCGAAGGACTTAATGATCGAATTTCAGCTGGGAAAGCCTCATAAACATTTCACTTGGAAAGATCAAATGGTTGTTTATAAACAACGCAGAGTATATGTCCCAGACAACATCAACCTGAGGAAGAAAGTCTTGCGAGAACATCGTGACGTACTAGCCGCCGGACATCCAGGGGTGAATTGCATGTATGAACTTCTCAAAAGAGGCTTCTATTGGCCAGGTATGTGGGTAGACGTTGAATCCTATGTGCAAACATGCCCGACATGTCAACAAGTGAAGGTGGAACCGCTAGCTCCAGCAGGACTACTCCAACCATTACCGGTACCAACATACCCATGGGATTCGGTGAGCATGGATTTTATTGTTCAACTACCACGGTGCCAAGGCTTCGACTCAATTTATGTGGTGGTTGACCGCTTTTCAAAGCAAGTTCATCTAGTACCAACTAAAAGTTCAGTGACAGCTGAAGAAGTGGCAAGGTTATTTTTCAAATGTGTCTTCAAATACCACGGCCTGCTTAGAACGATTATTTCTGACCGAGACACCAAGTTTGTCGGAAAGTTTTGGACTTGTCTATTTCGCCTCGTGGGAACTGGATTGAATTTCAGCACTGCATATCACCCTAAGAGAGATGGGCAAACGGAACGAGTCAATCGACAGATTGAACAATATTTACGAAATTATGTCGCTTGGGACCAATCCGATTGGGTCAACTACTTGGATATTCTCGAGTTTGCACATAACAACCAAGTGAACAGATATACTGGAAGGGCACCCTTCGAGATAAGCAATGGTCAGCTATCGATTGTTCCAAGCTCTTTTCTTACAGGCGTGCAAGAAACACCAGGACCCACTGTGGAGGAATTCATCAATGAGTGGCACACAACGCTGACAGAGGTGAAGTCATTTTTAGAGCAGTCACAAAGGAGTATGGCAGCTGACGTAAACCCACATCGACGAGAACTGGATTTTGAGGAGGGTGATCAAGTATGGCTGAACACAAAGAACATTGCGTTACCAAAAGGTTTTTCTCATAAGTTTGTTCGACCTTATGTGGGACCATAGTATGTCACCAAAAAGATCAACTCAGTGGCTTACCGATTGGCGCTACCGTCCAGCTTGGATATATACAATGTGTTTCATATCTAATTACTCAAACAGTACAAACCGGATGAGCGATTTGATCGGCAACACGAACTCCGTCACCCACCAATGACACTTGATGATACGAAGAGGCAGCTTGTACCAAAACAAATATTGACACATAGAAAGCGAACTGGCGTTCAACGTGAATATCTAGTGAAGTGGCTACAAGCTCCACTTATTGAGGCTTCTTGGGAGTATGAAGACAAACTTAAGGAGGGAGCCTCTGAAGTACTAGCAGATTATCTGTAGAAGAACCAATGCAATAGCCGTTTTCCCAGATCGGCACACAAAGCACTACCTGGTGGCATGCCTCCTACATAAACATTCATGGCCATTCTGAAGTTCAAGGAACTTCCAAGTATCTTTCTTAAGTTTGTCAATAAATCACTTGCAGCTTAATATAGGTTTTACGTAAGTGAACTTTATCTACACTTTTCTTGTGCTACTGCCAATGTATTTTTTAATTCAAAGTTGTTAAGACCGGTGAATTAAGCCTGTACCATACGTCCTAGGTCTAGTTTGGCCCTGATGAGGACATCAGCTTTTTCAAACGAGGGGAGGATGTTGTAAAGCTGACTCAGGTGCACCCAGCGTGCCCTGTAAGACTCTAAGGGGTGACGCTCCCTAAGGTCCCAGAGCAAGTTAGAACGTCAAGGACTACGCCTCCGACCTGTGGTGAGCCAGTCAAGTAGTCACAAGTCATGAGCTAGCTCTGGAGCTCGAGTCATGGCCTAGTCAGGAAGCAAGTTGATTATGCCGCCGAGACGGCTCCCGGGACCCATGTCCGGGAGCCAGACTGATTCTGCTAGGCTTGCCAGTCTTAATCAGCAAAATAAAAACTAAGTCCCAAAAAGCATGCTTTACCAGAAAGCACTATGTTTCAGAACAGAGGGGGTGCGCCGAATCACAACAGAACTATAGGGGGAGTCCCGCAGACAGAAACTTGGGCAGCTCAACCAGTGCCAGGAATCCAATCGCCAGGTCTCAGCTCCCTCTACCAGCACGAGCCAGGCACAATGCCCAGCACGTGTTGGTGGCCCCGAGACCAGTCAGTCTATGTATGAATGTACTACAACCTTTTTGCGTCGCTGGTGCCTAAGGGTCCCTGTCATCGACATGGGGCTTGCCGCTATGCCAATTGGTCAGTTTGGCGACCACTATGCCTTGGGTTTTATGTGTGGCTTGTCTTTGCCTTTGGTTACCTTTTGGGAACGGATTCTGAGTTGGCTTTCAGGTTGGTTGGGATTCCAGTTTTCTTAAGTCTGAATGGTTAACCTTGTTATGTTTCTGAGTTGGCTTTTACGTAAGTACATGATGGATGAATGTTAGACCTAAGCGCGTGTTGGGGAAACTGCTCAAGTCCCAGCGCCCTTTGAGGCGCCGACGCAACACACGCCCCCCTCCTTTTACACCTACCATACACACCCACCACTCAAGTTTTCTAAAAAGAAAACTTAAGTTATCTATGTCATGCGGCCCCCTCTCCTTCCTTCCCTCCAAAAAAACAAGACCTCGGGCCGCCGTGCCTTACTGTTCTGGCCCAAACCCGAGAGAGAGAGAGAGAGAGAGAAGTCGCGGCTATGGTGAGGGATGGAGGCGCACCTTCCCTCACCACTATCCATCCTATTATATGCAAGAATTCGGGTGATAACAGACGTGTTGGAGGGCCGTTCTGAAGCGGTTTTTTGGATGGGAAAACATTCTAGTTTTCTCCAGCTTTATTTTACTTTGATTGCAGGAAGTAATAAGCCTATTGCATCTGCTGTTTTTTGCAGATTGCAGCTTACAATAAGGCGCATTTACTCTTTGCTTAGCTTTACTAAGTTCTTCAGAAGCATAAACAATCATTTATTTACAAATTTACAGGGTTTAATTTCATTATGACAGAGAAACAGGGTAGATGCTGCCCAAATTTCCTCTGAAACTAATTTTGCAGGCTGCCCACCCTATTCCACAGAATAGAATTTGTTGTGAACCAAACCATTCAAAAATGGCTTTACTTGGCTCCTAAACCTGCAGCACACAGTTAGTTCCCTGGAAAACGCAACATGAACCTGTAACTCCATAAAAAAATCGCTATGCAAACCTGTAAATAAATCACCGATGCATGATTTCTAGCTTGTAGATGAATCTAGATGTGCATCCAAATTTAGCCAAAGATCTAATGATCCATTAAGCATGTTTAGGATCTGATTTTTTCACAAAGATCCCATTTTTTATGCCTTGAAGAGTTTTTATTAGTAGTGAGCAGCAAATATGACTTATTTGTGCTATTATTTTGTGTGTAAATGCAATTATGCAGTGAAACATAGTTACCATGTGGCTGGGTTTAGGGCCAAGTGGGACCCAACAATAGCGGTAACCACCATGGGCCCAAGTGCTTACAATGTGGAAGTGCCTCCATGCCTCCAAGACCCATCACTTTTGATGCTGTAACATCAACTCCTTCCCTGTCCACTTTTATGAGAGCAACTTTGGATAAAACAGACAAAAGAGAGGGAGAGAGAAGTGCAGTCTAGGATAAGACGGGAAGTGAAGCGCGTCAAACTGCAACACTGCCGGGCGTGGAGATAATTCCGTGTGCAGACATGTACTGTACAAAACCCATCGCCCGTCTACTTCATTGCAGATCCGATTGAAGACTGCACACCTGACTTTGAAATTCGGCCACGCTTCAGCAACAATATGCTAGAGACAAAGGTGGTCTACATACATCATACATTCAGCAAATCGCAGAAAATAATACGATTGTCCGTCGTGGAGCTGGCCCAGCGATATTGATCGATAGGGGGAACAATGTTCCATTTTCATCTATTTGTACATTGATGGTTTTCCATCCTTCAATAATCAAAGCAGGAGAGACCAATTTTCATACGCATTCTAAACCTTTTATTTGAGATTAAACCTTTTATTTGAGATTAGCTTGTTAGGGAGAAGCACTCTTTGATGAGATTTTGCTTGGTAAGGAGTAACAGATCCTCGAGGCCCATATGGGCGGAGCTGGACATATGACATTTTGTCGGGGTTCCATTCTGCAATTTTAGTAGTTTAAAAAATTCAAAATATCCTCAACTATTAGTTGCTTTTATAACGAATTGTTGAGAGGTGGATGTCCGTGGGACGTAGTCGGCTCTATAGGGCTTTGCATGGCTGGCTACTTCCCCATAGTTACTTGTCCACCTCTTAACACAAATACCATATGTCACTAAAAAATGGTCCAAAATTATGGTTTTTTTTTTTTGGGGGGGGGGGCCAAAATACTCACAAAACTTGAGCACTTGGCATTACATCATGGTAATTTTTAGCTTTCAAGTGGTAAGGCGCTTTGAAGATTTGCTAAAAGTTGAAATGTCATTTTTAGGTTAGTTTAAACCATATGAATGAGTTTTTTTTTCAAAAATATTCTTAAAAGCAATTTTTGTTTTGGTTTGATTTCTTGACAATTCTAATGCCTTGCATAAGGCAAAGCTTCTTGTCCTGTATAGATCACCTTGTTTTTTTACGACAAGCAATTTCATAAATTCAACAAGTTTTTGTTTCTATGTTCAAAATCCCAAATGAATATCATTGTAAAGGTTGTTGAGAGAGAGCATTTCTCTTGGAGGTATGCATACCTCTCAAGTATGTGCACTTGCATACCAAGGAGGTGTGAGCACATAGAGGTCTCTCATAATAGAATGGCACATACCAAGGAGGTGTGAGCACATAGAGATCTCTCATAATAGAATGGCACATTGACGTGTATCACAATGCATTTGAAGCCTGACTGATAATTTGTAAAATGATTTTTATCTATTTTACGAGTGCAAGTTAGAAACTATATACATGCTTTGAAATAGTAAAAAATCCAATTTCAACTTCCTTGCAGTAAATATTTCCACGTGCAGTAAATGGTTGGTCAAAAACTATTCTTTGTGACCATTTTATAGTTACGTTACCTTCATTGTTTGCCAAAAACTTGTAGTCTAATCACAAAAGATTATGGATCAGCAAACTCGTTCAACTCACCACTCTTATTCAAAATCGATAGGCGTGGTGCATGCAGTTAGAATTTAAGTAGAGCTACCGTGTTACCGTACTGTGGGTCCTATCAGTGGATAAGGACTAGTTGGCCTCGCCATGAGGTGAGTCGACGGGACACACATCCTGTCAACGACAACCTGGGCCATGCATGGGTTGCCATAGTGAAAAACTATATGTACAGTGTATTTTGGTTTTGAGAAATACAGTTGCTATGTGAGCTTGGAGTGGAGAGTGCTTTCTGTCTGTGTTACTGTGTTGCATGATGTGTAATCCTGTTTGGAGCAAATTCTAAGTTGGTATTAGAGCGGTACAGGGAGTGAACACAGTATAGTGTAGCTGTTGAAGAGAACTTCATGAGGACAGTTTACAGAGAGTTCAAGGTTTACGGCGGGTAGAAAGCGAAAAGTGAAGCACTAGTGCACAGTTTCTGGCATACGGAGGCTTGCCAAGCTCGGAACTGTGGACAGATTCGGAGGCAAGTCCTGTCAGCTAAATCTAAAAATCAGAAAAACGGAATTCTGAGATTCCGTAAAGAGGCTACTTTGTGTTTACAGTTGGTGTGCATCCAAACGGACATTGTTTGACGAACGGTCTGAAGCAAAAGTTTACCAGTCAACCTCAGTGTGCTAGGAAGCTGCAAGAAAAATCTCAGTATAAGACTTAATATAGTCCAAGATATCTCTCCTTCTTGGCAGCTAGGGTTTCAAGTGAGGAAAGTGTTGATTTTTCATTGTTAGGTAGGCTCTTTTGGATCTGTAAAACCATAGCCAGGAGCGCCCAGGTACAGCGAGACCTACTGCTAGGAGGCCGTGACCAGCCGTGAAGATATGAAGAAACTAGGTTGGATCAAACGGGCCTATAACCAAGCCCTTGGAGCCTATTTAAGCCCATATAGGGCCTTGTGAATTCTACAAAATTTGTCTTCTACATTTGAGTAAGTGAATCCTTCTAGCTACTTCGTAAATTTCTTCCTAAAACCGTTAATAAAGTTAGTGTAAATTTTTGTTTGATACACTTCTAGATTTTCTACAACAGCAATGGCAAGAAATGCTCTCATTGAAGTGATTTTGGCTACTGGACTAAATGTCTCAATATAGTCTACTTTTGAGATTTGAGAATCCTCTGGCCACCAATATAGCTTTCCATTTGGTAATAGTTCCATTAAGATGGAATTTCTTCTTGAATTGTAGTTAATAACTCTTTTGTCTTTAGGAAGGTCAGTAAGAGTCCAAGTCTCATTGTTAATGAGTGAGCTATATATAGATTCCATGGCTTCTCTCTACTTATCTGAATTAGTGTCTGACATAGCTTTTGAAAATGTTTGAGGCTCTTCTACATATGTTTAAAATGCTTGAAAAGAAAACATACTAAGTGGATGTTGAACTCTAGTTGACCTTCAAAGGGTTGTATGAGTCTCTTTGGACTCAACATCTGATATGATTGTTTTTGCTTGAGGATCATAACTTGTAGAAGGTATATCAGAACTTGATGGACTATAGATGATCTGCATAGGAATAAGAAAAGGATTCAAAATTATCAATAGGCTAATTTTGATTTAAAATATGAAAACTTTATCTTCTAAGAAGATAACATCTCTACTAATAAATACTTTTTTTTATTGTAGATCATAAAGCTTGTAGCCTTTATGTAATGTGGAGTAACCAATGAAAATGGACTTAATGCTAGCTAGATCAAGCTTCTTTCTAAGCTTGTGTGGAGTTTGAACATAAGATATATATCCAAATTTTTTGCAATATCTAATCGAAGGTTTGATATCTAATCAAGCTTCTTTAGGTTTCTTTCCATCCACTAATTTTGTGCTTAATTGATTTAGGAGATAAGAAGCAAGAAGTACTATTTCAATACACAAATGATTGGGTAACTTTGAATGTGCCAACATAGCATTTGCAGAGTTTATTAGAATCTGATTTTTTCACTTAGGAAATCTATTTTGTCAAGAGCTACAGTGAGCTGTGAGTTGCCTCTAAATTCAATTTGTTGAAAGAAAGTTGATCATTTCTATGGAGATGTACTCCCTCACCATCTATGCATAGTGCCTTGATCTTTCTTCTTGTCTACAAGCTGCTTGAATTCTTTGAAACATTGGAATGCCTCAAATTGTGCCTCTAGAAATATGACAATGGTCTGTTTTGAATAATCATCAATGAAGGTAATGAAATATTGAGCACCTATAATAGAGGTAGTTTGCATTGGCCCACAAATATCCAAATTGATTAAGCCAAAAAGGTTAGAAGCTCTATGAGCTTGATGCTTAGAGTCTCTACTTCTTGCATGCTTGCCTAGAATATAGAATTCACACTTGTAAGTGGAAGAAGATCTGCATATACTAAAATCATTTGGTTTTACTACATGTATATTAGGCTTCTCATATTGAAATGTTCTAATCTTTGATGCCATAGAATAATAGAATTCTCAAATGAAGTTTGAGATGTCATGGCTCAAGTCTTGTAAGAAGAATCATAACTAAGTTGTTAGAATATTCCCATAAAGATTTTCACACGAATCATCTAATGGGATTCTAGATCTTGCAAATCGAACGATGAATATCTCAAGGAGGAATCAACCTTGGAACTACAAGAGAGTGTCAACAAAATACCGACAAGGGAGCTCCAGAACCCATATCTACTAGGAGTGTCACCACCAATGAAGTCGACAAGTAGCGAACCGTCCAACAAGTGAAAACAAAGCCCAATGCCTCACAAACATACTTTACGGTGATAAGAACAAGAATATGGCCAAGTCAACACCATTTATTAGATCTACTGGACATATAAAGTGAAACACTCGTAGAAGGTGCAATGCATTCGCAAGCCAAAGGCATGAGAATTAGAGGTAGAATAGCTCTCAAATGGGCCCAAATAAAAAGGGACCCAAGTAGTTAAAAATGAATTTGGTTTAAATTTTTTCAAAAAAGTCAAGTTGTTAAGGCACGTGGCATTGTGTTTACCAAAAATCCTAACCCTAGTATTATCTATATAATGGCATGTGACACCATTTTTGTGATTACTTTTTTCATTTGCAAAGAATGGAGAGAGAGAGATACACAATTTCACATAGTTCCTCTTGACAAAGCAAGACCAGACCCTTTGAAGCCTTTATTCATAAACCAACAAGGTACAATAAAGCTGAAAAGTAAAATACAATACAGTAAAGCACCATATAGCATAACCACTCTCAAAGCGTCCAGGTGATACCTGCCACCATCCCACAACACAAAATCACACGAGTTAGTACAATGGGAAGACAGGTGTCATAGTTGAGTGTTAGTTGTTATCAATGTCCAAAAGAAGTTATACTACTTATCAGCATAAATAGCATTTTAAAACATAGTTCAGTCTTCCCAAACACAAAGACGATTTTCTAGCGATAGGCCAAGCCCCTCCGTTACCGTATCAGGGCAAGTGCCATGCTGATCAGTTTTTGGGCATTGGTCTGTATCAGTTCATTTCGTTTACAACAAAAGTATAAAAAGTTTTCACCGTATATATTGCTTATTGCTAAAAGAAATGGTGTGGACACGTGTGCCGGTGACAGAGCAAATCCATGCTATTCTAATCCTGGTGACTTAAGAAACGTCACGCACTACTGTCCATACTCCTGAGCATATCCATGCTTTCCAATCGTATCTCACCATAATCTGATATGACAACTGAATGGATAATAAATTTGCACAAGACATGGTTGAATAGTGTAGTTACAAGTGAACTTACATTTATCATAACTCCATACCCAACCTGTGGTTTTTTAAGACCTTGTATCGGATAGGCTTCATTTTATTGATGAGGTTCTCATGATTTTTACAAGGTAGTAGGGCAGATCTGTGCCATTCTAATCCTTTTGTAAGAACCGTTTATCTTACACAAATCCATGTTGTCCAAGTAATTTGAAGAGAAACCTTGCTTCGAGACAGCATGGGTGTCATTATACGCAGAAATTTTCATTATTTATGAAGTGATATAGTCGAACAGAGTAGAAACCAACTAGTTTTTGTATTTAGGATCATTATTAGTCACCTAGAATGGAATATATGACACCTTACCTTTCGAGCCTAGGTGATGCTTGCAAAATCTGAAAACTGTTCGAAAAACTCATACCTGGATGATTGTAGCAGTGGTTTCTTGTGAGGATGCCATGTTTAGTCCCTCGATTGCTCTTGCCTTCCTTAGACTTAAACCGTTCATAACATTATTGTCAGCTACTGTGAAAGCGATAATAAACACGTTAAGGAGAGCATATCACTCATTGCTTATATAAGTATGAAGCGAATGGTTTAATGTGCATACCTGTGCAAACGCTTATAGCTTTATGCTTCGAAATTGAACCTAATCGAAAATGAAAATAGTAGTAATATTCGATGCTACAAAGAGCGCAAGTTTTATTTGTTAGTGCTTAGACACAGTAGTATTCCCTTTGAAATAGCAGTCATTCAAAAGTATGATAGCAAAACAGGTTAAAGCATGAGGTATATTAATGATAATCAGAACGTTCCAGTGTTTGAGTTGTATCTTTTGTATAATAACATGATACTACAATGGTTTCATCTTTGAGGTATGTATGTAACCTTTCGTTACTTATGGAAAAACCAAACATTCATACTGTCCTTTGAAGGATAGTAAAGCCTGTTGTATACTGTAGTTATCAAACCACACTTTCATCCTTTCATATCTATGATAAGGAGTTTGAATCCACACAACCAAAGGTACGAAGTGCTTCATCGCTGATCATTTAGAAGCTTTTGTCTCATCCTACCATAAGTGATGCATACCTATCATTATCATGCATTACAAAGTATGTGGAAGGAAGCATTGGTTCATCGCTGGTCCATCGCTGGACAACTTGCCATATATGTCCATTTTTTGCGTATCTAACTCAAGACAAATCATTGCAGGTCCATCGTTGGACAGCAACTCATATATCTTCAAAAAGCTTCTTCACAGTTGAGCATGTTTCATCGCTGGTCCATCGTTGACAGCGGATAGTACTTAAAGAAAATGCCATACAAAAAATTTGTATGAACCCTCGTCGATTCATTGCTGGACAACGGATTCATACCATCATGTTTATCACCCAGAAAGCTTGATACCATTCATATGTAGCAAAGAGATGAAAGCAATGATATGAAATGAGCAGAACCACATACCGTAGAGTAGAAGCAGATGACTTCAAGGCAGGGAGGGCACAATCTCTATCGTGAGCATATCTTCCAACCTTCTTCTCACCGTATAGTAGAAAAAACTCATTCGAGAACAAGCTACATATAGTGGTTTCGCAGGAAGTATCGTGGAAGCTCCCTTTCAGCCAAAATCGGTGGGAAAACATTTTTTGAAAAGTATCATATATGGTTGGGTTGGCAACAAAGGTTAGGACCATCAAATCATATATGTTTATTAATAACATGGTCAAGGGTGGTAACTTTTGATAAAGAAGAGTCCATGAGAGAGAGAGAGAGAGAGAGAGAGAGAGAGAGAGAGAGAGAGAGAGAGAGAGAGAGAGAGAGAGAGAGAGAGAGAGAGAGAGAGAGAGAGAGAGAGAGAGAGAGAGAGAGAGAGAGAGAGAGAGAGAGAGAGAGAGAGAGAGAGAGAGAGAGAGAGAGAGAGAGAGAGAGAGCATCTCCTCCTACTACTATTAATTGTCTAAGGACCTCCTCTTTTGTGTGTATGTGATATCCATTTGTGAATGATGAATGCCCGATCATGTTATTTTTTATTCATGCTATCACAATCAAGAACTATCATTAGCACAAGCACTCATTTCAATTAGTTTCTAAAACTAATCCACAACCAAAATATGTGTTAGATCCAAAACATTGAGTGATAAGGTCCTTAGGTAAGTTTGTTCGCTTAACTTGAGAAGATCAACCTCTTGAGGAGAAGATCTAGAGCCGCCAAGGATGTCTAGGCCAAAAAAAACCACACCAGAGAAAAACAACCAAGAAAATAGAAAAGAACAAAAAGAAAGAGGCAAGAGAATGAAAATCACCTAAAATCTAGGCTTATCCCACGTTTAGATCCATCGCTAAGCTTGACACCTTAGCTAGCCTAGGTCCTCAATGTCACTACCTTGTTTACTCTCTCCCCATTGGATCGATAGCCAATACTACACGTGATGCTCATCCGGTTGGAGATCCATAAACGCCTTCTTTGCCTTCTATATCCACATACGTAGAGAGGCACAAAAAGGATCCAACATTCTTTTGGCACCATTGCCAAGGAGACAATGTTAAAAAGTCTCTGGAGTGAATTTTTGTTGTATTTTTTTTTTTTGTCATTTTTGCTCATTTTTTACAGGTTTATTACTCGTCCTTCTTTGTTTTGCAAGTTTCTATAATTTTTATTTCTCACCACTTTGCTAGTGAGCACAGCAAAGTCAGACGTTTCATCGATAGCTCGGCAAGTAATGATATGATTACTCGCCATCCTGATTACTCATTGATTTAAAAATCAGGAGTTTCCCTCCATTTCTTTTCTCGCCACTTTTACAATATGCTCAGAAACCTCAAATTATTGATCCAAGAGCTCGACAAGTAACAACAAATTACCCATGACATTTCTCACAGATTTGAATTTTTCGTTTTGTCGCCATTCGTATAATTTCAAGTACAATACTTGAATTTTTATCTGGCAGATCGGTGATTAAATTTTTTTTGATTACTCACCAATATTACTCTCCAACTGCTCCTCTATACTCATGCTTTTATAATAAGTTTTGATCATTATTCACAGTATATAGATAGCTCGGTGAGTCATTAAAATTACTCGCACTATTACTCGCACCTACCCATTACACGCCATCAGAGCAATTGCAAATTTTTTGTGATAGATTTGATTTGACTTACCATCAGAATCCATTGATCTCTCCCAATTACTTTCTTTACTGAGTTTATTTCGCTTCTCTTTTTTGTTTGATCTGGATCAGATTTCGATCACCCTCCATTCTCTGATCTTGTTTCACTCAAAAAAGACATACAAAAATATCTAGAAAATCCAAAAATGTGCAACATTAAAAATAGCCCTATGATCCATTTTGCCAATTATCAAAGAAAAGACATATTTTATGTAGAATAATGAATGTTGGTAAATCGCTATCCATACAGCTTCAATCCTCATTGAAAAACTATCATAAATCATGCATAAAAGAGCAATATTTCATGTTGATTATTAGTACATTTCTATGGGTTATCTAAAGCAATATAAGAGCTGCATAAAAAAGTGGGCAAAACATCCAGCAAATAGTCGCATCTCTAGTTGAGTATCATTCATGAAAAAACCATGTTATCATAGGCCAAAAGAGGCTTCTTTCTACCCCTGGATCCAATGCTGACCATACATGCCATACCAAGAAAAAATTACTAGACACTGGATGTGAAGCTTATCATATCATCGATGGTGTTAAGTTTTAGTTCTTATATTGACTTAAGTTGGTTCTATGAAGATTGGCAGCCCACTGTGTGATAATATTACATAGGTTTCTTCTTCAAAGCATAATTGTTAGCTGATGCCATGCCCCGAGGCGTCAATGCAGAACCTCTCCACTCAAAAAGGGCTTTTAGCGAAGATGAAGTTGAGAGCCGAGTCTGAGAGCACAAGAATAACTAGTGCTAGTTGTATAGTTTGTGAGCCCCATGGCAATTCTCGAAAGATGGAAAACCATGTGGGAGCTATTAAATAAGCCCTCTCAACTTGAGATATGTTTTTATTGAAGAGGCCTCCCTAATATGTGTAAGTTAGGTGATAATTTTTTTAATTAATGCAAGTCAAGAGGTGGAATCCAAAATGTTATAGAATTGGGTTCACCACTTGTAAGATACATTGGAGGACCTCTTCCACGAGTTTCCAAGCATTGGATAATGTAATGAAATGCTGTTGAACTAAATACTGAAAATCCCTCCATTTGCATTTCAATCTATGCTCCATTTTCATGCATTGAGTTTGGGTACTTGTGTATGAATATGTTTTGTTGATTCTTCCTCTTCAAGTTTGGATTTGTGTTTAGAATCAGGTAGATGTGCAGGGCTTGGTGGTAGATCATAGTCACTCTAATCTGATGTTGCTTTGTGCTTGACTCCCTGAGGAGTTCTTGTCACAAATATTGATTGAGAAGCACTTTTTTAGTTCTTCGTTCGATTTGGTTTTGCTATTTTGATGTTTTTCAGTAGGATTAATTTCATTTTTATCTACTGTTCTTTGTTAGTTTAGATTAGTAATAATCTGCAATCTGTAAAAATCTAAGAAATATTTGAAACAGACTGTAGAATGTAGAGATTCGAATTCTGATAGATCCAAATTCAAGTTGAGCATCCATTATCAGTTAGGATCAAGATCAGGTCGTAGATGTATTGATTGACAGGCGGGGTACATCACCATTGCACCACCATTATACTGCAAACCGTAGAGTTGAGAAGAATAGCAGGACCCTATCGGTTGTAGGCTGATAGGAACCTGTCTTCATTGTCAGAAAAAACGTGTAGAGAGCAAGACAAAAAATCAGCAAACATTGGCGCCTCTACTACTTATAATCTTCTTTAATTTCGCTCACAGATTTGTGTCTTACAGTCCATCTTTTCATTCTCTGTGATTCTGCTTGTCTGCATGTGTTCTTGCATTTATCTTTTTTCTACCAACATGCATTGAATTTCTTATCTAGGATCCGCATTCGATCAATGTTAGCATCTGTGCTAACACAGAAAAAAATAAACAAGAGAAAAATGAAACTCTATTACCAAAATGAATCGCCATGAAAAGCACAGAAGGTATTCACAGTAGAAACAAGTTGTGTGTGATTCAAAATACTCAAATTTACATTATCTGTATTCACCATTTGCAGAGTACAAAGATATGTGCAATACAATCTAGACACTGCAAAGTAGAGGGATTGCTACACCTCTATACAAGAATCTGAGAACACAAAGGTTCTGATCTCGTAGATGAATAGCAAAAGTAGTAAATCTACATTAAAGCACCAACAGAGCTTCTGAGCCTCTGTTCTACATTGTGTTTGAATGATTTACAATAGCATAAGCCTGGCATGATATAGCTAGAGAAATTCGTGCTAGAGAGAAGAGACACTGCAAACTGCTTCAAGAATGAGAGCAAATCAACATTTGACATCTGGAACTGCTTCAAGAATGAGAGCAAATCAACATTTGACATCTGGAACAGGGCATTGGCAGACCAATGGAATGCTGCCATAGAGGCCAGTAGTTAGGAAACAGAGTGGCTGTCTATAGAAAGGCGAATTGCCCTTCGAAAGATGAAGAGGTCGTTGGATGAAGGGTGTCAAAACTGTCTGCAAACAGCCATTAGATAGAGATCTGCTGATGGGTTGAGTGTTCATTGTAGATAGCCGCTTTCTAGATTCTTGGAGATTGTCGCTAGAGCTTTGGAGATGCCTCATAACTGTTTGCACAAGATACATAAAAAACAACTGTGGAACTGCGCTAAAACTGCCTGTAGGATGTCGTTAGTGACTGTCAATACTTGTTGTCACTGCTAGATCCATAGGAAAGAGGGATGCATTGGACTAACTGGAGGCTGTCGCTACCACAGAAATGCATTGAAAGGAAGAGCACCACCGCTTATTTCCCTAGAAACTGCCTTATAGATGAAATGGATGCTGCACTGGCCATTTGATGGAAAATGCCATGTAGAAGGTGCAATGGTGGGCTGACTGGCTGCGTAGGAAGTGCCTTGTAGGAAATGCGATGTTGGGCTGGCTGCGTGTCAAACTGCCCAAACATCGGCCTCTTGAAGATCTTCATTCTAACTGTGCGCTGGAGGCTTCAATGCAAGAAGCATGACTGGCTGAATTGCATAAAAGAAGAGCACTAGAACTAAAATGGCAAGAATTGTGGCTGCGTTGATCAAAACAATCTGCAAACTGCCTTTGGTGATGCGTTGGACTGGCTGTAGGCTGTCCCATCTGCTATTGAGAACCTCGTGGAGAGAGAGCATGGAAGAAGAGAAAAAAAGCCGCAGTTAGATATCACTGTAAAGAGTGAAGGTTAGGCATAGCCATTTGCCAAAGATTAAGTGACAAAAAACCTAGTGCCACAAAACATATTCGACTCATACAGCACTGAATTCTATTTATGAATAGGCTATACACAACGACAAAGGCAAAGGCTTAAGATTTAACAGTTTAAAAGTCATAAAATTGATAAAGGGCCATAACTGGGTCACCACATGTCCCCCTCCTCAAGTGTGCAGCGGCTCGCGAACACCAAAGAATATGAAACAATGTTAAAGCTTTGAATAGAATCTGACTTGCCACAGTCTGCAGCCTTTGACAAGCCAAAGCATTGATTGTACAGTCTTCAACACAATATGGGCAACAATCTGAATCAACACAGTCTCTGGACAAGAAAAATATAACTTTGAAAATTCAGTCCTTTATAGAACAACAATCGTCAGCTTCTTGGACAGCACATTGCTTTAGCACAGTCTTCTATTCAGCTTGAAGATCCTAAGAAAAACTAAGATAAAACAAAACAAAGAAAGAAGAACAACAACTGGATTCTGGAAAAGCATAAATAGAAGCTTGCTTATGGAAAACTAAAATCTTATTGACATGACAAAGAATCTTCAGTCTGTACATAATGAGAACTTCACACATTTGACAAACTGTAGATAACTTTAAGAACTCTACAAAAAATAAATAGCAAACAGAGAACTGTAAATGAAATGGTGAGCCAGGGTGGATGAAACTCAGATTTCACTCTTCCCCTTCTGAAATACTTGAAGAATCGAAACAGTAACCTGTGAATATGAAAAATAGAAACAAAAATCAGAATAGTGATAGAACATCTTATTTGGCATTGCTCCCCGGCAACGGCACCAACATTGGTATATGTCGCAACATACCAACAGTAAAATGATAGATATTTGTAGTATAAACGGGTATCGTTCCTACTAGAGAGCTATAAAAAGGCTAATACTGTCACTATTAGTGCAAAACCAGAAATAACTAAGAATGAATGGAGTGGAATAGAAAATGTTTGTAGTCTGGTCATCAACAGATGTTTCAACAAGGGGCTGCCTAAACAACCTTTCAAAGAAAACAAAACACCCAGGAGAAAAATACTGAATACTTCATTATGGTTTTCAGATTCAAATGGGAGTGAACTCAAGAAAGCAAATACTTCGGCAAAAGGAAAAGCCACACAGTGTTTCCGTTATCTTGAAAGTAGCTTATCATAAATCTAACTCCTATGATCTGCGCAAATCACAAGATTGAGGGCTAGAGACACTTCACTAGACAATTCCAGTCCAAACACTGTGTATAGGCACAAACAATACATTGCCATAAACTTTCTATTACCAAAATGAATCACCATGAAAAGCATAGAAGGTATTCACAGTAGAAACAAGTTGTGTGTGATTCGGAACACTCAGATTTACATTATCTGTATTCACCATTTGCAGATTTCAAAGATATGTGCAATACAGTCTAGACACTGCAAAGTAGAGGGATTGCTACACCTCTATACAAGAATCTGAGAACACAAAGGTTCTGATCTTGTAGATGAATAGCAAAAGCAGTAAATCTACATTAAAGCACCAACAGAGCTTCTGAGCCTCTGTTCTACATTGTGTCTAAATGATTTACAATGGCATAAGTCTGGCATGATATAGCCAGAGGAATCCGTGCTAGAGAGAAGAGACACTGCAAACTGCTTCAAGAATGAGAGCAAATCAACATTTGACATCTGGAATAGGGCATTGGCAGACCAATGGAATGCTGCCACAGAGGCCAGTAGTTAGAAACAGAGTGGCTGTCTATAGAAAGGCGAATTTTCCTTCAAAAGATGAAGAGTTCGTTGGATGAAGGGTGTCAAAACTGTTTGCAAACAGCCATTAGATAGAGATCTACTGATGGGTTGAGTGTTCATTGTAGATAGCCACTACTTGGAGGAGGAAATATACATGTTGCAACCCGAGGGCTTCATCAAGGATGGTGAGGAGGACAAGGTTTGCCACTTAAGGAAGAGCCTATATGGCTTGAAGCAAGCACCTAGAGCTTCTAGGTTGCATGATTTTCTCTATTCTCTTGGCTTTGTGATTAGCTCTTATGACCCTTCTTTGTACATCAAATGTAATGATGGAAAGATCATCATTTTAGTACTTTATGTTGATGATATCATATTGACAGGAAATGATGGTGAAGGCATAGGAAATGTTAAAGTTTCCTTGTCTAGTGAATTCAAGATGGTAGATCTAGGACTTCTTAAGTTCATACTTGGAATAGAAGTTACTAGAGGTAGTGATTTTACTTTTATAAGTCAATCAAAGTATGCTAATTCCATTATTGAGAGGTTTGGCATGAAATATTGTAAAGGGATTGACACCCCTATGGAGCAAACTTGTAAAGTTACTAATGATTGTGATGAAGCATCCTTTAAGGACATCACACTCTTTAGGAAGCTAATAGGCTCCTTAATCTATTTGACAATCACTAGACCAGACTTGAGTTATAGTGTAAGCAATTTAAGTCAATATATGCAAGGTCCCTTGATGCATCATTGGAAAAGTGCAAAGAGAGTGCTTAGATATGTCTCTTCTACTATATTTTTTGGCATTCTCTATCAAGGATCTAACTTGTACTTGAGAGCATTTTCGGATTCAGATTTTGCAGGAGATAATATGGATAGAAGATCCATAAGTGCATTTGTCACTTTTCTTTGTGGAGGAGTGATATCTTGGCTTTCCAAAAAGCAAGATACAATTTCTCTTTCCTCTTGTGAAGCCGAGTACAAGGCATTGACTTCAACAACCAAAGAACTCCTATGGCTAAGAAGACCTTTGGTGGAGCTTCAAGTGCTAAAGGCCGAGGAGGTCATTTGCATCTATTGTGACAATCAAGCTTCTCAACAAATTGCTACCAATTCGATCTTCCATGCTAGAACAAAGCATATTGAGATAGCTCATCACTTTGTGAGGGAGAAGGTGCAATCCAAGGAGGTTCAATTTCATCATGTGCCTTCATCCGAGTGCATAGCTGATATCTTAACCAAACCTTTGGCTAAAGATTCATTTTTCAAGTTAAGAAATGCTCTTGGAGATGTAGATATGTGTACATTAGACTTGCCAAGTTAGAAGTGAGGAGGAGTGCTAAAATATCACTTCCAACTTGTTGTATCTTGTAGATCTCAAGTTATTTGAGCTTGATAGGATCTCACACGTGTGAAGTCTGTTCCCACGTGTGAAAGAATGTACGTAAGTCATTTTTATTAAGTTAGATTGGTTTTAGCTTGATCTACACTAGTGTGAAATTGACCTTTGAGTAGAATCTTGAAAATGGTCAAATTGGTCAAACTTTTTGTAAATAGATTGGACTTCCATGTGAATGAGTTATTACTCACACATGTCAAGATACCATTCACATGTGTGGATAAGCTTCTAGAAGATAAGATAGAAAGATTCCATTAGATCCTATTTTATAGGAAATATTCCTATAAATGTGGAAGACTAGCTTTTTGTTTTCTAGCCAAAGAGAATAGTCAACTTTGGGAAATGAGCACATATGACTCCCATTGGTGGATCTGGATGACTAGGCACTCTTCACACGTGTGAAGGCCTGCTGGATAGTACACAGCTCATGGATGTACTTGATCTATAAAGAGATCAACCAAATCAAGTTTATTGTTTGCCATAGTGAATGCTTTTCCATTAGCAAGCATAAGGAGCATTTGAGCTAACCTCCACCCTCACTCTCACTCTCTCTCTCTTTCTCTCTTCTCTTCTCAACCTCTTCTTTTCTATCCCTTCCCTTCACCCAAATCATGATGAATGTTAGTGTAGAGGAGTAGAGTTAAAGGAGAATAGTGTTAATGGTGATTAGAGTTAAGGGAGAAAGTAGGAAATTAACTAAAAGTAGCATCTATGCATAGTTAGGTACCTATCTAGTGATCTAACCCTTGTTGACAGGCGGGAGGGCTATACTACGCGAGATCTTCGACCCTACAATGTAGAAAAGACAACTCTACAAGATGAGACCACAAGAAGAATAAAGACAGAAACTGTCATATAGTTGTCCAGTTGTTTCGGATCAATTCAAATTGATCCTCTTAAATTACACAATCTTCGAGACCAAATGCTCAAAAAATTTTGAATCGAGTTTTTTCTTCTGCTCAAGAATGACAAAGTCTTTGTGGAGTCTCATGATCTCACATTATCCAAGTTTTGTCATATATTGTAAAAAAATTTCAATTTCTATGTAAAGGCCTAATTGCACCTTGTAAATTCATATTTAGAATAGAAGTTGCGACGTTCTATAAGAGACGTAGTAGCAGTTCAGAACCGACATTTGACAGTTCGTAAACAACGTTGAGGCTGAAGAACGTTCCTATAAGGACAACACTATGTGCTATTGTACTGACGCATTTCTACGCAGAGCTGAGTATCAATAGAGAGTGAAGAGCAAGTTTCTATAGCTTGAGCATTCTTTCCCTCTGCTATCTTTCACATAATTACTTCTTATCATTTGTGCGAATACACTCTGTATGATCTGTGATTGATTGTGATACTATTCTGTTTGCGTCACACACATTTCTCATGTCTTACTGAATTCTACTTACTCTAACATGGATTTTTAGGCAACACCAGCAAGTAACAATTCTGACTAATGGGTGCAGGGAATTAGCCGAAGCTATTAAGAATAACTTTTAGCAGAACTTCCTTCAATTCTGAATGAGCTATGTGTTCAGATAATGAGATTGTTTGATGTTTTGTTTTGTTTGCTTCCTGCGATAAAAACTAATACTCTATGTCTGATTAAGAAGAATCTTTAGCCAATGTGATTCTGCTTGATGAATCTGTTTGCTAGTTGTTGTTTGTTCTGATTGTTTACCTGATGTTTGAAGAGCCTGAAAGATAAAGTAATCTTTACAATTGCAGACCTTGACCAAATTGTTTCACCATTGGTGTTCCTGGATGCCAATTCACCAAAATATCTTCGGATAACCAGTTATGTCGCTGTAGTATTCATTGTGAATTTTATATATTCTAGTCCGTTTACCATCATACATACAATTACTATGCAAAAGATGAGATTATTCTCTCTCTCCTGGGAAACGATGAAACCTTTTATACTACGTAATTCATCGATTTTGTGGAAATCTATAACGACTAGGCCACCACATAATTTGGCGCCATTGTCGGGGAGATGAATTTCACCTTTTGCAATATTTTTAAGTGTATTACATCTACGAATCTTTCTCATGTAATGCATGCCAAGAACATACTCTCAAGCAATTATTGAACAGAAACGTTTAGAGCGTGCACAATGATTAGAAGCATATAGGAAGTCTAGAGATTTGTATTTGCAGAATTTGCAAAACTCACCAATTAGAGCAAGATTAACACCTGAAGCATTTAATGATCTTCTAAACGCTACTACAACATTTGTAGATTCATTTGAGGAAAGATCTGTTGAAACACCAAGTTCTGCAAATTCACCTGAATCAGATTCATCTGATTCTACTTTCGAACCAAGTTCAGAATCAAAATCTTCTTCTTCAGAACCATTGTCTAAGCGTAGTTTAGATTCGGATCCTCCAAGTTCATCTAGTTCACCACCATCTGTTAATATGGCTAATCTAGCGCCACCCACATCTACAAAAATCAGATACGATTTCTTTAAGGGATCATCATCTGAAGATGCGGATAGTTATTTGTCACAATTTGAATCCATTACCATTGGAAATAAAGAGCAGACGAACGAGGACAAAGTTAGAATTTCACCATGTCTTCTACGTAAGCAGGCTAGAATTTGGTACAGTCAATTAGTACCAGAAACAATTAATACTTGGAACACTTTAAAGCAACATTTCTTAAACAGTTTAGGGAGATAGGATATTCCACTAGATTGTTGGCTCGGCTTAACTCTGTTGAGAAAAAACCAAAGGAATCACTTAGGAAATATACTCATAGGGTTAAGAATTTAATAGAAAAGTTAGGAGCCCAATATCCAGTTCCTATGCAAAATGAATAGTTCTTGGGTGGCTTGCCTAAGAATGGATCGTTATTGTCAACAGGGTTTGATGACTTCCTTGGAAGATGTCATCGCTTCTGCCAAAAATTATGAAACTTCCCGAATTTCTCGTAGACGGAGAAATGAAAGAAAAAGTAGTAAAAAGCACAAATTTAAACGAACAGAAAAATCTGAAACATCTACTGAGTCTGAATCAGAATCTGATTCAGTGGATGTGAAAGAATCTTTCGAGTATTCATCTTATTCTTCTTCATCAGAAGAAGAATCTTCTTACAAGAAATCCAAGAATAGGAACTCAAAAAGAAAGAAAAGAATGGAGAAATCCGAAAAGATGGATCCATTAAGGAAAAGTGTTGAGTTGTTAACAAAAGAAATGAGTGATTTAAAAGTCCAAATATCTGATGTTAAAGCCAAGCGAAAGAAAGTGAAGCCTAACGCCAATGTTTGGTGTACCGCTTGTGGGAAGGAAGGCCATTCTAAAACCAATTGTCCCAATTTATAGACTAACTATTTAGAAGAGGAACTATTCCTCTGTCCGATTAATAATCATGAGGAGGTAGCTTATACTGCAACTCCTACTAACCAAAAAACCAATATACCAAAACAACGTATTGGTCAACAGTACACTATTTTGCGAAGGGGCGGAACACAAGATTTCACTCCACCAACCAGAGTAAGGGGTTCGTGCTACAATTGTGGAGCCCCGGGTCACTATTCGCCTGATTGCCCTGAACCCAGGAGATCAGCAGGATATGTGCCGCTCTGCGCTAAATGTAAAGGCGAAGGGCATGTCACTGCTGAATGTCCTCAGCCACAACAGCCACGGTCTAAACCAAGGTTTGTAAACTCTCCTAGGAAAGATGACATGATAGTTCAGAGGATAGAAGTAGAGTCTGAATTATTAGATCAAGACCATCAATGGCCAGATTTAGAGGAAAAGATAAAAAAAGTAACTACAAGAAGTAGTAAAGCTTCTTTAACTCTTAAAGATAAGAAGAAAACTAAGACAAAAATTGCGAAAACTGCGACAAACGAGAAAAATGCGACAGAAAAAGCGAAGGTCGCAGAACAATTAGTAAAAATTCCTAGTAATAAAGAATTAAACCTTGATAAGTCTTATGGAAAATATTATGATGTTGATATTAGTTCATAAGCTAAGAAGCTTTTAGACGAAGAAATTAGACAAGTTAAAAAAGTGACATTTTCAGATCCAGTTATAAGTAGCGAGATACCCAGAGATCTGTCGCCACTTAGAAACCGTTCTTATAATATTGTAGAAGACCTTGTTTCCAAAATGCCCAATATAACTTTTAAACAGTTATTAGACGATAACCAATATTATAAGAAAGAAATTAAGCAATTTTTGCAGAATAAAAATAGAAAAAAAGCAAAGTTACCAGTAGTCAACATAGGATTAGATAATTACGGTGACGAAGGCCAACCAGAGATTCAGGTAGTAATTAATGGCTGCATCTTAGATAGTGTACCCATAGATTCCAGATAAATACAATGACTGAAGAAACAGCATATGAATTAGGCATTCATCATAGAATAGCACCCACCTTAAGACATTTAAGGTTAGCCGATGCAACTAGAAGATCACCAATAGAAGAACTGTCTCAGGTTATAGTTTATATTGGAGACCATAAGTCTCTTATGGATTTTATAATATTAAAAACTATGAGACAATCATCATATAGAGTGTTATTAGGATGACCATGGCTCTATCAGGCCGATGTTATAACCCACTGGAAGAAGAAGGAGATTACCTTCATAGACCAGATGGAGACACCAATAGGAAAAAGTCATAAAAGAATTTCCATATCATGGGAAAAAGATAAGTACGAAGGTGAGACACCTACATCTTCCTCAAGCTATACTTCGGAGGAAGAAGGGCTTCGGTCAGTAGGAATTGAGGAAGGGAAAAGGTTTGTCACACTAAGTATACCTGCATACAATAATAGAGTAGAATACGTAGGTAGAGGAAATTGTGGAGTTCCAGAGATTAGTGCGATCATAGGAGATCAGACTATAGATAGAATACTAATAGACTCAAGATCCAGTATCAATTTAGTAATGAAAACAATGGTTAAAGAATTAGGATTAGAAAACTAGATACAGCCTATCACTTATCATGAAATCCATTTAGCAGACGCAACTAAATGTATACCAGTAGGCGAGCTAAAAGGTATTAACGTAATTATAGAGATAGAGACATTTGTTATGAATTTCCTTGTCATAAATCCAGTAGATATGCCACCTTATTCAATATTATTTGGAAGACCATGGTTATATCAAGCAGATGCTATTATAAATTGGTCTACCAAACAGATATTTAGTATGGAATGCATCCCATACTACCAATAGAATTCAAAGTTCTGACGTTTCGCATTAGTAATGAAGAGCGAATGGATGAACACGATAGTCTCCGGGAGCGGATGATTTCTTTGACGCAACTGGAAGAGGATCGTTGTCTTTCATTAATCGAGACTGAACGAGTTCAGAATAAAATAAAAGAAAATTTTGACCAATCCATTATGAAAATAAAAATTAAATAAGGAGATTATGTGCTTCTGTATGATAATAGACACATGTTGTTTCCTAGAAAATTACATACCAGATGGATGGGACCGTATAAAGTCATAGAAGTTATAAATAATGGATCACTTCAGTTAGCTGATCTCCAAGGACATTTACTTGACACTCGAGTAAATGGTTCAAGGGTGAAGCGCTATTATGACTAATTTCTGGTGCATCATATGAGTTCACCAAAGGTTGCGAAAATGCTGAAACCAGCATGTACATTTTTGCGAAAATGCTGAAACATGACACCTTCGCACCTTGAATGGACTTTTGTTGTTGAGGACTATTGTCTAGAACCCAATAGTTAAAGAATAAGATTAACTAATTGTTTGTTCATACACGAAAGCATCGAACGTCTCTCGAATCTTTGCTGACAACTTAATCAGTCAGAGTGTAGTACATTCATGCTACTTTGATAACATCTGATCTGTTGTTCTGCAAATTATCATCACCATGCGCACTATAAAAATAAAAGTTGGTTACTTATAAAATATCTATTTGACAACCAGAATAACACCCGACTCCACTACATTCGAATAAGTCAGAACTGTATCAATTAATCATCTTTTAAGTGCTATCCTCTTGGGGTTCGACATTAAATAATATACAAATCTATCATTTCTTTGTTGGTATATCACGACAGACATCCATGGGTTCATTTGTCTTGGATCACGGTGAGAGGTTAACATCTTCCAATTATGCTATTTGGAAGATAAGAATGGAATCATTATTGGTTCTTCAAAATGTAATGGACATTGTGTCAGGAGTTGAGGTTGAACCTGAAGGTGTTAATGAGGCAGCTCAAACATTCAAGAAGAGATTCAAGATTGCTCTTCATTTTATTAAAATGAATGTGTCCAATGAAGTGTTAAGAGAAATTAGTTCTTGCACCTCAGCCAAGGAGCTTGGGACATCCTTAAGACAATTTATGGAGCAAAGAACACATCAAGACTACTCACACTTAGATATCAAATATTCCTAATCTATCAAAGAGTTGATGAGGGTGCTTCAAACTATGTCATGAGAGTTAAAGATCTTCACAAACAATTAGCATATATTGGAGATGCTCTAAAGAACAATGGACTTGTTCAAGTAGTCCTTAGCCATGCAATCATGGTCAAGGAAGTTGGATTACCAAAATCTATGGCAAAGGAGCTGCAACCTTGTGAAGCATGTGTTTTGGCCAAAGCTCAAAGAAGACCTTTTACAAGATCCAACATTAAGACTCATCAAACACTTGAGCTCATGCATTCAAATGTTCACTTTTCTTCTTCCAAGAGCAAAGGAGGAGCAATATGTTTTGTGTCCTTCATAGATGATTACACAAGATTTTATTAAATTTATCTTTTATCTTCTAAAGCCATGGTGTTTGATGTCTTCCTTACATTCAAAGCATATGTTGAAAAGCAATTTTCTATTAAACTAAAAGTTTTGAGATGTGATAGTGGAGGTGATTATACCTCTAATAAGTTTAATAACTATTGTGAGCAAGAAGGAATACACAGAGTTTTCATGTTCTTATACTCCTCAATAGAATGGAGTTGCTGAAAGAAAAAATATTGCTACAAGACTACTCACACTAAGATATCAAATATTCCTAATCTATCAAAGAGTTGATGTTGATCAAAGTGTCCTTTCTTCCCACAAAAGAAACACTTCAACTTTGCTTTGTTCTGTTGCTTCCCTTTGGAGGTAGATGCTCCATCCTTTGCCTCGGCCTCCTTGCCTTGGATCTTCTTGAAAGGATGAGACTTCTTCTTGGCTTTACATGTGAAGTTTGCTTTCTCATCACATTATGTAGTGATAGGGACCCCATTCTTGTTTTGAGGTGTAGAATCCTACTCTCCTCGGCCACAAGAACATTATGCAATTTTTCAATTGATGGAGGTTGGTCTTGAATAGCAAAAGGTTGAACTAGATTAGAGAACTCATCTCCTAATCCATTCAAGATTACTTGTACTAGTTCATTATCTTGGATCTTCTCTCCTATAGATCCCAATTCTTTGTTCAAGGATTTTATCCTTAGGACATACTCTTGTCCATTTTCTCCACTTTCTCTCATGCTTCGCAATATCAAGTTTCTTAGCATAAGCACTCTTGAACTGTTATTGGATTCATAAATGTTCTTTAGTGAATCCCAAGCCTCTTTTGATGTGGTCATTAGAGGAGTTTTGTGCTCCAAAAAGACCCTTTAAAAATTCGTGCAAGATGTAGTTTATATTGTTAAAATATTATAACAATAATACTTTTGACTTGGCATAACTTTTTAATTGTAGCTCAGAAGTATGTCATCTAACATATCATTGGAAAGCCCTTGTCGCGCTTTTTCAATGCACCAAACTCCGCTAAATTCGGACTTACCACTAAAAAGTTATGCCAGTTTTAGTGTGGAATCAAAATGTGGACTCAAAAAGTTACGTTACGTAGATTTCAAATTTGAGTGTTTTGATTGGTCCATGTGTAAGAAAAAATTGAGAAAAAATATAAAAAGAATCTTTACAAAGTGTCTTTTTTGGATTTAGAACTCCTGTAATGTACAAGAAGCCACCTCCTTCAAGAGGTCATTGCTTACATTTAACTTCAAGCAATGCAGGGCCTCTTCTTGTATTTTAGTTATTCTTGGGGAGCTTGAGGCTCTTCCTCAACTCCTAAGACAATATCAAAGAGATCATGAACCACTAGTAGTGATTCCATTCTTACTTTTCAAATGGAATAGTTTGTGGAAGTTAGTTTCTCACTAGATTCTAACATATATCCACCCATGGATGTCATTTTGAATGAAAGCCTATGAGACACTCAAAGTTCTCTTGATAAGGTGTGATCTAAGATAGATTTCTAGCTTTCAAGAAGCTTCTAATCTCGACCCAATCAATCCTAGTTCAACTTGGATGATGTTATAATAGATCAACTACAAATATCCTAGCAATGAAGATAAGCTCTACATCAATTTGAAAGTGAAAAGCGCTTGGAGTTACATCCCGGTGGGAGTGCTATTTTTTCAAGGGAATTTTTGGAGTTGGATTCACGAATTTTGGTTTGAAGCATGCTAGTCAAATTGTGGTAAAGTGCACTTCTATGATTTGGATGTAGATGCTGAAAATTAGTGTGAATTCATTCATAGAAATTTTGTTTCTTGAAGGAAGCTTTCAATGTGTGTAGAGTGATTCACATGTGTGAATCAAGAGGCTTATAGCTTGGGATCTGCATTCTAAGTGAGGTGTTAATGACATGCAAAGTCCATTAATGTTCATGGTGTTGGATTCAAGCTGTTTTAGCTATATTGTTAGATTGATTCTGGATAGAAGTTTTGATTGTCGTGAATATAGCTCATCATCACTATCACTAGTATAAAAATATTACTTCTTGTTGTCCTTGAGGCTCCTCCTCAAGTCCTAGTACAATGTCCATTACATACTAGAGTATAAGAATAGACTCCATTCTAAACATCCAGATTGAATAATTGGAGGTGTTTAATCTTTCACTAGCTTCTAAGAGATAACCTCCCACAGATGCCATTAAAGTGAAGATTACTTGTAAATAGAAAAAAAATGTATGTTGCTTTCTTTTTCACTATAGGACTCACAAAGAGGGTGTACTACCAATTCCTATGTAAAATCTTGCAATAGAATTTGAGATAGATCTCAAATATCCTACCAATGCAATACAAACTAGATCGACCTCTCAAATACATTGGAGTATAGGCAAATTTTGGTTCTACCTTCCTTTGGCACGAGTGGAATGCTCAAAAGAGAACAAAATTGACTCAAATACAATTAGTTTGTATGAAACAATATGTCAAACAAGCCAAAATTTTGACTATATCTCAAGTTTGGTAGATTGGTATACACAAGGCATGAATTTTGAATCAAGCAATCAATATGATCAAATCAAAACGTGTCCACTCGGGTTTTGGGTCTCTTTCTACCCCCTCTTTAAGATCTTAAAACTCTTGCTAGGCTCATCAGAATGATTTGAAATAGATTGCAATGGAAAGTAGACTCTTCTAGCTTTCCAAGAAGCTATTATGTCACTATCTTTGGATCTAACATCAAGGAGATAAAGGAGATTGAAGTACTCTGATTTTCACAAGTGTGAACTGTCAGAATCCCATACAATAAGTATTCAGATCTGAAAATCTCAATTCTAATCTTGTTGATTAAAAAACTATTCAAGAATAGATAATAGAAAATGGAAAACAGTGTGACAGAGGATATGTGAACTACATGCATGTATATATTGTCAAAACCCTTCCTCTTCCAACTATTGAGTGGATTCCATAAAACCTTCCAATCCCTGACCGCTCGGCTACATTGATGCATCTATGGTCTAAAACAGGCATCATGAGCTTGGTATAAGAAGCTCAACGGCCTTCTATGTGGAGGATGTTGTAAAGTAAATAAAAATGTCTGATATAGGGGTCTCATATAATCTCATAGTCAAGCATTTAGGTGTAGGATGTTGATAGGGTCAAATTTGGCATAGATGGCAAATTATCCATTTCCACTTGTAATGCCACTATTGAGCCAAAATAGAGTAGGAGGCCAAACTTGTGCCAATTAGAGTGTAGACAAGTGTAATGCATTTGTTTGATGAAGTTTAAGAGGTCCAATAGGATTTAGAGGTGGAACCATGAGTGGTCCAATAGAATTTGAGGTTTGCTTGAAAATGGTCCAATAGAATTTAGAGGTGCATGGATCAATGGTCCAATAGGATTAAGAGGTGGCAAAGTGTGATCCAATCATAGTTAAGCATAGTGGTAGCTCATGAATCTACTAGTATCATTGTACTCCTCATTTTGGATCTAATTGATTTTAAGATTGAGTGGATTTTGAGTGTCATTGAATTTCTAGCTTTCTCTCTCTACCCGAGAGCTCATGATGGTTTTTCTCTCTCTACCCGAGGAGAGCAGCTTGTTTTTACTTAGAATACTTTTGGAACACTTCCCACACGTGTGAGTGAGAGTTGGAAGTGATTGAATGCATGTAGTAGTGTGTTTTTGCCATAGGATCTAAGATTGATCTTGAATCTCAATCTAGTCTTGATCTTGGTGCATCTACACACCTTAGGAGATCACAAGTACATGTTGTGGACAATCCACACGTGTGAATTCAACATGGTATCAGAGCCTACCTTAGGCTACCATGCATTTTGATCCATCTAAGTGAAAAAATTTCATCAATCTTGAGCTAGAAATTGTCAAGGCCCATTTTCCTAGCTATCTTGTTCAATTTGGGATCAAAAGAGATCAAAAGGACATTGATTGGGTCTGACTTGGTACTGTACGGAATCAGGTGCTCAGACACGTGTGAGGAACATCCAATTTCAGTTTGTAAGTTCTCTCTCATGCTTGATCCATTTATCTTGCTTGATAGCTTGTTTTGAAGTATTTTTGTCTAGTTTCTGATGCAATCAGTTTCGTTCCAATTGGTTGTGCCAATCAAAAGTTATAAGCTTTTGAAGAGGGTTAGGTAGGGCACTTAGACCTGGGTGGACACATTTGGTTTGGTCAAGAGATTGCTTGTTTGATCCAAAATCACAGCTGAATGCTTACCAATCTCATCTATATGTGATCTAGGCACTATTTTGAGATCTTAGCCATCTTGTTTCATGCAATATCATTGTATTTGAGTCAAATTTGGTTTCTTAGTGTATTTCACACGTGCTAAGAGTGTTTGATCCTAACTTTGCCCATAGTCCATCATTTGATGTGAAGTAGATCTAGTTTTGGAGATATTGAGATAGCTAGTGAGAATCATCTCACAGTTTGTTGCAAGATCTTGCATAGGAGATGGTAGCACACCATTATTGGATCCTATAGTGAGAGAGAAGCAACATTTTTTGTTCATCACTTTTATTTATCTCCACTTTACATGACTTCAATGAGTTCATACTTGTTGCAACCAAGTGAGAGATTGTCTACTTCCAATTATTCAATATGGAAGTTGAGGATGGAGTCCATCATGATACTCCAAGATGTGATGGACATTGTACTTGGGATTGAGGAAGAGCCTCAAGTCCTTCAAGAAGTACAAAAATACAAGAAGAGAGCTAGGATGGCTCTCCACTACATTAAGATGAATGTCTCTAATGAGATATTGAGGGAGATTGGTGACTGTTCTACATCCAAGGAAGCTTGGGATTGTCTCAAGTCCATCTATGAGGCTAAGAACACCTCTAGGCTTCTCACTCTTAGAAATCAAATATTCCAAAGTAGTCAAAAGAGTGATGAGAGTGCATCTAATTATGTTTTGAGAGCCAAGGATATTCATAGGGAGCTTGCATGTATTGGTGACTCAATCAATCAAAGTGAGCTAGTCCAAGTCATTCTCAATGGCTTGAGAGATGAATATGACAACCTTGTCCAATCCTATGCCATTAAGGAGGAGCTACCAAGTTTGGAGGCACTTCAAAGTGTGCTTATTTCTGAAGAATCAAGACAAGAGTACAAACTCTTGAGGATGGACAAGCTATCACTCAATCATGATGATGGCAAAGTTCTATTTGCCAAGCACAAAGAGAGGAGTAAGAAGAAACACCATCACTTCTCTAATGACAAAGCTAGAGACCAAGATGGAGAGGAGGAGGAGGATACCTCTCATGCTTCTACTTCAAATCTCAAGAAGAAGATGATCAAGTGCTTTTATTGTGGCAAGAAAGGCCATTATGCCACCAAGGCTCTCTTATGGCATCAAGCTTCTCCTCTTCCATCTTCAACAAGGAAGACTCATGGTATATTGATAGTGGAGCCTCTTCACATATGTGTGGCTCCAAGCACTTTTTTTCATCTATTATGCCTTATGATGGAGTCAAGAAGACCATATACATTGCAAGTAAGCATGAGTGCAATATTGAAGGAGTAGGGATTATTCCCTTGAAGCTTGCATCTTCTAAAGATCTCTTTCTCAACAATGTTCTTTTTGTCCCAAAGCTTACAAAGAACATCTTCAGTGTTGGCCAACTTCTTGATAGTGGCTTTGATGTCAATTTCAATATTGACAATTGTGTGATCAAGAAGGACGGTGAGATCCTTGCATATGGATCAAGATTTGAAGGCATCTACAAATTGGATCCAAGTGAGAGTGCAAACCCTCTTGATGTTTCTTATATGTCCAATATTTCAAAGGAGGATGATCACACAAGATGCACATATCTTCTCTCTTCAAGTATTATGGTGTATGATTATTCCTTATTATTCAAAGCATATGTTGAGAAGAAATTCTCATTGAAGATCAAAGCTTTGAGGAGTATTGGAGCTCTTGAAGGAATAGCACCATATGAAGTTTTATTCAAGATGAAGCCTAAGGTTGTCACCTTAGTGAACTTGGTAGTGCTTGCTTTGCACATATTCCCTTGGAAACAAGAAGGAAGGATGATCCAAGCTCAGGGATCATGATTGGATACTCATCCATCAAGGAGGCCTTTAGTGTCTTTACACTCTCTATTTCAAAAGTGATTGTGAATAGAGATGTCACATTGCATGAAGATTCAATCTTGGAAGTGGCCGAGATCAAGGCTTCTCAAGAAGCATCACAAGTTATCTTTTTTGAAGGTATTCAAGTTATGATGGGGCCAAGGTGTGAGGAGGAGTTTCTTCTTCATATGATTTCAAGAAGATCTTCAAGATGCATGGCCGAGTCTTTATGGCTCACCTTACATGGCAAAGAGGGGCATCTTTCATGTTGTATCTACTACAACACATTCATATATGCTTCTCTTCCTTTGCTTGAAATGCTATCTTGCTTCATTGAATTTTTTGGATCTCAAAGTTCAAGAAAAGCTATACTAGTTTTGTATGATGCTTATGGTATGGACATGTTTCTTGTCATTATTGACTTAGATTGAAAGCAAGATATTGTATTGTCAAAAGTATGCTCTTGGTTCTAGTAAGAACAAGATTGAGAGTCACTTTTTTTAAAATCATGTTTTCACATGTTTTGAGGCAAATTGTAAACTCCTCTTGAGATTAAGTGAAGCATCCAAAGTGGACACTTACATCCTTGAGAGAGTAACTAGCCTAAAAAAGATCAAGATAGTCTTTGATATCAAGATTAGATCCATCATGGATATAGTTCATTGTATGTGGACTAGTCAAGCTAGAAAGCATAATCTTGATAATCATCATTGTTTCACATCTTATGATCTTGATCTCCATGATCCTTATGAGACTTGGAAGCCTCAGATTTCTCTATTTATGGTGCATCCATCATGCAAGTGGAACTTTCAAAGCAGATCATCATCAAGCATGGAGGAAGCCCATGATCATAGTGGCATATTGGTGGAGCACTCTTCAAAGGCATTGGCAAGAGATCTCTACCAAAGAGATCTTATCATGGATATGGTGAGGGTGCTGCTATGATGGATCCCTTGGCTGTTCTTCACTTCTTATGCATACCAAAGGATCCACTCAAAAAGATTTACAAACTTCTCAAGTGATCTAGTACCTTTCCAAGCTATTTTTTGAGGAGGAGTGTGAGAAATTGGCAAAAATCTAGCTTGGTATTTTTTATGATAGAAGTTTGTAAGTGAATCTCACATGTGTGGAGGATGTTGTAAAGTAAATAAAAATGTCTGATATAGGGGTCTCATATAATCTCATAGTCAAGCATTTAGGTGTAGGATGTTGATAGGGTCAAATTTGGCATAGATGGCAAATTATCCATTTCCACTTGTAATGCCACTATTGAGCCAAAATAGAGTAGGAGGCCAAACTTGTGCCAATTAGAGTGTAGACAATTGTAATGCTTTTGTTTGATGAAGTTTAAGAGGTCCAATAGGATTTAGAGGTGGAACCATGAGTGGTCCAATAGAATTTGAGGTTTGCTTGAAAATGGTCCAATAGAATTTAGAGGTGCATGGATCAATGGTACAATAGGATTAAGAGGTGGCAAAGTGTGATCCAATCATAGTTAAACATAGTGGTAGCTCATGAATCTACTAGTATCATTGTACTCCTCATTTTGGATCTAATTGATTTTGAGATTGAGTGGATTTTGAGTGTCATTGAATTTCTAGCTTTCTCTCTCTACCCGAGAGCTCATGATGGTTTTTCTCTCTCTACCCGAGGAGAGCAGATTGTTTTTACTTAGAATACTTTTGGAACACTTCCCACACGTGTGAGTGAGAGTTGGAAGTGATTGAATGCATGTAGTAGTGTGTTTTTGCCATAGGATCTAAGATTGATCTTGAATCTCAATCTAGTCTTGATCTTGGTGCATCTACACACCTTAGGAGATCACAAGTACATGTTGTGGACAATCCACACGTGTGAATTCAACAGTTCCTACTGAACCAAATTGTAATGTCGACATAAAAAGAGTAGGAAGAAGCTTTGTGATTCTAACATTTTTTGTAGATGACTCTCTAATTATATGAAATTCCTTGATGCAAATCAAGGATACCAAGAGTCAAATTTTTGGTAATTATGAAATCACAGATTTGGGAGAAGCGACAAAATGTCTTGGGCTATAGATCAAAAGAGATCGAATAAGCGGAATGATGCATTTGAGTCAATTAGAATACGTCGAAAAGGTGCTCAAGCAGTACTGAATGCTAGAATGCAAAGAAAAAGCCACACCAATGATAGCTAGAGCAAAATTGTCGAAGCAAGACTGTCCACCAACGACAGACGAGGAAAGACAGAGAATGGAAGGTATATCATACCAAAACTTGATCGATAATCTGAAATATTTAACAATCTATACCAGACTCAACTTGGCCTTCTCTGTCTATACATTGAGTCAATTCTCCTCTAACCCTAGCATAGCACATTGGCAAATGGCAAACAGAATTCTTCAATATCTGAAAGGCAACCAAAGTATGGGATTGACCTACAAAGCAGAAGAAGAATTCAAGGTGCAACACTACAGTGATGCAAGTTGGGCAAGCTGCAAAGATGACAGCAAGTCCGTAATAGGAGGATGTTTGATAGCGTGCATAGCAGCAGTCAGTTGAATATGCAAAAAGCAAACACTTGTAGCTCAATCCTAATGCGAAGCCAAATATGTGGCAGCATCGAAGGTGGCCAATGAAGTAGCATGGTTGCAGATGATGTTGGATGCAATTGGCATACAACAAAGAGAACCATGCACTATGATGATGGATTCTTAGAGTGCCATATATTTGTCCCAAGGTCCAAAAGACGAAGGCAAAGTGAAGGCCAAAGGTGAAGGTCAAAGACAAAGGCGAGGCGAAGGTTGAAGGCGAAGTGCTCGACACCGAAGTGTTCGACGTTTGCCCCTACAACCAAATGCCCGAAGAGTTCGAAGTCGAAGTACCCAAAGTGCTGAAGTGAACCCCATGTCGAAACCAAAAGTCAGACAAGTCGAGCTAGCAGTTAGCAGCTCGACGAGCGTGGAGTATTGTACTATCATGCTCGACTCACTCAAAACAAAAGGAAAATACAAAATACAAATGCTCTCAACTCTTCATATCTGATTGTCATGTCATTTTCGCTGATTGCATGCTTAGACATATGTGACCAGTAGTCGTTTGTTTAGGATCCTGCAAAATCCCAGAAGCTAGCCAAAGGAGCAACACACAAAAGAGCAACCATAAAAATTGCCCCCAAACAATCAAAAATCCACAGTTTGCCCTATGTGTCAAGGTACTGCCAAGTGGCAAGTGTTGACTGTGCATGGAATTGCATCACTAGGACATGAGTGACACATGTCAGCCAAGTCGCTTGCCTATGTGTCAAGGTACTACCAAGTGGCAAGTGTCAACTATGCATGGAGTTAGCCATGTGTCGACGTTAGACTTAAGGGGTGCTTGAGGATTATGCATAAGTGAGCCTAGAGAGAGGCATCCCTCATCATAATCTATGCAACAAAGGTTGGGTCGAGAAGATAAGACAACCAACTTCACCATGTTTTCCTTTTTTATGTTTGTACATGTAGGGAAATCAATTGGAATTGAAGTTTCATATCAATGTGCACAAGATATGCGAAGTATTGAGTGAAGTTTCAGATCAGGAATCTAACAACACTTTTGAGTTCTAAATGGTTAGGTCATGAAGTTGGACGTCTTCTTGAGGATAAACCTGTGAGGAATGCCTATTGATCATAATAGGATATTTTCTTTGGTTTCACTTGGAAATGGAACCATTATGTTTAAGCTTTAACTTGAATATCCATTTAGTATCAATGATCTTTGCTCTAGTTAGAGGCATAACAAGACTCTAGGTCTTGTTCTTCATCAGAGATGCATATTCCTTTTCCATTGCTTGCCACTATTTGTCTACATCGGATCTAGCAAGGGCATTAGATACAACAATAGCTTATCAAAAGCCATAAATACTTGCAGAAAACATATGTTTCTGAACTAGTGGTGTAGACATTTTAGGTTCATATCTGAAATAAAATAATGGAGTAGTTGGGACATACTCCTGCATTCCTTCCTTTTGCTTAAAATCAAAAAACTTTTTGTAATAAAAGACACCATTTTTGTTGATTGAAACTTGACCAGTGAAAACATCATAAACTTTATAAGCTTCATGATCGATTGAATAGCCAAAAAAAAATACATTTATAGTTGACAGAATCGAGTTTCTTACATAGGTCAATAGGTATTTGCACAAAGAATAGACATCTAAACACCTCTTAAGTGTTTCAAGCTCGGTTTTTAACCATAGTAGCCTTCGATTGGAGTTTTGGAATCGACTGTTTTTGTGCTAGACTGATTTTGCAAATAGTAAACAATATAAATCAATACAACCCAAAAAAAAATTGAGTAGTTGATCATTTGTAAGCATTGATTTTGCAACATTCAATAAGGTCCAATTTTTTCTCTCAGGCACTCCATTTTGTTGTGGAGTATAGTTGGTGGTGAACTGGTGGTGTATGCCACAAGCAATGATGTAGTCAAACATTTCTTTTGACATAAACTCTCCCCCACAATATGTAGGGTTTTCAATTTTTTTGCTCGTCTGAGTCTCAGCATATTGTTTAAATTCTTTGAACTAGTTAAATGCTTCAAATTTGTTCTTAATGAACATAGTTTTGGTAAATCTAAAAAAATTATCTATGAAGATAATAAAATATAAAGCAATGTGCTTATAGGGCCACACATATTATTGTGAGTAATTTCTAAAGTGGACTTAGCTCTTATGGCTTGTCCTTTAGGAAATCGATTTCTAGGCTATTTACATAGGAAGTACAATGACAAACATGATTTTTTTTTACTATTTGTTGTAGAAATAGAAATTGCAAATTTTTAACCATGGTATGATGATGCATATACATGATAGGACTAAAATTTAGGTTCCTTAAATGTTGATGCCATAAATTGGTAGTTTCAAAGCGTACACTAGCATTAAATGAATGCTCATGGCTTAAAATATATAAATTCTCTTTTCTATTTGCTTTAAGAATTTTCTTAGACTCATGGTCTAGGACAACACACTACTTATAATTAAACAAGGCTTGATAGCCTTGGTCGAAGAGCTTGCTGATATAGACATCAAGTTCTTGGTAAGCTTTGGCACATAGAGAACATTGTGAAGCATTTTGGCTTGGGTGTGTATAAGTATATTCTCACACCCCTCTCACTTGGTGGATTGGATTGTGACCATGGTAGCTAGAGCTAGAGAGGCATTGCCAATTGTTAATAGCTCAAGAACTTGATCTAATCAATTTAGATTTGGTTGTTGGGTCATATATTCTTTATTGTCCTCTTGTTGTTTAGTCTCCTAGTAAAGGTCTAAAAGTGGTCTTTACTCACATTGCAACAAAGTGTGCTAACATTAAACATTTCATAATGTGTGTCTATTCAAACCTTACATAAATCAATGGCCCAGATTGAGTTTGTGGGCAACTATTACCTACGGCATAATAATGGGACCTCATAATAATGGGACCTCAGTTTTCTCTACAAATTTGATTGGTTTGCCCTCAAAATAGAGTACTCATGGATGGAATCTTGAAAATACTTAACCTTCATTGATGAAATCTTGAAAATAATCAAGCCTCAATGATGGCATGTTGAAAGTATTAGCCCTCACGAATGAATCATTAACTAAATCTTGAAAATTATGTCAATCATTTTTCAGATTTTTGTGACACACGCGACATCTCGATGAAAAGACTTACCATTATATCCTAACAATGGGCCTCCAACCAACCACTATCTAGTCTATAAAAGGCTTAATGTAAATAGAGCTTATTATTTGCAAGCCTCATATTTAAATTGTTGAATACATAATGCTCAAGCGCTCCTCAAACTGCGACGACTTAATGAAAAGACTTGTCGTTATATCAATGTTCGCTGCTTGAGGAGAAGACTTGCCATTATATTTCTAGAATGGGCCTCCAAACAACCACTATCTAATCAATAAAAATCTTAATGTGAATCTAGCTTATTACTTGGAAGAATACTTTAATTGCTAAACATATAATGTTTGAGTGCTCATCTAGTTGTGGAATCTAAACAAGAAGACTTGTTATTATATCATTGTACTCCTCGATTATATCATTGTACTAGGCTTAATTTAAACAAGGCTTGTCATTATATTCTTATAATTTTTTTTTTTTTGCGTACATATTAAGCAACCAGTGGTCTTTATATACAACATATACAACTTGGCAATGCCATTTAGGGAGCTAGTCTCCGCAGATGTCACTACATGGTGGTTTGGATTAGAGCATGCACCTTTTCAGTGGCACTCAACAACTCTACCCAATGCGTGCACCCCACTGCATTCAACAACTTTACCCAGTACACCCCTGGGTGATGGACATATTCTATATTCTTACAATAATGGGAATCCAAACAATCACTATACTATATGAAAATAGCTTATTATTTGCAAGCCTAATAATACTTGAATTGCTGAATAAGCAATGTTGAAGCGCTCAAGTTTAACTAAACACCTACATGCCGATTATCTCGGCGAACCGCCTGGGTCCGCCCCTCGTCATCTTCAAGACAATCTGCTCAATCGGTGAACTCATGACGTGCGGTAGCATTGGAGGGCCCTAGCCTGAGGGTGGGAGCCCGAGGGCAGGCCCCGACCAGCAAGGAAGGCCCGAGCCCTCGGGCCTTCCCCTATGTAATGCCATTGTGCGAAGGTTTTTTTTTTTCTTTTTCGTTTTTGGGCCGTACGGTACAGCCGTACGACCATACGCATGGACCAATTTTTTTTTTCTTTTCCGGTTTTTTGGCCGTTTTTTATTCTGCAAATTTTTTTACATTGTGGAATGTGGATGTGGACAGCCAATGACGGGCTGCCACATAGCACATGCACATTCCATCGGAGAGAGGAGAGAGAACGTGCATTTTACCGGAGAGAGAACGTGCATTCCACCGGAGAGAGGAGAGAGAAAGTGGATTCCACCAGAGAGAGAGAGAGAGAGAGAGAGAGAGAGAGAGAGAGAGAGAGAGAGAGAGAGAGAGAGAGAATGACAGATTCCTAGGAGAGAGAAAATTGGATGGACATTATGCTCCTGGAGGTGGTCCCAAAATACAAAGGACACTTGAGCACAAGGCATTACGTCATTGAAAAGCAAAACCATCTCACTATTTTTCCTTTGTCATCATGTGATTAGTTTATCCACATTATGCTTTTTAAGGAATCTAAAAGATGGGAAGAAATAGCCACGTGCACAGTGCTGCAGATTGAAGGGCAACTCTACCCTTCAAAAAATAAGGTTTTTGTTAAAACTGAAGGAATGCTCATGTATTTAGTTTGATATTTGAAGGGTGCATGATTTAAATGCCCTTCATTTGAAGGGCAAAAGGCCTAGGATGGGCATTTTGCCCTTCAATCTGCAACACTGTACGTGCAGTGCCCATTACGGAAACAAGAACTAACTTATCAAAAAAACAAATGGCTAATAGTATTTCGACTGATAAAACAACCCTCGTCATGTATGAAATTTTGTTTTTTTTTTGCTTTGCCTTGCAAAAGGCAACATTGTGTGTTCAAGTTGCTCAATGGATTTTTTTGCAGAAGTTAACATTCAAGTCAGTGCCCTAAATTATAAGGGTGTGAGCACACAAAAACCTTCATCACATTCCTAAGGACTTTATGTAGTGAAGTCGGTCCTTCATATGCACCTGTGTATGCAAGTAGTAAATAGCAAAAAACTAATGTCTCTGTCTGTTTTACTAGCATGCATACCCATGATCTCAACCTACACAAATAACTATTGTCAAATAAATTACATTCTTCCATTCACAAAATCATTTCGTTATTCTTGTCATATCCCTACCGAGGCACCACACACATTGAATTAATGCTAACCACTACCATGCCATATTTTGAAGACAACTAGGATTCAACGTAACTAATTACTTTATATCCAATATTAGACAAGGTGAATAATATATCACAAGTACTTTTGTCTTAAGAGTAGCACAACATTCAAATCATTAATAAATTAATAAATAATGCATTTCAGAAATTAAAAATTAACAAAAATCTAACTAATGCTCAAACTCACTCAAGAATGACAATTCAACCTTTAGCAAACCGTCACAATATGCTTATGGCGATTATAGCAAAGCTAATAGTGATAATTTTGTTGGAACTTTGGAAAGCTCCTTGGTGCATGTGTTATGCCTATTGAATCGAATAAGGATGGTGAGTCGAATGACTTGACTAATTCTGATTGATTTTGGCGTCGAAGTCATCAGAATCAATAGGATCGATTACGTAGACAAACACAAAAGCCGAATGACTGTTAGTTGCGGAAGCAACAAATAGCTTAGACAAATCTATACGAGAACAATATTAGATAGAACAATAAATCAGAGTAACACACATTCACACTGACATATATCTTAACACAATAAGACAATGGATTGATTCATAAAGTAATGAAACACAAGTCAGCTGAAATAACGAATACAAGACAATTGTGGTGATAACCGCATACTCAGAAATAGCTCTAGTTCTATAATAGTTTTGATAATTTGAAACTTATTTGATAGCTTGTTCTGACTCTCTGTCTAAATCATTTATTGTGTCTGCTGAACGATCGGTTCTGAATCCCGTTCTTTTGATATGCTAGATACTTGATATATTACATTGTACATTTAATCAGACATATATACAAATGTATAGAGACGTTAAGCTATGTTGTCTGGCAACGATCATGGCTGTCACTATCCAAATAGGCGGCAGTTGTGCATGTCGCTATCTGAATAGGTGCTGACATGGTTGTTGTCATTATGCGAAAAACTAACTAGTATAGGTAACTAGCTTTATTTAGAGTGGTACCACATTAGTTAAGAAGTTGACAGTTTGTCGATCCGAGTCGGAGTCGAACTAGTTGGAGTTGAGGTTGACAAAGGTTCGAATGTTCGATTTGCCAATTGTTCAAATCAAACATTTGAGCATCCATCCATAGGCAAAAGTTGATACTCGAAACTCCTTCAATACTTTGACTTTTTTCGATAGTTTGGCTGTCTCATAGATACCTTTCTACGATTCTCGTGTATTTATGTAGACTATGCGACAATTTGAATAAATATACAACAACATAATGAATCTAAATTAACTATGAGATTTAGGGGAAGAGGGAATAAATTCAACACCCCCTCTTAATCTGAATCCATGAATGCCTTGATCCGCACACTAACCAATGCACAATAATATCTAGTCAATAAAAGGCTTAATAAAAATACTTGTCATTACATCATTTGCACGTTGCTTGAGAATACTTGCCATTATATTTTTAGACCCAACGGGGTTGGCTCAACTGGTTAGCTTGGCATCCAAAGTTTCTTTGGTCCCAGGTTCGAGCCTCCCCTTGGAAACCAAGAAGCATTATATTTTTAGAGTGGGGCTCCAAACAACCGCTATCCAGTCCACAAAAATCTTAATGTGAATCTAGGTTATTACTTGAAGCTAGATACTTAAATTGCCTAATAAAATAATGTTTGAGCTCTCATCTAGTTGTGGCTTCTAAACAAGAAGATTTGTCATTATATCATTCTCCCTCGAGAATAAGATTTTTCATTATATTCTTAAATGGGCCTCCAAACAATCTGTGTCCTGATCTCAAGAGAGCTTAATTATTCGCAAGCCTAATACTTAAATTGCTGAATAAACAATGTTGAAGCGCTCAAGTTTAATTAAAACACCTACATGGCAATTATCTCGGCGAACTGCCCCTGTTCATCTTCACTACAATCTGCTCAAGCGGTGAACCCATGACCTGCCAGTGGTGGTATTGGAGTTCTAGGCTCTGGCCAAAGGTTGCAATGTTTCCTAGTTTAATGATGCGGAATTCTCTTTGAAAGCTTAGATTTGCCAAGTGGGAAAGGCTTATTCAATCCCGTCTGCAGATGACAATTCATGAAACACCACTAGAGTTTCATACGAATCCATGATCTGCTGTAATCTCGATCAGCATTAATCACACACATCATAAGCGACTACATCCTGTAAAATAAATCTCAGTATACTAAAGTATTCTGAGATTTTACCATAAAAAGCTGACGGTTTACATCTGCCATCCGCAAAAAAAAAATTATAGCTATAAGATAGGCAGGGAATATACACACTGCAACAAAACGCCAGACAAAGCAACTTAGCATCTTAAGTTCTAAGACTTTACTGCTCCAACCTAGCAATTTGACTAAGACCAGCCACCACTCAACAAGCAGGCTTTGCAGTCTTCTTGCATCACCTCATCGTAAAGTTTCGGCAATCTGCAAAATTATCCTCAAACAATTATACGCCTGGACCACTATCATTAGACTTCTGTTCAAAGTACAATTAAACTTCGTAGCAAAATGTTTTACTTACAATTTGCTAGTGTAGCCTGTAATACATGCAACAGATCGGGCAGCTTGTGAGTCCTCCGCCTGAGCTTAATTGTCAATTTCTGACACCGACGGCTTTTTAGCAATCTGAACGTAGGCTATCTTCAAATTTCGTATTGCATTAGCTAGTTTTTTATTGACCACATTCTTAGAGTCGTTGCCAATGTGTATACGAGATAAGCGCTTGCTGTTGTTCCTCCTGAACAATCCCACGCTCTTCGTTGCCGGCATGCTTGAATATATTATCAGCCAGATATATCTACATCAGATCAAGAAAGTACAAATACAGTCTTTAAGTTCATATTTCTCATAGATCACAAAGAGTATACTTGTAAATGCATGTAAGAACATATTCATCAAATCCAGGGGAAATATCTGCACATGCAAGCACCGGCCTCCTGAAATAAAGTTTTTTCCACTATACTTAAGAAACCTTAATTTCTTGAGATATTGGCAGCAAATTAGCTGGTGATCCTTACGCTTGGATCAAAACTAATTGCTGAAAATGGATGTGCTCCTCCCTCCTCAGCTTCAAAACAGAAAGCGGCCTCCGTAAGAATTACAGCAAATGAAACAAATTAAGTATCGACGCAAAAGCATCTTCCTCGTCTTCCTACCTCATAAGGAGTCTTATGGTTTTTGTCCCTCGGGTCCGAGGCTCGCCTCCCTTGAAAGAGGGGCCGGCCTCCTACTACTAGGGACACCTTATTTGTTGTTGTTTGTGGCGCTTCCTACACCAATTAAAATATTCTCTTTAGTTTTTATGTAATCCATACTAATCGGTTCAACGCGCAAACCGATAATAGTACCCTAAACTCTAAACCTTAATCAAACTGGTCAACCACGTGCCGAACCGATATCAGGTTGATTGTTGACCTCCCAACCCGGCCAAACTGGTCAACCGCATGTGAACCGATATTAGGTTGACCATTGACTGACGGCCCAAAACTTTGACTGAGAATATTTTTTAACCATAGCTCAAAACCGGGTCATGTTGGATGTCGTTGGAAAGCTCTCGTCCAGGGCTTTCTAATGGCATTGTAATCATCTCAATCTGAGCTTTGTGGTTCTCGTATCATAGTCCGAGCTTTTATAGGTATTGAGTCAAAGCTATGAGGGCAATACCAGTATATAAATCAATTTTTCATTTATAATTCATAATAGACCATAAACCCTAAACAACAACAGAAAACCTTGAGCTCCCCTGAAACTGTGGGAAATAAAAATGAAGAACTATGACTCAAGGTTAGGACGTGTAATGAATTCTTGAAATATTAATGATGACATGAATCCATTGAGGATGCAAAGGGGGCTAACTAGCTCTGGAATCAAGTTGTCTGTGTCGATTGGGTATTTCGCCTAGATATGATGCCACCAAAGAGGCCGATGGTGTGTAGGCCATTGGCGTTCTGATTTATAGTTCAGCACATCGAAGAGAGAAAACTGTGACAGCTACTTCAAACTCAATAATGCTAAAAGGTTTCATGAGGTTCATTTGGATTCAAACAAGTAGTTGAGTACACATCATCGACCGAGGAGATTCAGTCGACTCCTCGTGTAGACCGGACACCAGTGCTTCTTCTCAACACTTTTGGGAGAGGAGGAGGAGGAGCCGCCTCAATGTCTCCTGTTGTGGAAGATGTGGTGACGACTCTGATCTGTCTGATGTGGTCATGAATCCTGCACGTCTGCATAGCACATTTCATCGTGGGGAGTCCTTACTTCGAGAGACATTGACCCAGGAGGCAGACCGAAGAGGCAGCACGTATGGCACACGATACTACAACTCCTCCATCTGTCACACATGAGATTCCCGACATGTCTACTTTCACCACTCACATTTTTCCTACCTCTAGATCAAGTGCCACTCTTATACCATTTTTCAGAAGACTAATTCATGTGTCTTGCGCGTGCAGGAGCAACAAGTCTCACCTGATGAACATGATATATAGCTAGTGTTTTAGCTCTATAGCTAGCCTTTCCATGTTCACAGATACTTATGTACATGTTTTTACATCTATCGTTTTAATTTGTACATTTGCCAAGGTCATATCGATGTAGCTAGTTTATATGTATTCTTGAACCTTGACTAGTTATGTAGTTGAACTGTATTTGGCCCTAAACCATGTAGAAATGTTTAATTTGTTTGTTTTAAAGTGTAATTATTCACATGTATTGACTCGCACGACATGTGATTTCAGTATTTGTGATTATTGTGGTGTAATGTAATTTATTTATCTACGGTTGAATGTAAAGAGTCACTTGTTTTTTTTTATACCCTAAACCCTAAACTCATTTATTTAGATTAATTTCTTGCACTCATTAACTCTATTGCTTGCAACAATTATCCCATGTAAAAGATTCAACTAGTTTGATCATATTTGCTATATTTCTATATTTGAAAAATTGAGGCCAACTTTGTTTTATACTTAAAGTCTGACTTTTCAAAGTTCATTAGTCTAAATTTCATTTGAATAAACACTTTTTGAAAGTGTGAGAAAGTTAGAAGTCGAGTTTGAGTAGATTCAAATTTGAATGTTGGGTTTGAATCTAGACCCAAAAATAGTATGGTTAGCATTTTGTGGAAAAGCCAAGTGGCCAAATAGGATTTGGACCTGCTATAAAAGAATGTAACTCTGGAGTGATATATCTTCTCTCTTCTCTATCTCATTTCATGCTTATACATTGTTCTCTTGGGTTCTACTATCCATTGGTGCACTATACTTGTGATTGCATGCAATTCTATGTGTAGATTGATCTATATTTGCTATTTTTGGATCCACACATGTGAAATACAATAGCTTGCTGGTTTTGTATGAACATCAATAGTACTTTATCATTTGATTCATGTTTGTTCAAGTTCTATTAGAGTTTGCATCTCAATTTGTGTGTAAATGCTGATTTTTCTACATTGCTGAGATTGGTAGAGTAGCTTCTTTTGTAACCCCAGATCTTTATATGGATTGGATCATCAATGATCTGAAATCCTTCACATGGTATCAGAGCTTGTGGTTTAGGATATGAAGGAGGAAATCATATCTATCAATTATTTTGGTGAAGATATTAAGGCTAGAGCATGCTAGAGAGGATTCTACACCAAAATCAAGTTTTTTGCTTTTGTAGATTGGATCTTTTGTAGATCAGAACCCTATATAGGTCTATAAACTTGATCAATTCTGATTTTTGTTTTCACATACTGGATTTGGCCGATTTTTGGATCATTGGATCAACTTAAGTGGTGGCTAATAGAATGCATATCAAATTTTCAACATTTGCATGTAGATTTGGAATAGTCAATTTTTTGTGATTTTTATTTTGATTGGATCTCTAGATAGTGAGGTTGCTGGACTTCATTTGAGTGTGTTTCAATCTTAGGAAGTGGCAAAAGTCATTAGATTGAGAATAGATCATAGGTTGATCAAGATTCCATGATTCTATGTGTTGATTTGCTCGGTATAAGTGCTAGAAGAGAATTGTTGAGATACTTTCAAATATTTGTGATTTCTTTTGAAAACATCATTGCTACATGGCAACCTCAATTGTTGGAAGCCGATGATGGGCTTATCTCAAGTAACTATTCATTGTGAAAAGTGAGGAAGGAATCACTTTTTGAGGTGAATGATGTATTGGATATTGTTGTAGGTTTGGAGGAGAGACCACCAATACAACAAAATCAAGTGAGGTATGATAAGAGGGCCAAAAGGGCTCTAAACGTCATCAAGATGAATGGTACCAATGAGCTTCTCAAGGAAGTTGGTAAGTTTACTTCATCTAAGGACGCTAGTTTGAAAAGGAATGAAGAAAGTCCAAGTACTTTTTTTTTTAGGATGAAAGCATTGAATGATGAGTTGGCTTGCATTGATGAGAGCATTAAGGAAGGAGAGCTTGTTCAAGTGATTCATAATGGATTGTGGGATGCTCATGCTAACATTGTTCAAAGTATTGCTATTCAAAAGACTTGGCCAAGTTTGATGGACCTTCAAGAGATCTTGATCAATGAAAAGTATAGGCTTCAAGCAAGAGGTGGATCTACATCGACACTTCAAGAGGAGGCTATGTTCACAACGGCCAAATTCAAGGGCAAAACCAAAAGTAAGTGGTCTAAAGGGCAAGATCAAGTGGATGCTTCTTCAAATGGCAAAAAGAAGGCTAGATCAAAGCTCAAGTGCTTCTATTGTGGCAACAAAAGACACTTTGCAAGTGAGTGCTACAAGAAGAAGAGAGACCGAGGAGACCTTGATGAGGATGGTTTGGATGTTCAAGATGAAAATAATGATGCTTTTGTGATGTCTTCATGTATGCTTGCTAATGATGGAGATCTAGATCCTTGGTGGATTGATAGTGGAGCAAGTTCACACATGACTTTCCACAAAGAGTACTACACTTCTTTGTTGGCATATGGAGATGACAAGAGCGCGATCCACATGGCCAATTATGGTGAGTGTGCAATCAAAGGGATTGGCAGAATTCCTATTTCTCTCTCAACAAATAGGAATGTTCATTTGGAGGATGTCTTGTTTATTCCATCTATTACCAAGAATTTGCTTAGTGTGAGTCAAATGCTAAGTAAAGGCCTCAAGGTTGAGTTTGATGGAGATGGTTGTATGACCAAAGGAAGGATGTCTTGATTGGAAAAGCTTAAAGGCAAGGGAACTTGTTCAAACTAGATGATTTTGTTATTGCTAACCAAGTTGGATGTGTTACAAGAGAGCAAATACCTATTCAAGAGGTTTGGCATAAAAGGATGGGACATCTCAACTTCAAGTCATTGGAGGTAATGGCTAGAAAGAGGGTTGTGATAGGTCTTCCAAGTTCCTAAAGTGGCATCAATCATGTTTGTGAGTCTTGTGCTTTGTCTAAGTCACATAGACTACCTTATACTAGATCTACATCTAGATCTACAAAGCCTTGTCAAGTTTGCCGAATTTCACACGTGTGGAACGCCCTACATGTGTATTTTTGATCTCCTAAGCACAATAACACCATAAAGATCATACTAGCATTGGTTGTCAATAGGAAAGTTGATCATACAAGCAATATTATTTTGTTACAAGCAAATTCTGTCAACAAAACATAAGACTAAGCATCATAAATGCCTCTACTCGACTAGAGAGAGAAAATAGCAAGTACAAAACTCGTGGAGAGAGAGAGGGCACAAAGAGCTTGTCTCCAAATTTGCATTACACACAAATTTCATCATTTTCTCAATGAGAGTACATCACCTCTATATAGATCCATGGACTCTCCTCCTAGTTTGAGTTGAATTGGAGTTGTGGATCCACCTCTCAAGCTATCTAGACTTATCCAAGCCACCTCACTATGTCTAATTGTGCCACATAGTCTTTTCATGCATTAAATGTGGCATGTAAAGTACAAATGGCAATTCCTTTCTACTTCTACCTACCTTGAATATTTGATTCTAAGATGGGTCTTTAATAAGCCAAAAGAGCTCAATTCATCTTTGGCATTTTTAGGACCCATACTCACAACATTAGATAGATTTTTCAATATTTTGACACTCCTCCTAAAAATGTATCTAATGTTGATTAAGCATTGATCTTGAGATAAGACCAAGATCAGACCTATGCTTTGAGAAGGCACTTTTGCAAAGTGGCTTTGTGAGAAGATCAGCAATACACGAAGATGTGTCGACATGTTCTAAGTTGATTTCACCTCCAATGAGCTTTTCCCTTACAAAATGGTGTGCCACTTCTATATGCTTGCTTCTTGGATGAAAAATAGGATTGTTTGCAAGAGCTTGTGCCAATATGTTGTCACATTTGATCAAGGGAAGATCATCCTCTTTGATGCACTTTAGCTCCATGATTAACCTCTTGATCCAAAGCACCTCTTTAGTTGTTGTAGTGAGTGCTTTGTACTCGGCCTCACAAGATGATAGAGATATGGTATCTTGCTTCTTTGAAAGCCAAGACACAAGATTGCCTCCAAGAAAGATAGTATATGCATTAATGGACTTCCGATCCATTTTATCACTTGCAAAATCGGAATCTGAATAGCCAACAATGGTTAGATCTTCATTCTTGTAAAATAAACCATAATTTTGAGTAGAAGATACATATCTTAGAACTCTCTTGGCCATCTTCCAATGTTGGATCTTGGGATCTTGCATAGATTGACTCAATTTGTGCACACAATAGCTCAAATCAGGTCTAGTGATAGCAAGCCAAATTAAAGAGCCCATAAGACTCCTATAAAGTGTGATGTCCTCGAAGGATCTTTCATCACCTTTAAGCATCACAGAGGAGTCAAGTGGCAAAAATACTTTGGATCTATTTTTTCAGGTTATTGAAGAATCAATTAAGATCAAAGGGAGTAGCAAGGAAGTGTTTTTCAAGTTTACTTTACTTATTCTATCTATCTCATGTTTGAGCAATTTCATGTGAATGTGTGCAAATTGTCAAGATATGGTAAAATTAGTCACATTGTTATGCATCATTTTGATGTTGGAGTTGTACTAGAATTCTTGGTTGGCTTTGCTGATGGAAATGAAGCTAAAGGAGGCTCATTATATCACTCATTCATGGTCAAGTCATCAATTGATGATGATATCTTATGGCAAGATGGAGATGGAGGCTCATTCATGGATTTTCATGGTGAAGACATATCAAGGAAGGACAAAGATGGAGGAGACATGCATAAATTGGTTGATTACTCACATTTTTGGTGTGGTTGCTATTATTTTCTAGAGATTTCAAAGTTGTAAGCATGGAGGAATCATTGTATTTACATTCTATTTGGTTCTTCATGTTCTAGTTACATCTTGATATGTAAAATTGATGTAATAAATAGTGAAGCATCCAATGTGAGCACTATTCTCTATATCAATTATGAAATTTACTAATTCCATAGAAAGGAGGTCTATATTTAGGTTGGAGATCATTAAGATGGATCAAAGTTGTGTGGTTAAATCTATGCTAAAACTAGTTGAAGATGGAGTGTGAAAAATTGTCAACTAGTTTGATTGTTTATTTGGCAATTTTGAGGCCAATGAAATTTTCAACTTAGAGATAGATTTATGTTTGTCAATAAAGGCCTAAACAATGTTTGTACTATTTTTGGCAAGTAGATAGATGGATGAGGTCGGATTTGGACCCATTCTAATTGGCTAAATTTGATATATTGCATGTAGACTAGAATTTCTAGGTTTTTGATGAAGTACCAAGAAGTTACCATTTAGGTCAAGTTTAGGGCAATTGGCCAAACAACATTTAGCATCTATAAATAGCAATAACTGCATGGAGAACATATCATTGTCTTCTCTTTTTATTTGGAGAATTCATCTATTTTGATTCTATGTCCATCTCTTACATATTTCTCAAGATATCTTGGTTTCTAGTGTGTAGAATGTCAAATTTGTGATTGATCTTACTTCCACACGTGTGAAGTAAGATGTTGTTGTTGTACGAACATGGATACTACCTTATTGTATTTTTATGCTTATGATCAAATCTTAGTGATTTATGCAATTCTAGCATGTGTAAAGTGATGATTTCTATCTTGTAGCTAAATCTATATGTGCCCTCCAAATTGGCCCAAGATCTAAGATCCATCAAGTGTGTTTTGGATCTGAAATTTTTATCAATTAAGAGAAATCTCATATTTAGTTGCCGTGTGTGGAAATTCTTCCCATTAGACTTATTAATCACAAATTTTTTAATCTTTTTGGAAAACACTTCTTCGAAAATGAAATAAAACCTTCAAGTTTGATAATTATAAACAATCCACTTCTTATAAAAAAAAAAAAAAACTTTTCAAATATTGCTAGAGGTAAGTCATTGGTTAGTGATTTTCGAAGTCTAAAACTTCTCAAGAAACATAGAATTCACACTTTCATGCGGACATAATATTCTACTCTATCATACTACCATCCTAATTGAAAAATATCAGCTTTGAATATTAAAACAAGAATGGTAAAACATCACTTTAAAGTTTGCACATCATTAGAATAGTAGTATTGCAACTGCACTAATCATGAGATTCATGATTGCAACATATTGAAAGCAAAAAATGCCAATAATAAGCAATTGGATTAACAAGCAATATAGTTGTAGAGACATCACAATCCCCTATTCAAAACGTGGATGAAAAAGCATTCATGATCAACGACCAGAAAGCACAAGTCTACAGTGTTTGGTTTCTCGATTCCGAAGCTACTTAACATAGGACCAATCATCTTGAGCATTTCCAATCCCATACGCCTTACAATACAAAGAAGTTCGTTCATCTTGGTGATGATAGTACACATACTAACGAAGGTGAAGATACTCTAAGATTAAGCTTCCAGAATGATCAAATATTTAAGCTACTATCCAAGGCTCTGTATATACCTAAACTTTCGACAAATCTATTATAGTTAGCATAATTATCAATTCAGTCCATAGAATTGAATTTGAATTTGATCGATGCAAAATTGTCGATAGGACAAATTAGATCCTTGCACTCGACAAGAGACATGGATACTTATATATGTTGAGTCATTATTATTCTGACACAAATCAAATCTTGAATACCTCTCTTCTAGTTAATAAGTCATTACTATGGCACTGTCGGCTAGGTCACTTTAATCATGCATCATTATCAAACATGCTTAGATATTCTTTAGTATTTGATCTCAATTATTCTTATAAAAAAATCGACTTCACATTCTGTTAGAGTTGCATTGTCAGAAAGCAAACTAGGATACCTTTTAGATCAAGTCATAAGCATGCAATGATAGATGTATTAGACGTCATTCATTCGTACATTCGTGGCCCAATGCAAACTTTATCCTTGGTAGGTGAAAAGTACTTTATTACATTTATCAATGATTTTTCCAAAAGAACGGCTGTTAATTTCATTAGGTAGAATCGAAGACTTTCAATCTCTTTAGACAAGTCAAGGAGCATGCAGAACTAGAAATCAATAAATCAAAGTGCTGAGGCCAGACAATATCAAAAAATACATCTCAACTGAATTCAGGGAGTCTTGTCTTAACAAAGGCATGAAAAACAATTCATTAATTCTTATTCACCTCAGTCGAATGGACTTGCTTAGAGAAATAATTGGACTTTAGTCGAAGCGGCTAAGTTTGCTCATGCGGCACTGCCAAAGTTCTTCTAGGCTGAAGCTGTTTTCACTACAACATATATTTAGAGTAGATGCTCGACTAAAGGGCTTTTAGAAAAAACACCTTATGAAGTTTGGACAAGCTCCAAACCATCACTATCAAATCTCAGAGTTTTCCAATGTATTGCATATGCACAGGTACCAAGAGCAGATGCACCCATATCTCTCATATATGCGATGATTTGTACCAAGCCAAACATAGATTTTGTAGTCAATTCCTTAAGCCAATATATGGCTAATCTAGATATTACACATTGGAAGACTCTTATCAAAGTTATAAGATATGTTCGAGCTATGATGGACCAATGCATCTGTTATGGAGTAGTCGACAACACCTCTTAGTTTCAGAACCATTTTCTGCCTGTTACCAAGCTCGTTTGGGCATTACTTGGCTGTATTCTTATTTGTTACAATGCCCAGGCCAGGCAAAAACGGACTGAATATCTTTGTAGTATAGTCCTGCGTTAGAGGACACTCAAGGTTGTTCGCTCTTGAAAGCACTCACATTCAAACAGAGATGCAAGCCATGAACATTCATTTACAGATCAGCATGTAGCCCAAATGAACATTCAATAATTTCTATAGCTACCTACTCTAAAAACGAACTGAATCAGATCCTACACATTACTAAAACTGAGCTACACCTGGATTAATCCACAAAGCTAAAACAAAAACTAATCTACAGCATTTCAGAAGTCCAAGAATCAAGAAACCAACCAGTCTTTTGATTCTTGGACATCCCAAGAACATCAAGAACTAGAATGTTGGAGGATATGCAAGATTTATACCACATTTCTAGTCTATTTAGTTTACTTGAATGCTGGTTCCTACATTAATCCACAAACAAGAAAAAAAAACTTATCCACTCTAGGAAAGCAGCAAATCTAATCCACTCTACAATCCACAACCACACACAAAGGAGGGAAGGGCAAGATCATGAATGCATCACTCAAGAAACAAGCATGATCAAGGAGCTCAATGGATGCACCAAACTCGTGAAGGCTCTTCTCATTTCAGCATGGAGTAGATACAATACACAAAAAGCTCCTCTTCACAAAGAGGGAGTCTCTTAAATAAGCAAGAGAGCTCCTTAGGTGGCATCCTAGTGGAATTTCTACATTTCACAAATTACAAGTGGAATAATGCTCTCCACTAGAGGTCACCATCAAAAGGTGGCTCACTCTACTCTCTTTAAGAGGGGTCTACTTGCATTTATTACATTAGCCTAGAAATACTAATTCCTACATGGTCATTCCATCTTTTGGGATTCACCATGAGGCTTACACAGTTCTTGCGTGTCATTCCTAACTAGCATTTCTCGGCTCTCATACTCGACTCTCAATCTTCGTTAGTCTCGTCTTCTCAGAGACCTCCTCGGTCTAAGGTGAGAGGTGCTCTTGAGTTGCTCTGTCCGAGTATCTTGGGGATTTGTCAGAATCAGCCAACAGCACATTTCCAATAGATAACTAATGGATCTTGCATATTTTGACTAAGCTTGCAAACACTATAGCAAATATCAGGTCTAGTTATGGTTATCCACATTAAGCAGCCAATAAGTTGCCTATATTAAAGAGTGATGTCCTTGAAAGATCTTTCATCCTCTTTATTGGTTACTTTTACATCATGCTCCATGGGAGTCTCTACATGCTTAACCATCAAAAGACTGCAACTACTTCATTTGTGGTTCCCTTGTGGTGGATTCAACATTGGTCAGAACCGTCAAGGACCGCAACTCCTTTGTTTGTGGTTGTCTTGTGGTCGATTCAACTCTCTCTCTCTCTCTCTCTCTCTCTCTCTCTCTCTCTCTCTCTCTCTCTCTCTCTCTCTCTCTCTCTCTCTCTCTCTCTCTCTCTCTCTCAAGACCACGTACCTTCGCTTTTCTATAAGGGCACCTTTAGCACTTGTAGGGCAGTGTCGCCTTTTTTGTCTGTCACAAATCATGTGTAAAAACATAGTGTCATCTTTTTCGCCTTTTTTGCCTATGGAAATTTACTTGTATTTATGCAGACAGGCGCGTTTTATTTGCCTGTCTTATTTTACATGTAAATATGTAGACTGTGCGACAACACAAGTAAAATACAGGAGCATGAATGGAGGCAGATTAACATAGGATTTAGGAGAGTAAAGGAGATAAATCCAACATGTTGTCGATGGAGAATCCCTACCTCAATATATATAGAATAGATTCTTACGCATGAATTCATGCAATCCCCCTGTAGGTCAACTATAAATAGGTCATCTCTCTTCATACAATCCTCTTGCCTATATCTGTCACACGTACATGCACTACTCCATATGTCTCAATTAGAGTGTATGGGTCCTCTCAAGGTTATTAGTCTCAAATAGGCCTTGACGTGGAATCAAATCTCGGCATGACCAATAATCTCGAACACTGGAGGGCCGGTCTACCATATTAGGACTATTCCATGTCCTTATTTGAATATGGCCGTAACATTCTTCCTCCCTTAAACAGGTTCCAGAACATGAAAAAGAAGACATGAAATTATTCCTTAAGTTTCAAATCTTACTCAAAAATCATTATTCTTAGTCTGATCTTTTCATCTGAATAAGTATTTAGGGATACTACAATTCTTCAATTGCTTTACTCTGTACAGGAATACCAACTCAAAATCCAAGGATACACTAAGATATAAATCTTCCAAATGGGTTGATCTTCTCCAAATAAAAGTTCATCACCTTCATGTAATCCCAATTACATGAACCACTGGGTGAATCAACTTCTTTATTTCAGAAATGTTGAAAAAATTCCAATTTAATCATAATCTAAAAATCTGTCCACAATTTCTTGCAGAATATAATGCTTCTTGGTACAACTCAATCAATAGGTCGGAAGTTATTCACTCATAATAACTAAGTATCTATTTATAATCCATCAATCACAAATAATTAGATTCTTATGATTCGTCAATCATAAGGCACTGGAATCTAATCCCTTACTTAATCATTAAGGAACACTGGAGAATGAATTGAGTCTATTTCTCAACTGAGAAACACTCACCCAAGAATTCTATATATCCTATGCACACAATTTTTCCTGATGAATCCAAAAGATTCATAAATCATGTGTCTTACAAGCAATACACACAAAACAAACAGTTTTCAGTAAATTCTCTTCACATTGTCCGTTTTACCAATTAACTTCCACGGGAGTAAACCAACTACCCAAGTTAGTTGCCAATGATTTAGAAACTTCAAATGTCCAGGTGCAGCTCTTGATTGTACTGGCACCACATTTAGATCCTTATCCAAATCACTTTTAAGTTAATCAATAAATCCTTTACAAAAAGATTCGTTAACTCTGCAAGTATCTATTCAACAATACTTGATCATATGTCTATGTGCACTGACTTTCAGACTCAAGTCAAGACTCAGTGGTTAGTGGTAGTCACGAATCCATTATAAGCGATTGATCATTACGCTTCAAGAAATGGCAAAAAAAAATGCCAAGCCTTTGTGTGTGCTCAACGTTGTCTCAAGAATTCTCAACTCAAGCTTGCACGTTCATTGATCATTGAACGTTCCTTTAGGAAGTGGCAATGCCAAAGGCCAACTTCCAAGCCTCCTGCACGCACTCAGCAATGCCAAATGCCAACTTTCAAGCCTCTTGCGTGTGCTCAACAATGCCAAATGCCTAATGCTCGGGAAATTAGAATGGACTCTATATAGTGTACAATAGCGTTGAGACTAGATCTTTGTGTAGTGTGCATGCAGCACTGAACTTGGAACTGACAAGTTGCTTGTTGAGTGACGAGCCTGTTGATAGTTGCCAACTTGCTCAAGCCTCAAGGTCCCAAGCCCCAAGGCCATTTACTATAGTACATGCCAAGGTCATAGTATTTACATGCAAAAAAAATTTCCGGCGTAATTTGAAACACGCCATCAAATAACCTATAATTTTTTAGATTCCATGTATATTATCCTTCAAGTCTAAAATGTAACCATGGGTTTAACATGTCCAGACTTAATGGAGGATGTAAACTATGGTATATTTTGAAAATTGTCGATTTTTAAAAAAAGTCTACATCACTTTAAAATATTCTCATGCCGTTTTTTGTACGAATTATGCCAATTCTATTTCTTAACTATGCCGATTTCCCCGAGCATCTGTCACATGGACTTTAGGTCAAGAAGCTTGGGGCTCTTCTTTTTCTTGTTATTTTGTGGGCAAGAAAGAAGGCACAAACACCCACACACACCCTCGCATCTTACTAACATGCACTTGTTTGGCCCCGGCCAAGTTGAATGCTTGGCGCGTGTCCCCAGGTGGCCCCCTGATGCTGCCCGCCGTCCTGCCCGGGCCCTACTTGCCTCTTCCTTGCTTGCTTGCCACGTGACATCCATGCTTTATCCCATAATATTTTAGGAGACGTGATTCTAATTGCATATATACTCCAAAGGCACTATATCCCTCATGTGCGTGTGTGTGTGCATAGGCCCAGCTAGTCTTGGCGCCCCGGTCTCGACGCCAGTGGTCCCGGTGAGACCTCCCACGCATGCAAGACCCCCCACGCATGCGAGACCCCCCACGTGGCGCCCTGGTCCCGACGCCGGTTGTTTCGACGAGACCCCCACACGCGCCCTGGTCCCGACGCCCTTTCGCACGCGAGACCCCCTTCCACTTGACGGGATTTCTTAAATCTCCTGCCCAGACTCCATATGTCAATTGCACATTGGTACAGGGCCAAAGCTGTCCCCAAGCTGTCCCTTGTGCCAATAAGCGACTTAGCGCGCGCGCACACACCAACTCATCCACTCATTCACTCTCGAGTCTCATATATATTGTTATGCCAATAAGCTACTTAGCACACACACTCACTCACTCATTCACTCTCATATATATTGTTATTGTGAGATTGATGGAGGTTGCATACTATCTTTTCATCCCTATGGTTGGCTGAGAGAGAGCGTGTGTGATAAGGGTTTAGATGAAACCCCCATTTCCATTTGCAGCAGCATTGAATCCTACAAGAATTGCTATAGAAAGAGCAATACAATCTTCTTCCTGCTGTCCGGCATCAACCAGCCACCTCGATGCACATCCAAATAAGCAGGATTTTCTGGCAAGTCCCTGTGAATGCTTGGACGATCGGGATGGGAAGGCAAACGCTACTGACACTCTAGGTTTTGGGCATCAAAGCTGCCCAAAGTCATCTTGCAATTCATCCTGGATGAAACCCCAGCTTGCTGCTTTAGATCGTGAACAATCTCTGACTACTCAACCATGTACTGCCGCTACTTGCCTTGATGGGTCACTATCTCGGAAAAATGTGGATTATGGAAACAAGCATGCCTGTAACTTGCAAATGCCTTGTTCTAGTGGCATAACAGTCAAATCTAGAGCTACAGGACGGGAGAATAAGACTGTTAGGGCACTCTATGAAAAAGGGCGTCTGAAGGATGCACTCCAGATACTGTCTCTGATGAATCATCGTGATACACGGGCAGTCTCTGTTACTTATGTCCATCTGCTGCAGATTTGTGGTGATAGAAGGGCACTTGCAGATGGAAAACAGGTTCATGCTCATCTTATCAAGCACGGTTTTGAGTCCGATATATATGTGGCAAACACTCTTGTCAGTATGTATGCCAAATGCGGAAACTTACCTGATGCTCACCAAGTTTTTGACAATATGGATATTCGAGATGTGGTTTCATGGACAGCAATGATAGCCGGATATGCTAAACAGCAAAATGGAGAGGAATCTTTGAAACTGTTCCATCGGATGAAGCAAGCAGGCATCAAACCAAATAAAGTGACTTTTGTCTGCATTCTCAGTGCTTGTTCATCTGTTAGAGCACTAGAACTGGGGAAGCAGATTCATTTTGAGATAATTGAAGCCGGCGTAGAGGCTGAGCTCAATGTGGGAACGGCTCTGGTGGACATGTATGCAAAGTGTGGGGATTTAGTGCAGGCACAGCAAATCTTTGATCAAATGCCATCACCCAACGTGGCATCATGGAATGCGATAATCACAGGATATGCTCAACATAAGAATGGGAAGAAGGCTCTGCAATTGTGGCAGAAAATGAAATCTGTAGGCTTGAAGCCTGACGTAGTAACTTATGTCTGCATCCTCAACTCGTGCGGAAGTCTTGCAGCCTTAAAGCAAGGGAAGCATGTACATGACGATGTTGTGGAAGCTGGATTTGAGTCAGACAACATCATAGCAAATGCTCTTATTGACATGTATGCTAAATGTGGGAGCCTTGTGTCTGCACGCCAAGTTTTTGATAATATGCCCTTGCGCAATGTCATTTCCTGGAATGCCATGATTGTAGGATATAGCATGCATGGAGATAGTGAGCATGTCTTTCATCTATTTAGAGAAATGTTGGATGAAGATTTCAGGCCAGATCATGTCACTTTTGTTGCTGTCCTATCTGTATGTAGCCATCAAGGTTTGCAGGAAGAGGGTCTTCGGTTTTTTGAATCAATGAAGAAAGACTATGGCTTAGTGCCAGGGCTGAAACATTATGGCTGCATGGTTGATCTTTTAGGAAGAGCGGGTTTGCTGAATGAGGCTTTTGATCTGGTGAAAGAAATGACATTGCCTGCAGATGTTGCCTTATGGAAAGCGTTACTAAGTGCCTGTAGAGTCTATGACAATTTAGTACTAGCAGAGAGGGTTGCGAAGCACATTCTTGAGCTGGAGCCTAAGAATTCTGCAGCACATGTGCTCCTCTCCAACATTTATGCAGCATCTAACAAGCAAGATGAGTATTTGAAGCTGAGGAACTCGATGAATGCAAGGCGTGTCAATAAGGTGCCAGGGTGCTGTTGGATTGAAATTGGAAACACATTGCATGCTTTCAATTCAGAAGATACCTCACATCCTTGTCAGAAGGAAATCTATCTAGAGTTATCAAGATTGTGTAAGCAGATGAAGAAGGCTGGGTATGTTCCTGATACCCAATTTGTACTGCACAGTTTAGATGAAGAAAATAAAGAGTCGTCTCTTTTGCACCACAGTGAGAAGCTAGCCATTGCATTTGGACTAATTAGTACTGAACCTGGGACACCTATCTACATTGTTAAAAATCTTCGTGTTTGTGGGGATTGCCATTCCGCCTCTAAATTTATCTCAAAGATATGTGAGCGGGAGATTATTGCCAGAGATGCCCACCGCTTTCATCACTTCAATAATGGGGTTTGTTCTTGTGGGGATTACTGGTGAAAAAGATGATATATCCTTTACCGTTCTTGTGGGGTTCACTGGTGAAAAAGTACTGATATAACCTTTACCTACAGTTCTACATTCTAGCTGAAACCTTGCCACAAAATTGCCATAAATAGATGGTTATGTCTGATCCCCAAGGGCCAGATTTCCTGTTCCAAGGGGTTTCGAAGACCATTGCATTGTCAGGATCTCCCAAGGTGTGCATGCATTCCACTGCTGATTTTTAGGGTGTAAGTCCTTCTAACATGCACAGTTAATGAATCACACTGTAGAATATGAACAACTTGAGAGAGAGAGAGAGAGAGAGAGAGAGAGAGAGAGAGAGAGTCACAAACTTTGCATTCTCTATGACATGAGATGAGAATGAACCAGAGTGAGACAATTGCAAGGTGGTGGTGTTTCCTCACAACAGCCACACAGTGTGCGAGACTCGAGTCCTCTTACAGTTACGAAGGACCTGAATTGATGGACTTACATTACTTAAGTCATTTGACCTATCTATGAATTCAGTCTTCTAACTACATTAAGTGAGAATATACATAATCATTATAGGACCATTTTCTTGCACCACAAAGTCGGCATCACTTGTCATTTCTAACCCCTTCCGAATAGCAACTTTGTTGGAGTTCTTGGTGACATGTTGGATCCTAGGCATCTACATATGATTGATATTCCCACTCTGGTGTGTCTTTGGATCTATGCATCTTTATGTATGACTTAGTTGTTTTGATGAGCATGTTTACATATTGTATGCTATACACTGCTTTTTGACATGCATCAAGAGGACCATTTTGTTATTCTTTAGGGTGGTTCATTTCTACACCATTCTGAACTTTGTTCTTACTTTTTGCATAAAGAGAAGAAGGTTGGCGATTGGATCGACCACTTTGATCCTTTTCAATGCAGTTTCTCTTGAAGAAACCAGGTTGAGATGTACCAAATTCGATTGTTGGAAACTATGTACTGAACATTGCATTGGCTAGATACACTTTATAAACAAATTGTGTCTTTAAAAAATGGGACCCAAGCCCTCCACTAAATAAAGGGTGTGCTTATTTTGATTTATTTCAATTGAACCTGCAACCTCCTAATGGCTGTTCACTCAAGGGTTAGACGATTGGTGGACCCTCTATAAGGGTCATCATCTTCATTCAGAAACTTCATAGTGATGCTTTCACATGTCTTTTGATAAAGATCCAACTAGGAACTCTGCTTCCATTCAAGCAATTGCAAAGAGCTGAATAGTCGTAGCCAGCAAGCCTTGAGAGTTTGATGCATGACTAAGAATTTCCAAAAGCTAGCTGTACATAATTTTTAAAAAAGAATTCCCTACATATAGCTTGACATTTTGTGAGGAGGGTTCCTTTGCATGGTGTTGAGGACCCTGGTATGAGACAACTATTTCAAGTTTTTAGAGCATCATACTCTCTCGTGGCACTCACTACAGTAAGTTACTTATGCAATAAAGCTACTGATTATAGTATTCTGTGTTGCCTGATCAAATAAATTATGGCTTATTATATTTGACACTCACTCGCTTTAATTTATCCTACAAGCACCAAATTTTTCTGAAAAAAACTCAAATATAGTAGTACCTAATAGCTTAGTAAAAATGTCTATCCAATATTCTAGTCTACACTCTGGCTTTGCACATATCCCTTTATCATGAGCCTTGCCTTGTACTTGGCTAGGAATCCATTTGCATTGTACTTGGTTTTGTATCGTCATTTGTTGCTAATGGGTTTCTTACCACATTGGCATTTGATGGAGTCTTTGGCTTCGTCATAGCAAGAGGATTCCTTGGACTGAATGATGCTGCCCATAAATGCAAGATTGACCTAATACCTATAAGCTCCTTCCTCTCATGTGTGGAACGTCATAGCTTGTCATTGCTAGATTCAGCTATTTCAACTTTTGCTTCTTCCATAAGCTTTGTGTACCATCTTGGCAACTTATGTTGCGGTGATCCACTATGAGGTAGATAGGTAGCCCGAGGTGTATTCTTTTCCTTGAGCTTTCACTAGCAATTTCAAAACCCTTTTTGCTCCAATGGCTTTGTCCCTCTTCCATGTCGATTTCGGAGGTGTGCCATGCTCTTCATCATCTACTTCTTGATTGATCCAAGGTGGTGCTGCTTCATCATTCTTAACATTTCTAATAGAAAGCTTGGATAGATCATCATGATCTTTTTCATCAATACCAAATATGTGAGATTCATCAAACACAACAACACGATTGATGTTGCAAACGTCACGACCAATTGGATTGTAGCAACGATATTCTTTCACATGTCATCATAGCCCATAAAAATGCATTTCAGTGCCTTTGGCCACATCTTGCTCCTCTCTTTCTTGGGTACATGAATATAACCCTGCATCCAAAAATGCGTACCTCATCCATCTTGGGGCTTCTTGTGAATGCCTCATAAGGTGTGCTATTACGAATTGCCACCGTAGCACTCTTATTTTGCAAAAAGGCAGTTGTAGAAACTACTTTCGCTGAAGAGAGCTATTAATCTGCATGTGTCATCATTGCTCTTATTGATTCCACAATGCTGCAATAATAAGTTTAATGAGACTCTATTGGCAAGTCAGTTTTTTCTAGACTTCACAAAACTTTCTAAACTTGATCCAACAAAAATCTACTTCAAATAGGATCAAGAAAAAAAAAGGATCGAAACCACAAAAAAGCATCGAATAACCTATAGTGATCCAAGCCACAAAAAAAACATTATCAATGGAAAACTTATGGAAAGAGCTTTTAGCCCCCTATCAACGGTGCAAAATGTGTAAAACTCTCAATCAAGCTATGTAGAGCTTGAGAGATTGTGGTATATATTTGGAATTCATCCATTAAAGAGTTATGGAGAAGCCCATGTTATATTATTGCCATTTTTTAAGGACAACCCTCAAATGAAGGCAAAGATTCTAGAATACCTCAAAGCTTATAAAAAAACTAGCGAGTACTTCTACACTCCCTACACACTCTTTTTCACTCTATTGTGATCACTCCTGATCACAAAACAACCACAAAAAGAAAAAAGCTTCAACAAACAAAACACTCGCTTTGCACTAAACGAATTAAAGCAATAGAAATAGTTAGTTACTCCTTACAAGGGAAAGATGCACAAGCTAAGTTCACCTCCTCGAAGCCTACACATGCAAACTCTTCAACTATCTACTACCATCTATCTTCACAAAGCTTAACAACATAGAGAGAGAGAGAGAGAGAGAGAGAGAGAGAGAGAGAGAGAGAGAGAGAGAGAGAGAGAGAGAGAGAAAATATGCAAACTCAAAGTGTGAGAAATGGTATTGCTTGCATTAAAAAAAAGAAGGGATTTGAGGTGTACCTAAAAAGAAACTCTTTGTATGAAGCATCATCTTCTTACTGGGCTTCTTGGATTCCAAGTTAAGATAGTTTTAACTTACGCATTATTTTGGCTTAATCTATTATCTTAAATTAAAGCTAGAAAGAAAGAAAGAGTTCGACTTCTATTTCTTGCTAGTTGTGGGCTTACATATGCCAAAATTGAATCTTGGGTTATGTTGGCTAGACCTAGGTTAGTTATGCCAAGTTTTCTATGCATTTTTTTATTGATTTGGGTATCCTCGTGACAACATTAATAGAGGTCAAAACTCTATAGCATAGGTCTTTTCTTTTAATCGTATGCTTTCTATATGATGCAACGAAGCCAACTTGCTTCACATCTAATTCTATCACACACACACACACACACACACACGAATATTTTGATGGTTTAGTCCCCTCAACTGTCTATCTTTGAAGGTAACAAAACATTTCTCTAGTTGATTTACTTAGCACACCGGCGTGCTATGTTTGGAGGCTGCAAAAAATATTCTAAAATAATGTTTTATGTGTCAAAATACATTTTCTATTTTATAAATAAAAAATTTCAACCTATCAAACCTATAATGTATCCATAAAAATACAATATAATACCTTAAAAGTGGATATTGTTCATGACAGTGATGATTTGATACTTGAATTGCCACATAGATTACACAATTTGGTACTTCCATAATCACATAGACTATATAATTTGTTCTACATGAGAAAGTTGAATGGTTGTGAAAAATTCACATGATATTGTGGCTCAAGTTGTGGCGTCCAAGCATTTTGTGGTATTGGAAAATGAAAATTCAATTTTAATACATGACAAAAAGGAGAAAAAAAAAATGGACACAATACAATAGAAGGAAGATATGCTAGAGATTTTCATGACACCTATCAAGAGATGTTGAGAGAATTATTAGTAGTATAGAGTGGAGACAACCAGTGTCACTTTCAAAGTTGTCTCACATTGAAATCCATTGAAATTTTGCATCTAGTTCGTATCTTATTGTGGTTAGAGATAAAATGTAGTTAATATTACATGGCATGCCATGTGCTACATAATCGGTGAACCATGGATAGAATGAAACTCACAAAACTCACAAAAAATTTACTCGTTGATTGTCAAAACTCGTGGAAATGCCTTCTCCAAGCTACATAGGGATATAGAACTTCATTGTGCAAATCATCATAACATCTCAAATCAATAGTATTTGCACATATTTTTCTAATAACAAGACTTAATTGTATGCAAAACGGACTCCCTCGGATAAGGAATATTGAATTGCAAGAGGAAGTAATAGTTGTAACAAAATGTGGTAATCATGTGCTTTCATTGCAACCAACCTGCCATTGAGTATATGCTTTGTCAATTGTGCACAAAGTTGGTACTTGAATTTTAGCTAAAACATCCAAAATTTGGTTCTCTTCCTCTGTGAATGTGTTTGGTGCAATTGGATGGAGGAATGTTGATTTCTTTCATGTTTGTTCTTACTTTTAGTGAGTCCTTGTCACCAATTCTACATAATATCCTCAGTATGCTCTCCAATATTCTTCTCCACATGCAAATCATCAAATGTATTGCGTATAAGGAGATCCTAAGACAAAAACAAAGTAATTTGTTTAAGGATTTTTTAATTCTTATTCACAATTGCAATGAAAAAACTTTGTTATAAAAGCCTTGTGTAACTTATCTTCCAATATGGAAGAGATGTATAAAAAATGTTGAGCCTCTTCCATCCCATGTACTTTGCAAGATCTTCATTTTTTTTTTCTTTGGGGGTCTATTAAACATTCATTTCTTTGAGCACAGGCTTCCATAATTTGTGAAGTTGTGACCCATGTAGGTGGTGGTCTATCTTCCACATGTCCATCAAAAGTGTTCTTCATTCTTCTAAAATGGTGATTCACAGATAAGAAGCGCCTATGTCCACAATATATTATCTTTCCAAATGAATGTGACCACCTTCCAAGAAAATCCGGTCCACATTTAGGATAGATATCCATTTGTTGAGTGTCTAGCAAGCAAACCATATGTTGGAAGATCATGAATGGTCTAAAAAAATTCTTCTCGATGTGAACTTTCTTTTTGATGAATCATTTGTTGTTATATCTGTTAAAATTATGTTAGCATCTAGTGCAGTATGCAAATAGCAATTGCTAAGTAAAGGTTTCAAAGTTGAGTTTGATGGAGATGCTTGCATAATCAAAAGGAAGGATGTTCTTATTGCAAAAGGTAAAAGGCAAGAGAAGTTGTTCAAACTATATGCTTGTGTTATTGCTAACCAAGTTGGATGTATGGCAAGTGAGCACATACCTATTCAAGAGGTTTGGCATAAAAGGATGGGGCACCTCAACTTCAAGTCATTGGAGGTAATGGCTAAGAAGCAAGTTGTGATTGGTCTTCCAAGATCCTTAACTAGCATCAATCATGGTTGTGAGTCTTGTGCTTTGTCAAAGCCACCACATGTTCGTTAAACCAGCTTAGTCCTAGGATGGCGTCGAAAGCAGTCATTTTCAAGACTGTGAACGTTAATCGATTTTTCCAAGTCCCCAGCGAGATTGGCAAATTGGTTGCCAATCTACAAGTTGTCATTGTGCCTTTGGCGGTCTCCACATAGATAGGGGTCGCATTTTCTTCACATTGAATGCCCAATTCCTCGGCCAAACTTTTTGACAAGTAGTTATGCGATGCTCCCAGATCCACCATGAAGTGAATGATCTTGCCTTGGATGCAGCCTTTGAGATACAACAACTTTGATCCTTTTGTAGGAGTCGCCATAAGATGTTCCCGATAATCCGCAAGTGTCCCTATTTGTTGTAGGGCATTCAGGTCGGACTCCGTCAAATCCACTTCTTGGTCTTTTTCGTCGTCTTGTTCACAATCCTCTTGACCAGACGCCTCTCTTTCCATCTTATCAAACACTTCGGTCGCCGCCATAATTTGTTTATTCAATGGCTTGGGACACGACCTCCAAGAGTGACCTTGCTGTTGACAATTAAAGCAGTGTAGGGAACTGCCCATTGTTGGTGAGCTATTGATATGACTAGCTGCAGGGCCAAAGTTGCTCCTTCTTTAGAAGGTATTCTCTCCGTTGTTGCCTTGGTTGCCAAACCCTATTCTTGCTGGGAATCTGTTCACGCTACCTGAGGCTTGGTTACCATTTGAAGTTGAGTCCCCCCTTGGGAAGAAGCTTGGACTTGGTCTGGATCCACTGAGTACCTTTGTTGCGGTTGAGGGAGCAGTTGGTGCCAGCGTGATCCCATAATCACAAACCATTTCAGCCGCCCGAATAGTTGAGTTAAAGTCATTGGGCATGTAGTTGTCTATTGCTGGTCGGGTCCATGTCTGCATTCCAGACAAGAGGTAGTGGGTCTTATCAGCTTTCGACATATCTTCAATTACTCATACGCTCTATCTGAATTCGTTCAGGTACTCTCGTAGCGAACCTTTTTGCTTGAGTCCTGATAATTCTGCCCTCAACCTCATGTGTGAATCTTTGGGTATGAATTCCTCTCGTAGCGCATTTTTGAATGCGTCTCATGTCCAGAACTGCATCCTTGCCACTCGGTACCAATTTGTTGTGTAACCCTCAAAATATGTAACACCAAGTATGCTCTCTCTTCTTCAAGGGTATTTATCAAGCGGAAGTAATGGTCCATGTGGAACAACCAATCCTCCACAACTCAAACGTCACGCTCCCCTTTGAAAGTAGGTGGTGCTTTTACTTTAGCGGTCTTTTTTGAGCCTTCTGCATTTCGCGCCAGAGTATCCCTTGGTCTGAGTGGAGGAGGCATCCCTGCATTCTCTCTTGTGGTCTCCAACTCCTCAAACCTGGCTTCGAGCTGTGTTAGTTGTCTCTCAGTTCTCTAGCAAGGTCAAATTGACTGTGGTTCATGGCTCACATGGGTGCTTGCCATTCTTTCCTTTCTATTTCTTTGTCCTTCTTTACCTCACTAAGCATAGCCGCCATTGCGCTGGATAGGTATTGGCGCATCTTCACATCAAAGAGGTTTGGTGCACCTCTAGCACGAGTTCATCTCTTGGTGCCGGTTCAGAAGGGGCGCCAATTAATCTTGAGGAGGTGCTATTGGGGCGTGCATATGCTCTTTCTTTCTCGATTTGGATCTGGCGCCATCTCGGTGCAAGCTGTTAATGCTCGCAATTCATCAAGGTGGTCATCCATCTTGGTAAGAGGTGCACTTCCACTAGTCTATTTTCCTTCTCTTTTTTAAAGCTCTCCCCTTTGCACACTGGGCCCCGCGGCTCTCTTTCCTTCTTTATTAAGTCAGCTTCAATACAAAAGTATCTCCTCCTCAAACGAGCATGATCAAATCACCTGAGAACCAAGTAGAAATCAAGAGTTATTCAGGTTCGGCACACAACAAACAAACATACCAACCAAAGCAAACACAGAGGATCCCTCTCAAGTCACATCCCCCTTGAGACCAGATGTAGGATCTTTGCCTAGCCGCGCCCACGCAAATCTATCACAAAATTAGCCCATGGATAAACATCCTTCCAGCCATCCGTGCTTTCACCATTAAGCAGCACATAGCCTCAGTAATGCCCCACCAAATCTGGTCAATAGCCCTTATAGCTAAACGATCGGCAACTATCCCACACCGGCAACTAACCACCCGTGCTTTACACCCGAATTCGAGCAGCATCTCTGTATCAATGGTTGACCCGTACAGTTTGAATATGTCACCCTGCACCCCACAAGGCACTCAAGTATAAATCCATTCAATAATGAACATCCTAAAATCTATATATACTTAGCCAAAAAAAAATCGAAGTTGTACTCAAAAAGATCAAAACCCATTCTAGAATCAAAATCTATTTCGACCCCAGGTTGGATCAAATCAAATCTAATCTTTTCGACCCTCAAACGAGTTAGATCCTGTACATATTTCGACTCCAACAGCTTCTTTGACCCCGACAACAATTTTCGATCTCGAGACAAATCAATATCAACCCAACACTGTTTTTGACCCAAAGTCGATATCGACCAACATACTATTTTGACACTGCCAGTCGATTTCGACCCACGTCATGATAAGACTGACGAATTCATAGATTTGTAGTTGCGCCTGGAGGGGAGCAAGCCATTGGGATGCTTCAGACTGAAGCTCCCGCACCTTTGTGGAGGCATCTATCAACGCTTGGAGAGACTCTGGATATACTAGTTTAGGCCATCCTCCTTTTGCTGCAGCTTGGCGATCTCCCGGTGCCCATCTTGTTCGTGTTGTTGAGCTATAAGGAGCTCTTGATGCAGCTTAGTGATTTTGGCTCGCAAAAGTGGAGTACCCGGCTATCCAATGTGGCCCTGGCTGCTACCGTATCTTGGATGTATATTTCCAAGACTTGGTATGCCGTCATTAAATCCGTTGGAGCAGCTGGTACGTTGGCACTGACAGGGGCTTGTGTAGTAGTGGCCCCAACGACCGGTATAATGTCGTCATCGTTGTTTTCAATGAGGTTCTCTGGTTCAATATAGTCCCGAACCCTTTCTCTTTTTTCCATCTTGACTTTGCTAAGTAGGAGAAATGGGTCTTCTAGGAACTTTCTTGGCTTAAAGCACGTGATGAGAGCCGCTTTAACCGCTTCCTGGGTTGATTTCTCTTCCTCTGACAGGTTGAAAAACCAATTTTGAGCCACCACTAATAGGGACATGGGAAACAATATCAATTTTTCTGCAGTGTCCGTTCGCCGTAGATTTCACAAGCTTGCTCATAGATCTGGAGGAAGCGGATGGGATCTGATGATCCATCGTATTTTGGCATCTCCATCTGAGGTGCTCTCTGGACTACTTGCAAGGGAGCGACAGGTACGGGTTGGCCCATTGGATCCATTAGCGCTGGTTCCGGTTCTGTCTCTTGTTGTACAACTGCTAATCTGGGAGGGTGTGGTGCTTAATTTGCTATCCTTCTTGCTACTGATCGTCCAGATCTCAAATTCATCCGATGGTGGGGTCCAAGATAGTTGGATCTTGCTTGTACAATGGGATGCATTCTGGATCTTAAGGATCTGATCAATTTGATTGGCCGAAAGTAGAATTTAGGCCTTGTACGATGGTTTTTCCTTGATAACTTTTTACTCCTTGCACTGACTGACTTGAGATTTTGACAGTAGCTGGATCTAGTGCAGATCTTTTCATTGATCTAGCCTGTGAGGGTTCTCTTGTGCGAGGGTTGACTGTGCGAGAGTTCTTTAGATGTTTTGCAGATAAGAAACCTTGATATCTCTCAGATCATTGGGAAGTAACTCTCGCAAGAATCACAGTGGCTAAATCTGGCTCAGATCTAACTCTGAAATTCTCTGCGAGAGTTAACTCTCGCAAGAAGTGAACATTTAACTATATGCAAGGGTCCAAAACCACTATTTTGGCTTGATCTTCACCAAATCTCTGTACTAACTCTCGCAAGCTTCATCACGGATGGAAATTGACATTCTAGAACGATTGGAATGGATTGCGAGAGTTCTCTCTAGAAGGATTTGCTGGATCTTCACTTTTTAGTGATTTTTTAGCACTTAAATCCAATTTTTTGCTCACTACAGTCAAACTAACTCTTGTAGGCTCTTCTGTGTCCTGGTCTCATTGAGATGGAACTTCAGAATTCTCTACGAGGATTCTTGACCACAATTGAAAATTTTAGTGTCTGCGAGGGTTCTTTGGTACTTTCTTGTCTTTTTTTCACTGAGAACTCTCGCACAGATACTTAGACAATGAAGTAACTCTCGCAAGTTTCTCTGTGTCCTGGTCTCACTGAGATGGAACTTCAGAGAGCTCTACGAGAGTTCTGGTGAAGATTTGTATTTTTTTGGATTTTTACAAGGGTTTTTTGAATTTTTATGATTTTTTCTCTGATTTTTGCAATCAGCTTGGAACTAACTCTCGTAGGCTTCTATGCAGGTCTGGGACAGTACCTTGGAGTTACTGCCAGTCATGCAAGGGTTAACTCTCACTGGTTTTGGAGATATTAAAATCTGATGAGATTTTAGGCTCTTTTTCCCTCCAAAATGAAGATTGGTGTGTTTTTTTTTTGGTTTTCTCAAGTTTTGGTTTGGATTTCAAGCCCTTAGAGGCTGTTCAGGGCCTTCTCTACCCCTTCACACCTCCTCCGCTAGTTGTGAATAGTCCAAACACAGAAAATATAGAAAACTAACTCTAAACACCCAAAACTCTACCTAAAACTACTCCAAAAAGCAAGAAATAGCTAAAATGCATCTATACTAGTTAGTGGAAACCTATCCCCAGCAACGACGCCACTGTAGGGTCGAAGAAATCTCGTAGTAGTAGCCCTCCTGCCTGTCAACAAGGGTTAGAACACTGGATAGCTGCCTAACTATGAAGATACTACTTTTAGTTAGTTCCCTACTTTTTCCCTAACTCTACCACCACTGACACTACACTCCCCTTCTCTACTCCCCTAAACTACCTTCATCATGATTTTTGGTGAAAGAGAAGAGAAGAATAGAAGAGATTAAGAAGAGAAGAGAGAAAGAGAGAGATAGAGAATGAGATTGAGAGTGGAGGTTAGGCCAAATGCTCCTTATGCTTGCTAATGGAAAAACATTAATTATGGCAACCAATAAGCATGAAAATAGAAAGCAATGGAAAACACAAACAAGAATATTAGCAAGTAGTGAATAGCAAATGATGATGCTTTTCTTTCAAAAATGGTAGAGTTTCCTCCTCCTCATTAAGCATGGAAAATAGAGTACAAGAGATGTCTTTTTATAGATAAGTAAGGCCCTTGCCCCAAAATCCTATTGGCTTATATTCACATTGATCCTATCCATTCATCTTGGACTCAACTTGATCCAAGGGTCCTCAAAAAGTACAATAGAAATCACAAGACTCATGTGAGTCCAAAATTGGACCCAACTCTAAAAAAGTAAACTCTAAGTTTAAAATTGACTTTGGGCCTCAAGTTTTTATGTTAATTCCAAAAGGGCCCAAGTCTATTATTATATTTACATCTCAACTTGCGTGCTCATTGGGCCATAGGCTTATACGCACAGGATGCCATGCCCTCGCAACACATTTTATTGGCCGATAATATTTATTTACAATATGTCGGGAATACCCCCAACACATAACATTGAAACGAAGAAGAAATATCAATCGAAGAAGAAGAAGGGCGTTGGAGAACGACGAACCTTGGAGCCTTTACCTTCAAAATGCTCTCGTGAATGGATTTTTGCTAAAAGCATCCAAAAACAGAGAAGAAGTGACCGAATTAAAATGGGAATTTGTTCGTGGATGTGGATGGAAGGTTAGTGTAATATTGTTTTTGTGAAATTTTGTTTTTGTACTACTCAATATATGAATAGTATTTCTAATTACACACATTTGTTTTTTTTTTGTGTGTTTTAGTATACATCATACACTGCCATGTGGGCATATGGACACCATTACCGTGTTGAGAGAGCTAACAACAAGCGACGTACACATGATTGTGGTATAATGGCCAACTTTCAACAAGAGAGTCGTTCTAGTGCGAGGGACCCTAATGTCATTTCGAGCGACCTAGACTATGTCGGCACATTGCAACACATTTATGAAGTCAATTACGAGACTAACGGCAAATACTTTATTTTTGACGTGAAACGGTTTAAGATCATCTATCGTAAAAGCAATTCCACGATTAGAAATGATAACTCAAAGTTTTTTCAAATCGACTCAACAAAATGTATATTGACGGACTCTCATGACACTTTAATATTGCCACGACATTGCGAACAAGTGAGACTCTAAAATTTCAATGTCATTAATATTCGGAATCCAATCATTTATGTATCAATCTTATAAAACTAACTTAATTTTTTTTAATTCTTTGGCAGATTATATTCCATCCAGATCGAATAGACCCAAGATGGTGGTATGTGATCCAACTTAATGCAAGAAAACGACGTGTGTTTGAAGGAAAAGATGTTGTTGAATTGGATACACACAACGAACCACCACCCAATTTTGGCGATGTTTTGGAAGAACCTAAACCACTCATCCAAACTCCAAATGATGTCGAAATAATGGGAGAAGAAGGTACATGACGAGATTCCTACGATTGTACGAGACCAAATTGGGGGTAATTTAGGCCCCCACGTTTGGATGAGATAGAATTAGAAGAAGAGGTGATTGAATATGAGGGTAGCTCACATCATTAAAGAAACACAAACAGAAATTTACGATTATACTTAGACCTAGATTCAGATGAGTGTCAAGACTTGTGTGATGACGAAAATAATGAAAATGATCTATGATTATTAATACTTAAATTCAGTTGCACTCATTTTTTTTATATTCATCGCAATACTTTTTATGTATACTTTTATAGATAGAGTTGAATGTGATAATTATAATGCCCGAACCTTGCGGTTATGTCATATTTCAGAATGTCACCACATATTCCTTTCCTGCGGCGTGTAGGTTTTTCCATGCAAGTTGGAAAAATTAGAACTTCGCCTTTAACGGGAGAAAAGTAAGAGCTAAACACCTTCCTAGGATTGGGAATTTTAATTATCTACGTTGCACCTTTGCATATTAACTAATTGCTAGTGTATGCGGTAAAATATGATATTGCTTTGAACAAAATGAAAATTATGAATTACATTTAATTTCTTACTATGTTAGATAACGTATTCCAATAATAAAACAAATTGAACAACACAAACTTGCATACCTGATGGTTGTTACCCTCCAACTCGTAGCCTTCATGTTGAGACATATAAATGTCTTCTTTGATCACATCATATAAAGATTTTGTTTGTACATCCATCTAGTGAATCTCTAGATCTGCCACTAATACAAATGAAATTAAAAGTTTGATTGATGAATGTTTGGCTATGGGATTGAAATTTTTTGAATAATCAACATTTGAGATTTGAGATAATCCTCTGGCAAGAAGCCTAGTCTTCCATCGATCAATTGATCCATCCACTGTGTATTTGAATAAATAAACCCATTTGCAAAATATGATATTCTTACCAATTAGCAGGTCTGTAATAGTCCGTATTAAGTTCTTAATAAGAGATTGATAATCTTTTTCCATCGTTGATTTCCATTGATCTATAGCTGGAATAGAAATTGCCTCAAAATAATCCATTGGCTCCTCGACAAAATTGGCCATGGCATTGTCAATAAATCGGTCAAGAGAAAATTTGTGTCGATTTAATCTTCGAAGAACTAGCGTATCCTGTTTCTACTGATGCGGTTTGTGTCAAGTCGTCGTTTGATTTGAGTCATTGATTGGAGTAGAGTTGAGATTTGAACTTGATGCGATATTGGATATCGTTTTGACATTTGTTACTTTTTTCTTTTCCTTGAGATCAACAAAATGATCTTTAAGAAAGATAACATCTCTACTAAAAGCAATCTTCTGAGTCACTAGATTGTAAATCCTGTAAGCTTTATGATTCAAAGAGTATCCAACAAAGATAGACTTAGAACTAGTAGAATCTAGCTTCTTATGAATTTCTGCTGGAGTGCGAAAGCGATACAACCAAAAGTTCAAAGATGCCTTATTGAAGATTTTGATCATGTCCACACCTCTTCAAGTGTTTTGTCGAATAAGACTTTGTTTGTAAGTCGATTTTGAAGATATGCAACTATCGATATGGCATCTGTCCAAAAAGTCTTCGATAATCCTGCATGTAGAATCATGTTTTTCTCACGTTCGACAAGTGTACAATTTTTACGTTCAGCCACTCCATTCGATTGTGGAGAATAGCTAGTGATATACTACATCAAAATGCCATGGGCTTTGTAGTAGTCTTTGAATTAAGTCAAATGAATTGACCTCCAACATCAGTCTGAACTGCCTTAATTTTCTTGGAAGTCTGATTCTCAGCTTCCTGCTTGAATTGCTAAAAATATGTCAAAGCTTTTGATTTGTTTTTCAGAAAATAAGCAATTGTCCTTCTTGAATAATCATTGATGAAGGTCAGAAAGTATTTTGCTCCCCCTATCGAGAGAGTTTGCATGGGTCCACATATGTTGCTATGCACAATATCTAACACGCCTTTGGATGTGTGTTGTAAATTAGACTTGAAAGGAGTTTTAGCATGCTTGGCTATAATACAACTTCGACAATTTGTACGGTCTAGAATATTGTCGCAGTCAAGATCTCAAACAATCCTTTTAGTAGACATATCTGTTAGACAAGTAAAATTGGCATGACCCATTTTGTTATGCCATAGTAAATATTTATCTACCAAAAAAGAAGTAGATAGAGCCTGAACAGTTGCAGCATTGCAATGACTAAGCTTGTGAAGATTATTTTGCCTCTTTTTGAGTGCAAGTACCTTTTTGCTTTTGTCTCATATCGAACAAGTATTAGAATCAAATTCAACTTTATGGCCCAAATCAACAATTCTACTAATATAAAGTAGATTTTTGTTAAGATTTGGAACATGAATAATATTTGGAATAAGAATAGTACCATCCTGAAATTGTAATCTACACTGTAAAATAGCTTTGATTTGATAAAGCCGAATCCGAATTTGTGCCTTGTTCTGAATTCAAATTATGATTCAACTTTCATACTTTACGTACATTCTTTGACATCTTTTGCTTATCGATTTTTTTCAAATAAAAAGCTTTCGATTCTGGTGCCAAATGGGAGGATGAAAATCCATTTTTTTGGATCTCTTCCTACAATAGCATAGCCATAGCCAAGACACAATCTGAACGCAAAACCAGACAATAATTTATTCAGATTGAATGTATAGAAATACAAGTCAAACGATGCAAGTGAGCACAAATCAATAGCGGACGAAACCGCGTGCTCACAAAGCTAACTACGATCCATAATAGCTATGAGCTTATACTGACAATCAGTCTGAAAAGAAAAGAATAAATGCTCGAAAGCATCAACTAAGTCTGACTCTGGTAAGCTGGTGTCTCAGCAACTATGGGCGCTCGAGCATATATATAATTAGTTTATTATGTCTGGTATTAACATATGCATGACTAAATGATTACAATGATCAACTATATACAATTTACATTTGTGTAGATGTATGTACAAGAAGATGGCATGGAGCTGTTTGCGCCGTCTAAAATAGATTGTGGTTGTTGTTGTCATTGTCCAAGTAGTTGCACAGTATAGGAAGTGGGCATGAGAAGGCTTCGATTATTCGGGGACGAGAGTGTTGCTGCCGATAGTCAATGGAGTCCGGATGGCCTTCGACGATAGTTGAGTTGATAAGTCGGACTCCCCGATAAGTCGGCCAAGTCGAGTTTTCCCAATAAGTTGGACTGCCACTCTCTTGCATGTAATAGAGTATTTCTGCAGACTGTGCGACAATGCGTGTAAAGTTATAACATTATGAATGGAACTAGAATAACATGAGATTTAGGAGAGTAGAGAAAATAAATCCAACACCCTCCTTGATCTGGATCCGTGATTGCCTTGATCTTTAGACTAATCAATGCACAAATTGTTTTGTGTGCATCAATGCTCAAAGCCTTGGTAAACACATTTGCAATCATGTTTTGTGTTCGACCGTACGCTAAACTCCCCTCTTTTTCGAAAATCTCACTCCTTACAAAATGATATCGAATCTCAATGTGCTTACTCCTAGAGTGAAATCTAGGGTTGGCCGATAAGACAATGGTACTCTGATTATCACAAAACATAATTGTAGGAGCATACTGATTCAGATTAATGTCTGACAATAAATTTCTCAACCAAATTGTCTCTTTAATAGCTTGAGAAGCAGCAATGTATTCTGCTTCTGTAGAGAAAAGAGCAATAGAAGTTTGCTTACGACTGTTCCAAGAGACCGTCGTTGAAGAAGAATATAAATCTAGATGTGGATTTACGAGTATCTACATCTCCTCCTCAGTTGATGGTTTGGTCTTGACTTGTCAAGAGAGACTACATGCAGAAATTTGTGTTACTCTCTCTCTCTCTCTCTCTCTCTCTCTCTCTCTCTCTCTCTCTCATGTGATTTACCTCATCCACTTCTTCATAGTCAATGCTCATGTGATACCTCCTCACATGTATAATGATAGGAAGGGTAAGGTTGCATGGCACAAACTTTAGCTATGAATGATAACATCCATCTCCATAGCAATAAAACGATGATTTGTGTTGTGAAGTGTTGTTTTTTATTACTACATTGTGCAAGTCTTTATTTTATTAAGCCTACTTTGTTTCTAATATTATATTAGCTAAAGACCATCAAACATGAGATGCTCAACATTTCACATCAACCACAATAAGCTTTTCATTAACATATGAGCTTTAGTCCTTACGGTCGCTTAACCACTCCAGCTTTAACATTTTCAAATATATCCAAGAATTACCAATTTAGTTTATGACAACATTTATTCATAGATTTTATCAAGTCTAAGGCCATAAACCATTTTCAACAACTTTGCACTACTTATTGTTTAAAGAATAGTGAACAAAGTTGCACATATGAGTGCCACATTCTGTGATAGAAAGAGCTTTTATTTCCAAGAATTCCAAAAGATTTTCTTGTTAAAGACAACATTCCCTAACAATACAGAATGCTCTATAGAACTAGGATGCCAACGAACCAGCAAATCATACTGACAACTTTTTTAGGTTTTCAAGTTTGTGAAGGCCAATTTAAAATTAGAAGATAAATAGATGTCTTGCAATATTCAAAACAATCACAAAGTTGATGGCTTATAAGAAACAAATACCTTGTTCATATGAAAAAAACAAATTGTTGAGATATCCAAAACTTCAATTCTTGATTGGCAGCAAAATATCACTTGCATTAGTCAGAAGGCGAGACTTCTTTTGGTGATTCCCTAAAGGTTCAAAGCATGTCAAACATAGATCTATGTAAAATTATTACCACAGATGCTGGCTTGCTGTATCATGATCAAAAGGCGAACCGCTTCTTTTAGAAGTACAAATGAAGTTTTTCAAGTAACAAACAGAATTGATGCAAAAGACCAAACTGTATTTATTTTTGCAAGAGTTAAAACTTTTCAGAAAGCAAACAAGTTAGGCCATAAACACAGTGGTAGCAAAGCAAGTAGAAATCCTCTTTTCTCCAAGCTAGTGTAAATCTGCAAAAAGAACCTACACATATTTCTTAACATGTAATAGAACACATTTGACCACCCAATATACCATATTGTACTTTGTGTCCAACTAGAGTCACTGAAGTTGAAATTGGAGGGAATTATGCACTAATCTTCGTGAGGTAAACTTCTGGTAGTACACAAAGCTCTAAAAGTGGCTGTTCTTTTTTAGATTGAATGATAAGGAGGGTTTTAGATCCTTCCAGGAGAAAGAGGCCTAGAAACTTTTCAGGTAGTGTGTGGAGACTCTAGGGGCCTATATATATATATATATATATATATATATATAAATATATATAGCCCTCTTTCTCTGGTCATTTGACAGCTATAGTGATTAGCGTTTGTCAGCTTCCTCCTAGAACTCACATCGGTAAAGCTCCATCAGTAGAGTTTTGCAAAGTAGCCTACTGTCATTTGTATTGTGACCTTGGTAGCATAATCATTGTATTGTGACAATCTCCTGGTCTTCTACGCTGTCATCCACTGAATTTGTTCATGATTTTACAGATTTACATCTCACAAAGAAACAATCTTCCTACAGCAAAATCAGATGACTGGGCATAGAACAGTTGCTGACTGCACACCTTAGTACCAACTCAAAAATGCTGATCTGAAAATTGATGATAATACCATCTCTGAAAATTCTCAGCACTGCAGTACCTTTTTCGATACCATACCAACTTACTTTTGAAGGAAACATCTTTCTACTATTACAAGTCAAGTCCATGCAACAAATCTTTTGGCAATGTTACACAATATAGGCTCACAAAACCATTTCTCGCATTGATTTGACTTCTTCATTCAGGATGGATCCATGATGTAAGGGAATCAACCTGAGAATGACAATGGTTCTTCTACGAATGATTGCCACACCCCTCAGTAGCTGCAACCTCCACTCAGGATACAAAGTAAGGTGCTCAATTTGCTAGGAATGTTTGTTGATTCTCAAATTCATAATTACACCTTGAAGCAACACACAATCAGTCCTTTTACACAGAAGCTCTACACATGCTGGGAGTATCAACTATGTTGGAAACCACCTCTTCAGCTATCAATATGCTACTATTGCTGCATTTAATATGCATCTATTGCGCTTAGGACATGAAAGGAGAAAGCACTTGTTGAAGAAAGGGGACAATTTTCCAAGCGAACTTTTCTCATAAGCATAATGTCATCTACTGCTTATGATATGAGCAACCATACACACTGTAGTCTCCTTACTAGCCTAAAAAATAGCCATCAACATACCAGAAGATATGCATAGGAAGGTTATTTATAAACATGAGTCTGACTTTTCCATCAAACTTTCGAAACACATTTCTAATCAATAAGACTACTCATGAAAACTAGGTTGATGCCAGCACAACTATACTACAATTTGACTATGCATTGCACACGCTGCACCAATCTATTCAACAAAAACACTAGTCATCTTGTTTGCAAACGGTTGTGTTCATCTCTATTTCGACTCAGAAAAAGCTAAGTCTATGAGTGGAAGTGGATGACTCACCTGATATTAATAATTATCATGCATACCACAAGCAGAACTTTTAAGATCTAAAAAAGTCAAAAAGGGGATCATGAGAATAAACAATTGAGTCAGCTTGCTGAAACCAATGCTCAAAATTCTCTGGTGGCAAATTCCCATATAGCACAGCATTTGCTATTTTCAACTCCTCAGAGACAAATAGCTTTGGCACGTAGGCAGGAGATGGGCAGCAAATTCAAACAATGACCTCATGTTGCAGCAAGTGTCGGTAGCAAATCATCCAAGTGTGCTTGCAGTTTGGCAGCCGTTATTGCCCCTTCCTTTCGACTTCCTGGAACTTCTTCACCAGCTTTGAACAAGATCAGGGTTGGCAATCCATACAGCTTGTATTTGCTGACAAGTTCTGGACTAGCATCGGTGTCAATCTTGTAGACCTTCAGTTGGCCGACGTAATTCTGCAAATGCAAATCGTTAACTCGATGCCTGCCCACTGATACACATGATAAGTTTTACTCTTGCAAAGTCACATCATTCCAAGAGATCTTTTTTTAAGAACCCCAATTACATAACTTCAAATTAGGGATGCTAAATCACGGGAAAACTGATCAGAACTTGAAATTCAGTAAACTTACAGCACTTGCGCACTTGAACTTTTCACTTGGATACATAAATTTTGACTATAAGACTTCAAATCATATTTTCACATGGTACATCTTGTAAGACACACAAGTTCAGAAAATGTTTGGACAGCAGCATAGTCATTACTCTTCAGAAGAATAATATGTTTCCTATTTTAAAAACAAGACACTCAGCCCCTTGAATGGAGGGATGAGGTGTTAGGAATTAATGTTTATTTCATAGTTGCACTGTGTTTCTAGAAACGCGTCCAGAAACGCATTCAGAAACGAGTTTCTGAAACGCGTTTCTGGTTTGGGACATCGTTTCTCAGAAAGATAAAAAATTAATTATTTTATTTTTGTGGACAATATGGGTATCAAATTAAAGCATTAAGCAGTACATTTATGTAGGTTGCCGAATGTTTCAGGTATGTGGTCCACGACCATTTGTAAATATTTACGTTTTTTTTAAAAAAGAAATTTGCCCACGTTCCGAAACGGAACGCGTTCCGTTCCGGAATGGGCAACTAAGCTATAAATAGTAATTACCCTAAAATATGAATTACTAAAAATAGTAATGGCCCTTATCATATCACGCAGGCATGGCCAATCTAACACTAAGGGGTATAAAATAAACCATAGTTGCACAGAAACGCGTTTATGGAGAAGAGAAAAACGTTTCTAGAAATGCGTTTCTGGATTCAGAATCTATGAACCAAAGAAAAACAAATATTAAATAATCAATAGGGATTGACAGAATCCAATAGGAATTGATGCACCTAAACCGTTCCGACCCAGCTTTGAGCATATATCGGTTGAGCAAATTACGGTGGAGCATCTTCAACTGGTCGGTATTCAAATGTTTACGTATCATAAACTCAGGAAATTTTTGCTGAACTTCTGCCCACAAAAATTTCCAGTATTAACATTATGATACATTCTGCCCACAAACGGACCCTTTGTAAATATTAAGTTTATGGTCCGTTTATGATGTCTAGCTATTTGTGCTTGACGTTTTAAGGTGCCTTCAATCATGCTCTCTGCTGCATAGTTCAGCAGCTCCAGAACTTACGCAAAAATCCTGTTCTCACGTCCAGCTTTTAGGTGGAAAAATCCATCCGCAGCAATACAGCGACAAAAAGTAAAAAAATCAAGCTTTGTCCGAGAAGGCACTACGTGCCTCGACGCATTCTATTCTCGATCGTTAAGCAGCAGTATTAAGTTGATTGCTGTGGGCAGACAAACGGACCAAACATTTCAGAGGTGAGGAAGTTATGCAATCTCATCAAACTGCATGTAGGCGCACTTTCCCTGCTCGCTGTTGTGAAATGGTGAAGTCGCAAGCCAGCAGTGCACCTATCTAACAACCTTACTTTCCCTGCTCGCTACCCTGCTCGCTATCTGTGAAATGCAGAAGTCGTGGGCCAGCAGGCTCGTATATCAAATTTTTTTTAATTTACATTAACTCGTTCCGACCCATTACGTTCCGGAACAGACGGAACGGAACGTAATGTTCCGACCCCTTTTGCTCGGAACGGGCTTCTAAGATTTATAGTAAGTCATTTTTTATTACTCACGCATGTAGGTAGGCGCACTACTACTAGATTAGGATTTGTTTTACTACTTAGAAACTCATCTTTGGTCTTTAGTATTTACCCAATATAGGTAGTACTATTAGCAAATAGCTTTTGTATTTTGCTATTTGCTTTATGCTTTTAACTTTTCACATAGATTAGAGAAACTATATATGTAGGCTAGTGCCCCACCTCAGTTCATTCCAGTTGTTTAGAGCTTTGCACAATTCTTCTACAATCTATAATCTCTTTAATCTCTATGCTTGGTTTGTGAGTGCTAGCAGGACTAGTAAACTCCGTCTAGAATTTGTATGACAAATTCTGACATGGTATCAGAGCAGGTTTTTTAGTGAGAGAGAGAGAGAGAGAGAGAGAGAGAGAGAGAGAGAGAGAGAGAGAGCTTTTGCAGGGTTGCAAGAACTAGATTGGAGGAGTGGATCGCTGGCTGTAGCTGCGTGTTGGATCGCTGGTTACATGTTCATTGCTGAGCTGGAATCAAAGTTTTTACTGTCTAAATCGCTGGGAATTTGCATGCTGAGCTGAGTTAGATCTGAATCAAAACGCCGCTGGGATTTGATCGCTGGCTAAGTACAATTGTTGGCTGAAGTAAAGAGACCTGATAGCTGGCATGCTGCGAGTAGCACTGGAACTACAGACTCTACTTGCTGCCTGATAGATCAAATTCTGACAAGTTGATCACTTCTGGATTGTCGCTGTCTACAGATTGATCATAGGTGTTGGAGGGTTCAAATTACAATTGTTCGCTGTCTGAATCTGGATCCTGTTCGCTAATTGCAGGATCAGACTTGATCCCTATTTACAGATCTGATTTCATGTTTGTAAATCAGACTTCATCGCTGTAAATCAGATTTGGGATCCAATTATTGCTGTCTGCAGATTGCAAAAATACAGATCAGTTTACCTACTATTGAAACACTAAACTGGTTTGCTGGAAAAAGTGCTGAATTGGAGTAGAGTCAGATCACTGAGTTGCAAGACAGCTCTCTTAAGTTTGAAAAAATACTGATTGTTGGAAAATCAAGCTGCTAAGAGTTGATAAAAATCAGTATAATGGCAAGGTTGAACGATGCTATGTTGCCGGAAGATGGAACGAATTACGGCATATGGAAGTTCAAGATGCAAAATATTCCCTAGGATCGAGAATATTGGGAGATTGTCACAGGTGTCGAGATACCTCCTAATGCTGACAGGGAATTGCGGGAGTATCAAAGATGTAGGAGAAAAGCTCATCATGTCATCAAATTGTCAGTTAGAGATATGATCATTCCTCATCATCGAAAAGTACTATAGCCTCCACACAATTCTCATCAATATGCCTATGTTTTAATGACTAGTTTATGCATGCAGATAAACTTAGTCCAAGGAATACTTTGTAGATCCACAAGATTAAAAGTTTGAACAAAAGGTTTTATGATCCCACAAAGATTCACTAAGGTTGTGCCTTAAGAATTAATTGTTTCTTTTGTACTTTTGTTAGAGAGTCGTTAGGTTGGCCTAACATCAGATATTCAACAATATCTATTGCCCACTCAGGCACTGCTACATAGCATATCTCTACAGATATCAACTGATCTGTACACAATGCTTTCTGCTTCCAGCTCGTCAAAAAACTGCTTCTTACACTTGTTAGATTTTTCTTGCGCAACAACACAAGGGAACGGTGGAGGTTAAACCAACCCAACGAAACCTAGATCGTACGGATCTAGCCCCCAAGCTAAGGATCAATCAGAGTCATGGAAAGAGGAGTCACACCAGCAGCATGTAGCTACTAATCACAATATCAAGCTTACACTAGTGAGAGCCCAGCAGGTATACTTATACCCTCCAAGGCCCATGCACCACTAGTAGTGCACTGTGACACCTCACTGGACACCTCTGCAGCCTATCTAGGCCACGTCATCCAATTCCTTATTGACTCACTGATAGACCCATACCAACTCCACCACCATGTGTTTAGACCTACAACCATTAATTATGACCATGTACACATAAGGGCCCCAATTCCCTTATAGTCACAATTAACTTACAGGTTGTTGGTCTACCGGTCCCTAGCGTGGTCACGCTACCCGAGACCAGTCATGGGCATGACAGTTCCAGTGGGACAGAGACAGAGAACTGTAGAGCAATTGTACCTCGCTTTTTGCTTTGGGGGGCGCTGCCCCCCTTGCACCCCCCCGTAGATAAAACTGGGGGTCCAAATGCGCGCCGATAAGGGCCCAATATTTAGCCCAAACTGTAGCATTAACATTTACTAAGAACAACCAAATAGCTACTGAAAATAAGACCTGTTTGTGCCCTATCTACTGCACTTCTTTGACGCAAAACGCTAGTTTGACCATTGCTCCCCTAAAAAAAACCTATTTTTCCAAAATTAAAAAAAAAATTGTTCTTTTTGCACGATTCTGGGTTCAAATCGCAATTCGCGAACCCAGCGAATCGCGATTCGCTGCAACTACGATCCAAACACTCTGTGAAGAAACTAAGAGTTTCTGTGTTTCAAAGCCTTAGCATTTTTCCTTAGTTTTTCCTTTGTTGTTTTTAGCGACTGTGCATTTTGAACTATGTTTCGCACAGTCTGCATTTTTGAACTGTTTTGTCGCACAGTTCGCATTTTTGGATCATGAGGAAAATTCTTCCCTAGGTCTAAAACACTTAGAAAATAACTCTGGCAACCCCGACATTGTCGCATTTTTTGCATTTTTGCGAAAAAGGCGACACTGTCACAAAATGCCCTAGGAAAGTTTTTAGGCCTACTGGCGGCTTTTTCGCTTTTCGGGAAAAAGCGAAACTTGCCCTTAAGCGACACTGATCTTAAAACTGGTTTCTGCCCTAAAGTCGGCTTTTTCGCCCTTCGGGAAAAAGCGACATTGTCGCGTTTTTCGCCTTTTGGGAAAAAGCGACACTGTCTCCAAATGCCTTAGAAATTTATTTTTAGCCCATTGTCGCATTTTTCGCCTTTCGGGAAAAAGCGACACCTACCCTTAAAAAGGCGACACCTGCCCTTGAAAAGGCGACACTTGCCCTTAAAGTCGCAAAAGTGTCTTTAGGCAAATATGCGAAGGTCTGCAACGTGAAGGCAGGGTCTAACGGGCAGAAGGCAACTAATGAACGGAGGACAACGACGGGAAACTAGAATCAATTTTGTTTAAGGCTAATGCATTTGTTTTCATTAGATCTTTTGATTTAATCAGAATCCTGGTTTGATCACATAAAAGATCAACGGAGGATACAGATATACAGACACAGATACAAAATAGAGAGAACTATAAGTTTTTGATATAGCGATCAGCAGTAGCTAGTCGCACTACTCGTGAGAGAGAACACCTCTCTTACGCCAATCCACTGATCTGGGAAACAGACAGTGCTCAAGAAAGACATTGTATATTCAGTTCTGATAATAGAAGCGATTTCCGCAATACTCTGTTCTATAATGTGTATGACCTGTAATGTTTTGAATGCATGCTAGCAGTAGATATATTTCCGCTGTTGTTTTACTCAACATTATCTGCTGTGTACGAATTTGATTTCTAGAACAGATTAGCAGTAGCAATCTGGGGCTTGGAAGAGAATCAAACCGCAGTCAGTGGCAGTAGCTACTCCTGTCAAGTCGACTCTATCCGGCCTTTACCCCCGAGATTTTCCATTAGTGCTCTATATCAGAGCGTTATCACACGTTCTGGAGCACCGAGATTTCCCAACAGTGGTATCAGAGCGTTTTGACGTTTCCTGGATCCCTTCACTGGCATCAGAGCCACTGTGAGCTCTATCAAAGCGGTGAGTTCTATCAAAGCCATCCAGCTCTATCAGAGCCCGAAAAGCTCTATCAGAGCTGTGCCTGATTCTTTCAGGCTATGGCATCCATTAGCAACATTCAATCAAAGATCTGCACGATCCTTGACTCTTCAAGATCAAACTTTCTAGCATGGAAGGTGAAAACTTCTCTCATACTGAATGGAGAAGGTCTATGGCCCTGGGTTGACGGCACATAAGAAATGCCCACAACCACTGGCAAGGAGCTACGGGAATGGAGAGAAAGAAATGACAAGGCAGTAGCCGTCCTATCTTCCTCCATCGAAGACAACTTGACACTTGATCTAGCCACACTCTCCAATGCAAGAGAAATGTGGGACACCTTGCTGACCAGATTTCAAATGAAATCGCGAAGCCAAATTATGCTTCTTGAAGACCAACTAACCAATCTGAGATGGGATGGTAAAGACCTCACCTCCTTCATCAGAAGAATGAAGGACCTGTTCCTTTCCTTACACAATTCCGGAGCAGAGAATGCAATCTCAGTAGAGAAGCAGCTCACATGCTTGCTGCGAGCTCTACCAAGATCGTTTCAGACGACCCGAACATTGCTTGCCAAAGATCTGCAGATGACCCTTGAGAAGGCTGTAATTGAGATCAGAGAAGAGGTGGAAGCCCATGAACACCTCGATGACAAGGATAGCTCTGATCAAGCTCTCTACAGCAACAGAGAGAAGCAGAAGAAGAATTTCAAGCCTAAGAGAGAGTCAGACCAAAGACAAGGTCGAAAGCAGCAGTCAAAGGGAGCGAAAGAAGGCAAATGGAAGAGCAGAAACAAACCGAGACAACAGAAAGATAAGAAGAAGACCTACACGAGATGCACACGAGAAGGCCACACTGTTGACAAGTGTTGGCTCAACCCAAAGATAGAGTGCATCCACTGTCACAGAACGGGTCATGCAGTTGTTGATTGCTACCAAAATCCCAGAAACAAGAAAGCTCAGAGCAGACGGGAGAGCGACAATAGCTCATCTTACGTGGAGGAACCCAAGTCCTCCAAGATGGCCGAAGAAAGAGCCAACAATGGCAAGAACCCAGCAGCCTACTTGTGTGTTGATGTCTGTGCGACATCAACTTCAGATACACAATAAATAATTCTTGATTCAAGTGCAACGTCCTTCGTGGCAACAAGACACATGATCATTGATTATCAAGAATTAGAATCTTCCAGATATATAATCTTGGGAGATGGTTCCAAACACAAAGTCAGCGGAACTGGAGCGTTGTGGTTGGGCACCAAAGAAAGAGACAGAAGGCTCGAAGACACTCTATGTGTGCCCACTCTTCAGGAGGACCTACTATCTGTTGCTAAGATGGTAGACGTAGGACTGACCATCACCTTTGAAGGCGATACCTGTGAAGTGGTTGAATCCGCAACAACTCAGCTTGTCACCACAGGAAAGCGGAAAGGGAACCTGTATCACCTCAGGATCCGAGTACCTTCAGAACAAACTCACCAGAGCAACGAATCGATGGATATTGTATGGCACAGGAGACTGTATCACACGAATACAGTTGCTCTGTACAACGCTAGTCGGAGCGGAGCATTCACTGGTGTCAGTATCAATGATGCAGCATGCTTGAAGTCCTGCGATGCCTGCAACAAAGGCAAGATGTCACGTATACCATTCACCAAGGACCCTTTCAGAACGAAAGAACTCCTGGAACTGGTACACTCTGACATTTGTGGACCATTTGATGTGGTCTCCCTGGGAGGTTCAAAGTACTACATCACATTCATCGACGACTTCAGCAAGTTTGTAGCCATGTACTTTATCCACAACATGTCAGAGGCCCTGGACAAGTTCACAGAGTTCGTGAATTGGGCTGAGAAATGGATTGACAAGAAGGTGAAGCAACTGATAACGGACAGAGGAGGAGAATATGTCTCCAAACGCTTTGCAGAATACTATACCAGCAAAGGCATACTATGAAGACTACAGCCTAGACACCACAGCACAATGGTGTGCCAGAGAGGAGAAATCGGACTCTCATGGAAGCTGCGAGATCTATGATGGCCTATTCAAAGGCATCAAAATTTTTATGGGCTGAAGCAGTAGCTACAGCCAACTACCTGCAGAACAAGACAGGTACATCCAGTGTTGCACATACCACGCCACACGAGGTTTGGTGGGGCAACAAACCATGACATGTGCGCATTTTTGGATGCGTCGCATATGCCCACATTCTAGATCAGAAAAGAAAGAAGCTGGATGAAAAGGTGGGGCAGAAATTCCTCGTAGGATATGATGTTCATTCATCATATTACAGGATCTACATGCCTGACAGCAGACAGATCAAGACTGCCAGAGACGTCAGATTTAATGAGTCAAAGACAATGGCTGACGAAGATCCAGTCGGGTACGAAATCTTGACCAGAGGCTACTATGACCTGCCAACATCTACGGAGGGAGCAGACCCTAAGCATCCGGAGGAAGATGCCGAAATTCTAGATGAACAGAGAGATTGTTCAGACGATGAGCAGCAAGACACACATCCTGTACCCAGGACATCAGTCAGCAGAGGCAAGAAACCAAACAAAGGTAAGGTCATCGATCTGACTGCAGACACTCCAAGAAGATCCACGAGAGAAAGAAGAGCACCTATCAGATTTGTGCCTAACAGCTCAGCCTCTATATCAAAGGAGTTCTGTGGATTTGGGCGGAGAACCTCAAACATATGAGGAAGCTATCAATTGTCCAGATAAGGACAAGTGGACTAAAGCGATGGAAGACGAGATGAATTCCATGGAGCAGAACAATGTCTGGAATCTGGAGCCATTACCAGCAGACCAGAAGACTGTAAAGTGCAAATGGGTTTTCAAATACAAGTATGGACCTGATGGCAACGTATCAAAGTACAAGGCCAGATTGGTAGCAAAAGGTTTCTCTCTGAAGTATGGTATTGACTATACTGAGACCTTTTCTCTAGTCGTAAAGCACTCATCCTTATGCTTGCTATTTGCATATGCAGCAGCATACGGTCTCAAGATCCACATAGTGGATGAAAAGACCGTCTTCCTACACGGCGAGTTGAACGAGGAGGTCTATATGGACCAACCACCAAGATTCATCTGCTCACGCTTTGCCAACTATGCCTGCCGAATGCAAAGAAGCATATACGGACTGAAGCAGTTTGCGAGGCAGTGGTATAAGAAGAAGGATCACACCCTCAATCTTTCAACCATTGATGGCCGACTACAATGTCTATACAAAGGTCACAGATGGAGAAATCATAATCATTGTTGTCTATGTTGATGACACTTTGATTCTGTCCAAAAGGGACGACCTGATTGCTTAGGTAAAGCATGATATTTCACAGTTTTTGAAATATCAGACCTAGGGGAAGCAAGATGCTACCTAGGATTGCAGATTGACAGAGATCTTGACGAAGGCAAGCTGTATCTTCACCAGTCAAGATACATCCAGAAAATCATTGACGATTTTCAGATGACAGACTGCAAGGGAGCTAATACGCCGATGGTAGCTAGAACAATCTTGACCAAGTAGGACTGTCCGCAAAATGCAAAAGAGCAGGAAGCCATGCAGAACGTGCCCTACAGGAGGCTGATCGGATCACTCATGTACTTGGCAGATGGCAGACAATACAGGCCCTAATATTGCTTATGCAGTTTTCAGAATGAGCCAGTTTAATATCAATCCAGGACCTATGCACTAGAAGATAGCCAAAAGAATTCTGCAATACCTTCAACAGATGAAGGATTATGGCCTGTGTTTCTCTCAGCATGAAGGATTCCAGAACAAATCCTACAGCGATGCAAGCTGGGCATCCCTGAAAGATGACTGCAAGAGCGTCTCAGGAGGATGCACAATAGCAGCCGGAGCAGCTGTGCTCAAGTAGTTCCTTGACGGACTGGGAGAGAACTGCAACGAGCCACTGCTACTGTTCATCGATAACACATCCGCCATTCATCTGACAAAGGATCCATTCCAAAACGAAACACATTGCTATCAGGTATCATCTGATAAGAGATCTGGTTGAGAAAGACAGGCTGAAGACCGTGTTTGTTCCAACGAAGCAGATGGTGGCTAACATCTTCACAAAGCCTCTTGACAAGGCAATTTTTTGAGAAGCAGCGTGCAAGCTTAGGAATTAGAAAAATACCAGCTTTGAGAGGGAGCTCAAGAAACCAAGAGTTTCTATCTTTCAAAGCCTTAGCATTTTTCCTTAGTTTTTCCCCTGTTGTTTTTAGTGACTGTGCATTTTGAACTATGTTTCGCACAGTCTGCATTTTTTAACTGTTGTCGCACAGTGCATTTTTGGGTCATGAGGAAAATTCTTCCCTAGGTCTAAAACACTTAGAAAATAACTCTTGCAACTTTTCTCGACACTGTTGCATTTTTCGCATTTTTGTGAAAAAGGCGACTGTCGCAAAATGCCTTAGGAAAGTTTTTAGGCCTACTGTCGGTTTTTTCGCCTTTCGGGAAAAAGCGACACTTGCCCTTAGAAAAGCAACACTCGCCCTTAGAAAAGCGACACTGATCTTAAAACTGGTTTCTGCCCTAAAGTCGGCTTTTTCGCCCTTCGGGAAAAAGCGACACTGTCGCGTTTTTCGCCTTTTGGGAAAAAGCGACACTGTCTCCAAATACCTTAGAAATTTATTTTTAGCCCATTGTCGTGTTTTTCGCCTTTCGGGAAAAAGCGACACCTACCCTTAAAAAGGCGACACCTGCCCTTGAAAAGGTGACACTTGCCCTTAAAGTCGCGAAAGTGTCTTTAGGCAAATATGCAAATGTCTGCAGCGTGAAGGCAGGGTCTAACGGGCAGAAGGCAACTAATGAACGGAGGACAACGACGGGAAACTAGAATCAGTTTTGTTTAAGGCTAATGCATTTCTTTTCATTAGATCTTTTAATTTAATCAGATCCCTGGTTTGATCACATAAAGGATCAACGGAGGATACAGATATACAGACACAAATACAGAATCGAGAGAACTGTAAGTTTTTGATATAGCGATCAGCAATAGCTTATCGCACTACTCGTGAGAGAGAACACCTCTCTTGCGCCAACGCACTGATATGGGAAACAGACAGTGCTCAAGAAAAACATTGTATATTCAATTTTGATAATAGAAGCGATTTCCGCAATACTCTGTTCTGTAATGTGTATGACCTGTAATGTTTTGAATGCATGCTAGCAGTAGATATATTTCCGCTGTTGTGTACAAATTTGATTTTTAGAACAGATTAGCAGTAGCGATCTAGGGCTTGGAAGAGAATCAGACCGCAGTCAGTGGCAGTAGCTACTCCTGTCAAGTCAGCTCTATTCGGCCTTTACCCCCGAGATTTCCCATCAGTGCTCTATATCAGAGCGTTCTCACGCGTTTTGGAGCACAGAGATTTCCCAACACTCTGATAATAGAAAATTGTCGACAACTCTAGAAAATTTCATCAAAAATAGAGTAAAGGCACATGGACAGGATCCGGATTTCGCAATGCTACATTAATGACAATATCAACAAGAACAATTCATGGATAAAGGAATTTCAATCTTAGACTAAAGGATCATGAACCAGATAAATAACTCATATATGAGTCTATGAATTCATTCACGTTGGAGACGAACTATTGAACTCGCGTGCAAAAGCGCACATCTCTTCTAATTATCTATATTATAGAGAAATGATCAATACTTAAAGTTTTACAAGATATGATTAATTGTGATGGACCTGTACAAAAGATTGATGCATTCATGATTTCAATAACCTCGATTAACTATGAAACATGAAACGGCCTCACTTTCAACAGGCACAGGTCGTGAGGAAGGCCCAATCTCCTGAGCGCGTTGGTATGTGGAGTCGCAATTAGGACTGATTAGGACCAAATTAGGGCTGAATAGGTCTTGAGACTCAAGATCTTCCCTCAATGCATTGAGAGATCTGAAGTCATCTTGGCAAGATCCTAGTTCACGAAATTTACTCAAGATTATGTTCACTCGTTAAAAATGCCATGAAAACTAAGGAGAGAGAACTAAGTTGACAATGGTTGACTCAAGATGTCGAAAGAAGGGGCCACGGCTAACATTTGAATGGATCTTCAGTCGGATTGAGATCTTGATGAGCTGCCACAAAGGACGGGCATTGAGTCAGAGTATTGAGTCACCTAGGTGGTTTTAGGTACCTCAAGAGATTGTAAAGCCCCATGATGACCCAAGATTAGCTTCAAGAGACTAAAGGCTTGGTCTTGGATTTGCTCTGTGCAAGATCACAAGCAAGACTGCAAGTTCGTTCAGATTGCTGCCTGTTAAGATCTGCAAGCAAATATGCAAATCTTGAGATTTGTAGACTACGACCTGCTCAAGATCATTTTCTTTTCTACAAGCTCGAAATTGTAGCAGAATCCCGATTCTTTCTGAGGTTGGTTGTGGCAGAACCAGATTGTTCAAGATAGAACTAGATTATGTACATTGTTCAAAATACAGTTCGATCTTCATGATACGATTCATTTATGTGGGACTTTGTCTATAAAAGTAACCAGAATGTGTTGATACTTCCCTTGATTTGGGAATTCAAGTAACATATGAAGGTTGTTGATCGTCCTAGAGAAGTTGATGATTGAATCAAGAATTTGGATTGGAATTCATATTCCAACATTCCCCCTTATTTGCACTTCAGATTCTTAAAGAGAATATAACCTATTGAAAGTAATATGTTTGAGAAAGTGAAGATCACGTAGCAACTCAACAAAACCATGTGGCTCATTTGTTGCTTCAAAAATTGCTCCAGCAATGTGGTGAAAAAGCGCATATAGGAAAGATCTTCCCAATAGCTCACCTCTCTCAGTTTTTTCTGTACATAATGAGAGAAGAAAGAGGATGAAGTTGCTCACAACTTCAAAAGTATCTTTGGATGGGTAACATTAGTTTAGCTGATCGCCTTGGAGATCACCAATACTTTTGGTTAGAAAAAAGGGCCAAGGCTTATACCTCTCTATATACCTCTATGTAGACTATAAAATGTTGAATAAAATGACCATCATGAATAGATAGATATCTCAAGATGGATAATATGATGGATTGTCTAAATGGTGCAAAGTACTCCACCTTACGATCAGAGAAGGGTAAAATTGAAAGTTTGAAATATTGTGTATATGCGGCTCTAGTGCAGCTCCGGTGTAATACATAGTTGATCTTGATAAACCTAAGATTTAGATGAAAAGATCAGCCCAGATGAACTATACCTTGGCTGCCCAGTCTACGACGGGAGCAACTAGCTTGCACGGCCCACACCATTCAGCCCAGAAATCTACGAGCACAGGTACATCAGATTTCAGCACTGATTCCTCAAACTGGTCTTGTCCAATGCTTGGAACTGCGCACACTGGTGCCTTGACACTTCTATGTTTCGTTGCAACAGCCAGCCGACGACCACCACGCCTATCTTTGCATCCAACCCAACTGGAATTGAGACTCCAGCCAGCACATTTCAAGCTACTTTGCTTGATATTATGAGAGCAAATGCATTCAGCCTTCAAATTGGGGATGCTATGTTGGAATTGCACGTAGCTACCTTGCGCTTGAATAGCTCTGGCAGCATCGCTCCAGCACCAAAGCTGTGTCATCGCCACTCCTGTGAATTTCTGCTCTTTACCCACCTTCAACACACCCAAGCCTAAACCCAATTCAGAACTCACCTCAAGTTTATAGCCTCATCAAACTCAAATCACAAACCCCATAGGAAATCTTAGAATTTGGGTCAAGCTTCACTTAATTTCTAGATTCAAACACCAAAGTAAAACTCCCCCATATCATTTTGCTCTTGCTGAATTCATCCCTCTCCTGAAATTCTATGGTGGGTTCTCCAACTCTAGCACTTATCACCCAATTCTCTCTTTCTAATGCATCTTATGTCTCCTTGGGTACTCATCCAACTCATCTTCTACCTAACAAGTAAAAATATATATATACATATACTAGATGGGCAATGAGCACTTATAAACTTTTGGAGGCTGTGTTTTTTTTTACCATTTTTTAGAAACCTATTTAGCTTTTCATTTTGCAAATGGGTGACATTTTTTGCAGGCAAAGTGTGACATTTTTGCCAGCAAAAGCGTGACATTTTTTTACGGCACCTCACACATCATCTCTCTAATATAGTTTTATACTATATAGATATATATAGATAGAGATATATATATATATATATATACACATCTACATCTAGGTGTATATATAAGATAAAATATATTTTTTAAACTGGTTATTTTTGTAAAGTATTATTTAACAAATTTCAGTGCAGGTCATTATCTTTACATGAACTTGCCCATGTGCTCTTTTTGATAAAGGGCAAATTTAATATATGAAGAGTCTTCACATCACGTAGCAATATCGGCCATTTTGCAATCTTGTTTGAGGACCACCCTCGAGCAAGGCCTTCTTAGACATGTGCCCTCGTCATGGAGCATTACCTCTAATGTAAAGTTGGGCCAAGAAATTTTAGTTGATTTTTTCTAGGAATTATACGACATAATTGTCATCGTTTTGTTTTTTTACGTAGAAAGGCAATGGGCTTTGGAGCATAAAGGACATTATGCTTGTAAAGCTCATCAACTCTAGAGCATAAACCAATCCATAGTGGAAAACGTAAAATATACAATTTCGCTTGAAATTTTTATGACATGTAAAGTCTCAAGCCTTACACTTTTTTGGACCCCTCCTCTCGGGGCTACCACCTTTGGGCAAGTGCCTTCAAAGTGAAAAAAATCTTCTCCATAAGCTTTTAGGCCTTGCATTACAATGTCTAGACTCTCTATCCTAGCATGCCAGTCCAGTTTAGAAAATTGGGCCCTTCAATCTTCCCTCTTTGAACTCCATCAAGGTGGGACTTCCTTTACTACTTTGTTTTGCTTTGCCATGTAGGGGCAATGCAAGTGCATTTTTTGGGTTTAGAGATAATTCCAATGATTTTTTGGGCATTGTCACGATCTCATTGATGTCAAGTTGAGTTGCCACTCCCAACTTAAGACTGATGGATGGGCCAATCGCAAGCAAATGAGACCATTTGGCCATTCTTGAAATCTAGTTTTTTTTATTTGCCATCATGACTATGTTCTCAAGTCAAGGAATTGTTAAAAAAATCAACATTGAAAGAAATGCCCAAATTTTGGAAATGTATTGCAATAAATTATAGGTGTTTTTTGACCATGCACTATTTTTGCATTTTAGATTGTGAACCTTAAATGCTAATAGTACGTACTAGTGTCTTTTTCAAGGCAAGCAACAGTCGATGTCCTTGTGACAAGCCTAGAGTCAGGGCCAAGCTTCATGACGCAACAACAACAACATTAAAGGCCATAGCATCCACTTCATGATGGAGAGATGGGGCTAACCTAGAGTTTCTAAAGTCAATGATGGGATACATGGTAGAGGCAATCCACTCACCACTGGCAGGGGTCGAGGGAGGCTCAAAGCACAATTGGCTTCTTTTGATAGCTCTAGAGAGGGCTTGATTTCTTGTATCATTGACGAGCTCTTATACTAGTTTCCTTTTAGTGCTTACACTCATTACATTTCTTGCATGTACAAACAAACCTAATGAGCCATAATGCTTTACATTTTACAAGCAACTATACTCTCATCATGCATGTTTCTCCAGTAATTATTGTGATAGAAGTAGTGTTTTCTTAGTCGGTTTAGTCATCTCATCAAGGGCCTTTGCTTCATTTGAAACTGAAAATGAAGCTTGCTTGAAAAAAAGGGATAGTCTATTGGGTGGTACGAGTGGTTGACATTACCTCAGTCTTGCATGACATTGTATGATTACTTCTATGTGAAGGTTGCATGTGTTGAATTCCACAAACTTATCCTTACAAAACAAATTAAAAAAAACCCTTATCTAGAACAAGAAAACTATACTCTCGATCCATGATCAATCAATCATGCATGCCTACATGTATGCACTCATGTCTACAAGTGCACACAAGGGTCGATACACAAGTCTTGTGATGTTGCACACAATGTGAAATTTCAAGTATAATTTTGATTTTGATTTTAGATTAATTAGACCGATCATCTCTCGCTCACTCCTACACATGCAAATCTTTGCTTTTTGGATGTGGACCATCTAAAATCTATTCTTGGTGCTTGATTCCAATTTGGTTGATGCATTAGCTTGGAATTTTGATTGTAATGATCCCAATCCCTAATTGTGGACAATGGAATTTAGTTCACAGTTGGATTAATATTAAACTTGTGTGGATATGAAATAATGCACACTTTATAGTGGTGAGTGAGCCTAAGTATGTCTTGCATGCTTAATGGTACTAGATGGATGTGATATCAAACTTAATGGACCCATCATCCCTCACTACCCACAAGGTGAACCTTTTCATTTTAAACGTAGGCCATACTTGATGCTCAATCGATGCACAAACTTGGTGTTCCAATTGTAATGATCCCACTCCTTTAAGTTTCAGTTACTATTGATACTCCTCTACATGCATCTAGCCATCAAACACCATGCACCACTCCACATGTCCAAATTGGAGTCTCAAGGCTCTCATAAGATTACTATTTAAATTTTTGGCCTAGATTGGAATGACAAGGTGTAACTAATAAACTCGTACACTGGAGTGCCAATTAATCATTCAAAGATTTTTGAATCCTCTATACTAGACATGGGACGTAACGCTTTGAAGTCGTAGTTCAAAAATGCAAGCAAGGAGCTAACATTGGATAGAGGTCACCGATTTTGGCCATCCTAGGGACAAATTGACCTCCGAAAAGTGTTGCATAGAGAGCCAGTGGATAGAATGTCTACATCGAGAAAGGAGAAATACATTTTAAAGAAGTTGTCAAATTTTTTGAGGTCAAAAAAATTAGACCCGATCCGATCCGATCCGATCCAGGGTCAAACATGCCTGGATAGTTTAGTGAAGCATTGAAAAAATCAAACCGATCCAACCCGACCAGGGGTCGAAAAAATCTCTATTTTGAACAGCTTTTCAGGATGCTCATTAACAAAAGGATTTAAGGCTGAGCATTGAAATCCAAAAGTACCCCTTAATGTGCATCCTGGAAAGTTTTGATCTTCATATTTAACATGTCGTTGAATATGAGATGATGCTCCTTTGATAGGGCCTTTGTGAAGTAATCTGCTGCCATTGAAAATAATCAAGGAGTAGACTATTGATACCTCCTTGCTTTGCACCTTCTCTCTTAAATAATGATGCTTGATTTCGATATGCTGGCCTCATGAATGAAGTCTCGGATTGAGAGAGAGAGAGAGAGAGAGAGAGAGAGAGAGAGAGAGAGAGAGAGAGAGAGAGAGAGAGAGAGAGAGAGAGAGAGAGAGAGAGAGAGAGAGAGAGAGAGAGAGAGAGAGAGAGAGAGCAATGGTGCTTTGATTGTCATAGAAATGGTTGTTGGATGTGACTGTGCAAGGTCGTTTTTTGCTAGCAGGTGCCTCAGCCAAATTACCTCCTTAGTAGCATTTGTGGCAGTAGTGTATTCTGATTTGGTTGATGATAATGCTACTGAGGTCTACTTTCGACTGTTCCAAGAGATTGGACCTTGATTATATAAAAATACAAATCCAGAAGTCGATTTTCTGGTATGAATGTCCCCTGCCCAATTTGCATCTGTGTATCCTTCTAGAATACCTTTTCCTTTCTATGTTGATAAAGTAGGTTGCCAGTTTTCATGGGGCCTAAAGTACTTTAAATAATGTTGCAACTTTACACAGGTTTTACATAACTAAACTAGATCTACACTTTTCTTGTGCTAAGTGCAAAAGTGATTTCTTATTTTCTAGAGGTTTGTCTTTTCCTTGGCCAATGAATCAAGCCCGTGCCCTTGTAATTGTGAGTAAAGTTCGGCCGGTGAATCAAGCCCATGCTGTGAATCTTAAGTTCTAGTTTGGCCCTGATGAGGACATCAGCTTTCTCAAACGAGGGAAGGATGTTGTAAAGCTGACTCGGGTGCACCCCCAGTGTGCCCTGTAAGACTCTAAGGGCTAAGGCTCCCTATGGTCCCAGAGCAAGTTAGAAAGTCAAGGACTGAGCCTCCGACCTGTGGTGAGCTAGTCAAGTAGTCACAAGTCATGAGCTAGCTCTGGAGCTTGAGTCATGGCCTAGTAAGGAGTCAAGTTGATTTTGCCACCGAGACGGCTCTCGAGACCCACGTCCGAGAGCCAGACTGATTCTGCCAGGCTTGCCAGGCTTAATCAGCAAAATAAAAACTAAGTCCAGAATAGCGTGCTTTACCATAAAGCACTATATTCCAGGACAAAGGGGGCACACCGAATCACACCAGAACTATAGGGGGAGTCCGACAGACAGAAACTTGGGCCAGCGCCAGGATCTAGTCGCTAGATCTCAGCTCCCTCTACCAACACGAGCCAGACACAATGCCAAGCATGTGTTGGTGGCCCCGAGACCAGTCAATTTATGTATGAATGTAACTTCTTTCAAATTTAAAGAGGTTGATCCTTGGAGATGATTATCATTTCTGTTTCGCCTCCGGGACTGGTCCAAGTGGAAGGATCCTTACTACAACCTTTTTGCGTCACCGGCTCCTAAGGATCCACGTCATTGACGTGTGGCTCGCCGCTATGCCATTTGGTCAGTTTGGCGACCACTATGCCTTGAGTTTCATGTGTGGCTTGTCTTCGCCTTTGGCTACCTTTTGGGGATGGATTTTGAGTTGGCTTTCAGGTTGGTTGGGATTCTAGTTTTCTTAAGTCTGAATGGTTAAGCTTGTTAAGTTTCTAAGTTGGCTTTTATGTAAGTGCATGATGGATGAATGGTAGACTTAAGCGCGTGTTGGGAAAACCGCTCAAGTCCCAGCAACCTTTGAGGCGTCGGTGCAACAGTCACACACTTGAAATATAACCTTCTCAGATTTATTAATAAAGTGAGATTTTTCTCAAACTGACTCTGATTACCTTCTAGGTTTCAGTGTTTGGTAAAAGCACCAGTTGGTTCAGTCCATGATTGAAGGCTGGAAGTGTGTGAATGGCAGCCCTGTAACCCCACTCTTGTTGTGTGGTAGTTAAAGCAGCCGAGACTGCCTCCCTACCTGTGTGCCAAAATCAGTCTTATAGGATCAGAAGAGGCTGAGGTAAATAGGCAATTACATGATCACTTGAAAAAGGGGGTGGTACAGCCTAGTAAGTCTCCTTGGGCATCACCAGTGGTTCTAGTTGTCAAGAAGGATGGGATTATAAGGTTTTGCGTCGACTATATGAAATTGAACAAGGTAACCGTTAAGAATAGATATCCACTGTCGCAAATAGATGATCTAATAGACTATCTTGGTGGTGCTGGGTACTTTACCAAGATAGATCTAAGATCGGACTACCATCAGATACGCATTAAGGCAGAAGATATACCAAAAACCGGGTTTCGAACTCGCTTTGGTCACTGCAATTTTTGGTGTTGCCTTTTGGTTTGACCAATGCACCGACAACTTTCCAACAGATGATGAACGAATTGTTTAGGCCATATTTGGGAAGATTGTGCGATTGGAATTGCTCCAGGTATTAGGTCAATTTTATGATCAACTGTCCCTTCTGGTGGTAAACCTACAGGAAGGTCTAAAAGAACATCATTGAATTCCTGCCTAAATTCATTATAGGTTTCAAATTCTGTAGTGTTCTCACTGGGTATATACATGGCATTTATGTTAAGTTCATCATCATTGCAGCAAATGATATCATTATGAAAACATCAATAAACTTTAAAATCAGAAGTCTTCATAATAGAATTAAGTTCTTGTTAGAATAAGGGTTAACATTTTTAGTGTCAACACTTAAACTAGCCTTGATCTTAATTAAAGAATTCTCATGCATAAAAGATAAAGATTTTTCAACAAAATCAATTCTCAATGACTTGTTCTTATCAAAATGCCATTGTTGCCCAGTCGAGAACAATAAAATCCATCAAATCGGAATTACTTCCCGATGCCATTGTCACACGGTATTTTTTCTCACTTTTTCTGGTAGGAAGATTTAGCATCTGCACCAAATTTATATTAATAAAGTTATGAGTGGATTCCGTGTCAAAAAGAACATTAACAACTTTATCATTAACTTTACCTTTAATGCAAATAATGTCATTAGGTCCAAAAACTAAAGAACTAAGGAAACAAACTTTCCATCTCATTACCTCGAGATAGATTACCTGAGGTTAAAGCATGTTTTTTGACGCAATCACGTGCAAGGTGACCCTCACCATTGCACTTGAAGCACAGGTTCTTCTTACGGGCTTCAATTTTATCTTTGTCACCTTGATGGTTTAGCATCTTCTAGGGTTTTTGGATGGTTCCTACGAACATCCACTTAATAATCTTTTGGTAACCCATCAATGAACATTAACATTTGTACCTTAGGCAGAATGTCACTATAAAGTGGATTTAGGTATTCATGAAAATCTTGAATAAATTGTTCCAAACCTTTATTCATGGTTACATGACTCAACTTTTGGAAGTGTTCATAGTCATCTAAAAGTGGTAGAAAATAATCCCTAAAAAGTTTGCGAAAATCGTCCCACCACGTACAAGGTTGATTGCCCTTTGCAACTAAGTCATCTCACCAAACTAAGGCTCTTCCTTCAAGGAACATGGTGACAGTGGATAACTTTTCAGATTCAGGGAATTGGTTCATAGCAAAATATTTGTTCCAAACATTTAGCCAAGAACTCACCACTTGTAAGTTCCTATCTTTCTTCTCCCACTTAAACACTTTTACGGGAGGTGGAACTACATGCTTCTTCTGATTGGCTAACCTAGACTCTAATCTTGGTTTTTTTTATTAGTTTCAAGAAGCTTCTTATTAGTGGCTTGAATTTGTTGGTATAAAAGTTCAAGAGCTTGTGCCACATTGGATAAGTTTGATAGATCAAATGTTGGGTTTTCATTGGTTTGATCCATTGGGGTTGCTTGTGTGTTTTCCTATTATGCAAATACAATAATAAGTGCTCAAATTAGAATGATAGAGATGCTTTCATTCTTACATCCAATGGAAATAAAAAGCATTTACTTCTACTCATTCAATCTTATTGTTTATAACCTCAATCCAAGCCTACTATTTGCAAGCTCAATCCAAGCTTAAGAGGAAAACAACAACAAGCTACATTTGCCTTAATCAAAAGCAATAATGAAAACCAAATCTTTATGTAAACTTCAATTAACTAATCCAAGCTAATGTATGTTTACATAAAGTTCTCATTCCAATCCCAATTCCATTTGTCATTTCAAAAGCAACCAAAGTTTTCACATTTCTCACTATTCTAGATCTCCAAATCCATGAAACTAGTGTCTAGAAATGGATAACTAATGAAGCTTTATGAAAACTTCAATTTTCAGATCTAATTTTCAGATTTTCAGATTTTCAGATCTGAAAATCAAAACTTCATAATGACAAAAAATAGAACTTCAAAACTTGTTTTATGCACAAAGTTACACTACCATTCCCTTCCTACATTGCCATTTTCATGAAACTAGGAGATAGAAAGGTGTAACTAATGAAGTTTGGATGAAAACTTCACTTTTCAGATCTGATTTTTAGATTTACAAGTCTGAAAAACAGAACTTCAAAATGAAAATCAGAACTTCAAACACTTCATTTATGCAAAAAAAACACTAGTTTTGATTAAAACACATAGAATCATTTTTTTTGCAAAAAAAGTTTGTGTATGTAGAGGAAGACTTCCTCTAACCATTCCACAAATCTTTTTTTAGAACTTTTAAAAACCCACAGCCCACTTTAAAACTTCTCTAACATGATTAAAAATCAGCCCCTAAACCATTTATAAGCATCATTACTCTCTTCCAAAGAGAACTAGATTCACTGGGTACTTCAACTACAAGCTTCCTACAACTAGAAAAGCCAATAATCTTCCCCAAAAAACTTTAGTTGGTGATCTAATAGAACTTGAAGAAGGTTAGAAAGGTTACCATCCTTTGTCTAGCTCTGATACCCTTTTACAAGTAGAGGTGAGGAAGTCCTCCAAATCCAAGGTAGAGCCTCCAAATGTCCTCCAAGCAACCTGCAAGCTTCAAGATGCTCCCCAACTCCAAGCTATGATTCCTCCACCTGTAAGTAAGGATCTGCAAGCCTTCAAGGATCTCTCCTCCACCTATGTCCCTACTCTTTAAACACAAAGATAGATAACAAGCTGGCCTCAAGTATTTACCACCCAACCATAGCTAGATCCAAGCTCCAAGCAAGACCTATCTAGCACCCCCTTGCTAACCATAAACAAATCACAAGCATACCACAACACTCCATAGCATACTCAAGATCCAAACCCTACTTATGTCCCATACCATAAGCAAGATCCAAACCTTAAGCATACTACCACAAGAAAGCACTCTACACACTAGTAGCAACACTAGAGCATAAGCAAACCAAACAAGAGAGATTCCCCTCCCCCAAAAAAAAAAAAAAAAAAAAAGGGCACCCTACTACCCTCATATAGATGGCCCATGGACCCCTCCAATGCACTACGGAGTTCCATGCTCATCCAATGAGAGAGAGGGGAGCCTAGGGGAGTTAAAGAATCTCCAAGAGCCTCCATAGGCTTATGGAATGTCAAGAGGCACCTTCCATAATCTATGACTCTTTGAATGTCTTTCTTGTGGGAGTTGAGAACTCCATGGACCCTTTGGGAGGGCATCGTCCTACTAGGTCCCAAAGCCCAAGTTGTGCAAGTATACTTTGGTCCTAGACCAATAAAGTGATATGGTTCAAGGTTGAGGTCCAAGGTTTAGAAAAATAGTCATCCAATGACTTTCTAACACCTCTCTAGGTTCCATACCTCCATCCAAGGCATAGATACCTACCTGCCCTTAACCAAGGACACTAGTACCTTAATCTAAGGCACATACCCTTAATCCTATGGGTACCCCTTATCCAAGGGTCATGTGACTCCATACCTCCGACCAAGGTATAGTCACTTGTCTACCCTTATCCAAAGGCACATACCCTTAATCCTAAGGGTAACCCTTATCCAAGGGTAACTTGCCACTTAGCCCCCAACACTAAGTGGACCAAAAGGGGTCTGAAGTACTGCTAGTTACATAGGTATGTAACAGAATCTGTCCTCCCACTAAACCAATGAGACTTTTTTTGGGACATTGTTCCTTTGATAGTTTTAGAATTAAGTCGAGTGGACCTATATTTGTGACTGGTGAGCATTTTGCAGTGTGTACTTCAATTGTCGGTTTCGTGAGTTTTGGCTATGCTCACTATAAAGAAACAGCTCAGAGCTTATGGGAGAAGATGACATCCGGAAGGACCTCGGGACAATCCAGAGAATTTCTGACAGAAACACTATCTTTTCAAGTAGAAGCCTGATTATCAACGATCATCATCATGCATGGGTGTTACTATATGAATGATGTTTCATAATAGTTAGTCAACTCTTTCTAAGAGAATTGCTGCCAGCTACATGTCTATTTTGTATCTCTGTTCAGGAGAAATTCAAGTATATAACCACTCACGTTCAAGAGTTATCACTCTGTCAATCCATGGATGTTGATCGTAGAACCAGAATATTATCTCAGTCAGTGCATACGTACTCGCCCGAAAACTTGGTACAAGTTTTGCTTTTTAGATGGACATCTTTTTCATTATTTGGCCCTACATTGTCAAGGGATCTATAAAAAATGTATTGTACTCAATGTTTGTCATGGTGACTTTTGAAAGATGTCCGCGCACATTAGTGAATTCACAGATGCTACTGACTCTGCCAAGGGTCGATCTACTTTGCTTCATGTTCAACTACAACTGTTGTGAATCAGAACAATGCCCAGATGTCTGTGCAGAGTAGTAGTGACACACCTCCACCATTTGATGGCCTGAACATATTTGAGATCATGACTCTCACGCAACCATTCAGAACATGAATATATACTACCAAACTATTCTTCGATGTTGATTGGATATAGCCAATATTGTTATTGCAAAGTGTTGACTAGCCAAGCTGTCAATGAAGCTGTTCTTTAATCTTCTCAACTCAAGGGTTCAAAATTGAAGACATCACATGGGAATCGATCAGGCTAAGTGTTTTTCTACAAATTTTAATGCTCGACTATGAGCTCATGTACATTCCGTTGAGCTCCCTAATTTCTGACACTCACCTGTTCACTGTCTCCATATTTCAAGTTTTGAAATTTTCTTCATGAAACCCAATCTGCATTCCCTTAAATGCATTCAAATAATTTTAACATGTCAACCTGTGAGATTATTCAGGCTTTCTAAACGTAACTTCAGCATTCGACAATTTATGGACATGAGTGTACTTCTTGAGGAGCAAATGCATGTGCATTTCTCAAGTCATGATTTGAGTAAAAAGCCATTCTGGCTTTTTCGAATATATCTTGATTTTAGAACTTTTAAATTTAACAAATTTCTTCGCTTGTACGTTTTGTATTGTATGTGCTTTAAGTCTTAGACAGCTGTCATTGCAGGCTTTTAGATAGGGACTCCATCTACTTGCATCGACACCAAGCAATGTCAACTTTGAAATTTGCTACTGCGAATAGGAAGGCATGCAGTCGTTGCAGATGGGAAAGGAAAACTGTAGGCGGAGTTGAATGTCCGAAGGATTTAATCGTGAAGAAGGTGTGCATAGACTTGCTTTGGCTATGGTTAGAGAGGGGCTTGATCTTGCCAAGACTAAGAGTTTGAATAAGTGAAAGAAATTTAGAAAATGCAAACAAGGATTGCAACAAAAGAAGAAAGCGTATAGCTAGAAGACAATATCAAGGATGTGATTTGAATAGAGTACATGTTCACCCCAATCTGCACCGAACAAGCATAGCTTTACTAGCGTTGATTTGAATAGGGGGTCTAGTATATGTCCATCTTATCTTGCATAAGAATCATCAATTCCTAGGCTCTTTTTTTTCTAGGGGTTGCCCATCCCCAATCATAGCGGAGAAGATCCAAAGAGGTGATCAATCCCTCAGCTCATCCCCAATTTTTTATAGACTCCCTTGAGCCTTCATTGTAGTAGACTCCCTTGAGCCTCCTTATGGTACCCGTCATAAGCTTTAGTAAGCTTTCAAAATCTTGTTCTTGTTCCTTAGGTATTTCTTCACATACCTGCACAAACTTTAAAGAAATGTTAGATGTGAAATCTCACCATTTAGAAATGGTTCATCATATAATTTTCTAAGTTCTTAAATCTTTAGATTCTACTAATAGAATCTTTACATCATCACAAGCTGTTAGTAGGAATCATAGTTTCATGAATTTCTCATCTTTAGGTAGTAATACTTGCACATGCACTCAATTCTTTTGAGAAATCAAACTTATTAAATATGAGATCATATCTTAGTTAAATCAATTATGCAAAACAAAATGAATGGAAGATGAGATAGTCTTTATTTCTGGGGCATTTTGCCTCTACATTTTACATAGAAAATTCCAAATAGGGTTCTCACTTTTAAATACTATTACACGAAACCAGTTTCCTATACAACTTGGTGTTGCTCATACTATACATCGTGCACAAGGTCTAACGATGTAACATGTAATTTTCAATCCTACGGGAACCAACAAACATGGCTTGACATATATAGCTCCATTAGAATATGAAATATACAAAATTTATATTTAGCCACCCTGTTCCATAATCCACATTTGAAAGTCGACCCATGTATTAGAAAAGAAATGCACCGCCTTCGCAATCATGCAAATTGGCACATTCAAATTCCTATCATGGAGCTTTTAAAAATTACACACCTTGTTATTCAATCTTTAAACACGGTCTCATTGCAAAAACATGAAATTGATATTTTGGCGGATTACAGTTTGATGAGCTCAAATATATTGTGTTTACAAGAAACCCGAAACCACAATCAAGCATCATACTTGACCACGAATTTCCATTACTGCTTTTCTGGCACAACCATATACTATGACCGTAGCCAACAATTGCATTGTTATGACATACACAATACAGATGTCGCAAAAATTATCGAAGCTTATTCAATATAAACAAACCATATAGTATGATTGTACTTGCAGTGTATCGAAAACCAAATTCAAATATGATGTGATTCTTGATTACAATAGAGGATGTATTGCAAAATGTATCCACAGACATACCAGCACCAACAACCAGCCTTGGAGACTTCAATATCAATATGCTTGCTTGCAACAACCGTGCCAACCATCTTACGACATTCGTCCAAAAACATGGTTTCCAACAAACTATCACTACAACAACATTGTATGGAAGCCAATTAGATCATATTTGGACAAATGCACACAGCTCGAAAAGCTTTTACGGAGTCACGCACTGTTACTGGAGTGACCACTCACCAATTTATTACCTATATAGTGACTCGAATATCACTCACCAATTTATTACCTATATAGTGACTCGAATATCATGTAAGCCTCTTTCATCGGGTTTCTATTCCTGAAAGTAGTGTTGCTTCTCATGAAACTGAACATAAAGAGTAGCATTCCCGTCATCGCATTCGTGGAAAGAACTAGGACAACTTGTAACTACCCTACTTGGTGACTTGCATCGAACAATAACTTTTAAACCATCTTTTAACATTCACACTTCCCACATGCAATTTCTTGTAGGAGGATGAGTTTCTCATCTTTTGTTAATAAAAAATATTTTTTTGTTTTGTTTGTGTCACATTTACTTCTACTCTAACACATGTAAAATAAAATAAAATACCAATTTAAGGCAGGGCCAAGTGGCTTGCCACACTCCCTTGTTTTTCTTTTGGGCTTGTGGTAGTTTGCCCTAACGAGCTCTAAGTGGGCCAATCGTATCCGTCCAATCAAGATCATTCGGCCAAAAAACGACGCTGCTAGGGTTTCCATGCTATATAGCTACATTTCAAGCTTTATCGCCATTGACAACGCAGTGAATGTAGCGATCTTCGTCTGCATTCATTCAGTTGTTGAGCAAAGGCGACTCTCTCGCCATCATATCTGATACTCGAGCTGCTCCGATTTTCTGTCACCAGGTTGGTTCTGTGCAGCGGCTCCATTCCCAGTTTTGCTTTCTTTTGAGGATCAAGCATTGACAGTAGAAGCTTGTTTAGTACTTGGACTTGAATATCGGGTTTGATTTTCCATCTGCTCTCGGGTAAGCTATTTACAGAATCATGATATATTTATTGTCGGATTGGTTTATTGTGTGGCTAGAGATGTGAGTACTTCCTAGTTGCTCCATGCTCATTTGACGCATCGTTGAACTGGGCTTTCTGGAATGTTTACTAGCTGTATTTCGTTATATGTAGTATTTGCTTATTGTTGCGATAATTTTGGATCGCACTTTACAGTTTTTCATGTGGTGTGAGAAACCTGAAGAATTTGATGGCACAGATTTGATGTTTATGTTGGAAAGAAAGTGGTTCGTGCCCTCTTGTTTTTGGTTTTTGTTGAAAAACAGAATTCTAGTGAGAGTAATCAATCTTTGTAGCTGGTATTTTACTCAGTTTTAGATAGATCAAGTTCTCCATCGAGCTCAGCATTTTCAATTATGACGATTTCTTCAAATCGCTTAGGATTTGTTTCACGTTAGGATATGGATCTTTTTTTGAGAACTCAGTTATGCCCGTTCTAATTGTGCATGTGTCTTCATAAACTGGTGTTATAGATTATACCATTATGGGCAAGGAAAAAACGCATATCAGCATTGTGGTCATTGGCCATGTCGATTCGGGGAAATCTACTACGACCGGCCATCTGATCTATAAGCTTGGGGGCATTGATAAGCGTGTAATTGAGCGTTTTGAAAAAGAAGCAGCTGAGATGAACAAGCGCTCATTCAAGTACGCCTGGGTGCTGGACAAACTGAAAGCTGAACGTGAGCGTGGGATCACTATTGATATCGCTCTCTGGAAGTTCGAAACGAACAAATATTATTGTACGGTTATTGATGCTCCTGGACACCGTGACTTTATAAAGAATATGATCACTGGAACTTCTCAGGTTTGTGCTCTTTGACTTGTAGATCAATGTGTGATCCATTATTCTCGTTGCATTGTTTTTTTTTGCCAACATATGGCATTCAAATATAAGTTGAGCATCTTTGGAGATACAGGCCGATTGTGCCGTTCTGATTATCGACTCCACCACTGGTGGTTTTGAGGCGGGTATTTCTAAGGATGGACAAACTCGTGAACATGCGCTTCTTGCCTTCACACTCGGAGTGAAACAAATGATTTGCTGTTGTAACAAGGTATGTAAAAGCATTAGAGGTGCAAGCGATCTCTCTAAATTTCTATAGGATTGACATGGATAGATGCACGAAACTTGCAGAGAGTGTTCTGTCTGGAAGTATGGGGGTTTTGCTGTTGCGTTGATTGCCTTACTGAATATCCTCGTCTCTATGGCTGTGAAGATGGATGCTACCACTCCAAAGTACTCTAAAGCGAGGTATGAGGAGATTGTGAAAGAAGTGTCTTCGTATCTGAAGAAGGTGGGCTACAACCCTGAAAAGATTCCTTTTGTTCCGATCTCTGGTTTTGAAGGCGACAACATGATTGAACGCTCTTCCAACCTGGATTGGTACAAGGGGCCAACACTTTTGGATGCTTTAGATATGGTACAGGAACCCAAAAGGCCATCAGATAAGCCTCTTCGCCTTCCGCTACAGGACGTGTACAAGATTGGAGGTATTGGAACTGTACCTGTTGGCCGTGTAGAGACAGGAATTATGAAGCCTGGAATGGTTGTGGTGTTTTCTCCCACTGGCTTAACTACTGAGGTCAAGTCGGTTGAGATGCACCACGAAGCCTTGACAGAGGCATTGCCCGGCGACAATGTTGGCTTCAATGTAAAAAATGTAGCTGTGAAGGACTTGAAACGTGGGTATGTTGCTTCAGACTCAAAGAACGACCCTGCAAAGGAAGCGGCCAATTTTACATCTCAAGTCATTATCATGAATCATCCTGGGCAGATAGGCAATGGGTATGCACCTGTGCTGGACTGCCACACATCTCACATAGCTGTAAAATTTTCCGAGATTCTCACTAAAGTGGACAGGAGATCTGGCAAGGAGTTGGAGAAAGAGCCGAAATTTTTGAAGAACGGAGATGCAGGTTTTGTTAAGATGGTTCCCACCAAGCCTATGACTGTGGAAACCTTTGCAGAATACCCACCTCTAGGAAGGTTTGCAGTTCGTGACATGCGCCAGACAGTGGCCGTTGGTGTTATAAAAGCTGTGGAAAAGAAAGATCCCACCGGGGCCAAGATCACCAAGGCTGCAGCCAAGAAGAAGTGACTTGTGCACAGAACCTGGTGGTTAGTATTTGAGATTGATGAGACTTATCCAACTAAACGGATGCTACAGGCAATGCATAAAGAGAACTGGGTTTTAGACAGACGGTGGCGGGTGAAACGTAGTTTTAATATTCTAGTGATGTAGTGTTAGTTGTTATGTGGGTTTTTTTCGTGCAACTGTTTGCCTGTGTGCACATGCTTGAGTATGAATTTTGAGTGTAAAACCTTTCTAAAATTAGTGTATGTTGCTGTAGTTGAATTATTAGATATTCAATGTCCTGATTATTTTCTGCGTCAGGGTTTTGTAGCACATGCACTTTAGTCGGAGCACCAACTATCAAAATTAGTAGTTTTTACTTATGACGTCTCTATTGTACATCACATTCGACAGAATTTCAGGCACATGCAGTAGTTTTTTGAGATCTTTGTCTAAGTTGCAACCAGCTGGCTTGTGCTAGTTCTTTCTATCTTTGTTGTTGGTGCACCTTTTCCCCTAACTAAGCACTTGAGTTAAAGGTTTGAGCAAATCCGAAGTGATATGCAAAAGCTCCGTATCTTATTTATGAGTAAGCAGTATCTCTGATATGCATGTTGCAGCTGATGATCTAAAATTCCTGTGGGTGGATTCCACAAAACTCGGAAGATTGCAACATCTCCTTTATTATGTAGGTAACATTCTAAATGCATCCAATATTTAGGTAAAATTTCATTGCCTTGTCCCCAAGAAACGTGGGTTTGTAATGATGTTTAGGCTGTTTAGTGGCATCAACCACAGTGACAAACTTTTTGACACATCTGAGCACCAGGGGGGCTTTAAATTTAGTTATAGGATCAATTGTCACTAAGATGCCGACCATGCAAGATAAGTGGATAGCACGAGGTGCTTGAAATTGGGGGCATAGCGAGTGTAGATTCTATCGAAGGAAGCAAAACATATGGTAATAGTACATGGACATGTGCTGTTATTCACAGTCAGAGTTGCAGCTGATTGCGATCCGGAACATCAGCAATCCGTGACCCGGATTGTGGATTTTTTTTTGTTGCGTGGAAAAAAGACTAATGGCCAATTTTTTTTTTTGATAGTTTAATACTAACTAAACTTGGATGGTGGACATGGTGGAATGATTACAATCCAAGATTTGAGTTGAAACAACTATAAACTCTGTTACCAAGTGGCATATGAAAGAAGATTGGAGACTCCTGACACACAGAACTCACACACACGACCGTTCGAAGGGATGATGCTTATGCTTATGCTTCTGAGATGGGTGCTTATGCTTCATAATTGTTGTCGGTTTGCTGCCATTTAATACGGTTCCATGTGATTTCATTTCACATAATACAGAAAGAGATGTTCAATAAAGAATCACTTAATGGCCCAAAATTGGACCGCACTCCTCTTGGAACTCTGAGCAAACTAGATAAGTGAATTGCTCTTGAAAACACTTTTAAATGTGATACCCATACTGGCACACCCCCAAAATAAAAATTGCGTTCCGGGAAACCCTAATCGGATCTCCTGGATCATTTTCCGGAACGCGTTCCAGATCGCGTTCCGGAACGGAATCTGCAACTCTGTGAATCACAATTATACTTGGGCGATTGCTCGATGTGTCATAGTTGCAAATATTTTATTGTACATTGTCAAACCTGTCATTTATTGGAAGTACATTGCATAGCAATTGGATTGGTCCAACCAAAGTTGAAATTGGACCTCTTCATTCTATCTCCCATTTGAGGGCCATGTCAATTCAAGTATATGCACATGGACCAGTCTCCATTCAGTTAGCATCGAAAGTTGCTCGGTAAGTATAACAAAATTCTACTGAATATGATTGGGCTTCCTTGCTTGTGATTAGCCATTGGTATGAAGCTGGCATGGATTGGTTTCCTGCTTTTTCTCATTTGATCCCTTTGTTCGTTTCTTCCTCCCAAGTTCCAACAATTTTGAAGCTAATTGGTTTTAGCTGCTACATGTCATTAGAAAACATACAGTTTCCCCCTGCTGTCCGTGGGAGCATATATTTGAAGTGTTACAGATGAGGAGCGCATATATCTAGTTTTGAACGTACAATTTGAGATGTAGGTAGTATACAAAAACCAGGGATTCATGTCATAGTAATTTCTAGTACTTCATGAAACTCTGTTTATTCTCAAAATGTTTCTCCTATTTTTGCCCCTGCATTGCTTTGCAAGAAGGCCCTAGCTGTTGCGGATGAGGTTGAGCTGTAGACGCTGTTTGAAATCAAGCAATTATGTTAGTATTTTTCTGACATTCTGGGGCTTTACGCGGCAATTTTTTGGGGCGGCTTGTGTTTTGGAGTTGCTTCTTTGGCTTCATTTTTTGGTTTGCATTTCATTTTTTGAGATGGTTTGCGATTTCTATTTCATACTGTGCCCTGCTTCATCCACGTGCTGTCCAGCTGGCTTATGTTTATATAATGTCGCATGTCTTGCTCTTTTGTTGTTGTGAAGTACTTGTGAGACCTATGGTCTCCATTTGAAATATCAGTTTCAACGAATTGGATATAAAACCGGTGGGCATTTATGTTTTATGGGAGAGTGTTACTTAGTTTTATGTGCCAACTCTGTTCTGCAAGTTCCTAATCTTCTGGGTTCCAGAAGCATGAGCGGCTTAGATTTGTGGACAAGCTGTCAGAGGTGATAGTCTGTTGCAGAGTAAAGGCATGTGAAGTTTTTATTGATTCTTGATTGACAGTTTCAGACACCTATTCTTGTTTTTAGCTTTATATAGCTACATAAGTTGTCTCAATTACAGTCTATTATGCTGGTTGTTAAACACGAGTTTGATTCAGCTTATATTACACAACACTGCCAGGTTTGAATCCTTGAGTTGTGAGGAAGCTTTTGTTCTCATGTTGAAACATGAGGCTATGACTATTGTTCCAGGCTGCATACTGGCAATTCGTCTTTAGTAGCAGCATTTCCAATATCCATGTATGAAACTAGCACAATCTTTGTTGGTCTTTCGATCTAGTATTCAGCAGTCAAGGATCCAGGATTTTGAGCACCAATCACAAGACTTGCTTCAGTTTATTCCGAAGCTTTCGGGTGAACCATTTACGATCAAATGAATTTCATAGTTAGTCGGTTTTGCGTTAGGCTGCGCCTTTTGCATGACGGACTCATACATCTCTTAGCCAGTATTGGAACTAGTCAATGCTATCTTCTTTGTTGCCTGCAGATAGAGATCCGTTGCCCTTGGAAAAAGCTACCAGAACGTGCTAATTCACGTACATTCAGATACGGAGAAATTGGTGCTAGGCTTCAGAAGCTGGATCGACAAGTCTTGTCCACCAGATGATACTTTATGTCAGAATGAAGAACACGTTTCAAGATCAATGTTTTAAAGCACATGCAGTTAAGTTAACCTGATATTGCATTTAATTAAGGTATACATTTTTACATCCTATAGACATGGTTGATCAGAGAGAGCTCCTACATCCGCAGATGATCTGGTAGCTTCAAACCCAAAGCACATCTCAATTTTTGTCACTAGTAAGCTGTTCGCAAATACAAAAGCAAAATATGAGAAGCATGTGAGGTTGTATCAGGCAAGGAAGGATTATGGTAAGTGGGAATGCTTCAACGAATTACATATGTTATTTAAGACTCAATCAAATAATCATGGAAGTCGATTTTGCCGAAGTGGCTGAAAACTTTAGATTTGCCAGATCAAATTACATGCTTTCTAAGATGGTTACTTGACGTTGGTATACTTGTGTGTTGGTTGTGGATTGAGATTGTGTGTGAACCTGTTTTGGGCAAGTTTAATCATAGGAAGCATAGAAAGCAATCACTTTCATAGAGAAAGTAGAGAAAAGATACAAATTCTGTCCAAAATGTCAGGTTTGTTCCGTCTACAATTGTAAGCCTAGATAATTGCAACATACAGTCCTGGCTAAAGTAAATGCCCGTTTTGAAAGGTTAGTTGTAAATTCACATGAACCACTTGAGGCACATGTCGTTAAAGATCTCAGATTGCTGCGAGGAAATGGAATCGATTGTAATATTCTAGAGCCTAGTTGTTGTAAAATTTTCTTCGTAAATGCTTTAGGTGAATATGATATCGCCCTTCTTTATACAACGTGATTGTGTGACTGACTTCTATTCGTGTCTATTTCCAATGATGTAGAACATCAACTATTAGTAACATTGGGCTGCATGCAAATCAAGATGCATCATACATAAGCAAATTCAAAATTGAAGATGCTTTACCCAGTTGTGTTGCTAAATGATATCCAGTTATTTTGATTTGCCATGTTTGAGTTTTGAATTTTGAGAGAGAGAGAGAGAGAGAGAGAGAGAGAGAGAGAGAGAGAGAGAGAGAGAGAGAGAAAGAATGTCAGCAGTGAAAGTTTCTTGCCATTTGATTGGGCCACATTTGCCCTAAAATTTATTTGAAGGGCATTTGAAGTGCATTTGAAATGTTTGAAAATGACATGTGACTTTAGAAATTTCTAGAGAGAGAACATGTGATTTTAGAAATTTCTAGAGAGAACATGTGACTAGAAATTCATAGAAAGAGAAGTTTCTAGAAAGAGAGAACGGTATAAAATGGCAAGAGAGAGAAGGAGAGGCGAGCATAGGAGAGAGAGAAAGAGAGGCGCTCTTTTTAATCTTTTAGGGTTCTTTTAGGATTTTTAGGGTTATTTTAGGTTTTATAAAAAAAAATAACAATAATGTGAGTTGAGAGAGAGAGAGAGAGAGAGAGAGAGAGAGAGAGAGAGAGAGAGATCCTTTGTAATAATGGCGAAAACAACTCTTTGCATGTCATAGTTATCAACCAAGATAGTTTTTAACTTATTGTATATTCAAGGATAAACTAGCACGGAAGCTTTGAATACAAAAAGGTCATCAAATTTGTCACAAGTGTTTATGCTCTATCAAAGGGGTTACCTTATCCATTGGATTACCACCAAATAGAATTTTTTAGTATAGCTAGTACAGTGATGATGATGATGATATTTTCTTGTGTGCTATGAAGTTGACTCAAAAGCCACAAAAAATGCCCTCGGAAGATACATATGGGTGACACTCTTAAGTCTCACAAGAAGCTAAGATGAATTTGGCTAGGCCTTCGACCTATGGATGATCTAGCATGTAAGATTTGTCTAAGTTTTCAACTTTCAGATCATGAGTCACTTCAGATGGTATCGCTTGAAAAGACGTGCATTACCAAAACAACATTACGTTTCGATGAGGGGAAGCTTTGAATCACAAAAAAGACCATGTGGTGGGGCTTCCTTATGCCATTCACTCAGTCTACCCAAGAGTTGGTGGATGGAGAGCACGTGCAGTAGCTAGGATGTATCTCTAGGCTAGGAGATGTATGCTAGGGAGAGCCTAGGGCGATGGCTGGTGGTATGGACGCCAGTTATTGCCGGAGACTTGACTGGACATGTTGATATCGGTAACTCCATTGCATGTGGGTGGGTCGGTAGTGACCCTATGGATGGTGTGTCGTCATTGGTATGGAGTGTGCGTCAACCTTCAAGACTATGGGAGTTGTAACATTTGGTATCAGAGCCACCAATTTTCTTTTAGGTGCACACATTTCTTTGTAGTTTTTGTGGTTTTTAATTCTCTTCTCGGGAATGTGGTTGATTTGGTTGCCATAACCTTAGTTCCAAAATGTTTCTTTGAAAGGTTGTGATTAGTTGTTGGAAAGTAAATTAGCTGGTCTTCATTTAACTTCTTTATTTCCAACAATGACTTTTCTCTATAAAACGTCTAAATTTGTAAAAGTTTAGAGTATGTTTGGTATTATAGAGGAAAGGGACTTTTATTTTCTTTAAAAGTTTCGTTTTACAGAAATGATTCATTTAAGCTTTTCTATTACCTTAAGAGTTTTAAGTTTTTTGTGGATTCTTCTAAACCCCCTCTCAAGAGTTCTTTCCTTGTACTTTTTTTTATCAAAAAAAAATTGAGTGACGAGAATGTAGTTCTGATCATGGGACGTATTTAAGGAAGCATTATAAGAGACATCCAAAAATTCACACATGAGATTGAGAGTAGAACTATAAGGGCTTAGGGAAAAAGGTTCATTGTGGGGGGGGGGGGGGGGGTGGTTTGTTCTCAACCCCCTCGTTTGCAGTTGCAGTCATTATCATCTTCTTTATGGGGGAGAGGGGCGTTGTCGCTTATTGGCACGGGGACAGGTTTGGCCATGTACCAATCCGTGATGACATGTGGAGTCCGGGCAGACAACAAGAAATCCCATGTGCGAAAGGGCGCTGGGAGCTGGGCAGGGCACCACGTGGGGGTCTCGTCGGGACCGGGGCGCCTGGTGCCGCGAGACTAGGGCGCCGACGGCAGGGCACCGGCGCCAGCGCCAGAACCTGCCAAATTAAGATCCCTGTCGAATTTCAAATGGAAATGTGATGTTCGAATTGTGGAAGACTGGTTGTTTCACATGGACCATTATTTCTATTTGGCATATTTTGGAAGTTACTCAGCAAATAGGGATTGAGTGAGGAGAATGTAGTTCTGATCATGGGACATATTTAAGGAAGCATTACAAAGAGACATCCAAAAATTCACACATGAGATTGAGAGTAGAACTATAAGGGCTTAGGGAAAAAGGTTCATTGTGGAAGTACTTGAACAAGGTTAGGCAAAGTGTATATGTTAGATGTGGAGAAGACCCACTATCGTTTTCTCCAAAATGCAGACTTGGACTAGACAACTACATGCCCACCGGTTTCAACTCAACTATCTAGGCGGCTAAAATGATTTGACTATGTTTACACCAAGTGCTCTCTCATCAGCACCGAAAGCATATAGTGGATCCAGACTGAGTCGAAACTTCTTCTCAAGAGGTGACTTAGCTTTTGAATGCCAACCAAGCTTCAAGTAGTGTGAATAAGTTGCCAGCAAGTTAAGGGTTTGGCAACTATGGCAGTAGTGGAGAAAACGGTTTTCAGAGAAGGAACAACTTTGGCCCTTCAGCCAGTCACAACAACATTTCACCAACTATGGGCAGTTCTCTTTGCTACTTTAATTGTCCACAAGAAGGTCACCCATGGTGGTCGTGCCCTAAACAACTGAATAAGTAGATGATGGTTTCTACTGAGGTATTTGACAGAATGAAAAGAGAAGCATCTGACCAAAGAGGCTACGAACAAGACGAAGAGAAGGACCTAGAATTGGATTTGACGGAGTTGGACATGAACTCCGTCAAATCCAACAAATAGGAGCCTTGATAGGTTATAGAGAACATCTCACGACGACTCTTTCAACATGATTAAAGTTATAGTAACTGAAAGGCTGCATAGTAAGACAAGATTACCCACTTCAAGGTGAATCTGGGAGCATCAGACAACTGTCTCTCACAAAGTTTGGTATATGAATTGGGCATTCAATGTGAAGAAAGTGTGATCCCCATTTGTGTGGAAAGGACAAAAGCTACAATGACAACTTGTAGATTACAACCAACGTGGCTGTTCTCATTGGGACTTTGGAAGAACCGACGTACAATCACTTGCTCAAAATGAATTCGGTTTTGGAAATGAGTTAGTTTAGTGAACACACGGTAAAGGGAGTCAATCTTATACTTTTATATAATGGCAAGAAAACTTGCGTCGTCAGCGCTATGCTAGGATATCAATTAGAGACGGATGACACATTTGAATATGAGCTAGCTATTCCTTCAAACCTCGTTCAAAGTACCTCTTTCTTACTTGTTAATAAAGAAGGTTGCTAATTCACATGGGTGCCTAAGTAATCTAGCAATTGCTACAACTTTACATAGGTTTTACATAAGTGACTTGGATCTACACTTTTCATGTGCTAGTCCAAACTGTATTTTTCTTACAAAAAGTACTTATTTTGTTCTAAAACCTTTTTGCAGGAACAAACAAGAGGGTGGTTCTCACAAGAGCCTAGCTTGTTGTTATGCTAACGGGTTGGTTTGGCGACTACGACTAAGTGAATCTGTTCAACAATAACCAAAGTTTAGCAAATTGTTGCCTAATTTGGCAAGACCATTGGCTTGTATCTTTGTGGGGGTATGGGGCTACACATTTAAACTATTACAAAGTAACAATCAACACAAAGATGCGACTCGAGGATGAGTGTAAAGCATACCTAACAGTTTGAGATGGTTGTAGATCTCAATTGTCCAATATGGAAGGCCTGATGAGGAAATGTGCTACCTAGTTATGGGTAATCATGATCAATGCAAGTGCCTATTTGGATGGTGAAGCGCTACCAAGGCAATTTATTGGTAGATAGTGAAAGCATGCACTACTTTCATCGTGAATTGTCTCGGGCTAACTCCATGAGCACATTGAAAGAGTTGAGGTGGTTTAATTAGCTTGGCAGGAGTACACTGGGTTGAAAATGATACATTTGGGCCGTCATTTTGTCCTCATTTAGGAGGGCCCTTGTGGATTTTTTTTTTCTCTGTGGGTTGAAATGATGGCCCATATGATGGGCCATTATTTCAACCTAAGGAGATGACGATTTATCTAGGCCGTCATATCTTTTTATATGTCCCAAAAAAACGACGCCTCTTTGAAATGATGGTTTTAGGCCATTGTTTTAGCAACCATTAAGGATGATGTATTATTTTTTGAAGGAAAAGCATTACGATGGCCCCAGGGTCAAATGATGGTCAAAAGGCCCTTATATATTGTGGTTTACATGACGATAGTCATCATTTCTTTTTGAAGAGAAACCTTAAAGTGACGACCCTATGGGCCATCATTTCCTTATTCTTTTTTTGCATGGCTCGTCTAAGGGTGTCATTTTTTTGAGGATTCAATCCCAGAAGGACCATGCCCTTAAGCAAGTTGAGACTACAACTTTTGGACATCATTTTATTATTGACGGTTGGTCGTCATTTTATTATTGGCGGTTGGTCGGTTGGTCGTCATTTTAACAATGAAGGCTTTAATGGTCGTCATTTAGGATGGTTGAAATGAAGATTGTTTGGCCCCCATTTCAACCAATCAATTAATACCCATTCTTAACTTGACTACTTGTAATAATGTCATTTAAGTGGGTTGAATTGATTGTTTTTGGCTATCATTTATACCCCATCATGGCCTGGTGGTATAGAGATTCCACATACTCAAAATATAATATGTCGACGTAAGCTTTTTGTAGCAAAATCTTAGGGGATCAAGTTAGACGGTTGCTCTGGCCAAAGGAGTTTAAATGTCAAATAGTCTGACTTTTGGATGAGGCAATCATTATTTGTATCATATGATGCATTGTTATTCTGGTACTCAGCAAATTGATGAAAATTGTTGTCTATCCTCCCACTCTCCCACACACCTATACTTCAAATATTGGCATGATACATTATCAATAAGCATCATATAGTAATTGTATGGACCTATACAAAAGCAAGGAGACGAGTTGGATCACGGGTATTGTCATGTCACATCGCAGTAAAATAAGAAAGTCCATACAGGTCCAGCTACTCATGCCCCAGCTATAAGACTGTAGAGATTATGATACATGTTACAACTCATATGAACGCTTTAAATACAGGATCTGAGCTTTAAACCTTGAATATATCTTGTAAACAAAAACGAAAATTTGTACAAACCCATAACTGCACTTTACAGATTTTTTTTACTTCACTTCAGTGGAGCCTTGTGAGTTTGTATGATGTACAAGCAGATCGTTCTGCATCAAACCAAAAGGAAAGTAATTTGCACTTTAACAAGCTTGTGGCCATTGCTGGGTCGATTAGGCTAGTTCCTGGTCTTTTGTATAGTGAAACAATCCCCTAATGCCTTCCTGAATATTGGGCTTAGTGATTGGAACCCAATTCATATCAGGTTCTGAACTTGGATCCTCTGTATGAACTTCTGCTACAGATAGCTAAAAATTCGCATATGCCAGACAATAGTTGACACAAAAGATCTTCTCTCTTTGCATAGCAGCTCGACTGGTTCAAGCTGATAAGCGCTTCTGTGTACGTTGGCCGCAGCATAGCACTAACAGCTCTAATTTTCGCATTGCTGCAGACTTATAATTTATAATTAGCCTCCTCCGGATCTTCATTAGAGCATTAGCGCCACGAAATTCTACATCAAATGTGCTCCCCGTTGACCAATTAGCGACTGTAGACAGTGTGAGGTACGTTACCCATTTGAATACTTGACTTTTCAGTTATGACTTTAACGACAACGACTCCTTCGAAGCACAAAAGGAATTCTTTTCACTTTGCTGCAGATTGAAGTCACAAGTTTCGGCGATTAAGTGTGTAAACAACACTTTCTAACCCACAAAAAGAAGAACTGCAAAACAAATTGAATACCACAAAAGAGTCCAAATCCCAATCATGTGCTTTCGCTACTTCTCTACAGCTGGACGAGAAATACGACTTACAACCCGGCTTCTATGTATGCACGAATTAGAATCCCTGAGCTCAATGCTATTCGTGCCAGCAAATAAGAATAACTACACATCGCCTGAACAGACAGAACCGAGACTTGTATTCTTTCATAAGATGGGAGCTTTTTCTGGTAAAACCTGAGGTTGTAGCAGAAGATACATGTCTTGGAGGATGATAGCGCACTGCACTTTTTCTCTCGGCCTTCAGGAAGCTGTTCCTACAGCTTTCTTCTTGCTTTGTGTAGCACTGGCCCATGTTACAACTCTACTGCTTTTCCTTTTGCTTTTGAGAGAGAGAGAGAGGCAGAGAGAGAGAGCTGTGTAGATCTGTAGTAACCCACATAGTAAAAAGGCAGGTATATATATATCTACAGAAGTAAGAAACCATATTTTAACCTTTGTAGAAGACTTGACAGTCACGCAATATCGTTCCTAAATTAATGGGTCAAATCGGTGGAAGGGGGGAAGATCTTGGTTCATGGAACAAAAGTTCCGGAGGGGATGTCTCTAAACGTGAGCTTTAGCCTTTAACCCTCTTATATGAATATACATTTGCTTGGAAGACATAAATCATGTTCTCTTGATGAATGAGAAAAGATGTCTCCATCATCCCATCATCATCCAAACATATTTGTGAACTACCAAAGCACATAGATGACGGTGGGATAAGCATGCTGGCTATGCTAAAATATAATAGTCACATAATTCTCTCGCTCCATGTGAAGAGATCATTGCATACACTGAAAATGTAAATGCCTATAGTCATATTCTTTATCCTTTTTTACGATGTGAATTGTTTATCAAGTATGGAAACATGGAAAATAAGAATCGTGTTATAAATTTTTTCTAGAAGAAAAAAATTTGTTTGGAATTTGCATAAAGCTTTAACCTCCACATGTTAAAGAATCTTGGGACAAAGAAGCAAACCATGATGAATCAAACTTACAAATGAGCCTATTCTTATCAATCTATCTAATATGCCTCTTTGAAGACAATGTTGTCATACAAATACTTCATGAAACACATCAAGGCATGAGGTACATGTATGTTGAAGCATTAATGGAGTTGACATTGAAAGTATGCAAAATCAATGCATTGTTGTTTCTTGAAGTAATTTGCCTTGATCCTTGATATTGTGCATCATCTATGACTTCATGGTTTTGACGAACATGTTGACATATTTCAAACTTTGTATGTTTTGATTGAAATGCAAGTAAATGACTCTTTGTTATGGCTACCAAGTCTTTATATTGTGTATCAACAAAGTGCCACATTGTTAGAGAATCAATATAATATTGTTACTTGGTCTCATCTCAAGTATGCCCTCAAGATACCACACAAGCACACAATAAAGCAATTTAGAATTTTTGGTGAGCATGATGTAAATGAGGCACATATCACTTGGACTTTTCCAATGCTCCACAATATATCTTTATGCAAGATTCAATAATTCAACGTCAAGCCAAAAAAAGGAACATGGTGACAATGCAAAGGCTAATACATATAATTGACACACGACCTTACAAAAATGTGTCGTTTCATTCTCGCCTAGAAATTCAGATTACTTTTGGGGTACTTTATGGCAATATGGAAGATCCTATGGTGAGTAGGTTTATGTTATATTAAGATCAAATCATTGGAGAGAAAATATGATAGTAGCCCATGGAATCAAGTATGCCAAGGTTGTTTCACTCACCTCTTATGGAAGATCTAACATAGACTGATATAGTCTTTTAATTTGAACGGCAAAGTTTCACGTAAAAATAGCCAACATCCTAATTTGATATTTATTTTTGTCTATATCTAGGCTTGGCATTTAAATGGTCTTTCACTTCCTCCATGCCTCGTTGGGCTATTTCATTTTGCATTGCAGGCTTTGGGATCATATGTTGCTTTTGCAACACAAGTAGACATCAAGCTAACTACAAGGTTATATGTCCTTCAAAATGGATCATAAGTTGGTATAATTCTAAACTAACACTAGATAAAAATACGTGGTTTGTGAGGATGTCGTGGGGCTGGATGAACGGGTGGGACAAGATGGTAGGGCGGAGCTCCAGGTTAGTCTGACTCGGTTTCAAGGGGGAGTGGAAGTGCCCGAAAGTCGACGTTTCAGTGCCATTTGTGCAATCAGACGGAGTTAGATGTGGATCTTCCATTCATGGTGAAATCTGGGATATGCTATCACTCTCATGGGAACAAACCTACGCGTGACAACTAACTTCATCTCCTTGATGCTCGAATGATTAGATCTTGGGTTGAGGATAGGCAAGGAAAGAAACCCACTACAGAAGCCTGGTAACAGGTAGAATGAATCTGTAACCAAGACATACAAGAGAGATCCCGTAGACAGACACAAAATAGTCCAGAGTCACTCACACCCAAGAGTTACTAGGCAAGTGAATAGCCATTGGTCATTGACCCATTACTGAGGTGTATTCTATTATTCTCCAATTACATAGATAACTTTTTATACCTTTATGTGATTATATGTCACATATGACTTGGAAAGACATGTGGGTGCAAAGCCAAAATCTTTATCACTTAACAATTGAAGTTGAGATAAGTTAAAACTAATATATTTTTGTGTTAATGATTGATTATGCAAAAGTAAATTGAGGAACAAAAAGTGACCATCAATAGTTTCAAGTACATCTTTGAGTTTTTTTTTACTTAATTGCTCCTCTCATGGTCATGATTAACAACTTAATTAGGTTAGATAGATGACCACTTTATGTAAGATTTGTATAGATCAAAGAAAGTGGAATGGACAATTAAAAAATTGCTTTTTATTCAAAATAGCATAATTTTAAAGTTTTCTCCTTGCTTGAAGTGTTGTTGGTATCAAGTCCATGAGAGAGAGCTAGTTCAATTGAATCCAAGGAAATGCTAAAGTGAATTCACTTTCGTATGACTAGTAATAAAATGTTTTTTTGAGGCTTTCACTATTGTATCAAGTCTGTGAGGAATAGATAGTATAAGTTGTGCCATGATGGGAGCAATGCCAAGGAAGAGCTAAAGTGAACTCAATTTTGTATGAGTAGTATTAAAATGTTTTTATAAAATTTTCACTACCACATCAAAACATTAGCTTTTAATCAATGTGTTAGAATTACATTAGTTTCAAAAAATTCAAATTAGATATTTACTATAGATTTGAATCATATATAATATTCCATCTCACATGTTATTCAATACGTTTACTTTAAATATGTCAAACGATATTTAATATTCCATCACACATTTTATAAAATAATTTTGATTTAAATATGTCAAATGCTTCTACAACAATTACTACAATAGCTTTTGAACCTCGTGACTTGCAAGATTATCAACTTTAACTACAAAACATATGCATTCATTGAATCACATTGTAAGAGATCTATGTTTCACCACACATGAGATGCATAGTAGCGCTTTACAAAAGTGAGCTCTCAAAAACTCTCTTGAAGGTTCTAAAGGTATTTGTTGTTATATGTGGAAAGGTGCAATCTTCACCAAACATTTTCATGACCATAAATTGTCATAAAATGAACTTGCCAAAAACCCTTTTATAGTATTGATTTTGTTTCTCTTAATTGCTAGTAATCATGTTATTTAAAAACCCACACAGGTACAAATATCATAGACAACAATAACAACGCAGCAAATAAAAACATAAAAGAAAAACTAATATGAACATAAGATGTTCTACTCTTTAACATTTGATCTATCATGTATACATCGATGTATGTTCAAAGAACAAGTGTATTCATGTACATTACCAAACATACAACTCACAAATTAGAAGGCCCAATGCACTTTATGGTGCATTTTCAAAAGAATATTTAAAAAAATTCTACCTAATTATTACACACAAACTACTTAGATCCATTTCTCTAGTTCGTAACATGTTACATTATACATTTCTAGAAATTAAGAACTTAATTGGTATTAAGTTATTTTCTATCAATGATTTAGGTTGATTTACCCAACTATGCTCCAATATTTTTTTCTTTTGATGAAATGTGTAAGGAATTAATCTTAGTCTTAATATACTAATTTGAGGAGAGTTAGTATTAAGCCACAAACTAGTACAAAATGCTCTAACATATTGATTTCGTTTCTTTTTAGCATTTGGAATTGTTTAGTCTATGACAATGCGAATTTATATATTGTAATGTACAAAACCATGAATTTGATTTACCAAGTAGAAGATCCAATGTGCTAAACAATGCGATATAAATAATGCATTTTTTATTGTTTTGCCTAATTATGATACACAAAGTACTGAATCAAAGAAAACTTTGTCATATATGGTAAGAATTGGAACAAGAAAAATAAACAAATCATGCAATCTAAAAGAGTAAACATAAAACCTCATCTTTCAACTCAAAAAGCATCTAGAAAAGACATGTAATGTCTAAGAAAATCATCAAGATAGCCTTGACTATTGCAAAGGAGCTAAGAACATGCAAAATCTAATAAGGCAATCAAGCATAAAATTAGCATTTGCTTAGCTAGAAAATTCTTCCATTAGGCACTTAATGATTTTGTTGACAAAATGGGTACCTCGATAGTTGACGATCTCAACTGGACAACCAAATTGAACAATAATGTTCTCACACAAAAACTTGGGGGTTGATTTTGCGTCGGCAACTCAAACTGATTTTGCCTAAACCCATTTGGTCATTTAATCTGTGTTGGATTTATTTCCTCTACTCTCCTAAATCCCATGTTAATCTAGTTCCATTCATTTTGCTGTAATTTTACATGCATTTTTGTACAGTCTGCAGAAATACTCTATTATCGAAGACATACAAGAGAATGGCAGTCCCGACTTGTCGAAGTTGGCTGACTTATTGGGGAAGCCCGACTTGGCCGACTTATCAAGGAGTTCGACTTATCAACTCAACCGACTTATCGGGGACCATATATTATTATGGACTATTATGGAGTCAAGATGGTCTCCGATAAGTCGAACTCCTTGATAAGTCAGCCCAGTGGGTTAGATTTTCACTCTTAAGTCACTGATAGTTATCACTATCACTTAGACTAACATCCACATGGATACCCAAGGGAAAGCCAGTCCCATCATGGACAAACTTGATGGATCCAATTACCATCTGTGAAAATTTAATATGAAAACTATGCTAATGGCTAAGGAGTTGTATGATGTTGTCACAAGTGCAGAGGCAAGACCCAAAGTAGACGACGCTGCAATATCCCGATGAAAGTTGACGAATGGCAAAGCCTTCATGCTAATCATTCTCAACCTCTCAAATACACAAATTGGCCATGTGTCTGAAGCTCAAACCTCCAAGGAAGTCTGGGATGTCTTGAGCACCCTGTATGAAGTGCACGATGTAGCTTCCAAGCTACATATTAGGAGAAAATTCTTCTCTCTCAAGATGACAAATGTGATTCCCTACAGAATCACATCAACTAGTTCAAGGACCTGCTATCACAAATGGCTACTGTTGGATCTCTTATAGATGATGAACATGTACTAATGACACTACTTTCAAGCTTGCCAATATCGTATGATAACTAGGCGATGATGATTATCACACATCTAGAGTTGACTCTATCACGAGTCATTATGATGCTGCTATAGGAAGAGACAAGAAAGAACGAACCCTCCAGTTTCTCTATTGTTGACTCTCACGCCTTGTACACAAACAAAAGTTTGAGCAAGCAGAAGAAGAGAGGTTCAAAGCCATAGAACCTGAATCAGAAGCCGACACAGAATCGTGACAAGTAGTCGAAGCCGTCAACAGAGAAGAAGCTATTCTGCAGATACTGCATATGAACCAACCAAGAGATTCAAGCATTAGAGAAAATTTGAGCACAAAAGGGGCCTTTCAAAAAGATACCTTTTATTTTTTTTCTCAAAATTTTCTTCCACATGGTCCAATCAAAATACTCAAATTTGAAATCTACGTAAAGTAGCTCCTTCAAATTGACTTTCATTTCTTTTTAAAAGAAATGTAATTTTGCGTCGGGGGCAACCCGTAAATTAGCCATATTATTTGTAGTATAGAATGCAACTCAGCAAAAAAAAAAAAAACAGTGTAACTTTTGAACGACAACTCGGATTGAGACGATTACAGTGCCATTGAAAGCCTCAACGAGAGCTTTTCAATGACACACAACATAACCCAGTTCCGAGCTACAGTGAATAAGTTATGGCCAGTCAAAGTTTTGGTCGGTCAACACTTGGTCAACCCAATATTTCTTTCAAGCGCAGTTGACCGGAAGAAGTTATGGCCAATCAAAGTTTTGGTCGGTCAACACTTGGTCAACCCGATATCTCTTTCAAGCATATTTGACCGGTCAACTACGCTTGAAAGAGATATCGGGTTGACCAAGTGTTGACCGACCAAAACTTTGACTGGCCATAACTTCTTCACCGTAGCTCAGGATTGGGTCATGTTGGGTGCTGTTGAAAAGCTCTCATTGAGGGCTTTCTAATGGCACTGTAATGGTCTCAATTCGAGTTGCCATAGACTATACTACCCACATAATAGCTAATCATCAAAGACTGTGTGGGCAAGACTGCGGGCAGAAAAAGATTTTATTTTAGTATTTTACATTGCCAAAAAATTGTCATCCTACGTGGCAATCCTTATAGGGCCCTTTCCAAGTCCAAATTTTCTCTAATGATTGCCGCATCCTACAAGCTAAGAACACCAACAAAGGGCAATCGAATCAGATGGCAAATGCAGCTACAGATGCATCTATGTCAAATCTAGAAGCAGATCACAATGCATTCATGACAAGCCATCAAGAAGCATCAGATGACAGCTCCTAGTTTCTTGAGTTTGGAGCCACTCAACATATGACTAGCCACATCGGCTGTTTTGAATCCTATACGCCTTATAGTACCAAGAAGTTTGTTCACCTGGGCAACAATAACACCCAAACTATTAGAGGTGAAGGTACAATAAGATTAAGCTTTGCAAACGATCAATCCAAACTACTCTCAATTGTCTTTCATGTACCAAATCTTTTTACAAATTTGCTCTTTGTAAGTAGAATTACATATTTAGGACACAAAGTAGAATTTGAATCAGATCAATGTAAAGTAGTCGATAGGATAGACAAGATCCTAGCACTCAAAAAGAGACATGGATACTTGTACAAATTAAGTCATTGCTTTTTTGTCTCTAATCATGCTCTAAATACTTCTATAGAAATCAATAAAAATTTACTTTGGCATTATAGACTTGGTCATTGATATCATTCTTTTGTACAACACATGTCCAAGAAATCCATTGTTCTTGATCTCGACTTTCTAGATAGGAAAGTCGAATTACCTATCTGTCAAGATTGCTTAGTCGAGAAATATGCCAGGAAACCATTTAGATCAAGTGATCAACATTTTGCTAGAAAATTATTAGATATTGTACATACAGACATTTGTGGCCCAATGCAAAATCCTTCATTAAAGGATGCAAAGTATTTTATCACTTTTATTGATAAATTTTTAACAGGGACGATGGTGTACTTCATCAAGAAGAAATCAGAAGCTTTCAACTACTTCAAAATCTTCAAGGAGCATGCCAGAGCTAAGGCATTGAATAATAGTTTATCACTCCCTATTCGCCTCAGTCAAATGGCTCAGCTGAGAGGAAGAACCATACCCTGGTCGAGTATGCCAAATGCATGCTGGCACGCGTATCTTTTCCAAAGAGCTTCGTTGTTTCCATTGCAACTTATATCCAAAATAGATGTTCGACTAAGGCCCTCTCAAGCAAAACACCCCATGAGGTTTGGATAGGATCTAAGCCTTTATTGAAGAACCTATGAGTATTCGGTTGCATCGCCTACGCACAAATCCTAAAGGAGACCATGAAGAAATTTGACTTCCAAAGTCTAAAGACCATCCTGATTGATTACACCTCCTCCGACAATACCTATAAGCTGTACAACCCTGATAGCTAGCAAATTTTATTCAACAAGGATACAGTATTTATCGAGGAAATTTAGTCCATCGACTTCAAAGGCAAAGGTAAAGTTCCATGCAGACCTTCAACACCTGCCACTAACACAAAAATTCGAGCCTCATGCTCCATCGTGCCGATAGTCGACCAACTACTCGACAACGAATCAGAGAAAGACATTGTTGTTACTCAGCAACAACCCGACCAAGGAATGGATAATCAGCCAATGCGACCTCCAAGAAGATCGAACCGACTGCGCACACAGCCCACAAGGTATATTCCTGAGCTTGTCTGTCTTTTAATGAAGGAAACGACTACAATCAAAGAGGCACTTAGCCAATCAGACTCCGATCTCTGGAAAGAAACAATGGAAAGAGAGTATTTTTCTCTGATAAAAAATTAGAAATGGTCATTGATCTACCTGCCGACAATACTTTTATCGATTACAAATGGGTCTTTAAGATCAAATACAAAGCTGACAAGAGTATTTGACCAAAGAAAGGTCTGACTAGTAGCCAGAGAATTTTCTCGGATCCCAAACATTGAATGAGACCTTCAGTCTAGTAGTTAAACATTCATCAATTCGAGTTCTCTTATCTTTTGTTGTTGCGGACGATCTTGAAGTACATCAACTCGATGTAAAGACAGCTTATCTGAATCACTCACCAATGGATCCACAGGCCTGTGACTGTTGAAGGACCAATGTCCTCAAACAAGACAGAAAAAAGAGCAAATGAGAGAGTATCCATATCAGTCAATACTCGGCTCTCTCATGTATGCAATGGTCTATAAAAGACCTAACATTGCTTTAATAGTTATCTCATAAAGCTAATTCATGGCTAATCTTGAAATCATACATTAGAAGGCTCTTATCACAGTCACAAGGTACATTCGAGCTACAACGGACCTGTGCATTTGATAAGGAGAAGTCGACAATGACAATCTTCATCAGCTAAGTGGATATTTAGATGCAAGTTGGGGAGGAGATGTAGATACTCATAAATCCACATCTGGATTTACATTCTTCTTCAACAACGGTTCTATCTCCTAGAACAGTCATAAGCAAACCTCTATCGTTCTCTCATCCACAGAAGCAGAATACATTTTTGTTTATCAAGCTATTAAAGAGACAATTTGGTAATTTGAATCACTACACTCCTACAATTATGTATTGTGATAATCAGAGTGCCATTGTCTCTTTGGCCAATCCTAGATTTTACTCTAGGAGTAAGCACATTGATATTTGATATCACTATGTAAGGAGTGAAATTCTCGACAAAGAAATAAGTTTAACGTACTGTCAGACGCAAAACATGATTGCAAATGTGTTTACCAAGGCTTTGAGCATTGATGCACACAAAAAAATTTGTGCATTGCTTAGTCTAAAGATCAAGGCATTTACAGATCTAGATTAAGATGGGGTGTTGGATTTATTTCCTCTACTCTCCTAAATCTCATTTTAATCTAGTTCCATTCATATTGCTACAATTTTATATGCATTGTCGCACATTCTGTAGAAATACTCTATTATCGAAGACATGAAAGAGAATGGCAGTCCGACTTGTCGAAGTCACCTAACTTATCGGGGAAGCCCGACTTGGCTAACTTATCGGGGAGTCCAAATCATCGACTCAACCGACTTATCGGGGATCATCCTGACAGCGACACGATTGACTCCGAATAGTTGAATCTTTCTCAGGCCCACTTCTTGTACTATGCAACTACTTGGACAATGATAGCAGTAGCCACGATCTATTCCAGACGACACAAACAGCTCCATGCCACCTTCTTGTACATACATCTGCACAATTGTAAATTGTATATAGTTGATCATTGTAATCAATTAAGCATGCATGTTAATGTCAATGTAAGATGATTATATAGATGCTCGAGCGGCCACAGATGCCGAGATGCCAGATTATCAGAGACAGGCTTAGTAGATGCTTTCAAATATTGATTCTTCCTTTTTAGACTAATTGTCAGAATAAGCTCATACCTGTTATAGATTGTAGTTAGCCTTGTGAGCACGCAATTTCATCTACTATTGATTTGTGCTCATTATCATCTGACTTATAATTCTATATATGCAATCTGAATAAATTACTAGCTAGACTTTTGCATTTAGATTTTGTTGGTGTTGCATGCTTTCCGCTTTCTGTCTGACTCTCTTATTGCTTTGTTTGATTGTCTACTCTTCCATTTCTGCAAACAACCACACTATCAAGCTCTTCTATTTTGTGTTCACCTACTGTTGTTGTAGTGCATGCATTGAGGGAATTAGTTGACCATTGCTTTCACGCAGTAGTAGAATCATTCTGATCCGATTGTTCGGCTCAATTCATTCGATCCACAAATTCTTACCTTATCCATCATTCCCGACAATCTGTTGCTACTATAATGTATCTACCTTGAGTACCTCATGCCAAAAGATGAATAGGACAAACATAGTCAAATCCCCATTTCTCAAATGGTACGTGTGTTAAAACTGGATGTAATGGCTCATAATTCTATTTCGTAAAACGACGTGCATGTTGAAAAACATCACATGATTGAGTATACTTTTTAGTATCTTTATGGAGCATAGGCCACCATCATCCTGATTGTATAATCTTATGAATAGTAATATCAGCTGAAAAATGATTTTCTCCATTTTCATCATATGACAACATGACTAAATCAGGTATTTCATGTGGTAAAACACATCTCTAAAGAATATCATCAACTCCTCGTTCATACAACTATCCATCGATCAATTGATAAGTTTGTGTTTTTACAATCAATTTTTGTTTTTGAACTTTGGACAATGATTCATTAAGTTGACCCATCCTCAAATATTCAACAATGTCTGCTGTCCATTCAAGTAATGCTTCAACATAAAATAATGTAGCATCTAGTAATTCGTCATCAACTTATGTATTAACTGGTGTTGTATGTGTTAACTAGTGTATTGACTTATGTACCAATTGGTGTTGTCTGTATTCTTGAAACATCATCAACAAGATAATGTTGTTTGCCCTTTTGAACCACAACTTGAGAATCAAACTTAGATAGTAAAAGTAACCATCTTGCAATGCATCTTGTATTACATGTCTTGTTTACTAAATAAGATGTTTAGCAAAAGCTAATAATCCGTATAAAATGAAAAATGTATTGCCATTGATAGGGGAAATTCGTGACGGGGGATTGGTCTCGCCAAAAAGCCCTACAGGGGAAGGGCTCACACTGCCCTTACGTGAGTGATTGAGGGATACCGCTTCCAATCCTGAGGGCTGTCCAAACCACCCCGTACTCCCTAGCTGATGAGGGTTTTCCATGCCCCCAGAGGCCTTTGGAGGATCCAAGAAGTATACCTTATGTGAAAGAGGCAAACCAGGTGCCTCAAAGAAATCCCCAAGTCATGAGCCCATCTTCCCTTTTTCCAATAAATCCCCCATATTTGTCATGATTGGCATAGTAAGCATCTCCCAGCTTGCATTATTTGAGGTTACAATCATCCTCCCACATGTCTGTGATGTTCCCAGCTAAGCAGGAGGATATGGAAAAGCAAACTTGTTTGATCCTTTACAAACCAACACTTTTGCAACCAAGAAATCATTTGTCTAAAGGCAGCAGCACTGAGCTCCCTACACAGGGATAGCTGCGAGGCTCGCCAGGGATAGTGGGATACTTCCTCAGAACAGTGTTGGTGAAATAATTCAACAGAATAGAGTCACTTCTTGAAGCCCTCGTTGTCTCCTCCAGTTTGCATTAGAGTGCCATTTAGAAGAAATGCTCCTGAACTCCACCAGGTGCCTGTGAAGATGAATAGAGGGCAGGCAGTGTTGCTGGCAATGTCGAAGAGAATAGAATGGGCCGAGCAGTCGTCTAGATCTTTGGGGTTGTCTCAACAGACCCCGTTAGTGAGGTTCATCTCCGATGGGCTGATGTTAGGTCTGTCCAGGAAGATGACAATGTTGAAATGTGTGAGTAACGCAGCAAAACATACGGAAAATTGGAGACGGATAGATCAGTGATGATCAAAACCACGCTCATTCCACGAACAAAAATAAATGCTAATCGCACTCTCTCCTCCTCCTTCACCATCCTCTTTCATAAGCAAGAATTGAACCCTCTCACACTCTCTCAAACAGTGGGTTTTCACGTGAATTTTCACGTGAAGCCTTCCACATCCCTCTACTAGCTTCATATAAAACAAAAATTCTCACACCATCTCTCAACCTTCCACGTGAATACGAAAACAAAAGCTGTCCCTCAACCTTTTCTTTTTCTTGGACCCCAATCTCAAGGAAGACCACTCCCTTTTTATTTTTATAGAGGTCACCCAAAGTTCCCCCTTCATAATGCCATATTTTCATTTTTCAAGCCTTTCATGAAAAGTGTACTCTCTTGTAGATGGCTCTTGTGATTTGATTACAAGTGGTACTTTTTTTCTTTTGGAAAAGATGGATGGGGATCATGGATACAAGAGTACCACATGTGTGAGACACTTTTTTCTTTTGCACTTCTTGGTGGTGTAAGTGGTAAGTACCTTACTTCATTACTCTTCTTAATTGGGTAGTCCTCATTGCTACTTGTGGTCAACTCCTATCACTTTTAGGTAGGGTATTTTTGCTAAGCCCTTTTGGACTCCACTTGTATTTTCTTTTGCGTGTCCATGGCCCATGGCTTAAGCTGTCAAGGTGATTTGTTTGTCAGTGTGCGCCTCGACTTGCACCGGGACTTGCCTATAGTTTTGTCACAGTTTCCTTGACCTTGTCCCATAATTTCTGACCATTTGTTGCGAGTTGATTTTTCTCTTTGTCAGTTTTTTCTGTGTATCGTTACTGGCAAGCACTCATGACTTGGGGTTTCTTCAAGGCAACCGGTCCCCTGAAAAACACAGTAGGCAATTTTTGTATTAATAGAAAGTAACGGAGTACATTGGAAAATTTGCTTGGCCATGCCGGCTAGTATAATCAGGCCAATTCTAGGGCCGTAAACTATTCTATGGGCCATTTCTAAGGCCTCAAAATTTGCTCTAGCCACATTTTGGGCAGGCTGGGACCCCTATCTATAGGCAATTGTGTGCCGATTTTACCATTAGTAGCCGGGATTTACATGCCGGTTTTTGTACAAAATTGTGAAAATTGCTTTAAACAGAGCTTGATTTTTCGTGCAAAAATATCGGTTAACATTGGCGACTTCACTGGAGAGTGTGATCCCCACACGAACGAACTCAGAATGCTCTTGGTGGTAAATCAAGTATAGTGGGCTTAGCACGCTTGCTGGGTGATGCTAATCACAAGGAAATTGCTCTCTTCCCAAAGCTCATTGGTTGAGCCCTTAGGATCCATCTGCAACTGGTTGGCCTTCACTACAACATCTTCAAATAAGCTGGTGACTTCATACCTGCATTAAAACCCACCCGTGACCTATATGGCAAATGCTTCCAGACCCATCAAATTTAAAGGAATGCCCATTTTTTAGACCCATGCATGGAGGGATATGCAAATGCACTTCTCAGTGTTATTGGTGGGATGACATGGATGTAGGTCACCAGTAGTGTGTCTAATATTGTGTGATTGATGTGTGTACATGCATCACAAATCTACCAATTACAATGAGATGCGATTGATCAGATTTAGACTTATGAAGACTTTTAACATGTAATCTCTATTTCTGATATGCATCGCTAGGAGATCTATGAAGACTAGATTGTACACTACCCATCAAGAATTTTCACACATATTGATGACTAGAGTTGCACTTGTAATACCATTGTGTCTCTCAAACAAGAATTCTTGATCAAAATGGATCTACACGAAAATATCAAGTGTAGGGAGATCTAGCTGCAAATATTGGGGAGAAAGATATCGAACCTCTCAAATGGGTATGGATTCGATCTGGAGTAAGCATCATCAAACTTTTTTTTTTTTTTTTTTCAGTGCTTTTCCATTGGGCAATGGAGTCGCTCCCCTCCCCACTACAATGTTTTCATTCCCGAATCTTTCCTCTCTAACCCCCCATATGCTTCTATATCTATCAACCATATGCCCGCCACAACAATGCGTAATGCCCTATGCAACTTAGAGTATATGCGGAGTGCATGGATATGAATGCATTAGAACAACCTTGCAATCAATTGGTCCAATCACACTGTGACTATATGATGCAAGTGCAATGGTGGTGGGTGCAAATGATTTTGACTCCTGGATCATCTGATACCTACACTTCAACAAGTGTTAGTGCATACAACAACTTTTTCTTTTTTCTTTTTTCATAACATACAGAATGGAAAAGAAATTCACCAAACAACAACATTAGCAAAGCAGAAAAATGAACAAATGAAAATAAAACGCAACTTCCTATTTTCCCTTTATCCCCTAGGTAAAATCAAGGATAAGGGTGGATTTCCATCATGTTGCCTACCCAACATCAATTTTGTTATTTGGGTATTCACTTTCTACCTTAGGTCTATCATGATGTATAAACTTGGGGGCTAAAAAGCTTATGTCTCTCAATTGACGTATGTGATTCTGACGTATATATGGTAAAAATGAGGGATTCATACATGTAGCTTGGAATATTCTTTCGGCCACATCATAGATTTCATCACCTTTGGTCCTATCCATGGGTGGGGTATTTCTTACTCTACCTTTAAATCTAGACTCAGGATCTTCATCTTCAACTTCAGAATCATAGCCCGTCATGTCATCCACCCAATAGAGTGTATCAACTAGCATCTCTTGGGTTCCTTGGGTAGGGTTTTGGTACTCAGTCTCACTATTGTGTATCAACGTACTCATGCTCACTATGGTCACGTGATCATTGAATAGGTCATGTTCATTATCGAAAGTCATGGAATTTGGATCGGTATTCATAGGGTCGGTGGTTCTTCTATTTCCTCCCAATTTGAGCTACCATTTCTGTTGTCCTCATCTGGAGGTACAATTTCAATTTACTGGCCACTTTTTATTAACATTGAAGCTGGCACACCACAAGTCGGAGGCTCAGCTCTTTGTACTGAAAAATTACATAACTTGAAAATATATCTTTGTCTGGGAAAAGCGTAGATTTGATATCGCTTTCGTAAAACCCGAGAACCTTATCAACTGGTGACAGAGGCCTTTCTTTGAAATGTTCGCCCCTTTCACTTCTGACTTTCGACTTTGGAACTCCCTAAATATTGCTAGTATTGCCTCCTCAGACTTAGTGGACTTCCCAAGACTCACCTGCCAATCACTCTCTTCCATCCACTCTTCTCTAGGGGGGTCTATTCGTAACTCACTTTGGGTTATCTTCAGTACGCCCGCCCTAGTCTCTCTAGGTATTAGTGTGCTTTCTGAGTGTGTCGGGGGCCTCTTGTCATTGGTCTCATCTTGTCTATCCTGAGGGATTACTTTGAGGTTTGTAGGTGATAAATCTTTATCAGCCTCATGTTGAATATCGTAATAATTTAGCTCACCATTGGGTGGAACCGACTTATAATTTCCAGGTTGGTTTAGCTTTTGAAGAACAGATGACCCTATCCGTTGTTTGACTTTCTTTCTCATCGGCAGGGGTAGTCTAAGCAACTGCCACAAAGTTACTTCTATGTTCAGATCATTTGAAATTTTTGGTAGGCCTACACGTCCTACGCTACTACTTAAACACACCCCTTTCCCAGGGTGGTGTATTTTTGCTTTGGTTCTTGTGGCTCTAGGCGATAGCCAGGAGTTGGCGATTTTCTTTTCCAAGAAGATCCGAGGAGGTAGTTTCCCAATCATTTTTTCCCAGATACTTTTGTTAGCAGATTTATAATCAATGATGTTTCTGGGTTGCACAAGTGGAGTGACCTTGGTTAGAGCCCTCAAGACAATTTTTTCTAAAGGCGTTGTAACTGATGGTTGTCCCTGGGGAATAACTCTCTTGTTGTGGGTTTCTACCCCCACTCTCTTCTTGGTTTTGTTCATCCCTCTTTGAAGGGGTATCGCTAGGCATTTTCTAAGGGCGTTGCATAGTTTTGTTTGTATTTTGAATTTTGGGGTCCACGGGGCTAGGCATGAGAGTGCATGTATCTAGATTTTTCATCTGCCCCTGACATTTTTGTCCTAAACGACCATCATTTTGGTAATAACTGTAGATCATGTTTGGACAATCCTGACTAAGATGAGTCCCTTGACAATGTTGGCAACTTGGTGGTGTAGGTATGTCTAATGGGGTATGTTGTTGGCATTTTAGAATGTTTATGTTCGAAGCAAGTGTAGAGATTTTTTCGTTCATAGTACCCAGATAGTTTGCCAATATTTCTCTCATGTCCTCCAAGTTTGACTTGGGTCTCGTATGCTCATGCCCCATGTCCATTGGTACATGGCCTATTTGGGAAATTGGTTGCACTGGGAGTCTATCTGGACTTCTTTGCGGATAACTGATGGACTTGTCTTCTGCAACTTGACAAGGTTCAACACTTACTAGTGTAGTGGATGCAAAAGCATAGTAGGGGTGTCTTCCTGCACTAGAACGGTTTTCCACATGATGTTATTGTGGTTTAGACTACTCACGGTAGGCTTATGATGGCCGAACTTAGTCAGGAAAAGTCTATGAAAAGTATCGATGTCGTGGATGGTCCCTCATTGCAAGTTATGATACCAACGTCTGCGACCCCGATCAAGGTAGTTGTGAAAAACATCATCTCATGATGTGGGTCCATTATGTGGTTTATAAAGCATGCTGCCCAAAAAGCATCAATGTGTTCCTCGGCACTCTCAGAGAGAGTCCCATGGAACTCTGGTGTAGATCCACTTAGTGTGGGTAGTGCGCCCATGATCGGGGGCACCATGATTGGTTCTGTGGGACGTCTTGCCATGGTACCTACTCGAGTGATTCCAAAAAGTACCCTAATTGGCCCTGTGCAATCGATCTATCCTACCGCATCTTAGCTATTCTTATAGGTCTAATCCTACTATCTACTTAGTTGAATCGCTTCTGATTAGAGCTTGCATGGGTCCAATCTTGGTTGTGTATCCCATGTGCATTTCCAACAACATTCTTCCAGGTGGCCATGTTTCCTGCAATACCCACATACAATGGTGGGACAATTCTTATTCAAATGATCCCCCTGGCAGAACCGACAAACATGCCTAGTGGGTGTAGATGGCCTTTGGTTGACTAAGTTCAGTTGGCATTTAAATTGTCCTATTGATGTAGCTAGCGCTGATACCCTCTCATTCATATGTAAGATGCTGTCTCTTAACTCTTTGACTGGTTCTCTCGCTTCGTCATTAGGATCTCTAGGAGATTCCAGTAAAGCTTCTCGTCCCGTACCAATCCCCATAACCACGAGAAAAATTCAACTGTTTTCAGGTAGAGGGTCCCCATCTGGCTTGATTACTTGGGCATGTAACAAGGTTGGATGTGTGGCTGACGGTATTCTAAACAACATTCCCGTAATAGTGGCAAGGTGGTAGAATGTATACTCTATGTTTGGGATCAGCACACATCACTATGTGATGCTAACCACTTTGACTGTGATAGGGCTTTCTAGAACTAGTAGCTTGCCTAGACATGCTAGTGTGCGGCTGACATGCTATAACTACATGACAATAGTCAACAATACTCGTCAGGGTCTAGGACTAGAATGAAATCTGGTCATGAGTCTATGGGTGAATAACTTCCATTCCAAGCAATGATCAAGTTTTCAAGTTCAGCTCCCAGCAAACGCACCAATGATAGGAGAAATTCCTGACAGGGGATTGGTCTTGTCAGGAAGCCCTACAAGGGAAGGGACCACACTGCCCTTACGTGAGTGATTGAGGGATACCGCTTCCAATCCTGAGGGCCGTCTCAACCACCCCGTGCTCCCCAGCCGATGAGGGTTTTCCAGGCCCCCAGAGGCACGGCTGCAAGGAGGTTTAATAGCACTCTAGGTCATATTGATCCTGTCTTCCCATATCATACCTCTAGGTGAGGGTGAATAAGGGCATCCCAATTACACTAAAGTCTTGTAGCCTACGGGTCCAAGGCCGCCTCATGGCATTATGGCTCTAGCCTTAAGCCTTCCAAGTATATGGTCTTTGGTCTTTGATCGATCATACGGCTGCACCTTGGTAAAGAGGGTGGTGCTTACCATTTTCTTAAGATGTCCATGAGTGCTCAATCAACAACAATAGTAAATAAGATCAGTGTGCATGAAACGACAATAAAGCATCATCTTTTCGTCATCTTCGTGCTACGTGGGGTGCCAGTTATACGCCGCACTTTGTTTGATAAGCGGGGGTATTTACGCCGACCCGTTAGGCCTAGTTATTTCGCTAGGCAGTTCCAACGGTAGATGTGACTAAATTGACCCCTAACCGAGGTGGTGTATTTTAACCATGCACGGTGACAATCCACTCTTCTATTTCAAAGAGGTCGGGTCACTGACTTAATCATGCACTGAAACCGATTTATTGCCAAACATAACATCAAGACTAACTTTGAAAACTAAACACCATAAGGCTCAGAACTTTCAATCATGAGCCTAAGCTGAGGAAATACAATTAGCATGTTACTTAACACGATCATCTTTAAACGAGTTCATACCAAGATATTGATGCTAAGTAAAATGAAGCCAACGCAAAATCAAAATGGTGATAGGTTAGTCATGCTACGACATTCCACAACACAACTTCATATCACACAACACAAGAATTTAAGAATGATAAAAAATACTGCTTTTGGAGGATCCAAGAAGTATACCTTATGTGAAAGAGGCAAACCAGGTGCCTCAAAAAAATCCCCAAGTCATGAGCCCGTCTTCACTTTTTCCAATAGATCCCCCATATTTCTCATGATTGGCATAGTAAGCATCTCCTAGCTTGCATTATTTGAGGTTACAATCATCCTCCCACATGTCTGTGATGCTCCTAGCTGAGCAGGAGGATATGGAAAAGCAAATTGTTTGATCCCCTACAAACCAACACTTCTGCAACCGAGAAATCATTGGCATTGTCTAACGGCAGCAACACTGAGCTCCCTACACAAGGATAGCTGCGAGGATCGCCAGGGATGGTGGGATACTTTCTCAGAACAGTGTTGGTGAAATAATTCAGCAAGATAGAGTCTCTTCTTGAAGCCCTCGTTGTCTCCTCCAGTTTGCATTAGAGTGCCATTTGGAAGGAATGCTCTTGAACTGCACCAGGTGTTTGTGAAGATGAATAGAGGGCGGGCAGTGCTGCAGGCAATGTGGAAGAGAATAGAATGGGCAGAACAATCATCTAGATCTTTGGGGTTGTTTCAACAGACCCCGTTAGTGAGGTTGATCTCCGATGGGCCGATGTTAGTTCTGTCCAGGAAGATGACAGTGTTCAAATGTTGTGAGTGCTGTGTGTATAGACGCAATGCCTGCATTCTCAATGAGTATGTCAAATCTGTCGGACTGCGCTCAAGCTCTGCTCATCGACAATGCAAAGCATGACTTCTCTCCTCAAAATTCTTGTTTCTGAGTTTCTGTTTCCACTCCTTTGATAATCGAGATAATGAGTGAGGTGATAAATCCTAGCTTGCAGAATTTGTCTCGTTGATAGCTGGAACCAGAGGTGTATCTTGAGAATGACACTGCTACTGTTTTGTCGAGGTCAACAAGCAGATAGATGAGGCTGTCGTCATACAATCATGTGCTGCACTAGTCCTTTGATGCTTATTACCAGCGCACTGCTCTCTGATGCTTATTACCAATGCACTGCTCTGCAATAAGATCGTGAAATACATTCAAGAATGTGACAATATCCTCACAAACGGTGAAACGCAGCAAAACAGACGGAAAATTGGAGACGGATAGATCAGTGATGATCAAAACAACGCTCATTCCACGAACAAAAATAAATGCTCATCGCACTCTCTCCTCCTCCTTCACCATCCTCTTTCATAAGCAAGAATTGAACTCTCTCACACTCTCTCAAACAATGGGTTTTCACGTGAACCCTTCCACATCCCTCTACTAGCTTCATACGAAACAAAAATTCTCACACCATGTATCTCTCAACCTTCCATGTGAATACCAAAACAAAAGTTATCCCTCAACCTTTTCTTTTTCTTGGACCCCAATCTCAAGGAAGACCACTCCCTTTTTTAGAGGTCACCCAAAGCTTCCCCTTCATAATGCCGTATCTTCATTTTTCAAGCCTTTCATGAAAAGTGTACTCTCTTGTAAATGGCTCTTAGTTGTGATTTGACCACAAGTGGTACCCTTCCCCTTTTGAAAAAGATGGATGGGATCACGGGTACAAGGGTACCACATGTGTGAGTCACTTTTCTCTTTTGCACTTGTTGGTGGTGTAAGTGGTAAGTACCTTATTTCATTACTCTTCTTAATTGGGTAGTCCTCATTGCTACTTGTGGTCAACTCCTACCACTTTTAGGTAGGGTATTTTTGCGAAGCCCTTTTGGCCTCCAATTGTATTTTCCTTTTGCGTGTCCATGGCCCATGGCTTAAGCTGTCGAGGTGATTTGTCTGTCAGTGTGCCGCTTCGACTTGCACCGGGACTTGCCTATATTTTTGTCACAGTTTCCTTGACCTTGTCCCATAATTTTCGATCATTTGTTGCGAGTTGATTTTTCTCTTTGTCGGTTTTTTTGTGTATCGTTACTGGCAGCACTCATGACTTGGGGTTTCTTCAAGGCCACTGGTCCCCTGAAAAACACAGTAGGCAATTTTTATATTAATAGAAAGTAACGGGGGACATTGGAAAATTTGCTCGGCCATGCCAGCTAGTATAATCAGGCCAATTCTAAGGCCGTAAACTATTCTATGGGCCATTTCTAAGGCCTCAAAAATTTTTCTACCGACATTTTGGACGGGCTGGGACCCCTATCTATAGGCAATTGTGTGCCGATTTTACCATTAGTAGCCGGGTTCTACATGCCGGTTTTTGTACAAAATTGTGAAAATTGCTTTAAACAACCCGATTTTTCATGCAAAAAATTCGGCTAATAGCCATCAAATAATGAGGAAACTTCTTAATAGAGATACCATAGCCAATGGTGGAATACTTCACTTAAGCATCTGATATGAAAGTCTTTCTTATACTCACCTGCCTAAGTTAACACAGATTCAACAACATATTTTGACACATTATTATGCACATGAGATTTTATTGTGCAATTAGGTGCTCGTAATATGTATGTAGAAGCTAAGGCTTTTTCAATTTCTCAAATGATTCCAATGCCTCAACTGTCCAAATTGATACATGCAAAGAATAGACTAAATATTCAATAATAATTTGCATGACCCATGACATTGTAAACTTCTTTGATAGTTCAGGGAGGCGGTAATTCCATAATAATTTTGATCTTAGAAAAATTCATAAAAATGTTGTGTCTCGAAATTACATGGCCTAGAACAACATCATGAGTAACCCAAATCTGACATTTATTTGGATATAAGAAAATCTGATACTAACGACAACATTCAAGTACTTTCTCCAAGTGTTCCAAATGTTCTGACTCCAAGCCATGGACTCCAAGATCATCTAAATAGATTTCAACGAATTTTTGTAAATAATCCTTGAAAGCAAACTGCATAACTCTTTGAAAGGTACTTGGTGCATTATGTAGCCCAAAAGGCATAACTCAGTAAGTATAGTTCCCCAATTTTGTTGCAAAGGCCATTTTGTGCTGATCAGCAAGTGCAATTTTTTCTTGATTGTAGCCGTTGAATCCATCCAAAAAACTATAAGCTTTAGCACCAGCAAGGCGATCCAAAATGCTTTCCGTGAAAGGTAATGGAAAATGATCCTTTTATGTAAATTTTTTCATGGCCTTAAGGTTCACACAAAGTTGCATCTTGCCATTCTCCTTTGGTACGATTTGTGAAACCCATTCACTATGCTTGATCACGTAAATGAAATCACTTCCAATAATGCCTTCAATTCCTTCTTGATAAGATCTGTAAAGTTTGGATTACATTGATAAAATCTGGTAACCTTTGGAACTGCATCAGGTACTAATGGAATAGTATGCTCAATCAATATTGTTACAAGAATACCCTTCAGATCTTTGTAAGTCTAAACAAAACAGTCTTGATACTTGACCAACAACTTTTTCAATTAAGCATTGAATTTTTCTGTTGAAAGTTGTGCTCCAACCTGTACTATCTTCTCATCTTCACCTGGTTCAGCTAGATTCATAGGTTGTGTCCTAGCTGGTCCATCATAGACTTCTTGCATTTCTGGTACTTTTCCCTCAGGTTCTCAATGAGGTTTTGGCAGCATTATGATGACATCATTCAAAGTATATCTTTTAAATTGGTCAAACATGTCATGATGTATAACATTGGCTTTCTCTTGACAAAAGGGATTAAACTTTTCTTTGCTTTTGGATTTATTGGCCGATGACTTCTGAGATCTCTAACTTGAAGAATCAAGATTGATATCAATCTTTCTTTTATCTTTGTCCAATAAAGGTGGCACAACAACAAGCTTGTTGATCTTTGGATCAACCGTTGTAACCACCTCATTTGGTGGATTTCTTCATTCCAAAACCATATGATAGTACTTCTTAGCTTTTGTTTTAGTCATTGATCCTATAGGCTTCCCTTCCTTCAAAATTACTACTTTTAGTGATTTTGTCGGCAGTTCACCAAGAATGTGTCTGACACCAAATCTTGTAGGAACATATGTCATAAGATTTGCTCATTTGTAAGTTCTACACCCTCATCACAAGATAGAGCATGAAATATGAAAATAACTTCATCTTCAATTGGATTCGGAATTGGATCGGCGGAAATCCAAGCTACGTTCATCACATTAACAAAACAAATAACACCATGGTGGCGTCTCAACAAGAAGCCAAGAAAATGCTATCCGCGATCGACATGGATTACAAGAGTATTCATGCATGTCCCAATGATTGCATCTTATCACCATTATTTGATTTTAGAGCCTTGATAGTCTTGTTGAGTTGGTTTCTCAACATATATTTGAAGTGAGTTGGTTTCAAAACATATGTTTGAATCTAGTTTTACAAAAGTTTTAATATTCTTTTAAAATATTCTTACCACCATTATTTGATCTTAGTGGCTTGATAGTAGTATACTTGGCTTTTTAGAAGATACATACAAGTTGAGTCCAACAAACAAAGGTTAGTCTCACTCCAGCAAGACCTAGGAAGTGACCTTTCTAATAAAATTATTTAAGCACATTACGTAAAATCCACCATCAAATGGATCCAAAAACACAATCAAATGCAAAGAGTTAAGAGCGTCAATTTTTTCCATTTAGGTGTCACGAGTAGAGAGAGAGAGAGAGAGAGAGAGAGAGAGAGAGAGAGAGAGAGAGAGAGAGAGAGAGAGAGAGAGAGAGAGAGAGAGAGAGAGAGAGAGAGAGAGAGAGAGAGAGAGGTAACCAACACTCCCAATTCTAGGAAGGTGTGTAGCCCTTGATTTTCTTCTGTTAAAAGCATGGTTCAAATGTTTTTTGTTGGACAACAAGTTCCACAAGAAAGACCAAACATTGTAGCGAGGGAGCATGTGGTAACATTCTGTAATAGGATATAATCGTACGGTTCGGGAGTTTTGATTAGCACTCTATAATGTTCTTTTTTTTTTCTCTTCGTGTGTGTTTAGTGTGTGTGTGTGTAAGTATGATGCTATTAGTTTAGGCATCTAGTTTTAATAATCTTCCAAATCTTATGCCTCTAGCAATGGTCTTGCCATCCTTCTTGATGTTACATGCATTTGTGGTGAACTCCACAATCAAACCATTGTCAAGCAATTGTCCTACACTAAGCAAATTCTTAGTGATACTAGGAATGTAAAGTACTCCATCAATCTTGATCTTTCTTGAAGATCCCAAGCATAAAGGTATGGATCCTATGCCTTCTACCTTACAAGCATAATCATTTGCTGTAAAAATTGACTTGATAGGTCCATCATAGATAGATAAGTTTGAGAAATACTCCCTCTTATTTGTCATGTGGGAGCTAGCCCCACTATCTATCCACCAAGGGTCTTCACCTCTTATACTTGAAGATGAGAAACTTGACATCATGAGTGAATCTTCATGAGAGCTCTCCTCTTCCTCTTGGCCTAGGTTTTCTTGACTTTGAGATTGCTTCTTCTTGAAGCACTCTGAGGCATAGTGCCCCATCTTGCCACAAAAGTAGCATTTGATCTTTGACTTATCCTTCTTTGGCTTGCTTGATCTTGGACTTGAAGATCCTTCTTGATCTTCACCTTTGGATTTGCTCTTGCTCTTGGTGAAAAGAGCCTTGTCATCTCCATCATTGAGGGAGAGCTTCTCCATCCTTGACTTGATGTAAGTTCTCCTACTTTCCTCGGCCATGAGGACTCCTTGGAGATCTTCAAGTGAGGGCAACTTGCCCATAATTGCATAGCCTTGCACTAGGTAGCAAAATCCACACTCTAACCATTCAAGATTAGTTGAACAAGTTCACTTTCCTTAATGCAATCTCCTACCTGAGCAAGCTCCTTGTTTAAGTCCTTAACTCTCAACACATATGAATGTCCACTCTCTCCTTTAGCTTGAAAACATTGAAGGATTTGATTCTTCAAGGATAGCAACCTTGAAGTATTCTTGGATTCATATATCTTTTGAAGAGTTTCCCATGCTTCTTGAGCCGAGGTGTAAGCACCTACCTCCTTAATAAGCTCATTAGCTACATTCACTTTTATACAATATGGAGAGCAACCTTGCACCTCCTTTTGTATTTTGTAGCGTCTTGAGGGTGAATGGGCTCATCCTCTTCACCACTCACTATATCCATTAGATCTTGTAAATTAAGAATTGATTCCATTCTTAGCTTCCAAATTGAATTATTAGAAGCATTCAATCTATCATGTGAATCCAGGAAATATGCATTCATTGAAGCCATCTATCTTTAAACAAGATCTTGATCACAAGAATAGATGCAAAATAGAAATGATTGACAGACTAGCTATCCCACTACCTAGGGACTTGAGAAAGCTCAAAACTTGACCTCTCAATAAGATCCTATCTGATCTTAAGCCAAATCAAATCCATTAATGTCAACAAGAATGATAACTAGCTTGAATTTGCATAAAAATTGGATCTAGAATTGCCTCCTCCTTGATCTCGACTTCACAAGGATACAATATTCACCTAACTTGAACAAAAAAGAATCATATGCACATAAACCTCTTCAAATCATTCCTACAAGATCAGGTTGAATCATCATGCAATAATCAATCCAAACTATCTCACATATCAAGCAAAAAATGAATACAATCTTGACTAGAATTGCATTCCTTGATGAGCACTTAGCAAAGTCTTTGGGCTGATCCCAAATTTGAATTTCTAAGATCTCAATAAGTCTAAAAACAACCTATTACAATACCACAGATAAGAATCTACCTTCCTTTGATTGACTGAAAAACTATTCTTGTGATAGACTCCACAAATCGAGTAGCATCAATATGATGAAAGTGCAAAATACTTGCCATTTTGATCCAATCAATAAAAGATGACCACAAATCGGATTTTGAAGCTAAAAAGCTTGTAAATAAAAAACCATTAGATCCCTTTGCACTCAAATTGATCAAGAATTGAAGGTACTACTCATAGATTATGTCTAGATAGCAATCAATGCTTGAATTGCATCAAAATCTATGATTCTAGCATGAAGTTAAGCTCATTGGAATGGCTCTGATACCATGATAAAAATGCAGCTAAATAATCCCATTTTATCCTGGAAATGATGGAGAAAGCACCTACTTAAGATCTAGACAAGATCTAGAAGCTAGATTACTAATCAACGCATTGATTCCTAGCTTATCTTGGCTTGAATTCCATGAATTAGCTCCAAAACTCTTCACACGTGTGAAAGTACGGCCTGATACTGCCTATGTACTGTACCTGCAACTCCAAACTCATTCAATCATCACAAAAAATCATATGCCAATAGCATTCATCAATCAAATCATAGACTCAAACTAGTCAAGGAGGAAAATCTTGAATTTGCTCATGATTGGATGGAAATCCCATCACATATTTATACATGCAGAGCTCAAATTTGAGCATATTAGGGCTTCTATGTATTCATCATAACCTAACCTTAACATCTAACCTAAAGATCCACTTGATCCACCCTATTTAGGGTCAATGTATCGAGATACAAAAACAATGAAAAAAATGCTATTTTTAGCTTCTATTATTTCTCTACCCTATCTATGCACTCTTTGGAAATATCCCAAAGGTACCATTCCAAAGCTAGGTTAATGATTTGACTTAGGTATCCCATGCTTTGGCCATGTGTGACATCCCACAACATGGCCTCAAAGTCATTTACAAGTGGTAAAATGCAAACTAGCTTGTGTAAATTTAACAGAAGATGATGTCTTCAAAATTAGACATGAAAGATCTGGGTGAAGTTCACTATTGTCTAGGAATTCAAATCTACAAAGACAAAGAGAGAAGGCGAATCCATGAGCATTGATGCACACAACATATTTTGTGCATCACTTAGTCTATAAAATATGGATCTAGATCAAGAGGGCGTGTTCGATTTATTTCTTCTCTCCCTAAATCCAAAATTAATCTAGATTCATTCCTGTTGCTGTATATTTACTCACATTGTTGCACAATCTATAGATATACACGAGAATCGCAGCCAAGTACCTACACAACAATTAAACTATCAAAGGAGTTTCGAGTATTGACTATCGACTATCGATGATGCTCGAATGTTTGATTTGAACAATTATTGAATCGAACATTCAAACCTTTGACACTCTCAACTCTAGCCGATTTGACTCGGAATCGAATCGACAAACTGTCGACTTTCTAACTAATGTGGTACCATTCTAAATAAAGCTAGTCACCTATACTTAGTCTAGTTAGTTTTCTGCACTGTTGTGCAACTATTTTGCCAATGAAAGTAGCCACATTACCACCTGGTTAGATAGCGACAGCCATGAATGCCACCTATCTAGATAGTGACAGCCATGACCGTAGCCAGACAACATAGCTCAACATCTCTATAGATTTGTATATATGTTTGATTACATGTACAATTTAATATATCAAGACTTATCGAGCATATCAAAATAACGGGATTCAACATTGATCAATTAGTAGACACAATAGATGTTATTACATCAATCAGATTTAGATGGAGAGTTAAAACTAGCTATTGAATGATCTTCAAATCATCGAAGCTGTTATAGCACCAGAGCTAGTTTTGAGTGTGTGGTTATCACCGGAATTGACTTGTATTTATTATTTCAAATGACTTCTATTTCATTAATTTCTGATCAATCCATTGTCTTATTGTGTTCAAATATATGTCAGGGTGAATGTATGTTACTTTGATTTATTGTTCTATCTAATACGGCTCTCGTATAAATTTATCTAAACTGTCTGTCGCTTCCGCAACTGACACTCATTCAACTTTATTCAATGTGTGTACACATGAGACTTTTTCTCTCCATCTTTTAGAATCCTTAAAAAGCAATAATTATATAGGGTTGGTCATATCATTTGGTAGAGATTCCTGATTATAGGACCTACACCTAGGTTTAAGGTGAAAACTAGTCACCTACTAGGCATGACTCAAGGAATTAGGCTAGGGTTGCAAATTAGGGCAAGAGAGCCAAATTAGCTTCCTTATTTTATGCTGGAACTCCACCTAACTTCACAAAGGAAGTCACATTAGCTATGTATTCCAGGATTTCATAATGAGAAGATAGATTATTATTGGAGCTCATTGGCAATCTCGAGCTCCTATACATTGAGTTTTTGTGATCCAAATGCAAACAAATCAATTTGTACTTGATTCTCTGCTCGTAGGATGTACTACAGAATATAGTACACATGTGCCAAGTTGGATTTAGTGATTGATCAATGCTTTTGATTGTTCTTGCTTGTTGATTGTCAAATTGCCATTCTAGGTCAATTTTTTTGTGTCTAGTTTTTTTGTAGGTTGTAAAGCAAGCATCCAATGACTCTTGTGGATATTTTGTAGATTCATTTATGGTCCTAAAGTATAGTACTTTTACATGTATTAGAGCCAAGTACAAGAGCATTAACCATTGATTAGAAGCAAATCCATTTTTAGCAAGTTTTGGTGCTAAAAACTAGTATTGAGATGGCAAGTTTGAAACTATACTTTGGTGAGAGGATTTGATCCCAAACTGGTAGGGACCAAAATTTTTACTGTCTTTTGAAAATGGCAAATCTAGCTTGATCAAAAACCATGTAGAATAGTGTAAATTGTGTACACAAGTGGGTCCCAAACATGTGAGGCCATGATGACATGTTGGTAATTCATCCTAGATTATGTTAGGTCAAGTATATAGGGTTGGTCATGTCATTTTGGTAGAGATTCCTAGATTATAGGGCCTACACCTAAGTTTAAGGTGAAAAATTGACCAACTAGTCACCTACTAGGCATGACTCAAGAAATTAGGCTAGGGTTGCAAATTAGGACAAGAGAGCCAAGTTAACTTCCTTATTACATGTTGGAAATCCACCTAAATTCACAAAGGAAGTCACATTTGCTATGTATTCCAAGCTCCCATAGTGAGAAGATAGATTATTTTTGGAGCTCATTGGCAATCTCGAGCTACTCCACATTGTACATTGAGTGTGATCCAATTGCAACCAAATCAATTTGTACTTGATTCTTAGCTTGCAGGCCGACTATAGCCTGTAGTACACACGTGCCAAGTCAAATTTAGTGATTGATCAATGCTATTGATTGTTCTTGCTTGTTGATTGTCAAATTGCCAATAGATCAACTTTTTTGTATCTAGTTTTTTTCTAGGTTGTAAAGCAAGCATCCAATTACTCTTGTGGATCTTTTGTAGATCCATTTAAGGTCCTAAAGTACAATACTTTCAGAAAGTGCGATGATTTTGGTTTTCAAAGACAAATTCCATTTTCTAGATGACGTTCCCATTTCATAATGGTCATCATAAGAAAAGTCGATGTGCTTCCATTAGGGGAAATATGGGCTCAAAATGGGCCATTTAAGAAGTTTGACTTTAGAGAGAGGTTATGTAGTCAAAGAGTGGAAATCGGTACCATTTAGTTGCATTTTTTGAGCTTTCGGTAATGTTTGCATTCTAACTAATGTGGTTAAAACTAGCTCTAACTTCGGGCATTAATTAGTTAAGCGTTCTTCTAATAACATCCATACATTTGTCATACAATCTGGGGCTGTAAACGTGGACCAATAATAGTATTACAAAATGGTACCTGCGTCGAAAGGTAATGAATGGTCTATCATTAAAGCCTAATGGTCACCGAATTCCAAGTTTGTGGGAACTCACAAGGGCCATCATTTTTGAAGCTCCGCTCTACATAAGCACAAACATGACTATAAGAAAAACTTTAAGTTCAGGTTACGTTCGAATTTCACACCCGAATATCGATTCAGCGTGCACATGTATGACACCTAGTCCTTGACTTGGCTGTTCACTCATTGATTCGATATGTACGGACAACATACAATATTGATTCAGCTCGCACAAGCACGACCTTTGGTACTCTAATTGGCTATCCGCATGTGGAAATGTTATTAGTACCGATACATGCAATATCAATTCAGCGTGCAGATGTATGACCTCTCGAGATCTTCTTAGACTTTCACGTGTTGAACCGATATTAGTACGAATTACATGAAAACTATGTAACTTTTGAACGACCGTACTAACATCGGTTCAACGCATGAATTCCCAAAAAGGTTTTGAGAGATCGTACATTTGCGCGTTGAATTGATATTGCATGTATCTGTACTAATATCGTTTCAATACACGGACAACCAGCTAGAGTACCAGAGGTCGTACTTGTGCGCGCCGAATCGAAAAAAAATTGTAACACACACACACACACACACACACACACACACCCCCTAAACATACACGAAGAGAAAAAAAAAAATATAGAGTGCTAATCAAAACTCCCGAACCGTACGATTATATCCCATTCCAGAATGTCATCACATGCTCCCTCCTTGTGGCATTTGGGCTTTCTTGTGGAACTTATCTTCCAATAAGAAACATTTTAACCACATCTTTAACAGAAGAAAACAAGGGCTACACACCTTCCTAGAATTGGGAGTATTGGTTACCTCTCTCTCTCTCTCTCTCTCTCTCTCTCTCTCTCTCTCTCTCTCTCTCTCTCTCTCTCTCTCTCTCTCTCTCTCTCTCTCACACATGAAACATTAACGAATATATAACTAGTAAGCATGAAACATTAACGAATATATAACTAGTAAGCATGAAACATAAACTAATGGCATCATACTTACACGCACACGCACACATACACACACACCCTAAACACACACGAAGAGAAAAAAAAAGAACATTATAGAGTGATAATCAAAACTCACGAACCATACGATTATATCCTATTCCAGAATGTCACCACATGCTCTCTCCCTATGGCATTTGGGCTTTCTTGTGGAACTTATCGTCCAACAAGAAACATTTGGACCCCGTCTTTAATGGAAGAAAATCAAGAGCTACACACCTTCCTAAAATTGGGAGTGTTGGTTACCTTTAAAACTCTCTCTCTCTCTCTCTCTCTCTCTCTCTCTCTCTCTCTCTCTCTCTCTCTCTCTCTCTCTCACACACACACACACACACACACACACACACACACACACACACACACACACACACATCCTAAACACGCACGAAGAAAAACAAAAACAAAAAAGAGAACATTATAGAGTGCTAATCAAAACTTCCGAACCGTACAATTATATCCTATTCAAAATGTCACCACATGCTCCCTCCCTGCAGCATTTGGGCTTTCTTGTGGAACTTGTCATCCAACAAGAAACATTTGAACCACGTCTTTAACGAAAGAAAATCAAGGGCTTCCTATAATTAGGAGTGTTGGTTCTCTCTCTCTCTCTTAATGGTATTGAGAAAACCAAGAAAAATCTATCACTAGAATTTAAAATGGTAGATCTTGGTCACCTTCACTTTATATTGGGCATAGAAGTACTTAGAGGTTCAGATTTCATCTTCATTAGTCAAACTAAGTATGCTCAAAGTTTGCTCAATAGATTCATGATGAAGATTGCAAGTATGTAGAAACAACAATGGAGCAAGATGTAAGAGTGCTCAATAAAAGTGATGAAGCATGCTAAAAGTATCTTGAGATACATCTCGGGTACTCTAGATCAAGGAATTCTCTATAGAGGAGATGTCATTGATTTGCATGCCTTTAGTGACTCGGATTTTGCAGGTGACAAAAGGGATAGGAAGTCCACAAGTGCCCATGCAACATTCATTGGTGGAGGAGTAGTTCTTGGTTGTCAAAGAAACAAGAAACCATGTCACTTTCTTCAACCGAAGCCGAGTATAAAGCTCTCACCACTACAACAAAGGAGCTATTATGGATCAAAAGGCTACTTATGGAGCTGAAAGTCATGAGTTTAGATGTTGTTACGACTCTCTACAATGACAACATTTTAGCCCAACACCTTGCAACCAATCCAATCTTCCATGCAAGGTCAAAACATATTGAGATCTCTCATCATTTTTCCTTCTTGACTAGTTTGAGTTTATGATTTAATTGAGGAATGCTATTATGATTTTTTGTGATGATTGAATGAGTTTGGAGTTGCAGGCATAGTACACAGGCAGCAGCAGGCCGTACTTTCACACATGTGAAGATTTTTGGAGCTAATTCATGGAGTTCAAGCCAAGATAAGCTAGGAATCAATGCATTGATTAGTAATCTAGCTTCTAGATCTTGTTTGGATCTTAAGTAGTGCTTTCTCCATCATTTCTAGGATCAAATGGGATTATTTTGCTGTATTTTTATCATCTTCTTTATCTTTTATCAGATTTACACTATCATTGAAAAATAGCGCATCATCAACATTTAAGTTGACAATAATAAAAGAATGATGCACTTGAAGTAGACATTATTATCAACAATGCTTGTTGGATGAGAAAAGTGTTGATCCTCTAAAACGAAGCTCTGTTAGATTGCTTTAAGTCATAAATTGTCTTATGAAGTTTACATAAGAGTTTACATACATGATTCTCCTTACCGTTGAGCACATAATCCTCGGTCTGCATCATGTAGATATTTTCTTTGATTATAATGATACAAAAAATTAGAGAATGGCTAGCTAGACAATAAGGTCATTACAACATCTGCATCTTTGATTATTGAACCTATTCTTTCCATTTGCTCTAGTAGAGTCTTGAATTGATTAATGTGATTATGAATAGAATCATCTTTTGACATTCTGAGAGAGAAGAACTTTCTCCTCAAATGTAGCTTTGAAGTGGCATCTCTCACTTCATAAAGTGTGCTCAATATATCCCAAACTTGTTTCCAAGATTAGGCTTGTCTGATATGACCAATTGTGTGTCGGAGATGTTAAGGGTGATCAAGGTATTCGCCTTGCCATCCTTGAGCTTTCACTTAGAAATGGCTTGCTCATCGACACTGGGAAATACTTCTATTCTAGTGACTATTTTCCACAATTCCTTGGGCATCAGTATTACTCTCACCTTGAATTTTCACAAGTGGTAATTCAAACCATCAAGTTTGTCTGCCATTAGAACAGACTGCAATTGTGAATCACTTGGGAAGTTCAAGATGAGTATATGCAGATAGTAGATTATATGACTTGAAACAATTATAGTAAGTGTCTACACTATATTGGAACAATCATTTTGATACTATAAGCTCTATTCTCGCTCTAACAGTAACTGCTCTAATACCATTTCACGATTTAGCATGGAGAGAATCCTTGGTGCATGAATGCATGTCTATTAGATTCAAGCGGACTCCTACTTCGACAAATCAAAGACCGCCCTAATTTTTCACAACTTTGAAGTCATTGGATCGATGAAGTCGATCTCGTAGCCATGCACAAACTAGATTGATTTACAGATTTAGCTTTGTGGATTTGGAAAAAGTATTTGAATGTTGTCGCAAGTAACGAATTTTCTTAAATCCAAAAAAGTGTCAGATTTGGGTTACTCATGGAGTTGTTCTTAGACATGTGATATCAAGACATGGAATTGTTACTATTTATTTCAAAATCAAAGTCATTGTGGAGTTTCCGCCACCGAGAACAATTCGAGGAATCTATATTTTCATGGGTCATACAAACTATTATAAGATATTTATTTTGTTTTTGGCGGACCACCCTAAACCTATATATAAGTTGACTATTGTCCCAATTTGGATGACTGAGGCGTTGGAAGCATTTGAGAAATTGAGAAAAGCATTAGCTTCTGTACCGATTCTACGAGCTCCAGATTGGACAATTAAATTTCATGTTCACACTGATGCATCAAAATATTCTATTGGATCAATTTTAATGTAGCCAAGAGAATATAAGAAAGACTCTCCTATCAGATTTGCTAGTCCACAGCTTACTGATTCTAAGAAGGATCACTCCATAATGGAACAAGAAGCATTGCCTATGGTGTTTTCTGTGAAAAAATTTCGACATTATCTAATGGCAACACATTTTGCCGACCATCAGCCATTGTTTTATCTAGTAAACAAGACATTGATGCATTGCAAGATGGCTACTATTACTAACTGAATTTGATTTTCGAGTTGTGATTCAAAAAGGTAACCAACATTATCTTGCCGATCATGTCTCAAGAATACAGACAACACCAGTCAACACTCAGATGCTGAATTGTTTTATGTTGAAGCAGTACTATCTGAGTGAGCAGCAAAAATTGTTGAATATCTAATGTTAGGCCAACCTAAAGAATCCTTGACAGAAGCTCAAAAGAAATAATTGATTGTCAAGGCACAACCTTATCAATTGATTTCAGGCCAATCGTATTGTCATGGAATGGATGATATTTTGAGAAGATGTGTTTTGCCACATGAAGTGCTTGATCTAATCATGTTTTCACATGATGGGATGGGAGGTGGACATTTTTCAACTGATATCATTGTTCGAAAGCTTTTACAATCAGGGTGTTGGTGGACTACACTTCACAAGGATACAAAAAGCTTTATTCAATCATGTGATGTATGCAGTACAACCATTAGAGGAGTTCTAAATCCAGAAAAGACCCTTTATAAAGATTCTTTTTATATTTTTTTCTCAAATTTTGCTTACAAATGGATCAATCAAAACACTTAAATTTGAAATCTACGTAACGTAGCTCATTAGAATTGAAAAAAAAAGTTTTTTTAATAATGCTATAATTCGGTGTCGGGGGCAACCCGCAAGCATGACATGTTATTCATAGTATAATATGCAATTATCATTAAAAATAGCATAACCTTTTAACAATAGTTCCGATTGAGACGAAAACTATACCGTTGGAAAGCACTTGATGAGAGCTTTCCAACGGTAGCTAGATGAGCTACTTCCGAGCTACTGTTCAAAAGCTATGGCTTGCCAAAGTTTCCAAAAGAAATTCAAATATCACTCCTGTGTGCGAATAGAACACCCTAAACCCTAAACTGAGAGGGTGCTCTATCCACGCACAAGAGCGATATTTGACTTTTTTGAAAACTTTGACCGGCCATAACTTTTGAACGGTAGCTTGGAAGTAGGTCATGTAGGGTACCGTTGGATAGAGCGCTTTCTAACGGTATAATTTTCATCTCAATCGGAGCTAAATTAAAAAGTTATGCTATTTTCAATGAACTACAAATGGTAATGTACATAGAATGGTTAAGCATCGAAAATAGTACGGGCAGAAATGAAAAAGAATTTGGGCAGAGAATAAATTTATTTTGGTAATTTACATTAATAAACTTTGTCAATCTACGTGGCATTCTTTAAAGGGTCTTTTTTGGATTCAGAATTTCTCTAATGATTTTGGATGTTTTTTGACACTATTACTGAGGCTTTTATGAGGAATTTTTTTTGAAAAAAGATCACAAACCTTGGTATACACCATGAAGTATGTCTCGGAAGGAGATCCTCAATAATTATCTCCATAAGCAAGGCTTCTTCATCTCATTTTTTGCTTTGTTGATAGCATGTATAAGCTGAGGGATATACCGAGGGCCCTTGGTATATCTCTCCCAAAAAGCTATTAGTGGCATGTCTTTTCTGAGTGATATACCAAGGGATATCCCTTGGTATATCTCTTTCAAAATGGCACCCTATTCCGAGGATTATTTCGAGGGATCCAAAAAAAAAAAAAAAAGGAGGACAAAATAGAGCCAGTTTACTAGCTCCAATTCTCTAAAAATGGACTCCATCTGACCCTAGGAGTCTTTTGCACCACTTCTTATGAAGTGTTAAAAATTCACAATTCTAGCTTGACTAGTTTTGGTCATATGACTTGTAAATAGTTAGATGGTCATGATGTGGCTTGTCACACGTACCAAATAGCATAGGATTCCATTCATAAGGATGTTCTCAAGTAGACCTAAGTGTTAGAACCTTTGGAATGAGTCCAAATTATGCTTAGATACAAGAGAGAAAAAATAGGAGCTATTTTTGGTAGTTTTTGCATTGTTGAGGGATCTCCAAGATTCCAACCCTAGCTTGGTAGGGATGAAAGATCCACCAAAATTAGAATTAGGGATAGGTTTAGGGCTACTCATACCTGCCCAAAACCATGATGGATCATGTATATATAGGTGATGATATCTCACCAAAATCAATCAAGCAATTTCATGATTTTTCTCTCATAATGGTGCAATCGCTCTCTATGTTCATAATTGTTTGAGTACTTGTGATTACTAATGATTATAGGATTGAATGTAGGTCTGGTGTACAATACTCAGACTGTGGGAGGTCATACTTTCACAAGTGTGAAGCCTTCGTCAAGGATTTGGGCCATTTAGTGAGGTTCAAGCATAGATTTTTGATGGATTTTGATGGTTCAACTTGTGCTAATCTTATGAAATCATAATCTATTGTTTCCCTCATCATTTCAAGTGTTTTAGGATCCTTATTTGCTGTAATTTTCACATGGTATCAGAGCCTAAAGGCTGAAATGAGCTAAATCCTTGGTTTTCATTCAATTTGATCACAATTTTTGATCTAAATCTTGTGTAGATTGGATCTTAGCATCTAGCATTGATTCTAGAACTCAAAGTGAGTCAAATACATTGGAGATTGGTGTTGTGTGACTTCATTTGCAGGTGTTTAGGTGTCTAAAACTAGAGGCAAAGTTGAATTCAATTCACATTACCAAGATAGCAAGTTTTGCTTGCTCCAAGCATTGATTTCTAAGCGAGTTTTGGAGGTGATTTCATAGAGGAGGCTTTCTAGCATTCAAGGAGAGGGAAGATCAGAGTTTTGGGGACTCTTCAAGGTTGTTCTAAGGTGTAGTTGACACCTCCTAAAGTGATTTAGGTTCAGTCCGACCATTGCTTGACTTATGCACCAAATTAGATCAATTTTTCATCAATTTTGATCATTTTTTGCTTGTGATTGGATAGTAGATTGTGTTGCATCCTCATTAAGTTCCATTTAGATCTTTTACAAGTGATTTTGGAAGTATATTAGGTTGCTGAAATTTACTCTTGATCAGATCATTTGGAAGCTTTAATGTTCTTTATAGAAAGAGGGGCAATTCTACTAGTATTGTCTACTTCAATCAAGCAAGTGCATTGTTTCTAGTATACTATGATTTGATTTTGTTAGAGATCATTCTTAGATCTTTATAGGAAGTCTATTACTGATCTTTTCAGGTCCCTAAGAAGTGGGATAAGTTAGATCTTCAATCAAATCAATAGAAGTAACCTTCATTTGTGTCAAGTCCTTGATTAGGAGACTAGATGGCATCTATAAATGCATATCTTTTGGATACTAATGAAAGGCTCAACAAAACTAACTATTCCATATGGAAAGTTAGAATGGAATCCATCATGAGCATGCAAGATCTGATGGAAATTGTAAATGGTAAGGAGGGTGAACTTACTCATCCTCAAGAAAAAGCCAAATACATCAAGAGGTGCAATGTTGCACTACATTGCATAAAAATGAATGTTGTAAATGAACTCTTAAGAGAGGTAGGAGATTGCACTTCGGCTCAAGATTCTTGGGAGACTTTGCAAAAGGTCTATGAATCCAAGAACCAAACTAGAATGTTAGCTTTGAAGAATCAAATCTATAGAAGCTATCAAAAGAAAGGAGAGAGTGCACATACTTTTGTCCTGAGAGTAAAGGAATTGAACAAAGAGCTAGCCTTCATAGGTGATCCTATCAAGGATGAAGAGCTTGTTCAACTCATATTGAAGGACTAAGCTTTGAATTTGACTATTTGGTTCAGGGATATGCAATTATGGGTAAGCCACCCATACTTGAAGAACTCCAAGGCACACTCATGGCCGAGGAATCAAGAAGGAGCCAAATGCAAGAGAGGATGGATAGGCTTTCCATCCAAGGTGGAGATGACCAAGCTCTCTTCACCAAAGGCAAAGGCAAGTCAAAAGGCAAAGGATCAACATTCAAGAAGTCTACAAAGCTTGAGGATCAAGAAGGACCCTCAAAGGCATCTCCATCAACCACCAAAGTCAAGAAGGACAAATCAAAGGTGAAGTGCTACTATTGTAGCAAGATGGGGCATTATGCCTCGGAATGCTTCAAGAGGAAGCAAGATCAAAGCCAAGCCAACATGAGCAAAGGGGAGGAGGAGGAGAGTTCACATGAGGACTCTCTCATGATGTCCATATTTTCTTCAACAGGCTTCAAAGGAGAAGATCCTTGGTGGATTGACTCGGGTGCTAGTTCACACATGACTAGTAAAAGGGAGTTTTTCTCTTCTCTCTTATCTTATGATGGACCTATAAAGTTTATCTATACAGCAAATGATGAAGCGCGTAAGATTGAAGGAGTTGGTAGCATTCCCCTTTGCTTAGGATCCTCCAAAAATATCAACATAGAAGGTGTTTTCTACATTCCTACAATAACAAAGAATCTACTAAGTGTTGGCCAAATGGTAGACAATGGTTTCAATGTTGACTTTGGTTCAAATGAATGTTTCATCAAGAAGAAGGGTAAGATAGTGGCTAAGGGCACTAGACTTGGCAAACTTTATAAGTTGGATGCATTTGTGGATACTAATGTTGTCATGTTGGCCGAGAAGAGCAATATATATACCTTTACTTTATGGCACAAAAGACTTGGACATGTCAACTCAGGTTCCATGGAGGCTATGATCAAGGAGGAGTATGCTTTAGGCCTACCAAGGTCTATTGGGAAGGAAGACAAGGTTTGTGAAGCTTGTGCCTTATCCAAGGCACATAAGAAGGTGTTTCCTAACTCCATCACAAAGTCATCTCATCCTCTTGAACTCATACACTCGGATGTGCACATTGCTAGCACCGAATCTAATGGAGGTTCATCCATGTTTTTAACATTCATTGATGACTACTCAAGATATTGTTGGGTGTTCTTACTTTCCTTCAAGTCTCAAGTATTTGATACTTTTGTAAAGTTCAAGTTGTTTGTGGAAAAGCATCATAATCATAGCATCAAGATTGTTAGAAGTGACAATGGTGGAGAATTCATCTCCAATGAGTTCAAGGCCTTTTGTGAGGAGGAAGGGATCAAGAAAGAGACTTCTTGTCCTTACAATCCTCAACAAAATGGAGTTGCTGAAAGAAGGAATAGAACATTATGTGAATGTTCTAAGGCTTTAAGATTAGATGCTTGTTTGCCCAAATCCTTTTGGGGTGAGTCTCTTGTATGTGCAAACTACTTGATGAATAGGGTGTCTTGCAAAGCAATTAAAGGCAAAACTCCTTATGAGATGTTGTATGAAAAGAAACCCAATCTTAATCACTTGAAAGGTTTTGGGTGTATATGTTATGTGCATGTGCCATTGGAAACAAGAGCCAAGGAGGATCCATCTTCCACAAGAGGGATCATGCTTGGATATGCAAGCTCAAGCAAGGGCTACAAAGTCTATCTCTCATCCTTGAACAAATTTGTTGTTTCAAGGGATGTTATCTTTGATGAACATCATATGCATATTCTTGAAGAAGGCTCAAGTGCTCCAACAATCAAGAAGAAGATGGCCGAGGAGCAAGATCTTGGTTTTGAGGAGGAGCTCATGGAGGAGCAAGCACCAAACCCATCTTTCACACCAAGGAGATCTTCAAGGCCAAAAGTGGAGCCATCAAGGCTCACATATCAAGGCAAAGGACAGCAAGTTGAGGGTATCTCATCCACTTCTTATGCTTTATCTAGTTTTAAAGAACCATCTAATGTTGAAGATGCATTGAACTCCAAAGAATGGTATAAAGCTATGTTGGATGACTATGATGCCTTGATTGAGAATGAAACTTGGTTGCTTGTTGAGAGACCTCAAAGGAATGTAATAGGATGAAAGTGGGTCTTCAAGCTTGAGTTGAATGCAAATGGGAGTGTTAACAAACATAAAGCAAGATTAGTTGCAAAAGGTTATGCTCAAGAGAGAGGGATAGACTATGAGGAAACTTTTGCACCCATGGCCAAGATGGTCACAATAAGGCTAATCATTGCACTTGCATCACATTTTGGATGGATCCTATGTCAAATGGATGTCTCTAATGCTTTCTTGAATGGTTTTTTGGAAGAGGATATCTATATGGAACAGCCACAAGGGTTCATCAAGCATGGAATGGAGAACAAAGTATGCCATCTCCAAAGAAGCATCTATGGCTTGAAGCAAGCCTCGAGATCTTGGAATTCAAGACTACATTGCTATCTTATTTCACTTTCTTTTGCTCAAAGTGAATATGATCCCACTCTTTACATTAAGTTTGATGATGTTGATATTGTACTTTTACTCATTTATGTAGATGACATCATCATTAGTGGAAATAGTGTTGATGGTATTGAAAAAATCAAGATAGATCTATCCTTAGAGTTCAAAATGGTAGATCTAGGGTGTCTTCACTTCATCTTAGGAATAGAGGTACTTAGAGGTCTGATTTTATCTTTATAAGTCAAGTAAACTATGTTCAAAGTCCTTTGAAGAAGTTTAAGATGGAAGTATGCAAAAGTGTTGACACACCAATGGAGCAAGATGTAAAAGTGCCAAATGAAGATGATGAAAGATCCTTCATGGACATCACTTTGTTTAGGCAACTTATAGGCTCCTTAATGTGGATCACTATAACTAGACTAGATCTTATCTTTAGTGTATGTAGGTTGAGCCAATCCACACAAAAGCCATTGAATATCCATTGGAAAAAGGCTAAGAGGATTCTAAGATACATCTCGGGTACATTGGATTTTGGGATTCTATATAGAGGAGATGTGATTAACCTTCATGCATTTAGTGATTCAGATTTTGCAGGGGACAAGAGGGATAGGAAATCAACAAGTTCCTGTATAACTTTCATAGGAGAAGGTGTGATTTCATGGTTTTCAAAAAAGCAAGAAACTATATCTCTATTTTCAACCGAGGCCGAGTACAAAGCTTTGACAACCACTACAAAGGAGGTACTTTGGATCAAGAGATTATTGGTGGAGCTAAAGATCATGGATTCAGAGGAGGCACCAATCATCTACAATGACAATATATCAGCCAAACACCTTGCATCTAACCCAATCTTCCATGCAAGATCTAAGCACATTGAGATATGCCATCACTTTGTGAGAGAAATGGTGCAAGCCAAGGAGATTGCTTTGGAGCATGTTCCAAGAAATGAATGTGTAGCTGATCTACTTACTAAACCACTTCAAAAGACATCTTTTATGAAGTTCAGATCATCACTTGGAGTGATTAGTAAAGTAATGATTGAACCAAGCTAGATAGTAAGGAGGAGTGTTAAAAATTCACAATTCTAGCTTGACTAGTTTTGGTCATATGACTTGTAAATAGTTAGATGGTCATGATGTGGCTTGTCACACGTGCCAAATAGCATAGGATTCCATTCATAAGGATGTTTTCAAGTATACCTAAGTGTTAGAACCTTTGGAATGAGTCCAAATTATGCTTAGATACAAGAGAGAAAAAATAGGAGCTATTTTTGGTAATTTTTGCACTGTTGAGGGACCTCCAAGATTCCAACCCTAACTTGGTAGGGATGAAAGATCCACCAAAATTAGCATTAGGGATAGGTTTAGGGCTACTCATACCTGCCCAAAACCGTGATGGATCATGTATATATAGGTGATAATATCTCACCAAAATCAATCAAGTAATTTCATGATTTTTCTCTCATAATGGTGCAATTGCTCTCTATGTTCATAATTGTTTGAGTACTTGTGATTACTAATGATTATAGGATTGAATGTAGGTCTGGTGTACAGTACTCAGACTGTGGGAGGCCGTACTTTCACACGTGTGAAGCCTTCTTCAAGGATTTGGGCCATTTAGTGAGGTTCAAGCATAGATTTTTGATGGATTTTGATGGTTCAACTTGTGCTAATCTTATGAAATCATAATCTATTGTTTCCCTCATCATTTCAAGTGTTTTAGGATCCTTATTTGCTGTAATTTTCACATGAAGTTGGTAAGAAAAATTATTTGTTCATAATTGTTAATAAACAAATTTTCAAATATTTGAGTTACATTTTACACACTTAAAAATTTATGAAGAACACTTAACTCAAACGAATATATATTCATACACAAATGTTTCAAGTACAGAGATATGTTACAAATTGGATTATTGAAACTGGATATGTTACCTAATTAGATCTAGTTGAGTTGTCCTCGTCCTGGCCATTGACGTCGCGATCGGACTCATGTAATTGCGATGCATGAGATTGGGACTGTGATACTTGCATCCAATGAAGATGAGTCAGTTATTTGAGAAATGTGATGAGAGTGAAAGTCAGGCCACACGAATGTAGTGAAGTTAAAATATATCTTGAAGCCATGTATACCTCAGAATATCCATCTGAATCAAGGCACAAGAAAAGACTGGAAGTTTGTGAAGAAAGAATTACGTGAAAATCTAGACCACTTCAAACAACAACGAGAGGTGACTAGGAAGCGATTGGAGACTTTGAGGACCTTCTCACCTTGGCAGTGGAGGCCAAGGTTCTTCGAGGGACCTCATCATAACCTTGTCAAATGGCTCCATTCTGCCCTCACGGTTTGGACTTGAACATTCCTGTAGAGGCCTTAACAACAAGCACACGTGAGTTGCCTCATGAGAGTGATCACATGACCAACCCGCTCATCATCCACTATGTGAGCACGGTGGTTGCGTGATCAGTCACATGAGACAACCTATGGAACGAGAGGATGTCGACGAGTAGGTCATAATTGATAAATAAAAAAAATTGCAAACATTTAATTTACATTCCATGCAATTGAGCATTCTTGTAGAGGACTTGACTCAAACAAATTGAGTATATTTATACATAAATGTTTCACTTACAAACATATATCAAAATGAAACTCCTAATCATTAGATCCTGGTGAATGTGGCCATGGTCATCAGACTCATATAATTGTGATGCATGAGACTAGGACTACGATATCTGCGTGCAATAAAGATGTGTAAATTTTGTAAGTGATGTTGTTAGAGTGTCCGACCAAATGAATGTGGTGAAGTTAAAAGATATCTTGAAGCCATAATGATTTTCTCGAAATTCTTTCTTTGCAAAATTCCAATCGTCCTTGTGCACATTAGATTTGTCAGCTCTCACCGCATCTCAAATCTTCGATTTGCGGTGGCTCATCACGCCTCCCATTGATCAAATTTCAAATCAAGGGACGGGACTATAAACTATCCATAAAACTAGTCAACGACATAATTTTTTCATCATTACTTTTTTTGTGCCAGTCCTTGAAAATGTCCCTGCTATAGACCAACATGGTCATCCTCCATTATGTGCTTCTCCGCATCTATGTCATAGAATGGCAAGACGTCAACTGATGGAGAAGTGGCAAAGGGAGTGTCGAGAAGAGTGGGGCAGTTGACTACAATAGGAGAAATTTGGGGATGAGTTTGAAGACGATCACGAGAAGAGTGAGGAGTGGTATGAAGAGGAGAAGGTTGGGGAGGAATTTGAGCAGGAGTGTAACCAACAGGGGTGGGTTTGAATGGGAAAAAAAATGGGTGGAGTGGCCTGGCAAGAGGGATCACGGTGCCATGGAGAAAAAATGTGAGGAGAGAGTGTGGGGGTGTTAGGATAATCAGGTGTGACAAAGATGCATGAGTCATAGTATCATGTGCCATCCGCATTGCTTCTTGATCTAGGATTTCTGAAGTAAAAAATCCCTATGATGAGGCTTGCTAGATGGATGTGTTGGACTCAAGGCTGCATGAAACACGACATCATCGGCATCACCACCACAACAAGAGTCATCGTTGAGGCGACTCCTCTTACGATCTCTCTTTCTCTGGCTGGAATGTTGGGAAGAGGCACTACCATCGTTGAGGCGACTCCTCCTATGATCTCTCTTTTTCTGGCTGGAATGTTGGGAAGAGGCTCTGCCATTAGAGTGCACGGGGGAGCCAGATAGACCCTTGTGGAAGGGGGAAACACTTTGGTTAGAGGGTTGTTAGGACTAGATCTCCTCATAACAAGATGATGTGGACAACCTACTGGAACTCCGTGCCTCCCAATGAGCCCATAGTCTCTCCATGATCCTGCCTACATGTGAGGGAGAGACATCCCATCCATATAACTGAGGACCTCATCGTCACTCATGGATGAAAAACGAGATGACCCGCGACTTCGGCCAAATTTGTGAATTGGAGATGTGTCACGAGACATTGAGGATACGTATGGGATGTGAAGGATCTCAGATCATTGATGATTCAATCCACAAAAAGATCATGGGTTACAAAAGAAACTACTCCACCAATCTCACGAATGTCAGCATCTACACCCAAATTGAGATGCAAACTTTAATAGAACTTGATCAAACATGAATCAAATGATAAATTATTGTTGATGTCCATACAAAACCAACAAGCTACTATATTTCACACATGTGGATCCAAAAATAACAAATATAGATCATTCTACACATAGAATTGCATGCATTGATCACAAGTATAGTGCACCAATGGATAATAGATACCAAGAGAACCATGTATAAGCATGAAATGAGATAGAGAAGAGAGAAGATATGTCTCTCCACAAGTTACATTCTTTTATAACAGGTCCAAACCGTATTTGGTCACTTGGCTTTCCCACCAAAATACACCATTGTCACTCCTCAAGCACTTGATCTTTGTGAAAAATCGGTTCTCCCTTGCATTCTTGAACTTCACAAAGACATCATACACTTCATCTTTTCTCTTTAGTAGATAGATCCAACAAAATCTACTAAAATCATCAATGAAAATTACATACATCTCAGCTCCACTATTGCTAATTGTAGTAATTCCATGAACAGCTGAATAATGTACAACTTTGTCAAAATATTGAAAAATCTATCTAATGTTGTGAGTATGGGTCCTAAAATGCCAAAGATGAATTGAGCTCTTTTGGCTTAGTAAAGGACCCAACTTAGATTAAATATTCAAGGTAGGTAGAAGTAGAAAGGAATTGACATTTGTACTTTACATGCCACATTTAATGCATGAAAAGACTATGTGGCACAATTAGACATAGTGAGGTGGCTTGGATAAGTCTAGATAGCTTGAGAGGTGGATCCACAACTCCAATTCAACTCAAAAAGTCCATGGATCTATATATATGTGATGTACTCTCATTGAGAAAATAATGAAATTTGTGTGTAATGCAAATTTGGAGACTAGCTCTTTGTGCCCTCTCTCTCTCCACGAGTTTTGTACTTGCTCTTTTCTCTCTCTAGCTGAGTAGAGACATTTATGATGCTTAGTCTTATGTTTTGTTGATAGATCTTGCTTGTAACACAATAATATTGCTTGTATGATCAGCTTTCCTATTGATAACCAATGCTAGTCTGATCTTTATGGTGTTATTTGTGAGAGATTTCAACTAGTTTAGTCTAGTTTAGTCACATTTTGGTAAATTGTCAATAAGCGGCCAAAACTCATTTTAGACTTAGAGATAAACTTTTTGAAGTTATATTAGTTTAAAATACATTCAATAAACACTTTTGAAAAGTGTGGGAAAGTTGGTAGTCGAGTTTGAGAGAGATTCAAATTTGAACTTTGGGTACATTGAATCTAGACCCAAAAATAGTAGGGTTTACATTTTGGAGGGAAAGCCAAGTGGCCAAATAGGGTTTGGAAACTCTATAAAAGGATGTAACTCGTGGAGAGACACATCTTCTCTCTTCTATCTCTCATTTCATCATTATACATGGTTCTCTTTGGGTTCTACTACTCATTGGTGCACTATCTTGGTGTTATCTTGCAATCTTGTGTGTAGAATGATCATTTATTGCTATTTTCGAATCCACACGTGTGAAATACAGTAGGGTACTGTAATTGTACGGACAACAAACATATTTTATGTTTTGGTTCATTTTTGATCAATATTTCTTAGAGTTTGCATCTCATTTTGTATGTAGATGCTGATTTTTCTACATTGGCAGGATTGTTGGTTTGCTCCCTATTGTAACCAAAGATTTGGGACATGGATTGGATCTTGAATGATCTGAAATCCTTCACATTATTGTGCTTAGGAGATCAAAAATTACATGTGTAGGGCATCCCACACGTGTGAAATTCAGCATGGTGTCAGAGCCTACCTAAGTTTTATAGGCAAATCTAATCAAAAAGTTTGTAGATATGATCAGATTTCAAGATAGGAATTGTCTAGATTCTACCTTCTAGCTAGTTTGCAGTTTTCTTGTGATTCTGAGCTTCAAACCACATTGAATGGGACAGATCAGGTACTGTACGGAATTTTAGGTGCTGGCACATGTGAAATCCGCCCATTTTCAGTTTGGTGGTTCTCTCTCACCTCAGATCCAAATTTCAAGCAAATTAGCCAACTAGAAAGCTAGAAATGTGTAGTCTGATGCAATTTAAATCACGACAGTTGGATAAGCCAATCATAAGTTATAAGCTTTTGAAGAGTCATAGGTAGGGCGCCTAGACCTGTGGCAAATCGTGAGTACAAGTTATTTATTGCTTGAATGATCACAAAAATCATCCAGAAGCTGTACAATCTCATCTATATGTGATTTAGACAAAATTTATAGGTTCTAGACAAATTGTTTCATACAAATAGATTGTATTTGAGTCAATTTGACATTTTTGGAATATTTCACACGTGTGAAATTCAGAGAACCATAACTTTTGCCATACTTCATCTTTTTTGATGATTCAAATCTTGTTTTAGAGAGATTGTCAAGCTAGTGAGATCTATCTCACAGTTTTTTGCTTAGTCTTACATAGGATTTGGTTTTGTACCCTTGATTGGTTCCTATAGTGAGAAGATAAACAATTCTTTCATCCATCTTTTTTGATTTCCATCATTCTTTTTGACTTCAATGGGTGTCTTTCTATTAGAAGCAAGTGAAAGATTGTCAACCTCCAATTACTCAATTTGGAAGGTTAGAATGGAATATGTCTTAATACTACAAGATGTGATGGATATTGTACTTGGCATTGAAGAAGAACCACAAATTCCTCAAGAAATTCCAAAGTACAAAAAGAGAGCCAGGATGGCTCTGCATTATATTAAGATGAATGTTTCAATTGACATCTTAAGAGAAATTGGTGCTTGTACTAATGCCAAAGATGTTTGGGATACTCTCAAGTCTATCTATGAGGCAAAGAATACCTCTAGACTTCTAACACTAAGAAACCAAATTTTCAAAGTGTATAGAGAAGTGATGAATGTGCTTCAGCTTATGTAATGAGAGTTAAAGACCTCCATAGAGAATTGTCATGCATAGGAGACTCCATCAACCAAAATGAACTTGTTCAAGTTATACTTAATGGGCTAAAGGAGGAATATGACAACCTTGTTCAGAGTTATGCCATTAAGGAGGAGCTACCAAGTTTGGAAGTACTCCAAAGTGTGCTCATTTCTGAAGAATCAAGACAAGAGTATAAACTCTTGAAAATGGAGAGACTGTCTCTCAACATTGATGGTAAAGCTCTCTTTACCAAAGACAAGCACAAGACAAGAAGTAAGAATCAACACCAATCCTCTTCAAGAAAGAACAATCTTATTTCCAAGGAGAAAGGAGATGAGGATGAGTCCTCTCAAGCTTCCACATCCAAGAAGAAGAAGAAAAACATCAAGTGTTTCTTTTGTGGCAAGAAGGGGCATTATGCCACCAATTGCTTCAAGAAGAAGAGTCAATTCAAGCAAGCCAACATTTCTAATGAAGAGGAGGAAGATGCTCATGCAAGTGATGGAGAGAGATCTCTTATGGTCTCGAGTTTTTCTTCATCACCTTTCAAGAAGGATGGTTCGTGGTATATCAACAGTGCAGCTTCCTCACATATGTGTAGCTCCAAGTATTCTTTTTCATCCATATCACCTTATGAAGGAGCCAAGAAGTCCATCTACACAACAAATGATCATGAGTGTGCTATTGAAGGCATAGGGACCATTCCCTTCAAGCTTTCTTCATCAAAAGTTCTTTCTCTGTCTAATGTACTTTTTGTTCCCAAGTTTGGGCAATTGTTTGATAGTGGACTAGATGTGAATTTCAATGTTGATACATGTACAATCAAGAAGCATGATGAGATCCTTGCATTTGGGTCTAGATGTGGTGGAATCTACAAGCTTGATCCCAAAGAGTATGCTAACTCTTGTGATAGTGCTTTTGCTACTCATATGTCTTTGGAGGAACTATGGCATAGAAGGTTGGGTCATCCTAACTATAATTCTATGGTGTCCATGGTCAAGAAGGCCAAAGCTATTGGCCTACCTAATCTTATCTCCAAGAATTTCAAGCCATGTGAGGCTTGTGCCATATCTAAGTTTCATAAGAAGCCTTTTTCAAAGTCATCTATTGCTTTGTAACTTTCATTGATGATTTCACTAGATTTACTTGGGTATATCTTCTAGCTTCAAAGTCTATGGTGTTTGACTATTTCCTAAAGTTCAAAGCTCTAGTTGAAAAGCAATTTTCTTACAAAATCAAGATTCTTAGAAGTGATGGAGGTGGTGAGTACACTTCCAATAAATTTCATGATTAATGTGAGCTTGAAGGCATTAAAAGGGAGTTTTCTTTTGCATATACACCTTCTCAAAATGGGGTGGCTGAAAGAAAGAATAGAACACTGTGTGAATGTGCCAAAACCATTAGAATTGAGGCATTCTTGCCAAAAGACTTTTGGGGTGAGGCTATCAATTGTTCAAACTATCTTTGCAATAGACTCCCTCATGTTGCATTTGGAGGAAAGTCACCATATGAAGCACTCTATTTTGAAGAAACCTAAGGTTGAACACCTTAGAGTATTTGGATGCATATGCTTTGTCCATATTCCCTTGGAAATGAGAAAGAAGGATGAGCCTTGTGCAAGCAACGGAGTAATGGTTGGATATTCATCCAACAAGAAAGACTATCGAATCTACATGCTCTCTACCTCTAAAGTAATCGATAATAGAGATGTATTTTTTCATGAAGAAGAAAAGTCCAATCTTGGAGGGGCCGAGATCAAGCAACCTCAAAATCTATCACCTATTGTTATTGAAGACAATCAACATATGGAGGAGTCAAGATTTGAAGATGAAAGTCCTCGGATCTTCACTCCTAGAAGATCCATGAGGGAGAGATCCGAGCCCAAGAGGCTCACTTATGATGACAAAGGAAAACAAGTGGATCTCAATTCCACTTATGCTTATTTTGTTTCTCATGAGGAGCCCAAAGATGTTCAAGAAGCCCTCAATACCAAGGAGTGGTATGAGGCCATGAAGATTGAATATGATGCCTTGATCACCAACCACACATGGGAGCTAGTGGATCCACCACCTAACATGCATATCATTGGATGCAAGTGGGTGTTCAAGATCAAGTACAATCATGATGGCTCCATCAACAAGTACAAGGCAAGATTATGTGCTAAAGGCTTTGCACAAATATATGGCCTTGACTATAAAGAAACCTTTGCTCCTATAGCAAAGATGGTGACAATAAGAATCATAATCTCTCTTGCCTTATTTTTTTAATTGAAACTGTTTCAACTTGATGTCTCCAACGCTTTTTTGAATGGCTATCTTGAGGAGGAGATATACATGGAACAACCTCGAGGATTTATCAAGGATAAATCTAAGGTGTGTTTGCTATTTAGAAGTCTTTATAGCTTAAACCAAGCACCTAGATCATGGTATTCAAGACTCAACAACTTTCTACTTTCATTAGGATTTGTGCTTAGTGACTATGATCCTTCTATGTACTTAAAGTTTGATGGTAGTAATTTTGTCATTCTCCTAATCTATGTAGATGACATTATTCTTAGTGGAAGTTGTTTGACGCTAGTTCAAGAAACCGAAGATGCATAGGAAAAGAATTTAAAATGCAAGATCTAGGAGAGATCCATTACATTTTGGGCCTTGAGATTGATTTTCATGAAGATGTTGAGAAAATTAATATGCAAAATTGTAAAGGCATAGATAATCCCATGGAGCAACATGTAACTAGCTCCAAATTGTCACCTTTCCTTTTGTGTTGTTGAAGCCCTTTTAGACCAACCTTTTGATCTTCAACTTGACCACCAAAGCCATTACAAAAACTTTTTTTCCAGATCCATTAGTGGCATCCATTCCATGAAAACCACCATCCACTTGCATAACATCCTCTACACAAGAAGATTCACCAAAATATGTGAGAAATGCAAAAAGAGTAACTTCCACTTACTTACCATTCTCATTATATGTGAGCGTTGAAGTTTTTTGTCTTTCCCTTGATGATCTTCTTAGAACTTGACTTGGAGAGGCATCTCCACCATCAACATCCAAAGTATTATCAATCTCATCAACATCAAAAATGTTAGATCCAACATCCACACCACCACTTGAAGAAGCTTTTGGAAAGTTTCCTTCATAAAAAATGACATCTCTTCCGATCCTCAGGAATCCGACCCTGGATTGATTCAACTATTCTGACTTCTACATTTATTGGCAGTAAATGTAGAGTATGACCAGGATCTGAGTATAACCCTGGATCTGAGTATAACCCAGTGAACATACTTACAGTCAGCTATCCTCATTAATGGTAGTTCTTCAATGAACTTTTGAAGGGCGTACTTCAATAATGTGAAGAACCCTTCTTCAACAGTCATTGGGCTTCAACTAGACATGGTTTTCTTCTACAAATACTTTCAGACGAGACCATTCGGGAGGCAACGTACATATTTCCTTATGAGCAACAAACTATTAAGCAATGTGACTTTCAACCATTGCAGACCTTCGCTCATTCCGATCTTCAAGCAGACAGTTAGGGTGCAGTCCAAGCTGCAGCCACAGTCGCGTCTTCTCTGGCAAACATATAATCTGACCATTTAACTCTAACAAGAGGCGGTTTCCAGAGCAGATACAGAAACACCTTTCTTCTCTCATGCATTACTACTTTGCATATCTCCTATGGTTTCGTCACGGATTTTTAAACAATTCTTCTTGTATACAGAACTACAATCAATATATCGACCTTGAGGCAGTCAAGAGCAGCAAAGCTTCAAAGAGTCTTCTTCTATGCATAACGAGGCTGAGGTAGTTGAACCATTGCTTACACCTGGCACCATGCTGTTGGCTCTGGAGCAGCTATCTACACCTATCAAGCAGTCATTGGGCCATTAATCTGAGAGCAGTTACAAGCTCTCTCTCTGAGCACTCTCTTCCTGGTTATATGAGCCAGAATGTTTTTCATTCCATGTATTCTATTCCTGTTCATCTTGCTTGCAGGAGAGAAAGAGCAGAGACTCTTTGTGGCTCTGTGTGCTCTATAGTAGCTTAATCTTTCCTTCTTCCTAGCAGAGAAGAAGATGATTATCATTGTATTTGTCTGCAGATGTTGTTGCACTCTTGAATGGAATCCCTTTTCTGTAATAATCACTGTTCTTTAATGAATGATTTAGTACATTGATATGCCGAGTCCAAATCATACTGAGACATGCATCTATTTGATTCATAATAGTACAATTGTATTTGGTCAGATTCAGATTATGAGAAGTAGGATGAGAGGAGATGTGTGATTCTTCGAGTCATTTTGCAGGTTGCTTAGCTACTGAGTCAGAAGTGGAGGATTCATAATCTTGGAATTTGTGATTAATTAGTATGTATGTGTATTGATTGTTTAGTCACTCAAGACAGTAATGATCATACATAGCTATTATATGGGAGAGGTATATGGTCTGGAAATATCAATAAACCTGTTTCTATTGGATTTATTGCATTTTTCCCTTGTGCTTGGTGGTCCTGGCTACCTTATCTAAATGTCCTTGACAATTCTCGTCATTTCCATCCCATTTCACTATGCATCAATGATATATCTTTATTACCACCATAATGGCAGAATTAATCTCTTATGTGCTCTCTTTGGGGAACGACATCTCTTATACTGCAAAAACCATCGAATTTCCTAATAAGCACGTTGTGACAACCAGCAATAGATGACTTGATGTATCAGGATAATATTTGGCTGTCCCACCTTTTTTTTTTTGGGGGGGGGGGGGAATGAAGACTAACAGAGAGATATAAAGATTCCAAGCAAAAGAAGTGTTCTTCTTTCACAAAAGAATGCTCAACATCTCAAGGAATCTTCACTTTTACTTCTCGTCTGATCCACTAATGATATTGCTTCAGAAGGACACACGAAGCTTCCATGCCGAGAATTGATATTCTTGTAGAAAAGCGTACTTTTCATACAAAAGGCTATCATAAACTTAGAGAACGTTCACTTTTTATAAGTTTTTTTTTGTGTTTTTTACTTTTTTAGGTGAAGGTTCCTCTCAGAGAACTCATATTCTTGCAGAAAGGTGAAACTTTCTACAAAAGGTTACCAACAACTAGTGGACGTTCACTTAGCCTTCTATTTTTTAGAATATTTATTTTTTTGGCGAAGGTTTAGGCAAAGGTTCCTCTCAGAGAACTTATATTCTTGCAGAAAGGTGTGAAACTTTCTACAAAATGTTACCGGCAACTAGTGGAACGTTCACTTAGCCTTCTATTATCAGAATTATCCTTCGTTGACTTGACAATAGATAGATCTGAATCACACCTATGTGAAGTAGAACGGGCGAAGGTTCTTTTTCTGTTTTTTTTGGGTTTTTGGTGGTTTTTTGATGTTTTTTTTTTCTTTTTGATATTTTTAATGGGTTCTCTCTCACTTGGCTATTATGAATTCTGGTTAATGAAAAGTTTACGAATTTTTACTTTTTTGGTTTTCTTGTCAATTTCAAAAATTTGTAGCTTGCTCATTACTTAACGAAATGTAGAAAAAATTATATCTTCAGATTGCACTTTCAAAGGTCTATAAGGCTGTTGATTGAAATAAAAAAAAAAAAAACAAAAAAGTTGGACAAAAAATGGATCAAATAGGGCAGAAAAATAAAAAATCAATTTTTTTTTGGTTTATGACAAGTTTACAGAATTTTGTTGCCAAATTTAAAAATTTATAACTTGCTCAATACTTGACGAAATCCAAAAAAAAATTATATGGCTAGAAAGCGCTTTCAATGCTCTACAGTCCTAGCTATTTAGATTGAATTGCAAAGAATAAAAAGTTGGGCAGAAATTGAATAAAAAAGAGTAGAAAAAAAATAGAAAGTTTTGGGTTTTTGGCAAGCTTACAAAATTTTGTTGCCAAATTCAAAAATTCGTAACTTGCTCAATACTTAATGGAATCCAAAAACAATTATATGGCTAAAAATCTCTTTTAAAGCTCTACAATTATAGCAATTTAGATTGAATTACAGAGAATAGAAAGTTGGGCAAAAATTGAATCAGAAAGAGCAAAAAAATAAAAAAGACAAGAAATACAGTCCCTACTCTTTTTTTGAACATTTTTGAACATAACTCTTTCAAATCACATCCATAATGCAAAGCTAACCCTAGCATGCCAAAACCAAGATATCTAAATGCATTCTAACCACAAAATATGAAAGAAACTGCTAACAAGCAAGATGAGAGTGCATTGCTCCCTGACAACGGTGTCAAAATTGTAGGGCTCTTGCCTGTCACGACTTGTAGTTCCCAAGGGCGCATGACCTCACCTTCAATCTATTAGCAAGAGAATGGAAGAGTGAACCTATGTAAGAGAAGAGAGAAGCATAAAGAGAAATACAAAGGAAATGGTCTCCTTTTATAGTTGAGAGGTAGATCTAATTTCCTACCTCCCTTTGCTTTCAAATTCAAATATCTGGTGGGAAAGGACCCTCCAATCACTAAGTTGACTTTTAGGCTTCTAAACTTATTTCCTTGCCTAAATAGCCTTAAAGTCGCTTTATTGCTACCTATTTGATCAAATAACAATGTGATCACTGGGTTGGACTTACACACGCAGGGTGCCAAATCCCTCTCACTTATTAACTAGGATTAGAGTTGCCTCGGGATCTGCAAACCCGCCAACACTACCGCACACACAAAGGATTTCAACACAGAGCGCCTGGTTTTTATGGAAAAGGTTCAGTACCATCTCATAAAGGTACGACACGAGGCCAATCAGAGCCCGAAGTGAATAATCTCGCGAGGTGTCGTGGGACAGCCACCAATTTTTGGTGGGAAATACTGTCCAACCCGATGATCACATAGTTATTTGATTAGTTAGGAAGTTAATAAAAGAACTTTAGGCCTTTTAATGTCGTAGGGCCTAAATGTCAAGTTAGTGAATAAAGTTTTTTCCACCAAAACTGGTTTAAAATTCAAATTCAAATTGGGTTCCCTCCATTTTTTGGAACTTAGATTAGAATTGACTACTATAAATAGGAGCAAACTCGAGTTTGTAAAACATGTTTCATCTTCATTTCTAATACAAGTAGGTTGGTTCTATTATGAAGTGGATGTGGAATGTCCTTGCTGTCTATCTCTTTTTCTCCATCTCTCATGCTTTCCTTATGGTTGCTAATTGTTGGATGTGATTGTTATTGGATTTGTTAATTCTTATGCTTTTTGTGAGAGAGAAAGAGAGAGAGAGAAGAGTAAGCTTTCATCATTGTGGGTTTAGGATTAATTGATAGTGTTAATGGATCTTAGTGTTAATAGTGGATCATCTATGCATGCTGGATTTTGATCTATGCTATCGCTCTCATGGGATCGAACCTCCACGTGACATTTAACCTCGTCTCCTTGATGCTTGTGTGCTTGGATCTTGGATTGAGGCTAGGGTAGGAAATAGCCCCACAACACATCCCTTCATCTTCACAATAGACTCAGGTATGGTATGCGCCAGAGTACAAGCTAGCAGGAGTAGAGAAGCCGTCATATGCATTGGCAGAGCACATCAAGTGTTGCCAAACCACCGTCGCCACCCTTCTTAAAGCCCTCCACCTCGCCTATAACGAGCTCCAAACCCTCTATTACGACTACCACCAATACAATTCCACTACCCTCAATATCTACTACAACGCAGCCCGGGCACTTTATAATGCCATCATCCAAGATTCATCCATCCGCCATTTTTGCTCCATTTTTGACTTTCCGTTAATCGAATCCACCTCCACCATCGACTACCAACAGCTCCAACTCACGTTCCCTCATTTCGACCTCCAAATTGGCGGAGACTGCACCTTCGACCAAGATCTTCAGTACGTCGTACAGGCCAAAACCACCTCCGCCACCCTCCAAATCGATCCAAACATACCCAATCTCGAGATCGCATCTCCTCCTCGTGACATTCACCACCTTGTGCCACTTTGCCTCACGTCGCCTCTCCAGCTCCTATCATTTCATCGCCTCCCAAAACAATCTACCATCCACCTCCGCCGTTCCTCCTCGCACTGACGACACTCACCCTGATCCTGCGACAGTTCACCAACACTGCTACCAAAAGATCTTTTTAGTACCTGATTCAAAGCAGCCAACCCTCTTTGTAAAAAAGTATTTAGATGTCAAGACAAGAGATGGCTACAAACTGTCAAGCAAGCTTGACGAGCTCCTGAAGCTGACAGAGGTTAGAGAGAGAGAGAGAGAGAGAGAGAGAGAGAGAGAGAGAGAGAGAGAGAGAGAGAGAGAGAGAGAGAGAGAGAGAGAGAGAGAGAGAGAGAGAGAGAGAGAGAGAGAGAGAGAGAGAGAGAGAGAGAGAGAGAGAGAGAGAGAGAGAGAGAGAGAGAGAGAGAGAGAGAGAGAGAGAGAGAGAGAGAGAGAGAGAGAATCTCCTCCCATTCTTACTTTTTGTGTGAAGTCCTCCTATTTTCTTGTGTGTGATTGATTGTGGATGATGAATGAATGTTATGTTTTTGTTAATCAAGCTATGACATTGATCTTTAGCACTTGCTTTCATCCATAGTTTCCTATAACTAATCCACAAAATCCACACTCAAGCAAAATAGGTGTTAGAAAACCCCTTTGGAGAGATCATTAGGATCCATTAGGTAGATTTCTCTTTCATTGTTCACCTCCCTTGAGAAGATCAACCTCAAGAGGAGAAGATCTAGAGCCAATGATGCCTAGATAAACGAAGAAACCAAGATCCAAGAAGAGGATCAACCAAAACCAAAAACACCAAAAAGAGAAGAAAAAAAGAGAGAATCCCACACACAAATCTAAGCCCTTCCACTTTTAGATCCAATACCAAGATTGACACTCTTGGTAGGCTTAGATTCCACCTTTAGCTATAGTTTTTCCCTCTCCCCATTGGAACGAAGCTTGTACTACATTGATACTCACTCGGTTGGAGATCCAAGACCCTTCTTTGCCATCTTGATCGCATTGATTAGGGAGGCACGTAAAGGGTCCAACACAAAACAAGCTAACCAATAGTCTACTTGCAAAATACCTAGTGACAACTTCAAAAATTTAAAAAATGCAAGCTCATTTTCTAGCTTTGGAAACCTAAGTTATGGTGGTCTTAATCTATAGTCTTTTATTGTGCCATGTGGACGTCAAAACAAAATTCTTCAATAGGGCCCTATTCAAGTTTTGACATCCTCTGGAGCTAACATTCAACTTAGTGTGTTTTTTGATATAGTACACAACTTTTAATTTAAAAGACACAATTGATTACACATAGATGCAGATTTTGTTTGTAAATGGTTGATATGACTAGTTCTTTGCAACAACAACAACAACATGCGCAACTACATATATGAGCTTGAGTGTTAAACTTGCTAGCTCTGAAAGTGAATGAGTCTAATTACATAAAAGTTGGAAAAAGAATGTGGGCTATTTTTGATCAATATAGGGCTTTTGGATGATGCTTCAAGAGAAACTAAGCTACAAAATTAAGTGTGGGTTTGAGCCACTGGGGAGAGGCTTTATCTTGTAAGGTAAGAAGTGGTATGATTGATGAGAGGAGTGTCACACACCTCTTTGTAGAACCCTATGTAACAATCACTCACACATGAATTTTCTTTTCTTTGATGGATATTTAGACTTGATCTCAAGTACACTAACTCTCTAATGGATGTTAAGATATATCTAAGCCTCTTAAATTATATATCTTCTCTGTTATGGGATTTACTTCCACAATAAAATCAACTCTAGGAAGAAAATCTAGCTTTGACCTTATTGCTATATGAACATGGAGATGTGAGGCAACACAAAATTTCCTCTAATGGATTGTTAAGAAATAATATTTGTAAGCTTTGATCATTCACAAATGTAATACATGATGGAAATTCACATGGTTTGAACCTTTATGCTATTCAATTGTCACTCCCTCAGTCGCAATTCCTAGCACCTATTGAAACCATGTTTTTAAAACAATTTCTCCTATCTTTTCACTAGGCAAGTATGTTTCAATCTGCTCACAATTCTAGCAAGTTTTTAATTTTCTCTTTTCTTGCTAGTTTAAGATCCGTCATTCAAATTTGAAATTAATTGATTGCACAAGACTATGCGAGATCCTAGTGAGCATTGGTTCAAAGTGATAAACAATGAAGCATCACAAGGAACAGTCAGTTGGCTATACTCTCTCTCTCTCTCTCTCTCTCTCTCTCTCTCTCTCTCTCTCTCTCTCTCTCTCTCTCTCTCTCTCTCTCTCTCGCTCCCCCCCCCCCCCCCCCTCCCTTATTGCCTGACCACCTGTTGGATGGAGCTCGTATAGGTAGAGCCACCTCCCAAAGTAGTTCCCAATTGCACCCAATGTCCATTGTGGTGTCACACATAAAAAGATATATCTTGCTACTTCTTGATGAGACGCTTTTCATTTTAAATTTTCAAGTTTCTACCTGTAGCTAATTATTCTTGCAAAGACCTTCAAGTTTCTTGCTTCCTTATTTCATCTAACCAATTGTTGCAATATGTGAATATTTTTTACAAGATTCAATTGAGGTTATATATAGACCGAAAGCTGATTGGCTCAAAGGCTCAAATTTTTTATACAAAGCGTGACAAGGCATATACCCCTCTTCATGTGGATTCCAACTCCAGGTCATGCAATAACTAATATCAAAATATCTACCTTTTGCATTTTGATTTTGATCAAAAATAAAAAAATGATCTAAATTTAATCTATGATAGGTTCATAGCCTATAAGGTGCTCAAGCATGCATGTTTTGGAAACCTAATTTTTTGTTTCCTTGAAGGATTATAGCATTTTGGCAAGCCTTGGATGTAATCAAAATTAGAAAGTGATGATTTAACTAGATCCTAGAAAATCCTATAACTATTTTTGTGGACATAAAATTTACAACATAAGAAAAAAAAATGTCCCTTTCTAGCAAGTCAACAAGGTTCCTTCAAAGTTTTGTTAAATCAAGGTTTGGGAAAAAGAAAATAGTTAGATTCTCAAAGAATGCTAATTTTTCCAGGCATTGGTCCAGGCTAGTCACGAGAGCAGCACCAAAATATTCACAACAACAAAAGTCACAAGCCAGGTACTTCTCAAGTATATGCAACAAATGACAGAAAGCCCAGCAATGCAATGGCAGAGGTGATGCAGACACACCAACTAATGATAATCTCATCATCATATACAAGTATCCTCCATTGTACTATCTATGCTTTAAATTCTACATGCATCTCACTCTGCAATCTATTCATTCATCTAATATTTTTCTTTTTGTATGCCATTACAGAAATGCAATGTATTTGGATGATTAGCTAATTGCCTGGACTTCCTTTTTATATCCTCTTAGATTGATTGCAACACTTTTGATCAGATCAGCTATGGTTTGTTTATGAAATGAGTAACAAGAGAATGAGGAGATTGATAGATGGTAATGATGAGGGTAGAGGCTCATAGTAGTTTTTTAAAGTGAGTGTGTTTTTGTATGATCAGCCGATTGTGGGTGTTTTTTTTGCCTGTGGTAAATAGCAATCATGAAAAATGAGAATAGGAGGGTGGATCTGAGAAGACCAATCAACAACTGGTGGTGGGGCCTTTCACAGGACGAGAAGAATTCAGTATGTGTGGGGTATTTACACTTGATCAAAACATCTCGCTGCTACCTTGAGAGTGTTTTTTGCTGTGTGTACAGACTTATACTAATGCTCACTGGATAGAAACTAGAATTTGTCAAAATTGTGAATCTCGAGCTTTCGTTTTGTCGGTTGCAGCCGCAGCTATGGAACCTAGAATCTCGGTAGTTGGATCTAAGAGCACGTTGCTGCAGCTGCAGCTATGGAACTTAGAATCTGGGTGGTTGGATCTAAGAGCATATTGCTTATACCTGTTGTCTTCCTGATCTTCCAGATTTGGAACTCTGAGAGCTTATGTCTTTTGTCTTCCGAGTTTGGCTTCTTGGAGCTCCGAAAGCTGATGAAGGCATGTCTCAGTATATCAGATGTCGTCTATTTCAAGTTCTGGAATAACCCTCATGACAGAACGTCTTTGAAACTGAGCTAGCGCAATGCTGTTGCCGACATTAGAAGTTGCTGCATGCTCTTCAACCATGGATAGTCGTACACGGTCAGAGATGTTATGAGATGATAGCTCTGAGTTCTGGCTTAAAAGTTTGAGAGAAGCTGCCACCGTTGAGGTGGTAAAGCAGATTTGCTGGATGTGGACGCTCTTTAAAAAGTGGCTGCAGCAAGAGAGAGCTTACTTTACAAGCATGGCAGCGATTGCAGAAATGAAAACAACAGATGGAGGGAGGAATTCCAACTGAGGCTGCCGAGATTGCCTCTCCACTGGCAAACATGACGATTTCTTCTTGGAATGGGGATCACCCTGACAAGATGCTGCGGGATTTGATCGGAAAGAATCGCAATGGCAACAAAAGTATACGACTTGCAGCTGGGCTAACGTGTCTTCAGTTCACCATGGCCATATATGCCACATTTCTTCTCTATTTTATGAGCCCAACTGTAGATCACGCGCCAGGCCCAGATACACCTTGGGCATTTCACGTCGCGAGGCGATGGCGGCAGCTGTTGGTGCAGAATAACTCCACTTTAAAAAGCGTTTGCCAACATGAGCAACTCAACTTTGATCAGAAGATTTCGAATGATACTGCCACAATAATGGCAAAGACGGAGCTATTCCAAGACGTTCTCAAGCATCAACAGCTGACGCGGGGCTGCGAAACTCTTTCTGAGCTTCTCAGTTTGCCATCTTCTTCCACCAAAGCCTCACCAAAAGTGACAGTCATCCTGAATCACCACAAGCGCAAGACACTGTGCATGCAGCTGGATGCCTTGCTTCAACAGACGCTACCTTTCTATAGCGTGTGGGTGCTTGCATTTGCAACTCCAATCGAAAGTTCACTGCGACAGATCATACAGGCATATAATGATTCTCGCATCCACTTCATGACATCCACTTATGACTTCAAGTACTATGGCAGGTTCCAATTTTCATTACAGGCAGAAAATGCAGACTACCTTTACTTTCTTGATGATGACATGCTTCCTGGAAAGAAGATGCTTCAAATTTTAGCACATGTTTCTGGCACAGAGAAGTACGGCCGCTCCTTGCTGGGAAGCATTGGGCGCGTCCTCCCCTTCAGGCAGAAAGATTTCAGCTTTCCTAGCTACAGGAAATTCAGGAGCAAGGAAGCGGGTTTGTATCTTCCAGATCCTGCTTATAACATTGTCGTAGATCGGCTTTTGCAGGTGGATTTTTTGTCAAGTTCATGGTTCCTCCCAGCAGATCTCGTTAGAACTATTTTTTATGAGATGCCCTTCACATTTGCAACAGGCGAGGATCTCCATTTAAGGTGAGAATTTTGGGGTTTAACATGTATCGCCTGTCCGCAGTCCTGTGACTAAAAGAGTAGTGGCCGCCCAAGCTTTCTCTGTTGTCTGGAAGTATTTAAGGGTGCTTGACAGCATTCACAAAATAATCCCCTACTTCCTACACTGAAAGATATAACCAACTTCCAAGTATAACCGCTCCCTGAAGGAGGAATGGATTCCCTGTGTTGCTGGCTCTTCTAATTTCTGAACCTAACTCATCATAGCCGCTGACAAAGGAAATGATGCTTAATGTATTGTCACCACCATGCTACATTCTAAAGAATATTGGGTTGATCCATCAGAAGTTAAGTCTGCCACTTGCTACTCGCACGTGCTTGCTAAATCAGTGTGCTTTGCCGTTGGCACTTTTCTGATTTTATGATGTGAGAGTGGCGTATAGTTGTCATCTCTTGTTTGATTAATTTGTGGTTTCTTTGATGATGGGGTTTATGATGAGAACTTTCGTATTCTCCTAAGCACTATTGCAAATCATTTGCCTGATTTGATGCTTTTTGTGAACTTGGCAGCTATCAACTACAGAAGTATCACGGCATTAGTTCATTCGTAGTTCCAGTTGATCCCGGGGACAGGGCTACGTGGGGTGATAGAGAACATCGTCTCGCCTATGTTTCTGAAACAACTGTTATACGCAAAGATGTAGTTCAAATACGAGATGATCAGTGGTGGAGGGCAATGTCTCGTGGCTATGTGACACAATGGGCCACAATGCACCCTCAAAAGAGTGATGTCCTCTTCTATGCCCACTCTCTTGGAGAAGTTCTTGATTTAGCTCCACTCATTTTAAGATTTCGTACTATGCCAGGGAAAAAGGCCTTCCTAGTGGTATCTGGAGGGACGCATTGCCCTTGTGAAGAGGCAGCAATCGTGCTTGGCTGGTCACCAAATTCTTGTCATGAACGCCGTTTTAAGATCTTTGATCTTGGAATTGGATCGGTTCCAGCAACAGGGTTTCGTGTGCCACTTTTCCACCAGATTGTTACAAGTATGAAGGGGTTGATTAGGATTCACTCACCTGCTCTGATAATCACAATTGCAGATGCAATGCCTGAGGTCCGTGCTGCATTGTCTGCGTCTACATCAGGATCTAACACTTCACTGGTGCAATTACCACGTCCTGATATTGAGCATGCTCTCTGGATGGCTAATGTTAAATCTGCATCTTTGAGAAGTAAGACAGCACTGAGCATCTTTCTCCTTTTCTCTGCATCCTTCTAGATTAATGAACACAGCTCTTCTAAATGCGTATTAGTGGTTTGCTATATACAAATTATTTTGCCTTAGGGATTATAGAAGCTAATCAGGAGATTATTGCTCTTATTTTATGATGGCGAGATTCTTACATGAAATCCTGTGTATTTGACAGAGTGGAATAAGATGCAGATATCAATTAATGTGATTACACAAGATCGCCCTTTGTCGCTGCAAAGGCTTTTATCATCAATCAGTACTGCCTATTACTTGGGCGACACAATTCGGCTGTCATTTAACTTGGACAGGGGAGTAGATGCACAAACTTTACAGATTGTCGATGACTTTCATTGGCCACATGGGGACAAGCTTATTCGGAGAAAAATAGTTCCTGGTGGGCTTATAAGAGCCGTAAGCGAGAGCTGGTACCCCACTTCAGATGATGATTTTGGATTGCTACTTGAAGATGACATAGAAGTGTCACCTTTTTTCTACATGTGGCTGAAATATTCTTTGCTTACATATTATTATGATCCTGCAGGAGCAATTCCTGAATTGAATGCAATTGCTTTATTTACCCCAAGGGTAATAGAGGTTGTCAAAGAGAGACCACGTTGGAATTCTACAGACTTTTTCAAAAGGTTGCATCCACATACACCTTATTTGCACCAGCTTCCCTGCAGCTGGGGTGCTTTGTTCTTCCCAAAGCATTGGCGTGAATTCTATCATTACATGGGCACTAGATACACTGAGAATGCCAAGATGAATGCTGTGCAAATTCTACACTCCAGAACCAATGGATGGCAAGCATCATGGAAAAAGTTTCTTATTGATCTCATGTATTTGAGAGGGTATGTTACTCTCTATCCCAGCTTTCCTAATCAGACTAGTTTCTCCACCAACCATATGGAACCTGGTGCACACATTAATGCCTCTGATAATGTTGTCAACCACAACAAGGAAGACTTTGAAGTTTCATTGATCAGGACTGAATTTTGGAGACTCTTGCCTCAACAACAGCTACCTCCTGCATCAAAGTTGCCAGTGATCAATCTTTTCAATCAAGCCATTACATTGAAGGGTTTGAAGGCTGCTGGTGCAAGCTTAGGTCAAGATGTGCTACCATGCAATCACAATGAAATTGTTATTGCCGATGTGCTGACAGGGGAACCTCGTGAATGTGGCAAATTCTAAGCTCACCCCTTGTGGTAGTTTCAGCCCTGCTTGAGCTATTTGTTATGTGCATAGATCACTAGGCTTTCAACTAGAGATGCAATGAAGCCACACCACAACCTTTTACAATTTTGCACTTCAGTTCTATCCGGTACATGCAGCAATACAGAAGTGAAAGGAGACATTTATGACAGTGTGATCATCATTAGCGTGTGCTTTCTTTAACAACTTCCAGTGCCTTAGTGCTCTTTCCTCAGAGAAGAGCAAAGCTTTATATGCACACTGAAAATGCTTCAGTTTCAAGGCATTGTTGTATGTGCCTCATATGTCAATTGAAAGCTCAAAACCCTGCCCACCATAGTTTCAAGTTTTTTATGCTCCTCCACAGTCATGTTCTATTTGATAGTCTTTTTTTTCTAATTTCACCAACTTTCCACATAATGGATGCTATCACATTCTTCTCACCCAGGATCTTTTACTTGGTTGCACTCCAAAGGCTTGGAAAGAGACCATAAATGATTATGTGAGTATGTCGGACGGGACGTAGTATCAAGAATTGATCCGCTAAGGAGACTTGCCACACATAAATCTATATCTTCATAGTGCTTGAGAGCCACAAATTGTATCGATTCTATGCTCTTGAATGCATCAATAGGAGCTTCCTAACAGTTTATCCAAGTTTATCCAAGCAAGGAGCAAGAGGCATATCCATATAAATAGACTTGTCTCATCTTTCTCAATCTTTTAGGCGAGCAAGAATAGACCTTAATTATCTCCCTTTAGAGGTATGTTCCCTTGAGTCCATGACTAAAGGTTATAAAAGGACGATAGGCCTTGGGAGAGAATTCATATTGGAGAAACCCTTTCCAAGAGGATCATGGATGAGAGGACATATAGAGAGATGGTCTAATTGTGAGGTGAGTGTTTACGGTTGAGGACAATCCACTTGGTTGATATAGTCTAGGCCAAAGTATTCTAGAATAAATTTAGTATGACATCTAGACTTGCTTTATGATTCTAACTTCATTTCTATGCCTTTCTTGGATTCTTTGCTCTTTCTTGAAAAATTTGTCCACTTGGCTCTTTGACCTTTGTCTTGGCAATTTGGCCTACTTGGATTTAGAGAAAGCCTACTTAATTGAGCTAGGGCTGATTCAACCAGAGTACGGTTCTTCCTCTCGGCTAAGCCATTAGACTGAGGACTATAATCCTGTTTTGAGGACGTTATATTGGTATCAGAGCCAGTCTAAGCAGGATTTACCATCGAAAGTGCTAAGTGGAAATCTCGACGTTTTCTCGAGAATCCGACAGAGTAAGCGACAAACGGTGGAATTGTGGAATTTACTTCCCGTTGGAAATAATTTTCGAATTGACAATCAGCAAATACATGCCAATCATCATGTCTTTTTATCAATATAGAAAATTGCATTCCAATATTACACTATGAACACAACCTGATTGTAAGAATCTATATTGATATCAATAAAAACTCCATAAACGGGTTGTTTACATGTAAAATGATTGTATCTTCTTTTTTTTTTGATGTATCTCTTTTCAGTAAATTTTTCTATATATTCAGTATCAGTATTAGGAATTGATAAGGGAACAGTTCCCTCTTCTATAATCTCGCCTTCCTCTGTTTCGGGAAGGACTTCTATGTCTTTTAAAACAAAAGGCCTCTTTGCTATATCTTTTTGATCATATATAATAAAGTCTGCATCCTGAGCAACTTGAATGGTTGTTAAGACAGGAGCAGCTTGTTTTTGAGGGCCCTCGATTTCAGGTGCAACGCTTACATCGTTCTGTACATAGGTTCTGATCAACTCTTGCCGAAATATATATACATCGTCAGGAGTATACGGCTCGAGAGTGAACTGTCATCACAAAACACGTGAATCAGCAAATTACAAACAATGATAGTAAAGAAATATGAATCAGAATGAAAGGAATTACAAATGAACAGAATATTACCTTTTCAATATCTACATCCACTTGTGAATTATACCACTCAAAAAAGAGCTTTGTATTGTCCAGGATGAACCATGCACAACTGAAAGTGTCTATTTGCAATACACACTACATATATTGAACGAAAATTAGTAAAATTATTACGAAAAAATTTATTTATACTATGATGATAGATTCAAACTAAAAAAAAAATACATGAATATCAAAGATAAATTGAATATACCTTGAGAGATTTAATGGTTATCTCTCCAATTGAGGTTGCCGTTGTCGGTATTTCTCGAACAACATCATGAAGTAGAAAATCAAATTCTCTATGTGTATTAGCAGCCAAGTTTACTTTTACACATAGAAAATTTGATACTCCCTCCTTATTTATCTTTACATAAAGATTGTCCAGGCTTCAATGCCGACTGCAACAATCAAAGTAAAAATTAAAGCCATCCTTACTTATTAAAACAATGTCGATTGCAACAATCCAAATTAAAGCAATAAAAACAAACGAGTAATCCTTACTTATTCTCATATGGAATCAGATAAAATTTTGCCACTGGACTGCATTTGATGAAATATAAAGTCTTATAAAAATCGACCTCTTTTGCCTTCATCGGTCTCATAAAAAATGGACTAACAACAAAAACTACACCATGAGAATCGCAACTAATACTATTCTACAAAAAAGATCCTCCGACTTCTACTATTACATCTGTAATCTCTGATGTTTTATCTTTCAGGTCCGCACAAAATTGGAGATCTAATCTAAAGCTTCTATGTGAATCTGGAAGAAAGAAATCAAAATAATTGTCGAGAAGATCGATTTAATTAGCTAAGTAAGCCTCATACTAGTTATAATGGTCAGAATCAAAATAAAATTGCGTAGGATCGTATGGAATTTTGACAAAAAGATTATGTACAGGAGCAAAAAGAGAAGTAGATATAATGTTTACAGATTTCTTGGTTATTTTGTCGAGCTCCTCTCGGGTAATCATCACTTTTGGTGAAGAAACCTTTTGAGAAGCAAGACGAATAACACGAGGAGGAGAGGGTGATTCTCGGTCTGAATCAGATTCTCCAGCATATGATTTAGAGCTCAAGATGATGTGGGGTCTCTTGGCAGAGATAACTCTAGGAGGAAGAGAAGCAGCTAGCCTTCGAGATCCAGCTTTCTTGGGAACAGGCTGCTTCCTTTTCCTCCTAGAGGTAGTCGGCAAGTTTGTTCTATCCAGAGGCAAGTCTCTGGAGGTGCTGACGTTATCCACATGCAGACCAGAATAACTGTCCCGAAGTCTTCTGAGAATGACAAAATCTTTTGGCATGATGGTGACACGCTTACCACGCATGGCCAAAAGACAGGTATCCTCAAAAAACTGGGCCAGAAAGTCTTCTACAACACTCTGTAAGGCCTACATGGCTGTCACGGCAAAACGAACATCTAGCCCAAGTGACAGAGTGACATTCCTGACAGATCGGCCGAAAGGAACTCTAGGGATCAACAATTTAGTTGATCTATGGAGTCTTCTAATCTCCCTCAGCCAGATTTGCTTTTTGCCACATCTACGGCCAGTGCCAGGGGGAACGCGAGCATGGAATGCCTGTACAGTGGTTATGGCACGGGCAGTGGATTTGGTCCTAGCCATCATTCTAAAAATTAAAAAAAGTAAATTAGAAAAAAAAAAGTTTGAACCCAAGCGCAAGAAATGAAATTTTTTTTTTTTGCGCTTGAGATCGATACCAGAATTGAATATTGGATTCGAGCACACGGTGAGAAGGCGGAGTGTTTTGCGATGAGAGAGCGTGCTCGAGAGCGATATTGGGAGTGAAAACCGAAAATTCTGCAAAAAAAAATTGAAAATTCCGAGGTTGTATATATAGGAAATTTTTGCACATGTGAAAAAATAGCTGATGACATGTGTCGACATCTAATTGGTCCATGCGTATTGTCCGTACTGACAATTATGACTCAATTATGAGGCCACGTGGGCCTGGGCACAACACGAATCAGATTTGGACATGTGTCATTTTGCACGTGATAGATGTCAGATCAATCATTGTCTGTACGACAGAATATTCTTGACGAATCATGCGTCGACACATGTCACTTAGGAATTCCTCCACACGTGCGAAATATTTTTATAAGTAGGCCATTTCTGGTGCGAACTTTCACACAAATTTTTGATTTCTTATCCGAATATCGATTTCAAGCGCGCCCTTTCCACTGTTTACGCTCTGTTGACTTACTTGCGCCTGGAACTGATACTGCCTGGTCCGATATCGCATTCAAGTGCACCTTACATCTCATTTTTTTTTTATCTTTGTACACGCACTAAGATTCGATACCCTGTTTCCATATATTTCTTTTGAACGCACATTGACTTGAGGTTCTTATCTGACCTGCATTTTGCACCTGAGAGCGATATTGGAAATTTTACATTTGTATTTTTTGCTCAAAATGTCTAATTTCGATTCTAGTTTGTTTTTTTTTTTTTTTTTTTTTTTTTCAGGAATTTGGTATTAGTGATAATTTAGGATATTTCAAATCTCTTTTTTCTCTTTTTTTTTTTATTCTTCCTTCTATTACTAAGGGTCCTGGTGTGGAAGCATCTTCTGAGATTTATCTCAGATTTAAGTCTCTGCTCAGTTTTCCCATATTTAGATCTCAGAATAAGGACATGATTCATTATCAGGACCTGGTGGCACTAGACAAGCATAGTTATAAAGCTAAGCTTGACAAAATGTTCACCAAGTTACATAATGATTTCAAGTTTGTAGATGAGTGCCCAATTCACAATAAAAAATGTTGATTTGTTGATTTTCAGTCTACATTTGTTTTTTTTTTTTTTTGGTTAAATATTTATGACGATTCGGAAGCTGGTCCTTCCACTTCTGAAGGTGCTTCTTCCAATGGTACAAAGTCTAAAAAGTCGAAGATTGTAGATATACAAACTTTTTTTATTGATTCGAACGTTAGTTTAGATGACTGTACAAAATTTGATCCTGCACGAAACAAGACATCGTTTATTGGCCCTAGAACTCCCAATACCCTTTCTCCTTCTGATAAATGTCTTATCACATTGTCTACTTATAATATAGATAATAATTTTTTTTGACATTATCGGATATATCGGATCTTTTTTATTTCACTGAAGCTGAGACTCTTTGCATTTTGAGCAAAGAGCTTGATGAATTTTCAGATATAGTTGATTTTGATGCCGATGATCTTCTCCCTGGTGTTGACGATGTACATAATGATGAGTTTTACTCAGAGAAATATTGCTTTGGCTGTGGAGGAAATGCACAATAAAGAAGATGATCTACCTTCTGAAGAGGAATTTTTCAGAATTCAAAGTCAACTTAGTTTTTTAAAACCAACTATCTATTCACCAACTATATTGACATCGAGAGGTGGACATTATTGATGGAGAGACAACAATCAAGGAAGACAATGTTGAATGTGTAAGTTATGTATCTTATTATGGACTAGTAGATTCGTTATGTCAGATTATATACTTGAGCTTACTTTGGATTTTTTCATTTTAGAAAACATTTTTTCTTGATGATTTTGCAATTCGTCGAGGAGGGCGGAGATCTTCTGCAAGAAAATTTTCAAGAGATCATGCACTGGGGCATTATTCAAAGTTCTTCAAGAATAATGAAATTAGTGTTTTCCATTCAAAGTTTCATCAACATGGTGAGACAATGATTATGGCAATCAAGGCTCTGTCTCATTTTCTTGGAGGACATAATTTTAATAAGGTGCATAGAATAATTTTTGTAAAGAAAACTATTGCACTTAAAATTTAGGATATGGACCAGTGAATTCCATGTTCAGATCATCTCATTTTGCATTGTATGTTGCTTACGTTGATCTGAGTAAGCATGAAAACTATGAGCTGTTGGATCCATACGAAAGAAGAAAATTGTTGCATGATTCTAAGTTGCAACTTTCATTAGAGAAAATATTGAAAGCAGAGTAGATACTGCTGAATTGTACTTTGTAAAAATTTTCATTTAATATACAAAATTTTATTGTGTGTCTATTGCCTATTGGCTTGTATAAATTTGCATACTTTTTGAATTTTTTTATAATCCGTCGATTTTGTATTATGACAAATTTGGATTCTTCTGTAAAACCATTGGAAACGTTGCAGTATATAGATGTTCTTTGTGCTAGTCCCACCATGTTGTGTACTTTTATGAAATGCCGCTCTTGCTTGCCAATGAGATTTTTCCATTCCTTGCGATGACCATATGCTAAGACTTCCACTATTTCTTGCAAAGAATGTCGAATGATGCCGTAATATGTGCTGCATGTCATAAAAACATAATCTAACTCAGTACCAAAAGTATCTAATTTAATTGCACATATTTGTTTATAGTAGTGTAACATCGAAATCTTATCATATAATGTGTTATATGATCAACACCCCATGCACTTTGAACTGCATCCACAAATTCATTGGTTGTTTTCTGTATCATTTGTACATCAGTATTTGAAAACTTATTTTTTCTCAAGTATTTCACCATGTTGTCTAATTTTTTCCAAACTTCTACCTTGTGTATACGATAGAACCTTAATCTTCGAAATCTTGAGTTGCTGCAATAATCCCTTTCCAAACCGAGTATTGAATCTTGGATTGTTTGCCAGAATAATTTGATAAAAATCTTCGAGCTTGGATCCTCCAATGCTCGGCTTGCATGGAATATTTTCTGTTTTACCTGATAGCTTGTCGTCTTTTTTTATTTTAATGTGGCCTTTATGTAAGCCTACTTTAGACAACACATCCTCTAATATGGAAATAGCTTCCTTCGCATCTGCCTTTGGCTCAGAATTCCATGCAAACAAGATGTGAAGGTATATTAGTTTTTCTATAATACGCACCTCCGCGTACAGATATGAACATTCTGAAGAGGAATCGGTAGTACGGGTTTCAATTAGGATCTTCTCGATCTCTTGATATTCATGTATTCCTTATGTCTTTTGTTGTCTTCATGCAGTACAAACAAGGGTGTTTAGAGTTAGCGCCATGGGATACATTGAACATACATTTTAATGTCTTCAGATCTCCTGCTAAATGCCATTCAATGTTGAAAGTGCCTATTCCAAGAATATTGAGTGGAACTCCCTCCATGTGATTTTTTAGTGGCAGGATATGACGTTCTATTAAATATCCATGAGAGAATGTCATGGTCTTCTTTCATCACCTATAAGAGAATACAAAAATGTGTTAGCCTTATAATATTAACACAGAAAAGATTTCCCAAATGAAATCCATATTAAAATGATTATCCCTAATGATTATGCGAAGGAACTACTACACCTGAAATGCTGCCAACCACTAGATATCATTTTCTGATTGAACACTGAAATTGAGGCCTTCTGAGTCTTCTAAATTTGAAAGTGCTCCATTCATGATCGTGAGACTGACTCTTTCCATTTTTTGTCCTTTTATAATTTCAGACTCATCTAAATTGAGGACAACTATTAACTTGTTATTGACATTCTCATTTGTTATACCGTAAAAATTTATGATGAATGTTAGTAACTGATTAATGTCAATAAATAAATTGTTGGAATTGTTATATGCTAGACTTTCTCCTTTCGAGCAATACACTTCATTGATATGAGATGGATTACCAACTATTGTCTGCATATCTTGGTTTAACATGTCTCTTCTTTTTTTAAGATGAAATGGTCGTGAGATTGGAAACTTTTTAATATTTACCTGTGCAAATGCCTCATTTATTATCTTAAACATTGTTGCATATGCTTCTCTACTGATGCTAGAAAAGTCACATGCCCCCTGAATCAATGTAGTGTCTAATATTTTTCCAACTTCATTCATAATGCTATCAATAACTGAAGCCTTAATCTTTTTCATTTTGTTATTGTTTAACATTGATTTCATAGATTTAGAACTCAAGATAGATCCTAGTGAGTTTCCAATCGAAATCTCATCGGCCAAATGGTCTTCAATAACCAATGCTGATCTGCATTGCAAATATAATGTTCATGAAAATGTCAGTAGAAATTAGGACACTCATAGTATTCACAGTAGTATAATAAGCAAATCAATAGAAAATTGCATTACAAGGGTTCTCAAACTTAGAAGGGCCGTTTGTTACGAGTTTTTTTTTTCCCTCTCTGTTTATGTCCATGTGGCCCAATCGGTTCTTGACATAGTGGCTTCCATGTAACATAACTCGCCTGACCCGAAAAACACAATTCATATTTGGGCAAATTTGAATTTCCGGTCCGGTAGATTGGAAGCATACTATTGGCTGGCGTGTGCAACGACTGGTTGACTAAACTGCTTGAATTTACCTCAAGTTAAAATTATCTTGGGGCTCACAAATTGGTTTGGCGCCTATTATACTCTGGACTCTCATATTGACGAGTTCAAACGTGAACTCTTCAAGCTATGGCGATGAGAAGGAGATCGAGATCCTTGATATGCTCTGCAATTTTTTATAATGAGAGAGAAGACGATGGCACATGGATTGCTCGTAAATTTCATAAGGCTTCTTGGGTACTGATGCATCCATCGGCGAGAGGGGCTTTTCGCCAAAAGAAAAAGGCCAAGTATACATATAGATCTTATTGGAAAGGGCAGATTATTGATTTCAAAATTTCTCCAGGAGGACAAACCATTTCAGAGGTGCTTATTCAACATGTTTATATGCATTCAGAACTTAATGTGGAGGCTGTAAATCCACATGATTTTTGAAAGTGTAATTGTAAGTATTTTAATTTTTTGGATTGCTTGTCATTTTTAAAACGTAATCATATTTATGAACTGGAGCTTATTACGATTTTGTATTGCAGATCTATATCCTTCAAATATACATGAATGGGAACCTATGGCGTCTCTTTCTGGTATTATAGATGTCATCCATTCGGAAATTGGAAAATTGCAATACAGAGGACGAACGACAAAAGAACTTGCAGATTCTGGAATATTTTTTTATGTTGCTATGTATATTCCAGACACAAATGGAGGAATGGGAAAACTAGAGTATATACCTCTACCTAATTTTCAAGATAACATGTGGTGGATTGCAGTGAACGACAATATAATAAAATGCTTTCGTTCCAAGCTATATAATGATGTTCAAAAGTCACTCAAAACTAGTACAGGATCAAGAAATGTGCACTTAAGCTGGTTTGTTCCAGTGTCATTGTTTGTCAACTCTTTTTCAAACACGGAAGTGCATCGAACTCCCACATTGTTTGTTTGCAAAAACCTTTCAGATGATTTTTTATTCAAATTCATGGACAAAGGTTGGGATATAAGATCCATTGCAGATATTTCTTGTAGAATCAAACATTCATCCATATCATTTAGATACAGTATAGAAAAGCAAATGCTTAGTATGGCGTTTCATTATCAGAGATGGAAAGAACACAATGGTACTTGGGCCCCATTAGATCAAGATCTAGACAGCATTGGACACACTGATCGTATAGGCATTGATATCATGGCAAATGGAGATTTACTTACTACTATTGAGGTTGAGCAAGACTGGACCTTATTCTACATTAGAACGGAACTGACACTTTTACAGTAAGATATCCCCGAATATTTCAACTTTATATTGGATGGAAAATTGGTATGTGAAATTCATGAATTTGTATATTAATTTATATTCATTATCCTTTTTGTCAATATTCGGATCACTAACTGTAATCTGATTAATGTATGTTTGTGCATAGACGTAAAAGACATGAAGAGAAAATCAAATGCAAAGATTTGGGCGGAATTGTTCAGATAATAGAGCAATCATGATACAAGATTTGTAAAAGCTCTCATAAATATCAATATATTTCTCATTTTCTGAGAATGTACATGTGTGTCATGTATTTAACAATGGATGCTTTTTTCTCATTGTCTCTATCTTTCTATATGCCCATAATTATTCACAGGGCATTACATCAAAAATGTATATCTCTATTTAATCTATTATTCATAGCTCAAACTAGTATGGATTATCTCCACCCTGCACTAGTGTCAGTTCTGGACTTGATTGGCCTCCCGTTTCCGCAGCTGGACTGGGTGTTGCATGAGATAATAAGTTCACCAACATCTGTTGACGAAACTCATATATCTCATTCATTGAAAATGCTCGACATTTATACTGTAAATCCAAAAGAATCGGGTCAATTGACTTATCAAAAACCAAATCGAAAATAACTTAGTTAGTCCATTCACTAGTCTATTTACCTTTCGTATATCTGGAGCCCCGGATTGCATGATGTACCACTCTAAAAAGTCCTGTACATTGCGGATGGAGAACCATCCACAACTATGTCCATCCTCTTGCTGAGCTGATTTCAATCACAAAATGTATAATAGGTTAGTTGTGCACTCTGAAAAAAACAGATTATATTACCTATCAAATACTTGATGAGAAATACTTACTTCTACATCAACAATCTCCAGGTGGCTATTTCTAATGGCCCCATCCGGCCTTGGCAAAAATGGCAACATTCTGCTGTACATCACGTCCATTTCGGCATGGGTAGACTTTAAGGAGTTCATCTTTAAACAGATGGGATTAATGATCCCATCTGAATCTTCCCTAAGGGAGATTATATGCATACTCCGATGCTTACTGCAAACAAGAGATAATTAGTTAAACTAAAGTAATTACAATACCTATTAAAAATATTACTAGAATATATTCTATGTAATCACTTACTTTTGGCAGTATGGAATAATAAAGACTTTGGTCTCCGAGGTTGTATGGAGAAGGTACTTCGTCACCTTAGTTGGACTATGAAGGTTGTGTGCGAAAAAGGACAGCACAACTCCAATGTCCTTAGTATCATCACATTTTACAAAATACATCAAACCAGCCTCGACAACTGGATCTAATATATCTGAGGTCTTCTCCTTTAGGGCATCACAAAAGTCTTTATTTATGTGATTTATATAATTAATTGAACTTAGACAAAAAGAAAATTGACCTCCTAGCTTGTCAATTTCTTTGGCAACATACTCATCAAAAATTATATACCTCTCAGAATCCAAAAATGAATCTTTGGGATCAACATGAAATCTTACACAAAGATCCTTATAAAAATCACCTATTAAACTTAAATCTAAATCTGATATTATTTTATCTACAGTCGAGTTCATTTCCTCGTTATTGTGGGATGGAATGGAGGGAATGGAAGAGGAACTACTTGAATAAGAAGAAGGCACTGTAGAATGGTGTGATGGTCCAACCAAAGCACGAGAGATGTGAGGGGGGGATGGTGATTCGCTGGGTACCACCCTTTGCTTGGCAGGCCTGGTGGGCTTGGTCTGCTTCCTCCTTCTTCGTTGAGGAACACGACCTCTCTCTGTAGGTGGTGGCCTAGAGGTGAAGCCACTCTTAAAGACCTGATCGTATGTACTCCTCAGCCTCATGACAAGATGCATGTCCTGAGGCATGAGGGTAACTCTCTTTGCGTGCACTGTGCAAAGCGTGGAGTCCTCAAAGAATTTGACTTGGAAGTCCTCATAGGCAGTATGGAGGGCTTCCAGGGTTGTTATGTTCCAGCAAACATCATGTGAGAGGGACCTTGTTACCAGTCTCACAGATCTGTAGAAAGGAGCACGTGGAATCAGAAGATTCGTGGTCCTCTGAAGTCTCCTGATATCCCTTAACCATGGTCTTCTGGGCTGACCTACTCTCCTACCAGTGCCCATCCCTTTGTAGAGGAGGGCGAGGAGGCGGGGCAAATGTGGTAAGGTGGGCTGTCTGCTTGGTACGGGCCATTGCAAGACAGGGTATCGATATGACACGCCAACGAGCAGGGAAAGCAGGTATTTGACAGAGGAGGCGCGTGATGGCGATATGAGCGAAGGCGTATCGCCACGACGTGCGGGCGGGCCAGCTGTACTGGTATGTGGGTCCTTTGGCGCATGGTAGCGATATGTGTCTAACGGGGAGTGGAAGTGAACGAAGGAAACTAAGGAGAGCCAAAGAACGAAAAATTAAGAAACTGAAATAAGACCCAAAAACGTCTTTTTATACCTGTAGAATGTCCCATCATATTCGCACGTTCGATGTGACACCTCCACTCCCCACACGTGTGGTCACACGTGTGGCCACATGCATCCGTCACGTGTCAGGATATCAACGGTTTGTACGATCAGACGGTTGGCATGCACATGCAAGGACACGTGGCGACATCTGGACCACACATGCGTCAGAAGATGATTGGGGCGTACGATAGTACAGTTGGCATGCACGTGTAAGGACGCGTGTCAGGATCCGAAGTGTACACGTGACATTCAGAATGATTTCCCCGTCGTTTCCACACGTGTGGCAATTTTGACCGCACGTTACTGAGACACATGTACGGTTCAGATGCTCTGTATTAGACTATATATATGAGTGTCGTTTCTGTAATTCAGTTTTGCATATTGAGTCCAATTAACCGGCCTGCTCCAAATCTTTTTGTACAATATCGCTACCACATGCCCAACAAAGACATCCATAGTTGCACTTATTCCCTGGCGCGTGGTTCCGATATTCGGATTCTCGTAAAGTGCATATCACCATCACGCGCCCGCGCTTACCTCGTTTATGTCCCCTTGCCAACTGGTGCGTCATATCGATATGGCCTCCTCATCTGCTAGTTTGATCTATGATAAAGCTCTTAGTTCTTTCCTAGTTGATGCTGAGGTTAGTGACAGACAGGCCCAATTTTTGTCCTATTTCGATTTTCAGTTTGACATAGAGAGATTTGTTACTGAGCACAGGTAAATTTTTCCTAAACTGTACAAGGATTTTTATGAGTGCTTGCAACAGGGTACCCTTCTGATGGATGGCCTAAGATTTGTGCATTTCACAGATTTGGCTCATGCTCATCCAAGTGCCAAGCAAAGGCATGATCGTAAGTTTATCAAACTTATCGATCTGTTTAAACGTGTCATACCCTGTGAGGAACACAATCGAGTATGTCGCTTCGTTCAGGAGGGTATGGCTTTTGTGTTTTTCTTATCTGCTCTTATCTCTGACGAGGCGGATTCTTCTGGGTCGTCCATGATTGGTTTGCCTGCCCCTACCACTCGTGTGGCTTCAGAGGTTTCCATTACTGATGAGATTTTAGGAGATGTAGAGGAAGCCAGGCAAGCAGAACAATATGAATATGCCAAGGCTCGTTCTCTGACTATCTCTCCGGTATCTACCGCGAGCGAGATTGACCAGAGCAGAACCCTGATGGACCTCCATGTGTATCATATGGACGATGTTGCATTCTTATCCATTAGCGACATCGAAGACGTAATGGATCTCAGAGAAGATGAGATATTATCTCTTATGTCAAGGATGATTCCTGAATTTAAAGATTTTATTGACTTTGATGATGATGACCTCATAGATGGCATCGACTATGAGGACCAGGTAGAATGGGCAAGTGGCACAGATGCCCTTCAAAGGATGCTATCTAAGAGCAGGGCATATGGGGCTAATATGCCCAATGAGGAGGAGTTTTTGGCTTTTCAGAAAAAGTATCCGCCACCTCCCACATATACTATTCCAGCTGACAACAATCCACCATTATTGCTGCTCACAATTTAGATGCTGCTGGTATGATCCAAGCTGATGAGGAGGATTTGGTAAGTACACCTTCTCATGAAAATCATTTATTATTTAATGTGTAATTGATGATTGATCTGCTAGTTTGACTAACACTTGATTATGTGTTGTAGGATATCGTCGAAGTTGATGCCTTTGCTAGCAGACATGGAGGATTGAGAGAGAGAGAAGGCGGGAGGCAGAAGGATGCCTCGTTGGCTCATTATTTGAAACATTTTTTTAAATAACGAAATTTGTGTTCTTCATGAAAGTTTTTTTGTGAATGCGGAAACTTTAATCATGGCCATCAAGGCCCTATCTTATTTTGCCCAAGGGCATAAATACCCAAAAAAATAGATATAGAATCATTTTTGTCAAAAGAGATGTTGCTCTTAAAGTGTTTAATTACGTGCCAGAAAATGTTCCTATGAGATCCTCTGCTCTGGCAATTCTATCAGGATATATAGATTTGAGCAAAAGGCGATCCACTTGATTTTTGGATCCGTATGATAGGAAAAAATTCCTTCATGACCACACAACAAAAATTGTCCTTAGAGACAATGAAAAAAAATGATTGTACTCTTTTTCATTTAATGTATGTGAAATTTGAGAATTTTTGATCACACATGTTTTATCCTTATTGAATGCCATCAATCTAATTTTGGCTTATAAATTTACATGCTTTTTTGAATCTTTGATATTCAGTTGATCTTGTTGTGTATCGAACTTGAGCTCGTCTATAAAACCATTGGAATAGCTGAATGATGTAACTATTTTTTGAGGATGTTCCACCATGTTGCGTATTTCGATGAATGCTGCTCTTGCCTGCCAATGTGATTTCTCCATTCCTTGTGAAGACCATATACTTAAACTGCCATACTTTTTTGCAAAAAATGATGCATGATGCCTTAGTATGTGCTGCAATATCAAAGATTTATGCATTGGTTAGAATCTATCAAGCAGGTTATATTAAAATTATAAAATTGTAAGACACTGTTCAAATGTATCTTACCATGCAGTGGGTGATGTGATCTGAGCCCCAAGCCACCCGAACTGCATCTACAAACTCTATTGCTGTTTTCTCCAATAGGAGTGCATCTGCATATGAAATTGTGTCTTTTCCAAGCACTTCAATCATATTATCGAGCTTTTTCCAAACTTCAACCTTCTTTACCCTTGTTGTTCCTTTATCTTCAAAGTCTTCTGTCGCAGAAGTAACATCTTTCCAAACCGAATATTGGATCTTAGACGACTCTTTAGAATGATTTGATAAAAATCGACGAGCTTTGACTCCTCCTATGCTAGGTTTATTGGGTACGTTTCCTGTTTTTCCCGAAAGCTTTTCATCTTTTTGTATTTTAACATGGCCTTTATGAAGGCCTGCTTTTGACAACACTTCCTCTAATCGAACGATTGCTTGTTTTGATGCTGACTCTGGCTTAGTATTCCATGCAAACAAGATATGAAGATATATTAATTTCTCTATGATCCTAACCTCTCCGCGAAGTGTGCAAATATGCACATTTTGTGAAGGGATTGGTGGTACTGGTTTCTAGTTGGGATCTTCAATATCTCTTGAAACTCTTGTGTTCCATGAAATGTCATTTGATGATTTCATACAATATAGACATGGATGTTTCAAATTTACTCCATGAGATACATTGAACATACATTTCAATGACTTCAAGTCTCCAGCTAAATGCCATTCCACCAAAAATCCACCTCTTTCAGGAACAATAAGTACTTTGCCATTCATATGATCCTTTATGATATCTGGATAACTTGTTCTGCTAAAAATCCAGGAAAGAACATCGTGATCCTCCTTGATAAATTGTTCAACATATAGAATCACAAGTTTTTATGTATTCAAAACAATCACCAAAAAAGATTGCACATGAATAACAGCCATTTTTTTTTACCTGAAAACATGCTAGCCACCATATGTTGTTTTTTGATTGCACACTGAAGTTGAGATCCCTTGAGATTGTTGCATTGCTCAATGCTCCATTCATGAGAGTAATACTTACTCTTTCCAACTTTTGTCCTTTTATAACTTCCGATTCATCTAGCTTGACCACCAGAATAAGTTTGCTCATACTAACACTTGTAATATTATAGAATTTCACTATAAATCTCAATAAATGATTCAAATCCACAAATAAGTTGTTGATAGAATTGTGTGACAAATTGCCAGACTTTGAATTGTAAATCTCATTGATGTGAAAAGGGATTCCAATGACATTTTGCATACCCTTATTCTCTCTCCAATCTTATCTGAAAAGGGCGAGGAATGGGAAATTTTCTTACATGCAATTGTCCAAAAGCCTCTTTAATAATTTTAAATATACTGGCATATGCCTCCCTGTTAATACCTGAGAAATCACATGCTCCCTGAATTAACGTTCGGTCGATTACCTTACCAACCTCGTTCATCAAATCCTCAGTGACCTTGGACTTGATTCAAGAATACCGATTATTGTCCAATAAAGATTTTGTGGACTTGGTTGTCAATACCGAACTCAATGATTTTCCGATCAGGTCATTGTCCTTCAGATGCTCATTTGCAACCAATGTTGATCTGCAAATGATTATGAAAATCAAGAAACCCAAATAGGACACATAATAAATGTCATGCTACTTCACAAAACTTTAATAAAACTAATTCAAATCAAATCCTTACTTGAATGCTTGAATCCTTTTTCTCCATTGGCCTCCATTTAGCGAAAGCTCATCAATGTCCTTCAGAATTCTTTTTCGCTTGTTTCTTTTTTATTTCTTATCTAGTATACGAGTTTCTTCTTTTAACTGGTCATTTGATATCATTACTTGCATTCAAATTTAACATAATATTATGTAAACGTGCATTATCTTCTTTTGTTTGTAATAATGCGGTCTCTTTTTTTCTATAGTCAGCAAGCAAACCATTTAACATACATTCTAAACTCTGTATTTTTTGAACCGAGTTTGCAACACCATAAGTCGTCAATCTTTCACAATAACCCAGTAAACCGTCTTCTCCGTCACACACAAACTTTATTAATTGTGTGATGGATTGGAATTGTGGAGCTTGCATCGAGCTCGGATCCAATGGATACAAACTTCCGTCAATCCACAAATCGTAATTCTTTCTTTGGTTGATTCTGTGAGCGATCATATCAACTGGAGAAACTATGGATTCTTTCACTACTCCTCTTTTAGCTATCGGAGCATTCTCGGCACGGAGAACAATGTGTAGATGAAACTGAGACATCTCCGCAAACATCAGATGACAGACCAAAAAGAAAATAGACACTATTATTCATCCATGACGTACCTGAGATTCTATGTTTATTCTCTCGCTAGTTAAAACGAGGGACACAATCTCATTTTCAAATTTGAAAAAGTTAGTTAATGAGCGTCATAGGTTCTTGAAGTTGCAGTTGCATATGTCATAATCATGTCATGTTAACTACACATTACTAGTAAGGTTAAGCTAAACTGGACCTGAAAGTCCGTCGGAGTTTTAAAATCCGGCATTTTTTTTTGTCCTACGTGGCATTTCTTAGACGGCCCTTTTGATGTTTGTAACTCCTCTAATGAAATGAATAAATAACAAAACTAGTGATTATGAATGAATCAAAAAGTTCAAGCAATATTCACTACCAAATAAGCTATAACTTACTTGAATGCATGGATTCGTCTTTTTCTATGACCTCCTCTGGATGATAGATCACATATATCCTTGTTTACCAGTCTTTTCCTCTTGTTGCTTTGGACCTTTCTGTTGAGTCAACCTGTGCAAATGCCATGTTCCTTGCAAAAATCAATAAAAGTTGTGGATCGATACTCATCACCATGATCTGATCTAAGCACCTTGATCTTGGCACCTGATTGGTTTTCCACCAATGCTTTAAAGCTCTTGAAACATCCAAATGTGTCAGAATTTTGCTTAATCATGTACATCCAGGTCTTTCATGAAATGTCCAATACTCTTCCACCTCAATTGTTGTAATAATAGCATCATTTTGCTCACTTGGATTTTTGTTTGATCTTGATGATTCAATGTAAGATCTTGATCTAATGCTTTCCATTCATTGGTAACTTTAGACCATCTTCTATAATAAAGTGTTAAAGAGATCATTTGTTTCTCTATATGGTATCTAAATTTCATTGATGATTTATTAACTATGGGCTCGATAATGATTTTTGTATTGAAGAAGACCAATATCAAAATGAATAACATCTATGATGCTAGCAAGGGATTGTTTTGGTTGGCATTCAATTGTGTTTGATGGATTTAAATCTACAAAAAAAACAAAAAATTATATCAAGACTATACTCTCATACACATCTGAATAATCAATGCAATGTAAAGCTCAAAGTCAAAACTTCTCTATAACTTACAATTACATTTGAGTCTATTGTTTGACTATCGCCTTCCACTTTGATTTCGTTATGCACGTACACATGCTGAACCAAGACATCTGAAATGGATTGACCACCAGATGAAACTTTGAAGTCTAAAACTCTACCTTTCCAAAAGCTCTTATAATCCATATTTGGTTTTCTTTTTCTTACGAAAAGCACCACTTGATGAGAGATGCATTAATATCCATTGAAATTTTCTATAGATACATGGTATCCAAAAGCCATTAGAGTCTTTTTAAGTTACAAACATAAAGTGAAGCAATATTACTTCATGGTCTACGACTACTAGAAGCCATCACAAAGCTAAGAGAGGATGAATAGTAGAGTTCGAAACAAAAAGATGATAAATAGGTATGAATATAAGAAACCAACTTTTAATAAATGTTGATCGTCTTTCCTATAGCTAAACCACATTTGTTAATCTAACTACAATTAGTTCAAAATAGACTTATGTTTATCACAAGTGTTAAGCCTTGGGCACTCGAGAAAGTTGCGGGCAACAAGTACAGTCCAATCACAAGTACCCTACGACAGAAGTTCCAAATTGTACAAAAAATATGATCGGAAAGTTCTAAAAAGATTTCGTCCACAACAATCAACGTTACGATTTTTTTACACGTGTAAATACATAATTGGGCCATAATAGTTGAATATCAAAAAAACATCTTGACAAAAGGCCCTTTTGGTGTTCATACTACCTCCAAATAATGAGAAACAAATATTGAAGTTGGGGCACGAGGAGGTCGACCATTCCACTAGAATGATTTGTTGCAATTTTTTTGCTAATACATACTCTACAGATTAAGTGTAGTTCTACTAGTATTGTACATTTCAAACTGCTTGCAAGTGCAGCAACAATTACAATTTTTTTTGCATGGCTAAATATAGGGATTTGTCAATATAGGCAGGAGCTAGACTAGCTAGAGAGATGCATTGATACAGAGCAATCCTAGAAAAAGATGTAGGAATTTCTAGGAGTTGTCATATGTTGATGATGAGACTCTAAAACATTAGTTTGTATCTTTCTTTTCAATGGAATTCTATATTTTATCATTTATGTTTTGACTCTCAATTTTTGACAAAGGCTTCCCACCACTCAAACAATTTTTGGTACTTACATTTGCTACTTGTTCATCAATTGAGAGCTCAATAGTACTGGTATCAATGATTCGATTTGCAGTAGTAGACTAGTGTTGTTTGATTAAATCCAATGTCTTGCGATTTCTATCATTTTTGAGAATATAGAAATCTGTGCATTAATCAATGTATAACTTTGGCACTGTTTTATCTGTTTCACTACAAGCTAATTTTGCCAATTACCAAAAAAAAATGTAATAGTTATGTTTATCATTGATGTGAAGCAATGGAGCTGATTTCAAATCATTTGCCATCGATGTTGACAAAAAATTTCATAGTGATCACTATTTGGTTCACGTGCAAATTTGGCAAACCTAATTGATTACTTTAGTTTCCTGACCTAGCAAAGGATCATATGTTGTTGAGTTAAAATTGATCAAAAAGCTCTAGAACTCTAAGTCAACTATTTAGATTTTTTTATAAAAGACTTTGGAGATTAATTAAGTGTTGAAAAGATATTGTACTCTAGGATCCTTTGTGATTACACTAATTTACCTACCATAGTCAAGTGCTAAAATGCAACCTCAAATCCCAACCACACTAAGCTAGAATCACAACCTATATACAAAACTACAGGACATACTACTACCAACACACCCATACTTGAACGATTGTTTTGAGATCTCGTCTAGATGTGGATTGCAACATCACTTAGAAAATGATATATCCCAACAATGATAGAGATGTATTTTGCTTGTTCAAATCGAGCACAAGAATGTACTTGATAAGTGATGTTTATAGCCAGCCAAGGGGAATCTTGTTCAAATTAAGGTGGATCAACTTTTTTCATGACTTCAGTGTGGCAGGTCTGGACGCCAATTCACATAACTATTTTGCCTTACTATTGTCCAAGGCTTGGCCTTTCAAGTGAAATCAGTATTAGCCACAAAAATCTGAGCCATTGAAAAAAGGATGTTGATCCAATGGAGGAAGAAGGAGACTAGGCCAGGTGGAAGGCCACCTCTTATAGCCACGTACTCTCCTTGCTTCTTTACTTACTAGTTATCGTTTTCTCTCAAATCTTATTACTATCACCATCTCTCTCTCTCTCACTCACACACAAATTTTTTCATATTACGATCTCTCGTTTGATCTCTCTCTCGCGTAGTGGAAGATGGCAGAAAGCAAATAGAAATGCATGGAGGCTGTTAGTTTATACGGCTTTTCGCTTTGAAACTTCGTGCAGCCTTAAGCTTGCATGCATGCCCAGTTAAGCACAGATCAATTACTGGGATATTATATATTGTCGGCACATGAAACTTCATGTCGGTGGATTTTGCTCTCGATGAAGTTGAGGTTAAGACTTAGTGGGTCATAATTCGTTGCAGAAGTGGAGCAGATTGGACAATTCTTTGATCTTTCTAGCAACGGCGCTAGTGTTCTAATCAGGCGGGTGCTCGTGTTTTGTTTATGAGCTGGGTAAGGAGACACATTTGACCGTTATTTTGCTACTATGGATACTGTCCACGAGATTTCTTTCTTTTAGCTAATTTGATTCTCCACGAAAAAGAGGTTGGATTAATTATTCTGATTATTTCTGCCTTATCAGCATATGCATCGATGCCTTATCTAATCAAAATTCTTGCTGCTATTTCAAGGCATGCACGAGGTGCTGTTTATGCGCCTAATTTTGGAATTATTGTGTTTTTGGCAATAACTAAGAGAACTTGGCGGATCTGTTAAATATAGCTGTGTGTGAAAATTGTCTTACTAATTTGCAGCTGATATACTTTTTTGAGTTCGTCTTATAATTGTCTTCAAAAAAGTAAAATATAGGAGGTTGCTGTCCTCGAGTTGCATCATCCTGAGTCTGGAGCGGTACCGGTTGCGACTGCTTCTATTGATGATGCTAACTTGTCTCCAAGGAAACGTTTAACTGAGTCTATAATTTTCATCTGGAATCTTCATGCACACCCATCTGGCTTTGGATCATATTTAATGAACGTTCTCTCGTCAAACATTTATTGTAATTTGTAAGTTTTAAGTTTAGGGTGTTAAATATCTTTTGTTCTTCTTGAGAGTTCCAGCAAATTCGCATCCTTTACTAGTCGGCTTTCATTTATCCAGGCCAGACTTTTGAACGTAATTTCTCCTTAAGCATGTGTTTTGGGAGCAGCATTGGATAGTGGTGGCAGATTTTTCATATTATGCATCTGAGTTTATTAATTTATTTAACTGTATAATGAATGGATGAATGAGTGTTTCAATCCATGTAAAATAAAATTATGCAGAAGGTTGAATTATCACACTAGAAGTGCTTGATTTCGCAGGGTATTTGAATCTCAACTCCGGATCAAAATGTCAGAGACATTACAATTCCCAACAATCTTAGACAAAATGTCGGGATATCTCTACAAGGAGAGCAACCTCAGTTCATCGCGGTATTCATCACAGAATTTTGAAAGGATTGATCCTCTAAATCCAGTGATGGGAGCAAGGCAAATGTTGTTGAATAGATGCAGTAATACATCTGCAATTGACGCTGCAGCTATTTGCTGCATCGGATTAGGATCTGCAAATAGATCATTTCCTTTGACCAATCGTATTATAGTCAATTCTCCATCGGAGAGAGAAAAATCTTTTTCTGTGAACTTTGTAATGGGTGGAGTTGCGGCAGCTATTTCTAAAACTGCAGCTGCACCCATTGAGCGTGTGAAGCTACTTCTTCAAAATCAAGACGAACTGCTAAAGACAGGACGGCTTTCGGAACCCTATAAAGGTATGATGGATTGTTCAGTGCGGACAGTACGTGAAGAGGGAGTGTTGGCGCTTTGGCGTGGCAATTTGGCCAATGTCATCAGATACTTTCCCACTCAGGTAGGCCCACTGTATGCTTTTGCAATTATATGCAGACTACATATTCTTACCTGTTTTGTGAGCTCCTCTTCTGCTTTCTCTTCGCCTACTCTGTTGTTTTATCAATGACCACCTGCAAAATTTAACAAAAGAAATGACATATGCGGAATTTAGAGTCTGAGAAGGGTTGAAATTTTGTGCAGAGGCATTTAAAGTAGCCGTTTTTTCTCTTTTTTTACTAACGAAGGACCAAGGGCTTCCTCAAGATGGGTCATGTTTTTCAGATCTTGTCCCTAGGGACGCCAAATACTATGATTATAAGGAATCAAATATTTCTTGTCCATTTTTCGGCCTGAATAATAAAGTTGTCAAATTTGTTTGAAGAAGAGCTTTCAAATATGCTTTTTCTTTGCTAATGTGTTCCTATATCCTTAAAGTGGAAGCTTCTTAATTTTTCCGAGGCAGCACGCCTTATTGCAGTACTTCTAGAATTCGAATTTGATCAACCTTTAATCACAGATCGTGATGCTCTACCAAGGTTCTTCAAAGATGGAAGCAGAAAATATTATTCAGGATCCTTTTGCATGTTCTGCTTTGATGTTTAATTTGAGGAAGGAACATGAGATTCGAGAATTACTGTACCGAGATTTATTCTTATCCTTCGAGCAATGGTGTAACGACTATCACACAACTGTGGGGACATGACATTTCAATTTAATATAGAGGGTCAGCATTATAGTAACTTTATTCATGGATGTCTAAAATTATATCTGGATTTTGGATGAAGGTGATGCAGGAGAAAGTGATCGAAGGCTTTTGTCTTTTGTCTATGTGCTCCCCTGAATGCTGTGAATCTGTGTAAACTTGACTAAGATTATTTTTTCATTGCTTTGCATTTGGTCATTTGAGAACGAGTATATAACGAACCTAATCTTAACTCCACAAAAAGGTCTTTATGAGTTTTTTTTGTAGCAATATGCTAAGAAATATCCTCTTTTTTCTTGATTTTCACATACATTGTAATATTGTTTCATTTGTTTTTCTTCAAAGTGTTACACAATCGCTATAATTCCTGTTTTCTGTACCTCCAATTTTTACTCTATTGGCATCGTTTTTTGCGGCATAAGTCGAGTCAAGCACAACGATCCATATTTTGATAGTGTTTGGTCTTTCATGCAGGCACTTAACTTCGCTTTCAAGGATCACTTTAAGAGAATGTTTGATTACAGAAAAGAGAGGGATGGTTATTGGAAGTGGTTTACAGGGAACTTAGCCTCTGGAGGTGCTGCCGGTGCTACTTCTCTAGTGTTTGTCTATCCACTCGATTATGTTCGTACTCGTTTAGCAAATGATACAACAGATATAAGAAAAGGATCGGAACATCAGTTCAAAGGCATGCTGGATGTGTTCAGGAAGACATCACAGACAGATGGAATAATGGGGTTATATCGTGGATTTACTGTCTCATGCGTGGGTATTGTTGTGTATCGTGGTCTCTACTTTGGTTTGTATGATTCTTTGAAGCCAGTTGTCCTCGCTGGAAACCTTGAGGTACTCCTTTGTGCAGAATAGAGTAATTTGTTTTGGTTTTAAAGACATTTGAAGTAAATCAATAAATGCTTCTTGGTAGATAAATGCTTCTTGGGATTAACCACTGAGATCACATAGGGTGGGCTATAAAATCTGATACACCAACTCACTGCTACCAAACTCAAGCAATATACACCAACTCATCTAGGGTGGGCCACAGAATCTGAAGCATGATACACCAACTCACTGCCCAACTGAAGCACTATACACCAACTCACCTGGGAAGATAACCATCTCTATAATTGAAAGTTCTCATCATGAGGTGTGTGGGAAGATAACTATTTCCATACAAGAAACGTGTGTGTATGATAATAGATGATCTAGTTCAGTACTATAGTTCATTACAAGTGAAAATAATTGACAAAGAGCTAATATCAAATAAGATTTTGAACCCTAGGAATCACATAGAATCTAACTCAATGGGTGGGTGAGCCCAACTTAAGCATGATGACGCACTAACTCGCCACATCTGGGAAAATTATATCAATGAAAGTTGTTTGTTGATTATAACCTATGGTGAAACAGTTGACAAAGAGCTGTAACAAACAAGATTTTGAAGGGGTTGATAGAGCTAGAGTAACGGGGTTGTAGTGTTAGCATTGATCAATGCTTTTAAAGCCATGTTGTTACTCAATCTTGTACGACTATCCATCATTATGTTGATTGGGCCGTAGCATGATTACATGTTGAACTTGCTCAATACCCTACTCTATATATGTCTCTTACCAATTTTCTCCTTTCGTTTCTTTGATTATTTGAAACTCAAGCATCATGCAAATCTTTGAAGTCTTTTATATCAAATTCTTTGTTCAATTTCCTCTTCCATTCATTTATCGTTGACTTATTATTGCCAATCATTATGATGCCACTTATAGAAATCATTTACAATAACAATCATAGATTCACCTTCCCTTTTTATTTAAATGCTAGTGTCTACATTGCACCTTTGAAAACCATATGTGATGAAGAATGTCTCTATCCATTTATACCAAGATTAGGATGCCTGTTTTAGTCAATATATCAACTCAGCATGCATGCAAGGTTCTTGACTCTCCTTGAATTCCTATGGTTGGGCCATGTACACTGGGCATGTACACCACCTCGTGTAGATCCCCATTCAAAAATGTTGTTTAGACATCCATTTGGAAGATCTCGAGCATTACTCAATGCTAACTCTACAACCCCATTACTCTATATGTTGTGAAGGGGTTGATAGAGCTAGAATAATGGGGTTGTTGATCAATGCTTTTAAAGCCATGTTGTTACTCAATCTTGTACCACTATCCATCACTGATGTTGATTGGGCCGTAGCATGATTACATGTTGAACTTGCTCAATACCCTACTCTATACATGTCTCTTACCAATTTCATCCTTGCTTAATACCCTACTCTTTATATGTCTCTTCCCAATTTCATCCTTTGGTTTCTTTGATTATTTGAAACCCAACCATTATGCAAATCATTGAAGTTTTTTATATCAAATTCTTTGTTCGATTTCCTCTTCCATTCACTTATCATTGACTTATTATTGCCAATCATCATGATGCCACTTATAGACATCACTTAAAATAACAATCATAGATTCACCTTCCCTTATTATATAAATGCTAGTGCTTACATTGCACCTTTGAAAACCGTATATGTGATGAAGAATGTCCCTATCCATTTATTATACCAAGATTAGGATGCTTGTGTTAGTCGATATATCACACTAAGCATGCATGCAAGGTTCCTGACTCTCCTTGAATTCCTCAGGTTGGGCCATGTACACCACCTCATGTAGATCCCCATTCAAAAATGTTGTTTTGACATCCATTTGGAAGATCTCGAGACCATGCACTACAACCCATGCCAGTCAAATCCTTATTGATGCTAAGTGTTTTCATATTAAAACCCCTTCCACTTGTGAACATCTGTTGGCCACCAGCCTTGTGGCCTTATACTTGTCTATTTCCCTTTCTGCACCATATTTGATTTTAAAAGCCCATTTTGATCCTATCACTTTCTTGGTAGGTGGGAGTTCAACAAGTTATAACCAAGCCTCATTTGGGCTTATTGATTGCAATTCCTTAATCCTTTCCCCCACTATGGACTTTGCAATGCATCTGATCATGTCTGTAAGCTTTCACTGGTATAGTCCTCACCTAGGTTGACCTTTTTTCTTTGCTCCGATCATTCCTTAGTTGTTGATATATGTTTCAATGGCACATTGCCTTCTTTAATTGGCTCATTTGGTTTTGTGTCTCCTTCATTATGATTTCCTTGCAAATTTTCAATATGCTTCATGGAGCCTCATTTAGCCCCCCGTTGAGGAAGGTTGTCTTCACATCCATATGAAAAATCTCCAAATCATAATTGTTTACCCATGCAAGTAGTCTTCTAATGTATCCAATTTCATGTGCCACTAGTGCAAATGTCTTTTCATAATTCAGATGCTCTATTTGTGAGTAGCCTTTTGTCACCAAATGCACCTTATATATTCGCATTGACTCATCTGCTCCACCTTTTCCAATATCAGCCCTTGTTTTCAATGATCATTTCCATACCTCTCTACAAGAGCTCATAAGTAATGTTAGTTGATCTGTCATATGTCATATGTGTTGTTGTTGCATAGTCACGATACTAAGTGGCATTTGCCATGCAAAGGGGACCCTTGAATTCACTTGCTATGGGCATCGGGTTGTTGTTAGAGAAGACATTTTCTACTCTCTTACCTCCATACGTGCACATCTTGAGTGCTACACTTTCCTCTCTATCATCCCCATCAGCCATATTTGCTTGACCAAGAAGCTTGGCTTCTTCGATCCTCTTAAGGCAATTCTTGATGAAATACCCAGTTGCGTCATTGTAGTAACATTTATGTTCAGTATTCATCGCCTCGGAGTTTCTTCTTCTTGTCAAGCCAATCACTGCTATCATGACCTCGCTCTTCATGCTTGTCTTTCTGCTGATGCTTGAAGGCCCATTTCTTGAAGCCACTGATTATTGCCACCTTACTATACCCTGGGATTGTTTTTCTACGTGCTTCACTTTTTAAAAATCAATTGGTGACAAAGTTCATGTCCAACTGATCTTTTTTGATTCATGCATGGAGTTTAGTGAGTCCCACGCTTCTTTGGCTATTGAAGTCTGTTGCATTCGCATTATCACAGTCTGATATCCAAGTGACAAACATATTGCCAAGAACGCTTTTCGTTCCCTTGCCCTAACAGTGACTACTGCAACCTGATCAAGTGGCGCAACTTTTTTGTCCACCTCTATGCGATCATATCCTTTGACCACCTCCCATAGTCCTTGATAATGCAAAACGAGCTTCATTTCCCAGCTATAGCAATAGTTGGAGGGTTCTAACTTCTCAATCAATCTTGGATCATTGAACTTCCCTAGTTCTCTTGCCATATCCTTTTGAGAAGGATAAACTTCAAAAAATGAACGTTGTCTTCTTATGTGAAATTGTTGCACCTTCTGTCAAAAACTTAAATTTTTCAAATGTGAAGGCTTGGTGCAATTTGTCAAGGTGCTAGGCCATTCCCTTGTGCCTAGCTTATGGGTAGAGGCACTATTGATGGTTTGCAGTCGAAAAATCACTCAGAAAAGCTATCTGAATCCTGATTAACAATAGAGTCGAAGAAAAACTGGGTGGCCAAATAGAAAGGCGTTTAACTGAATTTGGTTTCACTTAAAAAACAATCTATAACTACTATTTGAACTGTCACTTGACAATTCTTGTGATCGAGCATGCATCTAACCTTTTCAATATAGTTACTTTACTCTTTAGTTTATGCAGGATACTATGAAATTTACTCTCTTTATCCCATTCATGCTGCAATACTCATCAAACAACTTGCTTATGAGTCCCCCCCCGCCCCCCCCCCCCCTCGTTGATATTCAATCGCTCTTTCTTTTTCAGATACCATATTTGCCTAGGGGGAGGAAAGTAGTATTCAGAAATACATGGGCGCTTCATCAAAAAATGGTGAAACACCCCTCGTCAGTGCCGTTGATTATCGATGCATTTATCTAGGCCCATAACCGTTGTAGGGTGAACATTTAGAATTCCTTTTAAAGATTAAAGTGTACAGTGAATCTGGGTGATTAGCACTAAATAACCACAAGAGCATTGTCTGGTCACACACATTAGATTTAATAATGGCAAAATTGTAGTTTCTTTATGGGGTTCTTACATGTTGAAGGATTAATTTAATCTTAACAACACAATCTAGAGATAATTGAAGCAAAGACAGAACATACTGAAAGATAGCAATTAATCAACACAGAAATGTGTGCAAGCACTGTCACACAAGAACACGAAGAAGAATCACAAAGTTCTAAAAAATGAGCGCACTTACTGCTCACACCATTCTACATTATATTCTTACGACGAGTGCCCTCCCCTCCGTCTTGAGCAAAGAGTACTCCGAGATCATTCCAAGAAGTCCTAATCTCGTCATACTTACCGGCCGCTTTCTTTCCTATTCAGCTGAATCCTAACGGTAATCCTAATTATGAATTGCTATTCCTAACAAACTCTCCCTCAATTCATACTTAGGTTTAGCCTGGATCTGTTAGTCCAAATTGACTTCTTAGACTTGAATCTATCTCTAGTCAAAGGCTTTGTCAGTAGATCAGCTATCAAGTTTTCACCACAACAATATTCTACTTTTATCATGCATCCCTGCACTAGATCTATAACAAAGTGGTACTGCAAGCCTATGTGCTTGCTTCGTTTGTGGAAACCACCATTTTTGCATAGAAAGATGCATCCCTAGTTATCATTATACATCACTGTGGGTTGTCTTACAATTCCCAGCTCAGTCAGGAAATTGGATATTCAGAGATATTCCTTTGCCCCTTGTCATATCCCCATGTACGCCGACTTTGTGGAAGATAGGGCCACTGATTTTTGCTTACAGCATGACCAAGTAATAGCTCCGCCTCCTGTGACAAAAACATACCCACTTGTTGATTTCCTATCATCACAGTCCCCCCCCACAAGTCTGAATCCACATGGCCTTGAATTTCGAAGTTCTCTCCCTTGTATGCAATCCCCAGGTTCTATGTCCCCTTCAAGTATCTCAACACTCTCTTTGCCGCCTACAAATGTCCCATCCCTGGATCTGATAGAAACTGGCTCAATTTACAAATAGAATTGGCCAAATCTGGCCTGGTACATAGCATCGCGTACATTAATGAACCAATCAGACTCCTGTATGCATAGGCTTCCATTTCTGTTCTTTCATCCTCGTTTTGTGGAGACATTTCTCATCCCCACCTAATTCCATGTTCCATGGGAGTGGAAATTGCATTGCATGACTTCGTATGTAGTTTTTCTGACTCAATGTCACCTCAATCCCTAGACAATATTGAATGTCCTCTAAATCTTTCATCTCAAATTCCTTGTTCAATTTTGGTTTACAGTCATTGATCATCAATGTATTGTTAGATATCAAGATTATTTACACAACAGCTATGATGGTCTTACCCTCTGCCTTTTGAAAGAACACACTAGGATCAGCATTGCTCTTAGTGAATCCTTCCCTGTAAAAATATACCTCAATTCTTTCGTACCAGGATCTTGACGCGTGCTTTAGTCCGTATATGGCTTTTCTCAGTTTGCACACCAAGTCAATTCCTTGCTCAAACCCCTCTGTTTGTTTCATATAGACGTCCTCGTGAAGATCTCCATTGAGAAAGTTGTTTTCCCATCCAACTGACAAATTTCATAATCTTTAGCAGCCGCCCATGACAATAATATTCGAATTGAAGCTATTCTGGCTACAGGTGCGAAGGTGTCTTCGTAGTCTATGCCTTCTATCTGATCGCAACCCTTTGCCATAATCCTAGCCTTGTATTTGCTTATTACTCCCTCTACGTTGTATTTCTCTTTAAGCACCCATTGTGATTCGATCACATCCCTTCCTTCTGGCAATTTTACCAGATCCCACGCATAGTTCTTCTCGATGGACTGCATTTCCTCCTCCATGGCATTCATCCACTGATTTGGGTCCATGCTTCTGCTTGCTGCCTTGTACCAATTTGGTTCCTCATGGCTCTCATGTGCAAATAGAACCATGTCTTTAAACTTGGAGGGCATCTTCTTGATTATTGTCAATCTTCTTTGCATTGCTTCTAACTCTGTCATTGGTAGTTCTTTTGGTACCTCTGGCTCTCTTATTGACGCCTCCTCTGGTATGTCTGCCAGTGCCTCCTCTTGATTCTGAACTTCTATGTTGACTTCCATGGCATTGTTTATGTAGATGACCTGTGTATTTGGCATTCTTTCTTCATCAGCTTCTTTTCTCAGTAGGTCCAGCCCCTCTTCATGAAACACTACTTTCCTAGAGATGTAAATGTTCTTTGATTCAGTATGATACACTCTATAAGCCTTAGCATCATCTGCGTATCCAACCAAAATGCATTTCACTGATTTTTTTATCTAATTTCTTCCTGTTTTCGTGTGGGATTAGGGCAAATGTCGTGCACCCAAAAACCCTCAGATTTCTTAGGGACGATTTATGTCCAAACCATTGTTCATAAGGCATTCTTCCATTCAATGCCTTCGTGGGTGACCTATGATTGCATGCACCGCCGTCCCTGCAGTTTCTACCCACAGAAACTTAGGCATGTCCTTGTCGTGCAGTAGGCACCTCACCTTTTCTATAATCACTCTGTTTTTCCTTTCTGAGACCCCGTTCTGTTGGGGAGTATATGGGACAGTGAATTCTCTTTTTATCTCATGCAGCTCACAAAAGTCATTGAAGGCGTTGCTCCTATATTTACCGCCATTGTCTGTTCTCAGTCTTTTGATTCTTCTGTCTGTTTGGTTCTCAACGTATTATTTAAATGATTTAAACACCTCGAATGTCTGGCCTTTTGACTTCAAAAATCTGATAAACACCATCTGTGAGCAGTCGTCTATGAATATGACATAGTATCTCGCTCCTCCAATTGATTCAGTTTCCATGGGTCCACAGAGATATGAGTGGATAAAATTCAACAGCTGCCCGTGTCTTTTTCCTTCATAGCTTGCAAACCGTTCTCTGTTCTATTTTCCATACAGGCATGCGTCACATCTTCCTATGTCTGTACTAGGATTGAAATCAAAATCCCTGACTAAGTTTCTTTGTGCCAATTGACGCAGTCCTACCAATCCCAAGTGTCCCAGCCTCTAATGCTACATATCATTCTTCTTTGTCTCTGTTGAGGCCACACATGTTATTTCCCACGGCTCTGCACTGACTATTAATTGGTATAATCCCCCTCTCCTTTTTCCTATGGGTATGGCTATACCGTCTATAAGCATGCTGCATTCTCTTCTTGAAAATATGATTTCTAGATCCATGTCAACAATGCAAGCAACTGAAATCAAGCCTCTTGGCAATGTTTGGCACATGCAACACTTCACTCAAAGTGAATCTTCTGTCATTGGGAAGTCGAAGACTGATTGTTCCAACTCCCACAGTTGTGATCACTCATTTGTCTCCTATTGTCACTTTCTTTCCCCCTGCTTTCTTTCCCCCTGCAATCAGCTCATAGGCGACGAAAGAACCCATATTGAAAGTCATGTGTTTTGTTGCAGCCGAGTCAAGGTACCATCCTATGTCTGTGATGCCTTTGAATCCCTTTAATTCGCTTTTGATTTTAATGACTTCTGCACAACTGTCTGAAGAAGATTGTTGGCTGATTTCTTCTAATTCATCCTGCATTATAGCCATGAATGCTATCTTTGTCTCTTCCTCCTCAACTTCAATCTCTGTCAAATTTGCTTCCGGGTTCAATCTTCTCTTGGCATCTTCACGCTTCTTTGGACACTCCCTCACAAAGTGCCCGATCTCATTGCAGTAATATCACTTCACATCGTAGCCCTTCTTGTGTCCTTCCTTTCATGACTTCTTCTTGAAGTCCTTCGAATTTTTCCCTCATTTAGCACTTTGCTCCTTCTTGATCTTGAAATCCTTGAATCCGCTTATGAGAGCAACATCAGCTTGCCTGTCATTGGCTTCTCTCCTTACCTCGTCCTAAAGTAATTGATTGCATACATAGTCCACCGTCAGATCCATCCCTTCCAGATTGATCACCATGGCCTCATATTGGTCTAGCAAGCTTCCTAATATTCTGTAGATCAATTGCCTTTGTTCCACCGCCGCGGCCGCTTCTTCCACTTGCCGCGCCATAGTCTTGATCTTCTCCAAGTGAGCACTCATGCTGTCACCGTTTCCCATTCGTATGTTCGCCAGATGCCTCTGCAAAAGTAAGATGTTGGCTATCCCTTGCGCTTCATATGCCTCCTTCAGCTGCGTCCATGCTTCCATCAACGTCTTGGTGTGCCTGACTCGATTTATCGCTGCATCTCCAAGTGCGAGACATATTATCAGGTATGCCTTTCTCTCCCTGGTCTCCCACGCTTCTGCTACAACTTGATTAAGCGCCATCCCTTCCTCATCGTGTTCAACCATCTCGCTCCCTTTGACAATTCCCCACAGGCCTCTCTCCTCTAGAATTAACCTCATTTTCCAGCTCCAGTTCGCATAGTTGCTGGCGTCCAGCCTCTCGATTGCCCTTGATTCAACTGAAGTAGCTCCCTTCATCCCTTTTACAGGCGCGCTCCTTTCTCTCGATCTTCCAAGATTGCACTTTCGCTTCTTCTCGATGATCTGCGTCAAATCACCCTTTTTCACACGATCAGTACTCCAAATCTCGTGTGACCGATTCAGTGACGTGGGCCCATAACCACAAGCTAGAGATAATTGAAGCAAAGACAGAACGTACTGAGAGACATCAATTAATCAACACAGAAATAATGGGCAAGCAATGTCACACAAGAACACGGAGAAGAATCACAAAGTTCCCAAAAACGAGCGCACTTACTGCTCACAACATTCTACATTATATTCTTACGACGGGTGCCCTCCAAGAATTGGCCCCTCCGTCCTCAGCTAAGAGTACTCAGAGATCATTCCAAGAAGTCCTAATCCCGTCACGTGTTACACACAAGGTATTTGTTGGGGGCAAGCGCAATACGGCCAAGGCAGCGAGGCTTGTTACAGGCCCTATTTGCCTTGCTCCAAACGAATACTGGACAGCATTGCTTAGTAAGAGAGAGTGTTTCAAAGATTATATTTGTTACATTGTATAGTGCTTATGCTCTCAACGAATCGAGAGTTCGACATTAGCCAAAATTTTACGTTTGTAAATTATTGCAGTTTCAGTAGCATGACGGCACTTGTTTTCATGTAAGCATGTTTTCATGAAAATCACATATGCAATCATAGTATCTGTTTTGAAACTTGCAGCTGTGGTTGCAGTTTGATGTGATCTTATATTAAGATAAGTCGATCTGCCTGTGGACACAACTCACTGAGTATTACTACTCTTATTTGACTCTACAGCACAATTTCCTAGCGAATTTCATGCTTGGATGGGTTACCACAATTGTGGCCGGTTTAGCATCGTACCCCATAGATACTGTCCGTCGTCGGATGATGATGACTTCTGGTGAGCCCATCAAATACAAAAGTTCCATCGACTGCTTCAAGCATATCATTCAGCGGGAGGGGACCAGATCCATGTTCAAGGGCGCCGGTGCCAACGTCCTGAGGGCGTTGGCTGGAGCTGGTGCTCTAGCTGGATATGACAGGTTACAGCTTATGTTTTTTGGCAGGACATATGGATCTTCTGGCGGTGGTTGAGACAGTTATTATGGTGAGAAGTTTGTTATATTATGCTACTGACATTAGTTCAAAGTTAATGCTATGAACAGGACATCAATCTTGAAACTGTTGATGTATGAGTTTTTGTAAGATCAATTCGGTTTGTTTGGGTGGTTGGGTTTGAATGTGCAATTTGCTTAACATACGAGTGTGAAATTTTTTCTTTGTAGATTGTAAGATGTATATGGCTCAATGATAGACCAAACACAATGGTCGTTAGCAAAAACAAATTAAATTGAAAATTCAAACGAGGAGAATGTCGTCTATAAAAAAAAATCAAAGAAAACAAATTCAGGATCTGTCAGGAGTCGATCAACATGCCTTTGCGTTTAGGTCTTTCAACTCTTTCTTCGAATGACACTCTCAAAGTTGCTGAGTAGAGAAAGTAAAAAAGCATTATATTCACCGGCTCGTAAAGTTTAAGTACATGTTTACATTCAATGTTGTGTTTCGTTGATTACCACTAGTGCAGGTTTTAAATTGCATGTAGCTTGCTCTTAGATCTACTGTGTTGCTAGTCTTTGCCCAACGCTTGACTACTAACCTCTGACTAGTAGGATTGATGGTACTTTTATTTTCACCATCATGTGGCAAACATTTTGCCTGACATCTTGCTTGTACTGAAAAAAAATCTTGTTCTGGTTGTTGATAGATCAATAGTGTACCTGTGGACATGTGGTGTCCCATAACCTGAGTTTTTTGGTAGCATAACCTCAGTTACGAAATCATTCACGTTTTTTGGGCATTGTGTTCTATTGACTCCTACGACATTATGCTTGTAGAACAACTGATCATACAGATCTTGATTCTACCAACAAAGCGCGCAGGTTACTTGACAAAGGATGAGAAAGAAACCAACGCGAACTCGAAACATTTATATTCGTGACCAACTCGAAAAAAAAAAAACAAATTCGTGAAGGATTCGCGAAATTTGTCTTGTAGTCAACTCAAAAGATTCGCTAAACAGTTTCTTGTAGAAGCTCATGGCTTTCTTGTTGAAGCTTGAAAGATTCGCGAATAGAATCTTGTCGCGAAATATTCTGTTTCTTGTTCAAGCCTCAGATGTCGCGAACAATTTGCAAAATCCTTTGGACTGTTCTTCAAGCTCACCTGTCGCGAAACTATCTCAAACAGTTCGCGAAATATTATAGATTTCTTCTTCAAGCTCAAGAATTGTCATCTGTTGCGAACAATTCGCAAAAGATGAAAATGTCGCAAAGAGACAAGTGTCGCGAACAATTCGCGAAACACGAAGCTGAGACGAAGAGATGAACTGTCACGAATTATTCGCGAACAGATTTTATTCGAGCCTAGAAACAGAGCGTCTATTTGAATATCAACCGTCGTAAATGGTTAGATATCTATTGTTACAACATTAAAAGGCTAAAAGACCTGTCTTGTAACAATATAAATACATGTGCACTACTCGTTTTAACTCACTCAATCAAAGACACAACAACGAAATAAGACAACAAGAGATGTATATTGATGAATCATATTCAGAGTCATAAAAATTCATTTTTGATCAATAGTTACTTATTGTATAAATTGTCTTAAGTTGTCTCTTACTTCTGCATATAATTTCCGCACACATATTCAATCAGAACAAATGTTGTTCTATTAGTACATAGATCAGATAAAATCGCGATTGAAGACATTGATATTAGTTTGATTTATTCAAACTTGCATCGTTTTCTCTGTGGAAGAATAATTACTATTTTTTCTACAGTGGTATCAGAGCATACGGAATTAAAGTTGATATAGTGGTATCTTCGCAATCCTTTTCAGCATTCTTCATACATCCATCAATAAGTCACTATCTGGAGCTTATTCAGAATTAAAAGATGTTGTCGATCACCAATATTCAAGCTAAGATCACTACAATCTTGGACTCAAAAGGTTTAAACTACTTGATTTGAAAATTAAATACTGTACTTGATTCGGGAGCCACCTCACATTTTGTTTCCTCGAAACAAAAATTGTCTGAGTACAAGAAGATGAAGTATTCGAAATTCATTATACTCTTAATAAAGATCTTCTATCCGTTGCTAAGATAGTCATTACAAGCATGTCAGTGACCTTCACGAAGAACTCTTGTAAACTGTTCAAGGAAGATTCTGATAACCTGGTTGCTAAAGGCAACATAGAAGGAAATTTATATCACTTGAACATTTAAACAAGTTAATCAAACTCAGGAATCAATCGATGTACTGTGGCACAAAAGGCTATATCACATGAACATGGAAGCCTTAGCACATAGCTATCAAGTCTCATGTGATTCGGGACTTAGTCGAGAAGAAGATACTAAAGACAGTCTTTATACCCACAGAGGAAATGATTGTTGATATCTTTACAAAGCCACTAAGTAAAGCTTTGTTGGAGAAGTAGCGAAAAAGATTGGGGTTAATCCAACTGCCACTATGAGAGGGAGCTGTATAACAACTGATCAGAGAGATTCTGATTCTACTAACAAAGCGCGTAGTTTACTTGACAAAGTATGACAAAGAAACAAACGCAAATTCGAAACATTTCTATTCGTGACCAACTCGAAGAAAATTTTTTTTTGCGAAGGATTCGCGAAATTTGTCTTGCAGTCAACTCGAAAGATTTGCAAAACAATTTCTTGTTGAAGCTCATGGCTTTCTTGTTGAAGCTCGAAAGATTCGCGAACATAATCTTGTCGCGAAATATTTTGTTGCTTGTTCAAGCCTCAGATGTCACGAAATTGTCGCGAACAATTTGTGAAATCTTTTGGACTGTTCTTCAAGCTCACCTGTCGCGAAACTATCTCGAACAGTTCGTGAAATATTCTAGATTTCTTCTTCAAGCTCAAGAATTGTCATCTGTCGTGAACAATTCACGAAAGACGAAAATGTCACGAAGAGACAAGTTTCGCGAACAATTCGCGAAACACGAAGCTGATACGAAGAGATGAACTATCGCGGATCATTCGCGAACAGATTTTATTTGAGCCTGGAAACAGAGCGTCTATTTGAATATCAACCGTCGTAAACGGTTAGATATCTATTGTTACAGCATTAAAAGGCCAAAAGACCTATCTTGTAACAATATAAATACATGTGCACTACTCGTTGTAACTCACTCAATCAAATACGTACAACGAAATAAGACAACAAGAGATGTATATTGATGAATCAGATTCAGAGTTATAAAAATTCATTTTTGATCAATAGTTTTTAATTGTCTAAATTGTCTTAAGTTGTCTCTTACTTCCGCATATAATTTTCGCACACATATTTAATCGGAACAAATATTGTTCTATAGTACATAGATCAGAAAAAATCGCTATTGAAGACATTGATATTAGTTTGATTTATTCAAACTTGCATCGTGTTCTCTATGGAAGAATAATTACTATTTTGCCTATGAAGCCTGAAAATATCAGGCACTCGCTTGGTCACATTTTTGTAGTTGTGAGCCTCGTCAGTGAATAGTGTTGCTTTTGGGGCCACCACGTCTGTGAATCTCCCTAGCACATCCGATAGACGCATGCATGTTACTTAATACTTCATATGGATGTACTGACTTTGCCTTATCAAATCATGAGTAAGCAGCTGGATTGTTTCACATTCTTTCCTCTCCCAACAAATTGTTGCTATTCTATTGCTGCTCTTATACCACTGAGGCTTCTTTAATAGCGTGAATATTTTTTAAATATTCCGCATCCTTCCTTTTCTAAGGCTTGAATGAAACGTTGTTTTCCCAACACCACTCAAAACATTATTCGATTTTGTCCATCACAGTGGGGTGCACTGGGTAGAGTTGTTGATTGCCACCGGAAAGGTGCAGGCTCGAATCCCGACCATTGTGTAGTGACATCTAAGAAGACTAGCTCCGTAAATGGCATTGCCAAGTTGTATATGTTGTATATAACGACCACTAGTTGCTTAATATGTATGCAAAAAAAATATTATTCAATAATAGCGTATAGGTTTTTTGTGCTTTCGTTTTCCAATGGGCTTGTGGCAGTTGTTGCCCCTTGGGAATTATCTTTGAACAAACATTTTTCTATGTTCTAGAGCCTTATCTTTCCATCTTGAGCTCCAGGCGCATCACTACCCTTGTAAATATATATCATCATCCAAGCTCTCATCCACTAGTCATATCTCTTGTTTTTCGAGTTGATGTGCCTTAAGCCGTTGCTTTGGAAGTTTTCTGCATTCGTAAAAAGCTTCCATTTACTTATCCATGCTCTGTTCCCAATTTGGCCTTAAGTCAATTCTTGTTCAATATTGGAGGTGGAAGTCCTGGCTTCACAAATGCACAAAATTATCTCAAGTCTGCTTCTCATCCACTCATTGTATCTTGCATTACCATTCCAACTATAATAGCAACAGAGCTAATCAGTTTTGCTTGTTGCATGTGAAAATGCATAGACCCAAAAAGATGCTTGATTTGGCTGTGATTGTTTTTGGGAGGAAATATGTCATGCAAATAGTATGTTTTGAGGGGTTATCGTATCGTATGTGGGGATCCAAGGAGTCAAGCATAATCTTATGCTTAACAAATTTTTGTTGGGTTATCTGGTAGATGCTCCATGAGTTTGTTTTAAATTTTTTGTTCGACGTGTAATCTCCCATATAGATGAACATGAACAATAAGAGTAAATATTGTTGTGATTTTTTTGCTCTGTACAATAGACAGTCTTTTTGTTGGTCGATTTTCAATCTCAAATCTCTGTATATATGCTGTGTGAATGTTGATGTTTGTTAAATTTGGAAGCTTGTTGCTGTCCATTTTGAAGTTTATTGTTTTTACCCATTTGGTTGGAAGAGGATGTAATAGTGGCCTATTTAGTACTTGGGAAACTTAGCATTATTCATTCCAAATATATGAGCACAATCACCATAATTTTCTTTGTCCATTGATAATGTTTTTCAAGTTTCTATAGACTATAAGTACGAAGCAAGGATAATGGTACAGTCTATTTCCATGGGAAAAGCAAGATGCAGCTTTTGTGTTGTTGCTGCTTCCAGTAATGAGATAAAGAGAGTAATGGGCAGCAGTAGGGAAAAAGATAGAGAACTGTGAATTGGTTTATGTCACTTCAAACAATGTCAGCTCCATCATTGTGAGTACTTGTGGCAACTCCTAGAGTACATTTGATAAGTCTTATGATTTCTGAATGAGTAGCTTAATTGTCATTTGAAGAATTGATAGACTTACTAATGAAGACTTATGGAGCTATGTCACAGTTAAGACAAAAGTAAGTTTGGCCACAAAAATGATTGAAATGCACCAAGAAAATCATGTTATGCATTTGCTTAGGAGAATACTTTATTATCTTAACATCTCATCAATGAATTGAAGTACCATGCAATAATAAAGTAGAGTAGGATAGAGTGGTCTTATGTTGAGGCCAGCGTTCGGGAAATTAAACCTTTTTGAGGTTTCTTTCCAAAAACTGATAAGTGAAAGAGTTCTTTGGCCTCTATTGAGTGACAAGCTCTTTATTGCCAAATTTTTCCTATAAAACCCAAGATTTATTTAAATTAAAAGTCCTGTACAATTTTTTGCACTACCAGTTTTTGGGAAAAGATGCGGGTTCCATTCTTGGACTATGTTGGCTTTCCTGAACATTGTGTTGAGGCCATTAGGCTCTCTCCCAACATTCTAAATGCCCCTCAAAATGACATCTTGAAATATTTTGTTCACCCAAGTTAATTTCAACAAACAATTTGTTAGTGGGTGCACATGTGTGTACACTTTACCCCCATTATCTAGAACAATTCTAGACATGAGTCTTGGAGATCATTTGACCAAGTGTTTCAATTGGAGTCTCCCAATGAGGCACCTTATGTACCATAGTTTGTGGGAAAATCTAATGGAATTAGATTAACCCTAAGATGTAGCTATTCAATTCCTCACTATCTTGAGTGAACAATTTCTATATATATGGAATTTCTTGAGTGAACAATTCTATATATATGGAATTTTTTGTGAGTGATGGTATTGTTTTCCTTGATCTTGCTAAAGTTTTGGATGGAGTCACATTGGTGCCCAGTCTTGCTCAATACCAATGTGCTCTTCCTAAACTCTTGTAATCTTCATGACTCTCTCCTTGTGATAATGTTTCTCTAATAGATACAATCTCTGCAACCATAACTTCAATGGAGGACTCTAGATTTCACACCATTCCTATGTGCCACCTTTTAAAGGGGTGACTTGCAAGACTTGGGATGTCGTGTTGAGCAATCTATATCCATAAATGTTCTAAACTCTTGTATTCTTTAGGACCTCTCTCCTTGAGATAATGCTTCAATGTTTCTAGCCATGACTTCTATGGAGGATTCTAGACTTCACACCCACCGTGTTCACCTTGGTAAACATGCATATTTCTATGTCCTATGTTTGAAAGGGGTGATTTGCAACACTTAAAATTTCAACCTCTTTCCATGAGATGTGTTGTAGTTTTTTGTTACATCTTGTTTGTATTTGAGTAGGCTTCTCTAGCTCCATGATTGTCATTGGTTGGTGTAAGCCACTACATCATCCTCATCCTCCACCAACAACCTTCTTTTTTCATGGAATTCATAGTTTGTTATCTTTGTGGTAGGGCAAGTATCATCCTTGAAATGAATCTACCAAGGACAATGCTTGACCTCCCACTCACTCAACCTCTCTTTCCTTCGAACATTTGCCTTTGAAAAATATGTACTCACTTCAATCTTGATTGGCACTTAATTTCACATGTGAACGAATGACATCTTGTGTGCAATTTCTTTTGCTTGCAAGTTGAACAAAAACCTCCAAGGATCAATAAAACAAGATAAAGTGATTGTAGTCTACATGTGTAGTAATAAACATCAGATAAGTACACCAAATAATCACCTCCATTATAGTGATTTGCCTCAATAGTCAAAATAGGTTCCATAAGTGATGTAAGGCCATGGAACAACTCATCTCTATATCTCAACTTGATTGGAATAAAATACTTCTTAGCTATGGATAAGATTGAAAAAGTCAAGCCTATACCAATTGATCTTAGTCAATCACCCAAATGATTTGTATGTAGTCAAATGATGTTGAAACACCCAAATATGTTTTTCTTAAGCATGTAGTACTAGAATGTGTGACATTAGGGGCATGATTGGTTTGCCCCTTATGGTTGTCCCATTGGCATGTCATTTAATGTTGCTCCCCCATAATTATTGTCCTTGATTAGAAGCATATTCAGGGGCATGATTATTACCTCTATCATATGCTTGCTATCTTCAACTTTCTAGATTTGATGGCGATTTTGATTGTGTTTACAACATGCCATTAAATATGCTTGCCTTAGGTCGATGTCTCTAATTTTATTTCAATGCCCCTAAATTTTCTTACATTGGTAAGGAAGGGCTTGTTTGTATGTCTTTGATTTCTCTCCTAGATATTTGAGGTTGTTGATGCCTATTATGTCTACTTCAAGGGCAAAAATGTGGTGCCCTTGAGTCTTACTTCATGAAGTTTAATTATGGCATCTTTTGATTGATGCCTTTAACACATGCCCATATTTTCCATTTGGGTTTGATTAATTCCTCTTTTAGATGCTTATTATTTCTACATGAGAGTCAAGTTTGAGCTTGTCATTAAATTTTGTTACATGGTTTAAATTATTTTCCTTGTCCCTAATCAATGTCTAGAAATCTCTAATTTGTTATGGCTGTCCAAGATACTTGAAGTAACATGCTTATGATTTTTAATGTCTCTTTTTTCTATATCAATGGCAAGTTTGTGCCTGCCCCTAAGTTGAGCTAAATGGGCCTAACTATTTCACACCCTTGATTCATGTCTTATGTGTTACATGAATGACAAAAGTATGCAACGTGCCCTAAATTTTGCTACATGGATATAACTGTTTATGTCCTCGAATGAGGCCTATGATGTCTACATCAAGGGCAAACACAATGTTTGACCCTTAACTGTGTTACGTAGGTTTTATCTTTTTCCTTAGATTGATCTCTAATGTAGAAATTAGGGGCAAGGTTGTTCTGCCCTTAAATTCTGCCACATGGGCCTAGGGGTGTTTGCCCTTGAATGTTGCTATATGGATCTAATTAGTTCATGCTCTTGATTTTGTTTGCCTCTTTATTTACACTTCTTATATTATGTTTGTTTCATATAGTAAGTGGTATATCTACCTCAATTGATGTAACTATTTAATGTCTTGAAATGTATCTTACTATGACTTATGTGTTTGATGTTGAGTTTAAGAAAATATTTAATGGCAACTCATGTGCCTAGGTTAGAAGCATGTGGCTTGCATTTTGCCCCCTAATTGATTTTTCTCCTTTCCTTTTCTTTTAGTTTTTTTTTGTCAATGCTAGTTTATGTGAATAATCTTATGCAAATTAGTCAAATTGTGTATCATTTTTCTTGTAAATTTTCTTGCAATGAGTTAACACAAGCATATCAAATAAGACTATTGTTTTAAGAATTATCAAAATTTTGATCTATCCATATTAATATGATCAATCTAGTCAATTGATGAATCACTGTGAACCAAACTAAAACAAAAGATCAACCGTGTTTTGAATATGTCTTAACAAAATCAATAGCTTCATATTGTTTTTCCAGTAATGAGCCTGATCAAGCGGAATGGTCATGCCATACATCTATTTAGGTACCTTTTCTTTGATATTGACATTTTGCAAGAGACCATTTCTAAAATTTAAAAGTGACATTTTTCTCTCTCTTTATTTATAGTAGTCCCATTTGCAATGCACTTATTCTCCCAACTAAGAAAATTAACATCATCTTGCTCCATCATTATACCATTGTTGTTGCTTTTAAGTGACATATGGAAACATGTATGAATGTGTACACATATGTTGATATTGGTTCAAATGAACACGTACACCTATATACTAATTCAAATCATAAAAATTCACAAGTTTGTGAAACTCATTTACAACATGAGATCGTGAAAAGCATGCAGTTTTATGTGAAAAATACAAAATTTTAGCTGGATTAAACCTTGGTAAATATGTACTTAGGTGAATCCCACACATGTGGAGGTTGTTCCCACGTGTGAAGGATAGGCCTATTTTCAAGAGGTCCTTTTTTCATCATTAGATTAGACCTTTGTCAAGATTTTATGTGTAGGAAGTATGCTACGATTGGACCAAAATTTGTAGAGGTAAAGTAGCAAGATAGGACATGATGAGAGGTGGCTCACACATCTCAAATTTCACTTAGAACATCAACCATTATGTATATGCCCTTCGGATCTCATAAATTAGTGTAATGAAAAATCGGAGAGTGTTGACATTTTTGAGATTTCTAGCTTCAAGCTTGTGTAAATTGTTCTTTTGCATGCATATCTTTAACTACAATGCATTGATTACCATTTGTGGTCTATTCTCAGTCCTTAGTCTGTATAATAGATTGTGGTTCACAGGTGTGAATCCTCTTTGATCAATTTAAACTTTGTTTATATTGCTCTTGAAATGAATATACTAATGCAACCAATCACTCTTGTGGAGTGAATGAATCCATTTTCTAAACTTCATAACACGTGGAAGTCTACTGGAGTAAAGGGGAAGTCATTTTTTTTATTTGGTCCCAAATTAGCATATTTAAAGATTTTGTGCTAGAAATTGTTAAATCTACAAGGATCTCAAATCTCTGAGTAGATTTGGGTGATGGAGATTCTTCAAGTGGAAGGAAGGATAAGTCAAGATTCAAGTGCTACTTTTGTGGCAAGAAGGTCCACTTTGCATCCAAATGCTTCAAGAGGAAATATGCACAAGAAAACCAAGCAAAATACAGCAAAGAAGAAGGTTACCATGAGAAGGAGTCTCTTCTGGTGTCTATTTTTCCATCAACAAGAATTAAAGGTTAGGAGGAACCTTGGTGGATAGATAGTGGGGCAAGCTCACACATGACAAGTCACAAAGAGTATTTCTCTCAAATCTTATCTTTTGTTGGGTCCAAAAAGCTTATTCATATAGAAAATGGTCTTGAATTCAAGATTGAGGGAGTAGGATCAGTTCCTATGTATCTTGGATCCACCAAGAAAGGCAATGTTGTATGTTCCTAACATTACAAGAAACCTAATTGGTGTTGGTGGACAAAGGCTTGTTTGTTAGATTTGCTGTAAATGCTTGTTTTATTATGAAGAGTGGGAATGTTATAGAAAGTGGGATTCATGTTGGATGCTTGTGTAAAAGCTAACTTATTA